>JBAIAC010000001.1:19807500-20407500 GCA_037349315.1 Chelydra serpentina
TAAGGATTGCCCAGCGCAAACTTCATTTCTGACCACAGAACAGGAGCACTGAGCATAAAGGAGTTAATTCACTTCCTCTTAGCTAATCATCCTGTGGCTTACACTAATTAGATGCTACTAGCAAAGAGAAGTTAATATATTATGTTGGGTTATTACTTTAAAATTATTTAAAAACCCTTGTCTTATTTCAGATTTTGTCTTTTCCTTGGATATTTCAGTTAACATGGGAATTAAAATAAAGAATTAAGTAAACAGGTATATATATTAACTTGTAAGTTCACTAGTTGCAGAGTAGTATCTATAGTTTATGTGCATTGTTTGGGTTATAAATGAATAAACAAAGAAATTACTGTGATTTAGTTATTATGGGTCAGATTTTTAAAGGTATGTAGTCACCTAAAGATGCAGATAGGTGCATAATGGGATTTTCAAAAGCACCCAGACTCCTAAACTCCCACTGATTTCAATAGAAGTTACATGCCTCAGTGTTTCTAAAAATCCCACTAGGTGCCTATTGGTTCATTTAGATGCCCTTTAAATAGCCGGCCCTATGTCTCTAAACAAGGTGTGAGTAGGCTAAGGGTATGTCTATACTTACCCGTCGCGTCGGAGGTGCGGGATCGATGTTCTGGGTTCGATTTATCGCGTCTTGTCAAGACGCGATAAATCGAACCAGGAAGTGCTCCGTCGTCGACGCTGGTAATCCAGCTCGACGAGTGGAGTAGGCAGAGTCGACGGGGGAGCCTGCGCGCCGCGTCTGGACCACAGGTAAGTTCGAACTAAGGTACTTCGACTTCAGCTACGTTATTAACGTAGCTGAAGTTGCATATCTTAGTTCGATAGGGGGGGTTAGTGTAGACCTAGCCTAAGAATACTACAAATGATTGTTGTCCTCCCTTGGTGTTAGAATTTGTGACTTTTGCTCTCAGTTCACCTAGGTCTTGAGAAAGATTCAGTCAGGTCAGTGGTAATGATTTTGATCAGCAAGTTGGAGATGGGAGAACTATGTCTATCCTTTTGTTTTTTTAAATGCAAAACATGCAACCAAGTTCCAGTAGCTGAGAAATTAAATAGCAGTCTCTCTACAGGTCTGATCCAAAGCCTATTGAAGTCAGTGGAACTTTTTCCATTGGCTCCAAAGGATTCTGGATCAGGCCCTGTGTGCTCGGGAGAACAACTGTGAATGCTGCACATAGATACTGTTGAAGTGAGGACCATTCTAAAAGGGCTTGCAGTTCCTCAGTCCAGAAAAGGCCAGATTTTGATCTTAGCTAGAGTAGATGCATGCTGAGGTGAATGAGAGAAAAATTTTGAGCACAGCTTTTCATTAGAGAAATGCTGATACGGTTGAGAAAGGAGATGGAAATGAAATACAAGGGAACACCTATTTTAAAGAAGAATCCCAGCATTAAGCTGAATTCTGCACCCCCCTCTTCCCTGATAATACTCAAAATAAAGCTCTTGAATACAGACAAGTGAATCACTTTGGCTTTTTGGTTTTTCACATTGCATTCTACCACAATCAGGCTACTTATGACCACTCTTGAGAGCCAATAACAGCCAGTAGATAATGCAGTGAGCCACTAAACACCATATTACCAATGTGCAAATCTCTGCACTGACTTCTAATTCATTTCCAGGTACAATTCAAGGTGTTGGCAATGATCTTCAAAACTCTGCATAGTCTGGGATCATGCTACTTGAGAGTGTGGTTTTAAAACTCCTTGCCAACACCTTGAATTGCACCAGGCAGCAAAGGGTTTTAAAGATGACCTATAAATAGTCTGTTTGTGAGTGTGGTGTGCTTGTGTGCAGAACAGGAAAGGAGCCAGAATACAAAACACTAATAGGTATCATGTATTCTCATTTCAGGAATTATTTTAAAACCATCTAGACTCCAAGACTCCATTCATCACTGAAGTTACACATGCTTTGAGGCAGCATGATCTAGTAGAGAGGGCACTGCACTGGGAATCAGAAAACTTGGGTACTATCCCAGCCTCAACCAGCTCTGTGACCTTGAGAAAGTCACTTGATCTCTCTTCCCCCCTTCCACCCTTTGTTTCTCGTATCTGCTTAGATTATAAGTTCTTTGGGACAGGACTTTCTCTTAGTATGTGTATGTACAGTGCCTAACACCATGTTGCTTGAGGCTTCAAGTTACTACTTTAGTACAAAAAAATTATCATCATCCCATAAAAGGGGGAAACACATCTACATGTCTGTACAGTCTCTCTACCTATTTGTACAAACTGAAACAGCCTAGGTCTAGCATTTATATTCATCTATACAAACCGAGAGAGGAAATCTGAGTTATCATCTGACTTGAAACCCCAAACAGAACCATCTCCACTCCCCCCGTCCAAAAAACGAACAAAAACAAAAACACCACTCAAATCACAATTTGGTAGGGCTTATATACCTAAAGATGGAAATAATATGCTCATTTGGGGAAAACATTTTCCATACTACTCATTAATATTTTTATAAAATACCTGGTTAAAAATAAAAGTTCTACAAAGTTTCATTCATTTTGTCATATTGCCATTTTGACTCTGCAGACCTAATGCAAGAGGTTGCTACTCCATTAAAGCTGAAGTAGTTGCATTGCTTTACAGTATGTCTGATTAACTCTTCGCATAGCTCTGATGTAAAGAAGCATTGAGAATATTATAAATCTGAATTGAGGGTTTACAGCTAAGTACTTAGGGCAAAATTCAGAGGTGAAGTGAATGATGGTTTGTGTTTCACATCAGCAGGTTAGTATAAGTAGATGTAACTTTATCAGATGCCTGCTTACATCCTCCTCTTAGTTTCCTTTTCTTTGATTCCCTTGGCATGTGAATTACACATGCTCACAGTGACTCACCTACATGTATCTGACACCACCTCTATGTTTGGCCCTAATGGAGAAATCCTGCCTTTAGTGGTAGGAGCTGTCTCCTGGGCACAAGGAGTAAAAGGACTGCAGAGTGGTGCTAAATGTAGATCAGTTACCAGAGACAATCTGTCACTTCAAGGCAGAAGAGCTTAGGTCAGGAAGCTGCACTGCGTGGTCGGAAAGGAGCAGGGTACGCCCCAGTTATGGCTTGCTGTAGATGGCAGTGTAGGCATTAACTAGCTCCTCAAGGCTCTTCCCCATTAGCATACCCAGGCAGCCCACAACAGAATAAGGCCCTTGGGGTTCAAGCCTGACTTAAACAGGAGTTCTGCTTGTGCAAGGACTGTAAGATCTGGGCTATATAATATGAGAGAGTAGAAATCAAACTTCTCCCTAACTTGTATCTGAAGAGAGGAGCAGAGTTCTCTGCTGAGCCTTCAGAACTAGAGTTGACTCGGGCTCCCTATCCCACTGCACCACATTCTCTAGCAGTGCTCTGGGACAGGGAGCAGCAGCTGGTAGAGGTAGGGGTTGAGGAAGAAGGAGGGGACTCTTCTCTTGCAGTTTTGGTCCAGGGAGCTGCTGGAGGAGCAGCTGATGGGCTTTTGTGCCTTGCAGGGCAATAAGGAAGGAGCAGAGACCTACAGATAAGGGGGAAGGGCAGTGTAGGCAGGGACAGCTCAATAAATGAATTTGGGGGAAGCTTGGGTATGCAGTTTCCCATCAATCTCCTCATGCTGTGAGCAGCCTGATCAGAGAGCTTCTCTCTAAGCCCCTCTAAGCTTCCTGGTACACTGGACAATCAGCCTCACCAGGATATCGTCCCCAATTCTCCAGCCTCTGAGCAGCCTGGGCAGGGTCACCCTCCCCAAAACATCAACACCCGCATAACAGATTAGAAAACTGGCTTATTTGAGTAACGGTGAAGGAAAATCCTTAAAAACGGGGTTCATAGTTAAAATCTACTGGAATCAATCAATTATGGGCTGATGGACAGCAAAACCCAGGTGCTCCACATTCCAATCATTTGCCACACATTTTGAGAGTTTATGTCACACACTGGCATGTTTGAAGGTTGAGAGATATAACTTATGATGGGAGAATCTCAAAAGGTTGGGATTTTCTTCCTTTATCTATGTAGGTTGTAATGTGCCCATCTACATGGTATGTGTGATGTTGCACTCCATATGCTTTATAAAAATATGTTTATAAGTGTGATGTAACTGGAATATGCTTTATGCAAAAGGTCTATTGTAAGGTATCATTACAAAGCTTATAATCTACTGAGTGTGTTCATCCTATTTGTATGAATAGATCATTCTTGTATCTGAAACTAGGAATATAAAGTATAACTCTGAGGTCCTACTGTAATTATGCTAAGTGTGGGCCATTAATGGCGGTCTAGAATCTTGATAGCTCCCATTGACTAGGACAATTGGTTATAAATGTTTTATTTATCTGCAAGTCTTCCTGTACACGTGCGGACCAGCCCTGGAAGAATGGAGGGGGTCTCACTCTGTATAAAACGTATACAGGGTAAAATGAATTTATTTGGGTTTTGGATCCCATTGGGAACTGGTTGTCTGGGTGCTGGAGATAGGTGACCTGCTGAGCAGTTTTTGGTTAAAGTCTGCAACTTTTGAGGCGTGGCCCGGACCTGGGTCTGTGTTGCAGCAGGCTAGTGTGTCTGGCTCAACAAGTATGTAAGTACTCACAGTATGTAAGTACTGAAAAGCCTGGATGCTCAACCACAATCAAATCAGAGCTCTTTGCAGCTGTACAGTTGGATCAGAAACCCTGAGAAGAAGCTCATGAGATTTTTACTACTTTATGCCTTCAGCTGGTTTGGAAATATAGTAAGGATTACTCATGATATTTGGGCACTTCCACTTATGGTCCTGGCTTGTACAGGAAGTTGTAAAGGCAGCTGAAAATAAAAAAAATTTTTTTTTAAGTGATCTTAATTTTATTGATTCTGATAAAAGATCCAGTTCAAGCTTGGTTTGACTTTAGCATGAAGGGTTGACAGTAAAGCTTGTCAGAAAATGTTTTTTTCCCCTATGGAAAAGATCAGCTTAAATGAAAGATGGGATTCTCATGCAATCACATGACTCCAGAAGCTGGGGATTTAAGAAAAACATCAAATATCATGAGAGATGTGATAAAATTGCAAAAGCTGACAACACCGGCATAATTTGTTATTGAAATTGGTGAGCTAACCTCACCTGCACTTCTTTTTCTCCTGTCTATACAGGACATATGTACACAATTGGCCAGATCCTCAACTGGTAATGGAGCTATGATGATATCCACCAGCTAAGGAAATATCTAATGGCCAATATCCATATGTAGAATGAAAACTTACACACCGTCAAAGTAGAACTGGTCAAACTTGACATTATGAATAATATTTGCTATTAATTTATATCCCTTTTTTCTTAGTTGTTTTGTTAACCAATACTGATTTTCTTGGAGTTTCTTCCTTATTTGTATTTGTATTCACAATATAGTTTGGACAAATGATTTTTAAATGAGATCCTATTTGTGAATGTTCACTTTAATTATTCACTATTTTTTCTCTATGTTGCTTGACTGTCACAAGGTATCATTTGTGCTCCTTGTTTGGATGAATACAATTTTTCTAAAAAATGAACAAAAAATAAGGAACAGTGAATAAGAGAAAAGACACTTTTCACAGGAATTATAAGATTAATAACCTTTGTGCTAAAAATTCATGAAATGTTTGGGCTTCTAGAACATTTCCATGAATACCTTGCAATTTTCCAAATATTAGCAAATAAAAAATATGAAGCAACAAATCATAAGAGATCAAAATCAGCCCTCTACTGCAAAAATATTCATGATTTTTTTTCTTTTCCTAGCTAATCAGCTCTCTCTATAGCTCTGTTGTAACAGAGAGGCATAATTACTCACATATTATTACACATGCACAATGCATCTGAATGCCTTTTCCCTGTTTTTAAGTTTCCATCACCGTCTGTGTGAGAAATGGAATAAATAAGAAGCCATGTCTTTTCAGACTGGATGAGTTCCAAAAGGGAAAGGGCTCTTGACATTACAGAGCTAAAGGAGTTTTGAAGACACTTTCTATTTCCATACTTGTTCCTTTGTATGCTAGGTTGCTTGCCATTATGTTTATGTAATTCTGACAGTGTTCTTAATGACACACTAACAGATTGTAAAACACGCTGCTGGCATTTACTTGTTTTTTTATATTTTTAAAACAATGTCCTTCATGTAACAGTAGTTAAGCGCGGCAGAAGGACATCATTAGAGCCATGGTTAAACTGTAATTTACACCATTAGGAAGGCAGGAGCAATTTTTATTGCCTGGCAATTTTCTTGCTGAAATATTTGGACCATATGGCTCAATTTGTGTAATAACCTTAATTTCAGCACCCTTCAGGTCTGCCTCCATCTCCTACGAATGGTAAAATGCGGTTTAGCAGAAAAGGCAACTGTCTATAGTTAGAGAGTTGAGATTAATAACATGTCACGTCCTGTTTTTGGTGAAGGAATTCTAACAGCAGCCAGATGGTATCTCTACAAATAACTGTCAGGGGTCTTGATCTAATCAATACAATGTATTAATACATCTCCCTTTGCTGCTTCTCAAGGGGCTAGTGCATAACATCTGGAAAGATTGGGGGGACCGCCAAGTAGAAAGCTGATTCTTTTCAGAATCAAACTGAGCCCAATTAATTTTTCATGTACACTTGATAACTGTTTCATAATGAGCTATGCGACTTGACGGATTTAGGGTTGGCAGTATGGGCTGCCCATGATTCCTACCCCCATTCAGTCCACTTATAGAAACCAACCCATTAATCAAGCTATCTGGCATAAAACTGAAATCTCAGCTCAGCAAGAGATCAATAACCATCCTAAAAAAAAAAAAAAATCACAGAACCAGGCTCTAGTGGGCACAAGTATCCAGCCATTACATTAGTAATTGCTTTAGCAAAAATAAAACTCAGGGCCATAATCACCCGATAGGAACTTGTACTATAGAATTCATTACTTGCTTCCTGTCAAAAAGTAACATTTAAGTCTGTTAAAAACACTGTGATACTGCCTTCTAAATATGGCCACTATTCAATGTAATGACTGTTATAACGGTAATAATATTTGTATAGCACTGTACATTAACATGGCACGTTACAATCAGACCAAGACATATTCCCTGCCCCAAAGAGCTTACTATTTATAAACCAAGCCAATACACTAGAGAAACGGAGAGTGTGATGAGATTATACATGCATTCCTGGAGTTTTTAGCAAGGGCTGAAAGGAAGAGAAAGAGGTCCATTTGGCAGGCAGGAAATGGGAGAGCGTTCCAAGTATTGGGGCAGCCCAGCCTGAAGATGAGTGTTCGGAATAGATTTGAAAGGGAGCAGTAAAGAGAAAGGACAGGACTGAGAATACTAAATTTATCTCACATAGGACACCAAACAGCAGTTTGATGAGAATGACTTATGGAGACTGCAGACCTGGATTGGATTTAAATTGGCTCCTTGGAGGTAAAAGACTCTGCATACCTCTACCAAATCTTTGTACCACCTAATGCTCTCTTGTTTTTAAACAGATGCAATATTTTTCTTTTTATAGAATTACAAGTTAATTTAAAAAAATCAACTAGGATATAAAAATACAAGATTAGAATTCCCAGTCATTATGAATACAAGATACTTGGAGGTCAGTAAACAGCTTTTGTAATTTTCAGATCTGGAACTCCAGTAGTCATGTATGATAGTCACCAAGGTATTTCATGAAGCTACATTTTCATGAACCCATCAAACAGAGATGTTTTGCAACCACCTAATATTGCCAGGGTAAAACTTGGGTTAATTTAATTCTAAAATATGATCAAATCCAATTATATTCTTTTCTATTATCTAAGTAACTCTAATTTGAAAAGCTTAAATATGGACTAGTTAACTGATAAACTTATTTTTCTTTCCCCACTGTACATTTTTCTTTGCCAATTTCAGTAAATGTGTTTGATCTCCGTAAGAAAGCTCCCTCAACTTGACTAGGAATTCTTCTTTTAAAATATACTTACTTCCAAAATTTGAGTCAAACATGGCAATGGAACATGAGGGGGAAAAGTTATTTTATTACATTTTAAACTATATCTTATCAATCACATTTGTGAACTGACTTCCCCTTGGTAAGCATTTATTTTGGTTATAAAACCAACCAAATTTTCAGTCAAGTGTATTGCTATGCTGGCTGATTAGTTTACTCTCAACCTCTCAAGACTCAAATGTGAGACATATGGAAGCCAATAAGGGTATATTTCTGTAAGTGTTTCACACACAGAAGGCACCTGAAACGTGTGAAGTACTAGGCCCTTTACAATGCAGGACACAAGAATAAAATAATATTCTAGACATTTTCAAATATGTGGCTAATTTCTTTTAAAAGTAACATATCCTTCATGACAAGGGAAACCTGGGAAGTCTACTTCTTATTTATCCTTTTAGAAAAGAGAGGTCATGTCACAGAACAGAATGACCAAGAACAATTTAGTAATCAGCATGAGGATTTCTGAAGAGTTGGTGAGAAGATTAAAATATATATCTATATCTATATCTATCTCTATATAACAACTGCTCCCAAAGGAGAGTCTCAGTGTATCATCACTGACTTTTTAATCTCTGTTTAAATTAGTTATGTGATGCAGACTTGTACAGTAAGATAAAAGGACTGGATGGCTCAGATTGCTGGTCATGGCTTATGGAACTGGTCAACTGTAGATCACCCACCGCTCTTAGGTAGTATGAGTCAGAGTAGGTAGGGGCTTACTGAAGCACTTAATCAGTTTTTGCAGGGGCATCACATTGCCAGACCAAACACCTATTCACACAGTTGTTGTGCAAAAGCCAACATGTTCATATTACAGAATCTGGGGGGTCCGTGTCCCCTATTCACGTTATGCAAACTTATCAGACCCACAGGGAAAAACAAAACAAAAACATTTTCTATTTTTGGGCCTCCCCAGTTCATAGCCAAATAAAATTCCAATCCAGTCCCATTCTGAAACTCTGCAAACAAGCTTTTACATTTTAAAAGCTGCATTCCAAGAAAAATGATTCATTTGTAAACCAATCACATATGCCACACATGTGGTGGGTGTGGGTCATTTCATTTAAATTAGAAAGCAAATGTCTCTATACTTGAGAGGTCACTGGCTGTTGTAAGTTAAATTCTTTTCACTGTTAGGCATAATTAAAATCCTCTAGCAGTGGTTTCAGTAATTTAAACATTGCAGTATTGTTGTAATATTTTTCTAGGCTTCAAGAGTTCACAATTGTTTGGTCCAATCAAACCTGGGAACACTGGAGAAGTTATCACCCATCAAGGTAATTACTTTCAAGTTGAAATAATTACTCCATCAATGTTAATGGTCTTTCAACTTCAATAAAGCACTCACCTGCCGATAATCACTGCTAACCTCTTGCTCTCATGCAATTCCCTCTCTATTTAGTGGGTTATATTACAGCCGTTAGAGTGGTCACTTGTCCTGAACAGCTGCTGAATTTCACTTTGATCGGCTGTGAACCATAAAAAAATTAGTCATCTGTGTATGATTTCCCCCTAACCCATAAGTCCTTTCAGAGCTAAGGATATGATCTCTTGGCTGTAACAGGGCACTTTTGGGGCAGCCATCTTGATTCTAGTGGTGGACTCTTCTCACTTGTTAACAACAGGACAGCAGTTCAATTAACTTTTGCCCTCCAATGCCATTTACAGCTTTTGGTCTCTGCTAAGTAGCACATATTCTGAATTTATGGCATGTGTCAGTTATCATATAGAGTATTTCATTTAATCTTGTTTCCTTACAACACGCCATGGGTTTCCTAGGCACTTGAATAGATTTCATAACAACTTAATAGATGTGTAGGAAAAAGTCACACTGATATTGTTCTATGTTTTTTTCCCATCCTCAAATTTACAGTGTGTTTTTATGTTATTATACGGAAGTTGCCACCAAACAAAATAATTCTTTAATGACAGTTTACTATATATTGGTATATGAGATACTGCAGTATTTCTATATACCCAGAAGGAGAAATAATTGTAGTCTGTCAGATTTACTGCTGGCAACTGCTTCATCACTGTATTTATGGAAGAAAAAATAAAGTCTCATACAGTATGTATTGCTTATTTCTGTATATACTATCTAGTGAATATTACATTCCAGGGATCTGTAAAGCAGGAAATGATGACTGGACCATAGCTGTCACACCCATTCAATGTTCCTTTTTAAAAATTCATGAGATAAAACTTTTATATATATTATATTAATATGAATATGATCATTGCTATTATTTATAATTTGTATTCTGGTAGCACCCTCAATGTGCAAGTTATTACAAACACATACAGGAAGACAAAATCCACACATGCAAATCTAAAGCCCTCATCCTACAAAATCCAGTGAGCCTCACCTCAGTCTCTGGAAAAATCATGGAGCAGGTCCTCAAGGAATCAATTCTGAAGCACTTAGAGGAGAGGAAAGTGATCAGGAACAGTCAGCATGGATTCACCAAGGGCAAGTCATGCCTGACTAACCTAATTGCCTTCTATGATGAGATAACTGGCTCTGTGGATGAGGGGAAAGCAGTGGATGTGTTATTCCTTGACTTTAGCAAAGATTTTGATACGGTCTCCCACTGTATTCTTGCCAGCAAGTTAAAGAAGTATGGGCTGGATGAATGGACTATAAGGCGGATAGAAAGCTGGCTAGATTGTCGGGCTCAATGGGTAGTGATCAATGGCTGAATGTCTAGTTGGCAGCCGCTATCAAGCGGAGTGCCCCAAGGGTCAGTCCTACAGCTGGTTTTGTTCAATATCTTCATTAATGATCTGGAGGATAGCATGGACTGCACCCTCAGCAAGTTTGCAGATGACACTAAACTGGAAGGAGTGGTAGATACACTGGAGGGTAAGGATAGGATACAGAGGGACCTAGACAAATTAGAGGATTGGGCCAAAAGAAATCTGATGAGGTTCAACAAGGACAAGTGGAGAGTCCTGCACTTAGGATGGAAGAATCCCATGCACTGCTACAGACTAGGGACCGAATGGCTAGGCAGCAGTTCTGCAGAAAAGGACTAAGGGGTTACAGTGGTTGAGAAGCTGGATATGAGTCAACAGTGTGCCCTTGTTGCCAAGAAGGCTCACGGCATTTTGGGCTGTATAAGTAGGGACATTGCCAGCAGATCGAGGGATGTGATTGTTCTCCTCTATTTGACATTGATGAGGCCTCATCTGGAGTACTTTGTCCAGTTTTGGGTCCCACACTACAAGAAAGATGTGGAAAAATTGGAAAGAGTCCAGCGGAGGGTAACAAAAATGATTAGGGGGCTGGAGCACATGACTTATGAGGAGAGGCTGAGGGAACTGGGATTGTTTATTCTACAGAAGAGAAGAATGAGGGGGGATTTGATAGCTGCTTTCAACTACCTGAAAGGGGGTTCCAAAGAGGATGGATCTAGACTGTTCTCAGTGGTAACAGATGACAGAACAAGGAGTAATGGTCTCAAGTTGAAGTGGGGGAGTTTTAGGTTGGATGTTAGGAAAAACTTTTTCACTAGGAGGGTGGTGAAGCACTGGAATGGGTTACCTAGGGAGGTGGTGGAATCTCCTTCCTTAGAGGTTTTTAAGGTCAGACTTGACAAAGTCCTGTCTGGGATGATTTAGTTGGGGATTGGCCCTGCTTTGAGCAGGGGATTGGACTAGATGACCTCTTGTGGTCCCTTCCAACCCTGATATTCTATGATTCTATTACTACTCATGTGGTTAAAGTTAAGCATGTGCTTACATATTTGCAGGATCAGGGCCTAAGAAACTAAAACCTACCAATCAAATGAAAATTGCTAGTCTCTATATCTTTTATTATATCCTTTCAAATGTACATGGCACCCTTAGTTATTCATTATTGAAGAGTGACTAGTTTAGCACACAAGTGTCCTAATCCTGCAATCCACTGCACATAGGCACACTGCTAGAGCCGAGGCAGAGTCCCACTGAAGTCAGTGGGGATCTGTGCAGAGGTGAGGGACCATAAAATCTCCAATAAAGCAGAGTCTGAAGGCACACATTCTATATATCCCTGTGCAGAGCACTGTAGTCATCTTCTCCCACTTATTTTCTATGCTATCTTTGCCTATATTGGATGATTGTCTTGTATTCTTTTACCACTTTCACCTTTACATTCTTTCCTTCTCCCTTCCTCTCACTCATTCTCCAAAATACACTCTCCAAGAGCTACCTTTTCTTAGATACCGAACCCCTTATAACTTATCTTCTTGATTTACCTGGCCTTCCCTGGTCATCTGGTTGTCAAACAGACAAATATTTAGACTAGTGGTCATGGGAGACGTGGTATATTATATCCATGAAAGAGGGAGCATTTATTCACACTTACCACACAGTGGTACTTGACATACAGCAGTTTCAGTAGCTCTGGTAACAGGGTAGCATCCTTTGACTTTTTCACGACAGCCATTGTGGGACTTCAGTCTACCATGCTGCCACCTTTCAATCAGCACTAAACACTGTAATAAACTAGCTAGGTAGTGTCACAGTTCAAGACAACTGTACCTGTATTTCCACTCAGTGGTCCAACAAAGCACCCACTCTCAGGCTTCCAGCTCCCCTGCCATTGCCTTTCTGGATGGAGACCCACGTTTCTCTCCCTTGTGACCAGACTATTTCCAGGTTGCACAGTTCCCAGCCTACACTGTGTATTTCCCAGCAGAGGCAGGTTGCCCAAGGACACCTGATTGTTTTCTCATCAGAGATGGATAACAGGTGTAATTGCTACAGATATAAGTTACCACACAGACTTTCTATGCAGACCTATTTTAATTCTTATGGTAAAAAGCATTATAGAGAAAACGTATTAAAAACAATAAAAGAACCTGCACGCATGCTAATAAGCTTACCAGAATTAACCCCAACCCTAACAAGGGCTCTGGCAGGTGCAGTCTTTCAACTCCCCATCCAAGGAATTTCATTTGTGGTCACAAGTTCATCACAGCTACAGCTCAGGACAAGCACCCAGTCTTATGAGACCTTAGTAGGCCCAGTCCTTACAAACCTAGCCTGAGGACTCAGGCTGTCCAGACCAAGGGTCCTGTCCATTTGCTGGATCAGGAAGAAGGCCCGGAGCTAGCTCAAAACCAGGCTATTCATCCAAAACCCCATACTTTGTCTGTTGGTCCATGGAGAATCCAGTTTGAACTAGTATATGAAGACCTCTCTGGGGGGTGGTTTCAAAGGGCTGATAACCGGAGGAATCACATTCGCATTCCCCTCCCTACTAGAGAAGGTACAAACAATGCCACAACAACACATACACCATTTTTAATACAATGTACCCCAAAGGTATTAACCCTAATTCAATAAAGTTTAACTTAATTCAATCATGTTTATCTTAATTCCATAAGATTTGTTCAGAATATTACAGAATATTGTGAGTCTGTCATGTGTAATCGGAGTGACACTTCCCTCTACTGGAGAGAATCAGAATTACTCCTCTGTGTGTCATAGGCCCTATGCTGCCAGCAGCTAATGGAGATTCTTTTTTAGTTCAAGTGGTAGGAGTTTGTGATTTTAGAACATAGCAATCTGAGTTCTATTCCCATTGGCGTCACAAAATTCAGTGATCAGATCATTGTAAAGGCCTAGGCCATGGATTTGACACATATTAAATTAAATATAGCTTAACACATCTTTACAGGGAAGTAAATGGGTATGTTTCAGGGAGGTAAAATAAATCTATCAAGGGTTTTGAAAACCCACAAGGCAAATCTCATTTGGATTTGGAAATGGATAGAAAAGAAATAATCAAGATAGAGGCACCGGCAATGATATTTCCAACCCTCAAATTTTTATTATGCATCACCGTTTCCAATAAAACCGTCAAGTTTATTTTTTGGTTAAGCTTAAAGTGGCTAGGTCATGTCCAATAGGCAAGGAGCATGGGTGTGAGTAACAAGAACACGTATGGCCATAAGCCTTACAATACAGGCGTTTCCTTTTTTCCCCTGGAATATTCTAATGTGATAAGAAAAGTCTAACAGATTAAATAAAGGAGAGAGCTCACTGCTTGCTCAATACTTTGTCTTGCATTGTAACATGGAAGCTTGTGTGAGAGAATGACTAATGGCGTATCCCATGGGGAGCTCCAATAGAATCGCTTTAGGAGATTAAATGATTTAGCCTCGTACCCCTGAAAGCTATATTTTAAAGGGGCAGAAGTTTAATCATTGGAATGCTAGTTCCTTCAATAAAATTACATTTTAATTAAAGTGTCTCATTCACAAAAGCTACAGTTAAGGGTGCATCAGCAAGTTCATGATAAAATTCTATTTCCAAGGAGTTATAACTTTGAAACTCAGTGTCCAGGTTTTCACCTGTTGTGATAATTGACCTGACCTCATGGTATCTTTGATAACAGGACTCAGTGCACTTTATGTCAATATCTTTGATTCCAGGCTCTAGCTGTTACATTATATTCAGAACACAAAAGGCATGATTCTGGTCTCAGTCACACTGGTGTAAATCAGGACTAAATTCACTGAGTTCAATGCAGTTGCACCAATGTAAAACAAGCATAGAAGAGAGAAGAATCAAATGCAGAGATGTCTTTCCAATGGGCAGTATAATATTTTTTTTTTTAAAGGAAAAAAGGCAGTAAAATGGAAAAATACGCATGATACAGGAAAGTAATAAAAAGCATGTAAGTCACTGTCACCTTAGTATTTGTCAAACAACTTTGCATACACTGCTAATGTAATTGTGATTCCATTTAGTCTTTGGGGAAAATAAAGCATTTTGGAGCCAAAAAGGTACTAATTCAACAAATAACAACTGTTGATTTAAAAGGCTTTTATATGATGTTGTTAAAGAAACACACTATAACAACATTACTTAAAAGGCCATTTTAGTAGATTTGATTACCCACAATACAACCATCTTGGATGTTTTCTGTTGTTGTTGGCATGCCTAGAAGACATTGCAATGCATGACTGGACAAGGGAATTCTGATGCTCAGCAACATGTTGGATGCTGCCTTAACAGGATATTAAAAGAAGCTTCCAACATTTTTCCATTTTGAAATTCTAGGTATCACATTACACATCCTAGCTGGGCTTTTCAAAGAAACATAAGGAAATTAGGTGCCCAAATCCCACTGAAGTTCAATGGCAGTTAGGCTCCTTTGAAAAGTCCCAGCCTACATTTTTACAACCTGGCATGCTGTACAGTGCAGAAGCAATGGATCACAAAGGCCAAAAGCATGCATTCCTGCCATTTAACCCAGGACCTCTCTCTCTTTTCACAGTAAGAGGCATGATAAATCTTATCCTTTAAGGCTTCTAGGAAAGATATAGTGCTGCTTTAGAACCATATACTTATGGGTACCTTAGATCGCTCAGCTAGATTCCACTCATTTATGTCATTAGGACTTTTCTAAGGAAGTTTACGATAAGACCTTAATACTGGATATTAAATCTCAGCATGCCACTATGTACAACTTCAGTTATCTGAATATAAATGGAATATTGAATAATTTTGGATTATCAATGTAACTGATAATGGTCTTGGGACATGCCCATGTTTTGGACAAAAGGAAGGTTAGGATATCTGAGGTATTCAATTTTGGGTTCCTACGAATCTTAAAATTATACCAACACAATAGATTCGTGGTACATTATAAAAGATTGTTTTCAGAAGACTGTCAAATGCAATAGTTGACATTGTATTATATAGTCTAGTTCAGCTGGTTCTATGTTTATCACAAAGTATCCCTTATGGCAAGATTTGAAGTGAATGGTTAGAAGAGAGGACTAGTCAGTAATCATAGACAGCATTACCAGCTCTGCCACTGACTCACATCATGGTCTTGGTCTAATTACATAAACCTGTGCCTCAGTTTATCCATAATGAAGATAATAGTACCTCCATGGGACTTCATTAATTAATGTTTGTAAAGCACTTTTAAGTAGACAATAGCATAGAAGTATTATTATTATTATTTATTTTGTGTGCTTGTAAGAGTTGATTTGCTTCTAATTCTGAAGAGTTATGAGGCAAATCTTCATAGTTTCTGTAAATAAATCACATATGTAGAACTAACAATAATTTTCATGTCATCCTTAAACCAGCATTGATTTCAGATTAATAAAAACATTAAATCCAAGTGGGATTGATTTTGTTTGGCTTTGTTATGAGCAGCCTCTTAAAACAACAAAAGAATAAAAATTACATTGGATGTTTTTTCTAAAAGGAATTATTGTGGGGAAGTTCTATGGGCTGTATTATACAGGAGGTCAGACTAGATGACAACAATGGTCCCTTCTGGCCTTGGAATCTATGAACAATGACAGAGAAAATTTAGGACCACATTTTCAAAGTGAGGTACACACAAGGAGATATGCACACCTATTTACGCAAGAAAAACCCTACTTTGTGCTCAAAATCATACATTCGCATCTGTATATCAATGACTAGACATCTACATGGGTAGCTGTTATGCATACACTGGATATATATGAATGTAAATTAGGTGTCCAAAGGCTAACTGCGGGCACCCAACGGAAAAAATGACCCTGTATCAATATTTTAAAGTAACACAGGTCAAACCAGAATATAAACACTGGTTTTAGTATCTAATTCTTACCGTTACAGTTAATGCTGTAATAGCTGGGATGCTAAATGTTGGATCACTCCGTTTCTCTTGATAGACCACACGATACTGAGAAATAACCCCATTGGGAGATATGGGTTGGGTCCAGTTCAGCAGCACAGAATATGCACTTGTAGCTTGTGCCCAAGGGGCTTGCATGCCCCAAGGTGGAGCTTCCAAAGTTTGTGCTGAAGACCACAGACTATCCACTGAACCCCTGGAATTTTGAGCTCTCACACGGTATTCATAGATAGTGAATGGCTGCAGTGCATCAGAAGCATCAATAAATTCCAAGGCTCCTTCAGACCAAATGAATAAAAGAAGCTCCTCTTGAGTGTTTACAGGACGTCTGAAATACAAATAAAACCAGTCCATTAAAAACGTACAGTATCTTAAACACAGTCAGATGATATTGAAGCACAAGTCTTAAATTCAGTCTATACAAATCTTATCTCTATTCATTGTATAGGCAAGGAACTGCCCTCCTTATTTTGCCTTATAAGTCATCAGCCTATGTCAGGTATTGACTATTGAAAAAACTTTCAAGGAAAAAGGTAAATAACTAATTTCTCTTTGCCCTTAAGTAGGAGAAAACTGTGAAAACTCAATCAATACTACTGTAATAGCACTGAAATAGCACTTTGTCCTTTATTATAGAACACTCCAGGCCCAGGGCTTCAAAGATGAGGGCCTAAACTGAGGGCATATTGTCCTAAATCTATATTTAGTCATATAAACACATTTTCAAGTGTTGCAGATTCTCAACATTTTTGAAAATCAGGACATTTATTTAGGTACTTAAATCAGGATTTAGGAGTCCAACCCCGACACTCGATTTTGAAGACTTTGACCCACTTTATTACTGAAAGCAATTAGTTGCCTAGAACAGGGCATTCTCAACCTTTTTCTTTCTGAAGCTCCCCTAACATGCTATACAAATTCCACAGCCCACCTGTGCCACAACCATAGGCGCCGACTCCGTGGGTGCTCCGGGGCTGGAGCACCCACGGGGAAAAATTGGTGGGTGCTCAGCTCCCCACCAGCCCCGCGCCCGCTACCAGAGCACTTACCTTCGCCCCGGATGCTGGGCGACGTTGCGGGGCCCCGCCCCCGACGCCGGGCGACATTGCAGGGCCCCGCCCCCGACGCACCCAGCGGAGCCGACGGAGGTCGGCTCCTATGGCCACAACAACTGTTTTTCTGCACATCCAGTAGATTAAAAGCCAGGGCCAGTGCTATGGGGTAGCAAGCAGGACAACTGCCCGGGAGCCCATGCCACAGGGCGAACCGTGAAGCTAAGTTGCTTGGGCTTCGGCTTTCTGCCCTGGGCCCTAGCGAGTCTAACACCGGCCCTGCTCACTGGTTTATTTTGGCGGACCCCCTGAAACCTGCTTACAGCTCCCCAGGGGAGAACCACTGGTCTAGAACACAAAGGGACAAATATTCACACAGTCCTTTAAAACTGTGCCTATACATTTTGCCTGTACTCCAGTTTGTACGTGAAAAAAAAATCACATTTCTGGATCAAATTGGGGTTCTCAGTCAGACTGAGCACATCCACTTTCCAAATGTAACTGTAAAAGTTCATTAGAAAACATGATCCATAGTGCTTTTCCATAATATAAATATGTATCTTTTTCAAAGGGATTTTCTACTTAAAATATTTTGAGGCACTTTCACATGTCAGCCAATGAAGACTCATCACTGTCCACAAATATTAACTTAATATGTCCATTCCAGTTAGGGGTAGCTCTGCTACTGGCAAATCCTGAGATTCTGCTAAGCTTCAATGGAGGTTACAGGTGATCAGCTTCTCTTTTACAATTTGGCCCCACTAGGATGTTAACTTAGAGTTGACGGATAAATGCGGGTCATAAGTTTCTAGATGAAGTTGCCAAATCACTTACCTTTACTAGGAATAAAAATGTTTGTCTGGAATGAAACCTGGTGGTTGAAGACTATGATAAATCTCAGTGAAAACTGTGCTGCACCTCACACAGATTTAGGTATTTTCCTTACTTTTAACTGAAACCTTTGCCTTCACAATAAATAAAACCATTTTATCCCTGCATGCTAACAAATGAAAAAGCAAATTATATTATCTGTCACTTGTATCGCAAATATGGCAAATTCACAGGAGTGGAATTGGTTTGTCTGGCTACCAGGTGTCATCACTACTTCACATGCACATTGGCTGAAGAACATTTATTTGGCAAGATAAAAATCTGAATTTCAATAATTCTGTCAGTTTTTATTTTGTTAGTCCAACTTTAGTCACTATTTTTAAGGATATAAAAAAGCAACAAAACTATTAAAAAAATACTAGCAATCTCAGGTGCTTGTAATATTAGACTCCCATATATTTTATATAAATATAAACAAAGAATGCACCTAGTTGTGCATGTGCACATAAATTCATAAGTACACACACAGATGTATCTGCCCTTTGACATGTACACAAACACCCCCCTGCCCCTCATATTTCTCCCAGTTGCAAGAAATTGGAGAATTTCCAGCAAACTCTGGGATGTACTAAACCCAGGATATTGTAAAGTTTAAAGGGTGGGAACAAGAGAAAAGCAAAGAGATTTTCTGAGTCTCACTCCTCCAGATTAGGGGAGTGAGCAAAACACAAAACATGTTGATACTAAAGATTGGTGATGGTGTTGGGTGAAGGGGAGGAAGGACAGGCTCTCTAGCTGCCCCTAAAATAAGAAGTGGGAGCCTTTGATGAGGTGGAAGAGAGTCGATGAGTGGACCTACACACTGACCCCTAAACCATACTTCATCAAGTGTCCTGCAGCATAGCACCATGAGTTTGATTTTTCATACTTTCATCCATGTCAGATTAAAAACGCATGCAGAATTATCATTCAGATGTCATTTACTGTGCTCATCAATGTGAAGAGCACCCTTACAAAAGATGGATGCATACTTTACCCTTCTTCTCTCTCCTGTTGTTTACTCACCCCGCTCCACATGGTAAGATGTATTTCCTTCTTGCAGTGCTTAGGTACCTACATGATAGGTATCTCAGAAATACCTCAGATAGGTCAGAAGACAAAGAACCTGTCCATAGGTTTTTAAAATCAAGTGTAGCAGATAATTGTATCAAGACAAGGTGGGTGTATATTTGCAAACACACCCCACAAAACCAATGATATGCTTGAGATACATCAATGATATTTTCATCCTCTGGACAGATGACCTAAATTCCCTCACAGATTCACAGATTTCCATCTTAACTTCAACAACCACCACATGTCCATAACTCTTTCTCTCTCTAGAACTCTCCCACACGAGCATCATCTTCCTAACAACTAACAACCTTCACTCCAGCTGCTTCCCCCGTCCCTTTCCTCCCTATGACTGGAGGGGTGTTAATGGGGCACCTCACCTTGAATGGTCCCTTGAAATATGCATTAACTACTTATGCTAAACAATCTGCTCCACCTTATATTTAGCTGTGACACTCTGAGTTAGTTTCTCTGCAGAAGAGCTCTGTGTAAGCTCAAAAGCTTGTCTCTCTCACCATCGGAAGTTGGTCCAATAAAAGATATTACCTCACCCACCTTGTCTCTCTAATATCCTCGGACCAACACGACTGCAACAACTCTAGCTGCACAGTGTCATGAACACCTATGCCATCACAAACAATTATAAATAACAATATATTATAACTGTGCTCTCCTCCCAATGTATTTAAAAATATTCCTAAAGAGAAGTAAAAAAGTGGTGTCACTTTAAGTGTAATAAAGTTGTCTTTAATACCTGGGATCTGGGCTTGCTTAGCACAACAGTTTAATTAACCGTTAAAGCACTTCCTAGAATTCACAAATTTATGTTTCGTACCATTTTAGAAATTCTGTGAGAAACAGCTACTCCACAGTGAAAGATCAAATATGCCACCAACCGTAAGCTCAGCCGCAAGCAAAGCTGAACATTGTAGTCTGGTTAAGTATTTAGATCTTATTACTACTGAATATTTAATGAATGAAACTTATGGTTAGGTAAATGGTTCCATCTGTGGTGCTAAAACCCAGAATATCTTCATGTATGAATAAACTTTGAACAGAAGTGGTTGAACAGTCTGTAATCATTTCAATCGACTTAAGATTTAAGATTCAACTGCTCATTTAACTGGAAGTGTTTTTCTTCTGTACAGTGAGCTGCATAGGAGAATAACATTTCCAGGAGCTGGAAGCTGTCTCAGTCTGCACACTCTGATTTGCTGCCTATGCTCAATTTAAAGATGTTCAGATAGAGTTATTTTATAAAGGGCAAATCCAGTGCTTAATTTGTTCCAGGGCTTGCCAGGCCTGAGCTCTGGCACCTCTAGACTTGGCAGTTCATAGCCCCAGCACCTCTGGGCTTGCTGCATCAGTTATGAAAGTAAATCATTGCTTGAGCCCCGGCATCTCTTTGCTTGACCTTTGGCACCTCTCTCATTACAAATTAAGCACTGGGCAAATCCTCGTTGGCCCCACACCAAGCTCTAGCAGGGTCGGGAGAAGGGGACATCATCCTCCATGCCAGATGACTGAACAGCTACTACTACAACCACAAGGCTGCAACAGTGACTACAGCACCTACTCTTCCCCTCCCTTACGTGGTGGTAGTGGCGGTGGGGAATAGTCAGTGAATTCTTGTACTTTTGTATGCACCAGTTCTGCCTCTGGGGCCATGCTCAGAATACGCCTTCAGAGCCATGTCCCATCCTGACCCCAATCCTCACAAAGTCAAAAGAGAACATGGACTAGTGCTGCATGCTGTCCCTAGGCCCAGGTAGCGAGGGGCTATTTCTGGCAGCATTGTACAGGTCTGAGGCAAAGTGCCCCTACAAGTTCTTGCAGGGACAACGTGCTTCACAATGCACCCTAATACTATCTTCCATGCAGAGCAACAGAGTAGCCCTAGTTATAATTCAGTCGTGACACACCTCCAAACATTTATATTGTGCTTCTATTTTTAAAAATACGGACTTTGATTTACGAAAAATATACCAAAAAAGGACATGAGTTGGGTGCACATTAAAACAGTAATTTAGACCATGGTTTATATCAATTACAGATAAAAATTATAATCATCATGAGCCAAATACAGCATGCACATAGGTCGATATAGCAATCGATATAGGTCTTTATATCACAGTAACATCTAAGGGTATGTCTACACTACGCGAGTAGTTCGAATTTACTTAAACCAAACTTGTGAAAACGATATTACAAAGTCGAACGTGTGAATCCACACTAAGGACAGTAATTCGAGTTTGTGAGTCCACACTAACGGGGCAAGCGTCGACATTGCAAGCGGTGCACTGTGGATAGCTATCCCCCAGTTCCTGCAGTCCCCGCTGCCCATTGGAATTCTGGGTTGAGCCCCCAATGCCTGCTGGGGCAAAAAATGTGTCGAGGGTGGTTTTGGGTAAATGTCGTAATTCAAGCCTCACTCCCGCCCTCACTCCCACCCTCCCTCCGTGAAAGCGCCGGCGGGCAATCAGTTCACGCACTTTTCTGGTGATTGACAGCGCGGACGCCACAGGACCGTGAGCATGGAGCCCTCTGCGATCATCGCTGCTGTTCTGTCCGTTGTCAACACCTCGCGCCTTATCGTCCACCTTTTCCAGAGGCAGATACTGATAAATCGGGCGAGGAGGCAACGGAAGCGCCGTGAGGACATTGACTCTGAGATGGGCACACACCTCTCAGAAACCACAGGACCCCGCACCCTGGACATCATGGTGGCAACGGGTCATGCTGATGCTGTGGAAGAGCGATTCTGGGCCCGGGAAACAAGCACTGACTGGTGGGACCGCATAGTGCTGCAGGTCTGGGATGAATCACAGTGGCTGCAAAACTTTTGGATGCGTAAGGGCACTTTCCTGGAACTTTGTGAGTTGCTGTCCCCTGCCCTGAAGCGCCAGGACACCTGGATGCGAGCAGCCCTGACTGTCCAGAAGCGAGTGGCCATAGCCCTCTGGAAGCTTGCAACGCCTGACAGCTACCGGTCAGTCGCGAATCAATTTGGAGTGGGCAAGTGTACCGTGGGGGTTGCTGTGATGCAAGTAGCCAATGCAATCGTTGAGCTGCTGCTCTCAAAGGTAGTGACCCTGGGAAACGTGCAGGTGATCATAAATGGCTTCACTGCGATGGGATTCCCAAACTGCGGTGGGGCTATTGATGGAACTCACATCCCTATCCTGGGACCGGACCACCAGGGCAGCCAGTACATTAACTGAAAGGGCTACTTTTCTATGGTGCTGCAAGCACTGGTGGACCATAAAGGACGTTTTACCAACATCAACGTCGGATGGCCGGGCAAGGTTCATGACGCTCGTGTTTTCAGGAACTCTGGTCTCTTTAGACGGCTGCAGGAAGGTATTTACTTCCCAGACCACAAAATAACTGTTGGGGATGTGGAGATGCCTATAGTGATCCTCGGGGACCCAGCCTACCCGCTAAGCCCTGGCTCATGAAGCCGTACACAGGCGCCCTGGACACTGAAAAGGAGCTCTTCAACTACCATCTGAGCAAGTGCAGAATGGTGATGGAGTGTGCTTTTGGACGTCTGATGGGGAGATGGAGAAGCTTATTGACTCGCTCTGATCTCAGCCAAACCAATATCCCCATTGTGATTGCAGCTTGCTGTGTGCTCCACAATCTCTGTGAGAGCAAGCGGGAGATGTTTATGGCGGGGTGGGAGGTTGAAGCAAATCGCCTGGCTGCTGATTACGTGCAGCCAGACACCCAGGCGATTAGAAGAGCACAGTGGGACGCGCTGCACATCCGGGAAGCTTTGAAAGCTAGCTTCCAGAGTGAGCAGGGTAATCTGTGACTATTACCTTTGTGTAAGCAGAACCTGAACCTGCCTATGTTTATTTACCCAGTTAATGTTGCCTGTCCTCTCCAATTTCCAAAACCCTTCCCCCCCCTTCCTACACTGCTTTAAAAATAAAATAAATGCAACGTTGTTCATTAAAACCGTCTTCTTTATTAAGGATTTCTCGGTAAGGGGTTGAAACTGGGACGCATGCTGCGGTTGGGGAGCGGGTGGAGTGATGGAAAGGACGCTTCCAAACTCGGGGAATGACAGGCTCCTGCTCCTAGAGCAGTCTGCAGTGGTGGACTGCTTGTTTCAACGGAGCCTGCCACCCCTCCTTTTTGGAACTCTGTGTGGGGGGGCCTATGTGACTCTGTGGCTGGGGATGGTGGTTACAGATCCCCTGCTGCGTGGCTCTGTTGTGCAGGCTGCTGAGCGCTGCATAAGATCTGTAACCGCCCTCCCCCACCACAAACTCACAGAGCCCTCCCACACAGAACATGAAAACCACCTCCCAGAATGACCACGGTGCCTAGTGAATGCAATGTGAGTGTGACGTTCTGGTGAACCTGCCCCACTGTCTGTACCCTGGTAAAAGCGCCTATCGTCTCCAATTACCAACCCCCTTACCCCACTTCAAGCACACCGTCCTTTAAAAGGAAATCAAGGAAACAGTACTTAACAGAAAATAAATTTTTATTAAGGACAACACAGTTATGGGATGAAACTTTGACGGGGGCTAGGGTGGGGTGCGGTTGGAGGGAAGGAAAGGACCCATCAAATCTTGGGGAATGAGAGCCTTCTGCTACTTGAGCAGTCCGCAGGGGTGGAGTGATTATTTCCCCTGCCGCCCCTCCTTCTTGGGACTTTGGGTGAGGGGGGGGATGGGACTTTGTGGCGGGGGAGGGCGGTTAGAAATCAAATTGAGCGGGGCTATTTTGTCCAGCCTTTCGTCCTGCAGAACATCTACAAGGCGCCGGAGCGTGTCCGTTTGCTCCCGCATTAGTCCCAGCAGCGTCTGAGTAGCCTGCTGGTCTTCCTGCCACCACCTGTCCTCACGAGCTTCAGTCCTCTGCTCCCGTTCGCTGAATGCTCGCCGGTACTGAGAGATGTCCTCTCTCCGCTGTGCCGCCTCATTTCGGGAACAGACCATCAGTTCCAAGAACATGTCGTCCCGAGTTCTTTTTTTGCGCCGCCTGATCTGCGCCAGCCTCTGGGAGGGGGATGCACGGGTAGTGCGGGAGACACTCGCAGCTCTTGGATGGGAGAAAGGGAGTGAATTCCTCACAAAGATACATTTTCACGAACAATGAATATACTCTTTCCCTGTGAACAAGACCATGCACACTACCTATCACATGTGCACTCAGTACAAGGTCGAATTTTCTGTCTTTATATTGAGTGCCTGGGGTTTTGGTGTACAGATCACACAAGCGGGGCCGGACAATGGAATTCAGCTATCAGGAGGCCATGGTAAGCCGTAGACTTTTGGCTGCTGAAAGCTTACTTTACAGCAGCGCCCTCCTTTCATGTTCCAAGCACAGCTCCTAGCGGTGGCCAGTTCCTGCTGCCAGCAAACTGATCAGCTTGAACGGTTCGCCTCCCCACCCCCACTGCATGGCTGGTCCCGGGAAAGATCCCTGCAAGCTGCCAGCGAACCGCTCACCTTGAACGGTTCGCCTCCCTGCCCCCACCGCGTGGCTGGTCCCGGGAAAGATCCCTGCCTGCTGCCCGCGAACTGCTCAGCGTGAACGGTTCGCCTCCCCGCCCCCACCGCGTGGCTGGAAACCGCCGGGTAGAGTTATTTAAAGGAACAGGCAATCAGTCCCCATACTAAAATACCCCTAATTCAAACCAGGGCACCATGACTGACATCACTCTGATGAGGATTACGGAGACAGCGAAAGACCGTATGCTGTGTGAATGCCAGCAAACACCGGGGCCGTATGCCGCCATGCTTTGCAAGGCAATGATACCGGAGTACCTGCTACTAGCCTGGCGCGGAAAAGTTTCCTACCATGGAGGAGACAATAAGGCCGCTCTCCCCAGGAACCTGATGCAAAGGCTTTCACAGTACCTCCAGGAGAGCTTTGTGGAGATGTCCGATGAGGATTTCTCCTCTATCCCCAGACATATTGACAGACTTTTCGAGTAGCTGCACTGGCAACGACTAAAAACTAAAGCGCCTAGGGCAAACTAAGCAATAAAAACCCATTGCTAACATACCATGCCAACTCTATTCAAAATAAATGTTTAAAACACTCACCTACTGATCCTTCCCCTGATTCCTGGTCAAGGTTACTGCCTTGGGAGGGTTGGTAGGGGATCTCAGACAGGGTGATGAAGAGATCCTGGCTGTTGGGGAAATAGGCATTGAAAGCGCTGTCGACTGCCTCGTCCTCCTCATCTCCTTCCTCATCTTCCCCGTCCGCGAAAACCTCCGAGTAAGCGGCCGTTGATAATACCCCATCGTCGGAGTCCACGGACATTGGTGGGGTAGTGGTGGCGGCCCCACCTAGAATTGCATGCAGTGCCTCAAAGAAATGGCATGTTTGGGGCTGGGATCCGGAGCGTCCGTTTGACTCTTTGGTCTTCTGGTACACTTGTCGCAGCTCCTTGATTTTCACGCGGCACTGCGCTGCATCCCGGCTGTATCCTCTCTCCGTCATGGCCTTGGATATTTTTTCATAAATTTTTGCATTCCGTCTTTTGGATTGGAGCTCGGATAGGACAGATTCATCTCCCCACACAGCGATCAGATCCAAGACTTCCCGATCAGTCCATGCTGGAGCCCTCTTTCTATTCTGGGATTGCATAGTAACCTCTGCTGGAGAGCTCTGCATCGTTGCCAGCGCTGCTGAGCTCACCACGATGTCCAAACAGGAAATGGTATTCAAACTGGCCAGACAGGAAAAGGAATTCAAATTTTCACGAACTTTTCCTGTGTGGCTGGTCAGAGCATCTGAGCTCGGACTGCTGTCCAGAGTGTCCACAGAGTGGTGCACTGTGGGATAGCTCCCGGAGCTATTAGCGTCGAATTCCGTCCACAGTAACCCGAATTCGACATGGCCATGTTGAATTTAGCGCTACTCCCCTCGTCGGGGAGGAGTACAGAAATCGAATTAAAGAGCCCTTTATGTCGAAATAAATAGCTTCATTGTGTGGACGGGTGCAGGGTTAATTCGAGTTAATGCTGCTAAATTCGACATAAAGTCCTAGTGTAGACCAGGCCTAAATGTCTGGTAAGCTGCACATCAAGTGTAAACAATACAGGGGAGTAGTAAAGTGGTGCAACTAACACTAAATGGGCACTCAGTGAGTGTGAAAAATAAGCATAATGGCCATTCCAAAGGGAAGAATAAGGAAGAGCAAATCACAGCTGTCAACAGCCCATAACATTTGCTGTATCTTAATTAATCCTGCTAATTTTTCTGTTAAACCCCTTTCCCTCTCCCCCAGCCTCATTTTGCACACCCACTGAATGTTAGGCCTGTGCAAGTTACACTATTATCCCACTTACATTTATTTTCTATATAATGCACCCCTGCTGAATGTAGCTGAGATACTTCCACTGAAGTTGTAGCAGCTTAATTCAGATCTGAACTGGACCCCACATATTTCTAATTGTGTAGGTAATTTTTTCTATACGATCAGTTCTCAAACTGAGGACCACAGAGCACTTGGTGACTGGTGGTCACATGATGCCGGCTCGCCTTGTTTCCAGATACTACATCTCATTAAAAGACAGCTAGAAATACATTAAACTACTTCCCTAATATTCCTTTTGCAGGCTAGCAGCTGCCGTGGTTGTCACAGAGATGTAATATAATGCTGAATGCGAGGGGTGGTGGATTGCACGATTGAGAATGAAAGGGGACGTGGTTCATGAGACAGTCTCTGTTAAGTTGTGGTCCTTGTTGAAAAAAATGTGACTGCCTCTATTCTATGAGATATTTACAGCGGTCCCACCAGTCAGAGGTAAAATACAACCAATTACACTCCCCCACCCCAAATGTTTTTGGCAGAATTACAATTATTTTGTAAGCACTTTTACAATTCTACAGGCAAGTAAAACTCCTGCAATTTTAATGGAAACATCTCCACATGATGGTTTCCCAAACATTCAATGTTTTGAGTTAAATGAATTTGTTTTGGTGGAGATACAGCAAGGAAGAGGCAAATGATGAAGAAGAAATTACATGCCATAACCTCCCCCAGAAACACTGCAGTCTTGTTGCTATAACAATATAAGCCTACGTGTGGCTACAGAATGACAAAGAACTATATGCTTACATCCCATTTCTGTCCTTACAAATTTCTGATTTTTTTTGCAGCTATCTGAGAAAGATTTGATATTGTTGTTGTCTAAGCACATTTAAACTTCAGCTGAAATAACTGCCAAGTGATTCATGCCTATGTAGGTGAATATAACGATTGTATCTGGAGCCCCAGTGCGCCATTTTCATTTCACTTTAAATAAAAAACAAAATGTATCTATGTCAGTCAGTGCCCTTCTGCTGTACTCAGAGGTATCAAACAGGCTACAATTATGATTGTGAAGTGATTGTGTCACATTGGAGGAAGGTTTATTGCTTTTGAGTCTGCTAGGCAGTAACACATTCTGTTTCATATTACTCTTTATATCATTGTTTGGCTGTGACTAGAATAATCAAATGCCATCAAATGCTGTCAAATTCAATTTACAGTATTTTTCATTGAAGCAGGCTTTCTGCATTATATTTCCTGTTTTCCCTTTCTATGGCTGCCATGGAATAGAAACCGTAATCATCAGCTTTATTTACAAAACCAACAGAGTGAAGCCACGTCTTGGGCTAAAACAAGATACTTTATTTCCTTTGATAAGGAGTAGAGACTTGATGTATTTTTCTCATACAATTAACAGTGAGCAGATGCAAAAGGTATTTAAAGAGATCAGGCATTTTTAGAGACTCAATGCTAATATATTTAAGGCAAATGTGAACTTACATTAATTATTCTTACACATTCAAATATCTGCTAAGAGGAATTTGGCTTGCTCTCTTTTGGAAATGCCTTCTCCATATACACAATTGCAATACAATGCAACCTCCCAATATCCAAAGGACCTGGGGGACACCTGAAGCTTTTGAAAAATCCTGGCTTCAGAAAACTTGGGGAGCCAGCTCCGCTTTGAGACAGGAAGTTCTGAGATGAGAGAATCTGGAGCTCAGACTTCAAAGCCTGCTGTGCAAGCTTCCCTGATGCATGAGCTTGCCAGATGGTTTGCTCAGAACTGGAAGGCTCTAGTGCGGAGGTTGTGCTCTGAGTCCTCAAACCCCCACATTACATTAATAAGGATCCCACCAGTTGGCTTCCACAAAGCTGATTGCAGAGTACAGACTCCTGCAGAGCCAAATTTCCAAGAGACAGCTAACTATGTAGAAAAGGCTGCACGCTGGGCTCAGGAGATCCAGGGCACAATGAGGACATGCCAGTCAGTCTTACGGGAGCCAGCGGACTATGGCGCAGAGGTTTGACAGGGAGGTATAGGTTAACACTAGGAGACATACATCAGTGTAATTTAACTGGAAGAGCACTGTAATACTATCCCAATGTAATTATTTTTGGCAAATAATATACGTGATCTCCAAAACACCCTGATTCAGTTTAAATGCTTAAACAGAGGGCCCACCCACCACTAGTCCTGCCCAGTATGACCCTATGCCTATCAATCAGTGTAACTAACACCTCACCTATTCCGAGGTCAGCATTTAAGCAGCCATACAGTTTACATTAATTTATGTTTGAGTACTTTCCATGTCCTCTCTGTGTCTTTGACTACCTGTCTCCAATTTCTGGCTTCAGTTTTGACTTAGTAACCCAACTACATCATCGTTACTTTGGTTCAGATATACTCTACCTCCTACCCAAGTCAAAACTGGCTCTTTTCCAACTGCCATCTTCTACCTAATTGTGGTTAGAAGGCATTTTGCACCGTGTCTACAAGCATATGGTTTCATTCATTCCTTTCATCCATTTATTCAAATTTTGCCTCTGTCTATTTTTATAAAATGTGGTTTTAGCTACTGCATGTCATTTATGGTAGCTCCAACATGGAGCAAGATTACAAACTGTGTTGAAGCTCCTATTAGCAACTTGTCAATCCATTGACAAATGTCTTCCTAACTTAACACTCAAAAAGCCAGAAACCAGGCAACGCTTCGCTTCATGGCTAAAACAGTATGTTGTACATTTTTACACACTATGTTCACACACCAGTATTACTTGAACTACTTAAGTAAATGCTTTATTAAGACTAAATGCAAGGGGATGATATAGAGGTATAAAAATGTCTACCTGTGAATAAAGTAGTTAATTATGATTCCATTTGGTTTCCTAGGTGGTAACCATTTTACTTCTATTACTCCAGATCCAGTTGCCCTAACTATAGGTAGATTCAGTTCCTTAGGAGGTGCTTCAGAAGTCCTTGCGTATGTCCAACTGCCTACTCCACAGCCACCTGGAAAGAAAATCAGAAATTAACTTAAAAGGTCAAAGTTTTCCACAGCAAAAAAAAAGGGATCTTTTAATTGTCTAAAGCATGGAAATGTAAGGAACAAAAGTTGTTCATTAATTTGAATATACAGTGGCTATTTTCTGCAGATAAAAGCAGAGGTTTCTAATTTAGACATTGTAGCCATAAGGAAAAGGAGTGTGTCATGATGTCAAATAAAGGTAGTAGTAATACGATTCAATGTGTGAAAAGTGAACCAATTAATTATTCATTTTCCATTTTAAAGTGTTTAATATGTATTTTTAAACACTATCTGTGTCACATCATAGCTTCCACGCTGACCAAATCCAATTATCTGAGATTGGCCTTTAGAATGTGTAACAAAGTCTCAGAATGAAGGACACAATAACAAAACCAGCAATGGAAGAAACTTGAAGACTTTGGTTGGGAATTTTAAAAGTGTTTAGTGTTGGCCTGATTCTGCTCCCACTGAAGGGAATAGCAAATCTGCCATATTTCTTTCACAGTTTTCTTCAAGGCTGAGTTTCAGGATCTAGCATGCCTGAAGTCAGTTACTTAAAGTAACAATGAAGTAATAGCAAGTTTGTGTGCAGGAAATAAATTGATGCCTCAAATGAGTGCTTAACCTCATAATTAAGTACTAATTTAAACCAGTGTAACTCCATTGAGTTCAACAGAGTTACTCCTGGTTTACACCAGCATAAGGGAGAAGAGAACCAGGCCCTGTCTGTCACATGACAAGATTTTCTCTCTCAGATCAGATTGTGAACATTCCCATTAACTTTAAATAAGGAAGTAGAAAGTGAATGTTTTCTATATAATATCTGGGCTTTCCAGCTATCTTTTTGTTGTTGTTATTGTTGTTGTTTATTACTCCTTATAAAGCCAAATACTGGAGGCAACTGACACGACTGGGGCAAGGATTTTCTCCTATGGGGAGCAAGATATTTCAAAACCACTTAAGCTATTCTCATAAAGCATTTGATAAAACAGGATATATTCCCAGAAATACAGACATCTTAATCTCCACTTAAAATATTCATGATATAATATAGGGAAATGTATAATGCTCCACAGTGCAAGGCTTTATTTTTATTGGGTAAACATTTCAATTCAATTTAGAAATAAGGTATCTATTTTGTTGAACTGAATTTATTTTGCAAATCTGCTCTCTCTGTGGATCATGAAACTGAAACATCTGAAGCCATCTTACCATTCTGGCAAGCTTGTATCCTTATCTCGTACTGTGTGTATGGATCCAGGCCATCCACAAGGACAAAATGAGGCCGACCTACTGGTCTTACCAATGGTGAGATACTGCCGGCATTTAGTAAGACATTATATTCCAAAGGCATATTGGTGTTGAATATCCCTGTTATAGAATAGAGAATAGTATAATTGTTGTTTAATAATAGCATGGGTCAAATCCTAAGAAGCATTGATTATCTGCAATTTCGTGTAAAAGCCCCTGTTGGGACTTCGCTTTAGAAACCAAAATTATTTAAATATAAACAAAAATAAAATCTGGCTGTAGTTCCCAACAGGAAAAGGTGCAACAGGAAATTTCTGAAAATATATCTGAGAACCAATACACGTCAATAAATCTGTTTAATGAGAACCTCTCTTGGTGTGTACAGACTCACTGAAATCAAGGCAAATTTGCCACTATGGGATGTCTATGGGAGCGTGACTCAGCTCCACAACAGAGTGTAGACAACTATTTTTTTATTTGGAGGAAGGGGAGTCCTAGAGTTAAATAATAATCCAGTAACGGCTGTTGATTATCTTTTTTATTCTAATTAACTGACAGATTGTTCTGTTCAGCTCAGTTGGGGGCACAGTCCTCTAATGGTCCCTTTCCCCTGGGATATCAACTGGTTCTTGATAGCTGGGGCTGAGTTGAAAGTAGGGTGACCAGATGTCCTGATTTTATGGGGACGGTCCCGATATTTGGGGCTTTTTTTATATGGGCTTCTATTACCCCCCACCCCCTGTCCCGATTTTTCATACTTGCTGTCTGGTCACCCTAGTTGAAGGTCTTTCCTGAAGCAGGCTTTGGCTCCTTTCTTTCCCTAGCTGGGAAATGGCTCAGTAAGCAGGGTGTCCTCTTCTTGGGAAGAGGAATTGTGTGTGTGCCTGGGTGAGGCTCAACCTGTCTGTGCTTCTCCCACTGGTTTTGAGGCCAGGCTGGCTATTTACTTCCTTCTCTCATGACGGGCTACTGATCCTCCTTTTCTGTCTCTGTACAGGAAGACGTCTGACCCCTTCTCTCTAGGAAGACCTAAGACAGGTCCATCCCACTGCCAATCCTCTAGGGCTGACTCCCAGAGCCTCCTGTTTGACTCTTCTATTCTTTCCCTCCCCCAACCCCTCCCTGCCAGGATTCCATGTACTCTTTTCACAAAGAGAGGGAAGGTCAGATATCATGGAGCCCATGATTCTTTGGCTGTCCTTTAGCACTTAGGTCATGGCAAACTGGGATATCAATCCACCCTGCACTAGTGTGTCATGCACTAAGTATCTAGCCGACTTTGAAATGGAGTAGATCAGAACATACTAGGGAACTTTTAGTATGCAGCAGCAGGTTCCACATAGACACTACGTACGCTGCAGGGTAGATTTACACCCCAGCATGCTGCGAACTAAGTGTTCATGTAGACAAGTCCCTAGTATCAGGGACAGCAATTTAATTTTAACAGGAAGAACCACAAGCTACATATACTCATCATTATGTGCTTGCTTGGAATTTGGCATGCCAAGACGCTATTAAAAATAATACTATCCCCTAAGAGATACTCCAGAAGTTGTTTAAAAAACTGCAAAGTTATTTTAAAAATATCACACAAATGAGGGGCTATATTTTAGGACATCATATTTGAAGTGTTAAGCATATCACCAGGTATCCGGGTTCTCTCCAGGCAGAAGCAATGGCTTCAGTGTTTGAGAACTATCTTGCACCGTGTGAAATGTGGGAGATTGTGGAGGATGCAATGAGAGATCCTGAAATGAGAACTTGAATTTACTGGCCAAGCAGCTCAAATGGGAAAGTTTAACTTCGTCTTTGGTATTGAACTAGGTTGAAAAGGTCTAAATATGGGTTGGATGTTTCAGCAACAGAAGACTAATCTCTTATGAAAATGACACTTTATTCTCTTCAGTCCATCCAATCAGATGAAAGCTGTAATTTGTTCTGGGTGCAAATCCACCCGAATAAATTTAAAGTTGCAGATAGTCAGAATGTCTGAGCTTCCAAGGAAGATAAAAGTTCCCAAGAAAATGCAAATAGGGGAGATCAACCCAGCTATCCAAATTCAGCAAAGAAATTTCATAAGTACACCTTCTTCAAAGTAGTTGATTTTATAGTATCCAGTATTCAATGTACAAAAAGGTCACTGAAGTCAGTTCAGAAATATCCCAGTTTGCTCAGCCAAACTGAACAACAGCTGTTTTCCAAAGTGGTAAAGTTGATCAAAATGATTTTGGTGCTACCAGCAATCAGTGCTGTGAGTGAGTGTAGTCAGTGCTCTATTGTCCTATTAAAACATAATTTTACCATTTTGGATCAAAGTCAAGGCTCAGCTAGTGTATGACTTTACAAGTATAAAACAGCAAAACTTATGATTTATAGCTTATAGATATTTCATTTCAAGAAACCCAGGGTAAAGATCATTGTTTGGAATTGTTTTCAGATTTGTAGGTTGTTCATTATGCCCATGTTTAATGCTTTAGTGAATAGTTTTGTACCATGACTAAATTTGTCCACTCTTAATAAAGTGAGATAAATGAGCTTCTGTTCCAAACTTAGTGTTTCTTTATTTATTAATGCAATTCCTAACATTTTTAGGGGTACTAAATTTCCCCCAAATCTCCAGTTATCTGTGCCCAAATATATAAAGTATCCTAGGTTTGTTTGTGAAAGAAATCCATAGAAACTACTTTATACTTTCACAAAAAAATAGCACAGAAACTGATACGAGACCACAAAATGTACCAGGTCTTTGGGTCACTGGAGCTTCCAACTTAGGCCACTTAAGCATTTAAGTTCCTTATTGTGCCCACAAATGAAGGACCTATATATGCATGTGACCTAAGTTGTGACTGCAAACAGCAGCAGATTCAAGGCTGCATCTGTAATTAATTGTGTCTACTATTTTGCACTCACAAAAATAAAGGCCCTATCATTGAAAAAATGCTGGGTTGAAAAAATGGCCCTTACATATATAAGGGTATGTCTAAAGAGCAAAGGCTGTGCTAGCCTACCTGAGCTAGCTTGAATGCAGCTAGCATGGGTAACATAGCAGAGAAGACAGGGCAGTGCAGACTTCAGAGCAGGTAGAATAAGCCTGGCATAGACCCTGGGTACATACTTGGCTCGTGAGCCTGCTCTGAAGCCTGCACTGTGCCGTCTTCATGGTTATTGTTACCTACACTGTCTAGATGCATGTACAAGCCGCATGATAAGTTTATGCTCTCTGACTGAGTATAACCTCTTAAGATACAGTACATTTGCTCGTTATCACAGATTCAAAATTCACTTTACATGAATAGTCTACAATATGCTCTTAAAATGTACTTTGTTGGTGAATGGGCATGCCAGTAAACTCATTTTGAAGATTATCTTAGAAAGTGAACACAAAAGTGCAAATATGTCAAAACAATGCACTGAAAAATGCAAAGGAATATTAAATGGAAATTCTTCCCAGTATTCAGCGAGTGCTAACACCAAGAGATCACTTTACCCTTTGAAAAAGAGAAAAGAATGAATAGTTAGAATGCATGGAAATGTGAAATAAAAAACTTTGTATGTTCAGACATACCCTACAAGATCTGCAGCAAGTTTGAAACTATCTACCCCAGGTTCTCTGATGACTGAACAAAATGAAATGGGCATATTTGTTATACTCAGCTGGGAAACCACATGACTTGGTTAGTTCCAGAGTTCATAAATTTATGTCAGAATAAAAGGAACAGTAAAAGCATAAGTGAACCAATTTACCCTAAGTGCAAATGGCAGTTTTGTTATTTGGTGTCAAAGTTACCATGAGCACAATGACAACCTGCCATAACAAATTTTCATGTTCACTAAAGAACAAAGATTTAGTTGGTTAATATTCTGAGCAATACTCCTTTTCATAATTTACAACAACTAGATGCTGATAGGTTATTTAACATTTATGAAGTTAAGATGTAATCAGAAAAACCCTGATTATCTTTACAAATAAAAAAGTTAAATTATTCCACTTTTTTCCTCTGCAACTTCATTTCACAGCAGGTGCACACTTTGCAATGGGACAAGTCAATCAAACTAAATCTTGTTTTTTGTTGTTGTATTTGGATAATGTATAATGGACAATTCTGTGGAAAACCCCCCAGCAAATTAGGTTTGACAGCCCTGTTTACTTCAAAACTAGGGTAGCTCACAAGGTAGAATTTGCAGCAAAATATGTTTAGAAGAGAAAAAGAAAATCACAATCTTGTTTTAAAGACTGGGTGATCAAAGGTCCATTTGAAGTCAGTTGCTGAAAACTACGTAATGTAATGTGAAATACAACCACCATTAAATCAAATAACTGACGTTTTCTAGTTGTATTCCAACAAGTCTTCAAAAATAAGCGTCATGTCTTTTATTAAAATCTTAGTAAGAGGTTAATGTGCCAAAAAAACCGGTTACTCACTTTCTCGGAACTGTTGTTCTTCAAGATGTGTTGTTCATGTCTATTCCAACCAGGTGTGTGCACGCCGAGTGCACACCAGCTGGAAGATTTTTCCCTTAGCAGCATCCATAGGGTTGGCCTGGGAACCCCCTGAAGTGGCACCTTTATGGCGCCCAATATAGGGCCCTGCCGACCACTCAGTTCCTTCTTGCCAGCTACTCCGACAGAGGGGTAGGAGGGTGGGTATTGGAATGGACATGAACAACACATTTCAAAGAACAACAGTTATGAGAAAGTGAATAACCGTTTTTTTCTTTTTCAAGTGATTGTTCGTGTCCATTCCAACCAAGTGACTCACAAGCCAAAGCTCAGGAGGTGGGGTCGGAGTCATCCACGGATTGGAGCACAGCGCTTAAAGACCGCATCGTTTGTGGCCTGTTGTGTAACTGCATAGTGTGTTGTGAACGTATGTATTGAGGACCATGTACCCTCCCTGCAGATTTCCTAGGTGGGCACTTGCGCCAGGAACACCGCCGAGGAGGCCTGGGCCCTGGTAGAGTGGGCTGTAATCGGAGGGCGGGCACCCTCGCCAGGTCATAACACTCCCGAATTCAGGATGTGATCCATGATGAGATATGTTGAGAAGAGACAGGGAGGCCCTTCATTCTGTCTGCCATGGCCACAAAGAGTTGGACGGACTTCTGAAATGGCATAGTCCTCTCAATGTAGAAGGTTAGGGCCCTATGTATATCCAGAGAGTACAGCCTACGCTCCCTACTGGAGGAATGTAGCTTGGAATAAAACACGGGGAGGAAGATGTCCTGGCCCATGTGAAACTGGGAGACAATCTTAGGAAGAAAGGCCGGCTGGCGTGCATGCGGCGTGCATGTGGCGCGCACACACCTGGTTGGAATGGACATGAACAATCACTCCAAGAAGAATAATTGTTATTATGAACAACAAACTGGTATCACACATTACAGCCAGAACTAGTATACTTGGATAACGAACGTTAAGTATTTTAAATCCATATGTAAGCACCTACATTAAGTGCCCTGAGAAAGATGCTCTGTAACCACTGCTCCTATTGAAGGCAATGACAATTCTGAGCGCTCAGCACATTTGAACATCAATCCATCTATTTAGGAGCCTAAATATGGATTTATGCATCTAACTTTAAGTGCCCAAGTTTGAACATTTTGGCCTATACCACCACAGTAACACACAAGCTTTGTGCATACTGCAATTACTAAATTATCCTAGAAAACAAACTGATCTGGAGAATTAATTCCTTTGAATTACAATCTCCAGAGCTATCTATTGGATCATACTTATTACTACCAAGCACTAAAACAATATTAGGCTTAGAGGGGCAAAAAGAAACCAGGATACCAGAACACCTAAGTCTGGTACACAAATACCAGGTGGGGCCCCAGGAAGAATGTAGGTAGAAATCTGAACACTCTATGCAATATGCAATCTGTACATGCTATGCAAAACCTGGAAGCACAGACTGATGGAGTGAATGGAACTCTATGATATGAGAAAAGGGAAATTTAAATCCAGAAGATCATTAACATATGAAACGGGCAATCTGGCAATGGAGGACATGATCCTGTGAGTTTTGGTGGACGTCAGCTTTCGCTGAAGTTCATAGCAATTGAAGACACTCGGCAAGGTTAGGCCACAGTGAGAGCTATTGGTGGTGTTAATGAGTTTAAATGTAGGGTGGATACTTGCCTACCTATCAATAACATTTATGGATATGCCTGGGGAAAATTATGTTTTTCCTCCCATTCAGGCTTTCCGTTTCTATCTATGATATTGACAGTTGTTCCATAGTAATTGTAACATATCCTTCTGTGGCGTATCAGTGAAATGTACCGTACCTTTGAGGTCTGTGCACTGATGCAATGTAACACAAAAATAATGGGATACCTATTTCAGAAAATAAAGCCCTATTTTCCTTAGCGAGTGAGGTGTGTCAAACATTTTTTCTGAATCCATCATTTTAACCACTGCTCAGGCACCTTGCCATTTAGCTAGGTCGGGAGTTTTTAAATGTTATATCGCTCTAAAGTTATGGAATTTGGATACATCACTGATGTGGAAACATTATAATTAAAACCCCAAAAAGGAGAATTTGTCTGATAGGATGCCCATAATTAATTCCGGGAGTGAATATTTGATCCACATTTATTACAGCAGATAAGCGGATCCAATGCCAAAGTGTCCTGCTATCCATCGACAGGAAGATATCAAGGCCAACTACCCTTTCATCAAAACTTGATTAATAAAAAGCAGTTTTATTCCTGGAAACAATATCAATCCAAATGACTGTTTCAGTGGGAGAGACACTGCCAACCCTTATTATAAAGGCTCAATTCTGGATGTAAAAGGGGAAATCAACAGTATTTTGATAGGGTGTGTTGCAAAACCTAGGATTCATACATAGCAAAAGTAAATCTAACAGAAAAAGACTATCCTGCACAACAAAGTGAATAAGGGTCACAAGTAGTGTTAAACTAACCTTGCAGGTCTCAGCTTCCCTGGGCTACATGATCTGGACCTACAGGGTTTACTCACAGAGGATCATACCATCTCAAAAGGTCAGACCCCCTAAGGGGAACCTCTACCTCCTCTCATTTTTAACCATGGATCGCCCCTTCTCCCTCAAGAAAACATTTGTAGCATGGACAACCTATAGTGACTCATAATCCCAAATTCATGATTATGAAGGAACATCCATTAACCTCTTAGGGGTACTATATGAATCTATGCCCCTATGCGCAGTGTGTGTTTTGGCAACAGGAGCGTTTCCCTGCTATTGCTATTGCCCTACTGGGGTGGGAGGAAGGGGTGCATCCTGTGCACCTGAAGACCCTTTCACTGAAGAAACAGTGGCCCCTACCTCACTGCCCATCCCAAAGATCATGTTGTGGGAGAAGCCACTCAGATCCCTTTAAAGGCCTGAAGACTGGGACTCAGCAGGGAGTAGGAAATGAGAGGGATCAAGTCACTCAGCCCCATCAAGACAAAATAAGTAAGTTATATGTCTGGAGTGCATCCCAGGAACTGAAGAAGAGAGGTATGTGGGACTGACAGAGAACATGGACTCCTACAGGGGGACCTCTACAATTATGTGCATAGATTAAACCCAGGTCCAGCAAATATTCATGAAAACCGAATCCCACAATGTGGATGGTTTCAGGAACCCATTTGCCCTTTTACAAAGCCCTAATCTCAAGATGATGAAGTGTATTATGTTGACCACTTACTTACTAGAGCCTTATTCTCCGACTTCTAACCTACTGCCAATTACATGAATTCAAATAGACAACTGAAAAGATCCAGACTATGTTGAGAAACTTTTTCAACAAACACCCAACTCCCACAAGTCTTTGTTCACCATTTCAATATTTTCTTGTGTTTTAAAACTTATTTCTAATGTTACTGAATATTCAGGACTTTAAATGATACCTACTATCAAAATTATAGCAGAGTATGAGGCACTTTCCAATAAAATCAACTGTAGATTATACACAAGTCAAATTCACCTCCCTTCTTGCTGGGTTCTAAATCCTTCCTGGCAGTCGGGGGGAAAGTTTAATTTAAGATTTTAATCTTTTTAATATATTCTAGCATTTCTATAATGGATTTTGTGCTTCTGCAAATTAAAAGATTGACAGCTCAGGGTATTATAGACCTACTAGCCACTGGTTAAATGGGCAGAGTTAGCGTCAAGCATCACCACAATACTTATTAAGCCATACTTGAATGCAAAATGGTTTTTCTAGGTGAGGTTACTGTCAATGCCCTCTGACTTTCTCGTAGCCAGTGGCTAGTCTGCAAGGTGAAAACGTCTTAAATAATTAGGAAGAAGGGACATACAAAAAAAAGAGATCACTGGAAAACCTCAACTGTTCTTCCTGCTGTAAACAAACATTTCAAAAGTTTTTCAAAGACCAATATCAAAGAAAATCATCACCTGAAAAATAATTACTATCTAGACCAGCGGTGTCCAATATGTTCACCACTAGCCACATGTGGCTAATAGGCTATTGAATTGTGGCTAATGCATGTGGCTTTTTTATAATGTGGCTAATAAGAAAAATTCAAAACCATGAGTGTGGCTAACATCGAATTTCTATTGGACTCCGCTGATCTAGACATTTGAAAACATATTCATGTGCTTCATTGAAAAGGCAAGAGTAGTAGGGAGAGATGGCCTGGTGCAAGAGTTAAGGCCTGGACCAGAGACTGTGAACCCAAGTCAGGCCATGTATTAAAGCAGATGGTTATAAGTTCACTCTTTAGTACATGAAATTGGCAAAGTTGTTGCTATTGTACTAGGCACCAGATATTTCCGTAAATGTATTTCAGCTAGTACAGACACTTTCCAATTTAGTTTAAGATATTAGGAACAAGGGAAGGTAACAAACAAATGTTATGAAATACATAAGGTTGTGTGTAAGTTGTGTATCCTAATTTTTAGTTTTGGCCTATATATATTGGGGTACTTTGCTGTAATTTTTTGTGTGGCCCAGGGAACAGCAGATATTTTCACTGCTGACTGAGCCACTTCTTGCTCCTAGCCACTCATGTGTCAGTGTACCTGTAACCACGGAGCCAGGGCACTGATACTGGGCCTAGGGGACAATAAACCTGGGGTTTGCTGAATGAGTAGGCTGCCTTATATGCTGTTAACACTAATAACATTGAAGCTTCAAGAACAGAAGCACTGGGCAGCCTGAACAGCATTACTAAGACAAGGACATTCCAGCCTTCAACACTTAACAACATTGGGTGGTACTATCAAGGTCTGCTGAACCTAGGGTGACCAGATGTCCCGATAAAATTGGGACCGTCTCGATTTTTGATCATTTGTCCCGCGTCCCGATCGATGGTCGGTCGGGACGCCTTTTGTCCCAATTTCTGGTCTTCTTCTGTTTTTCCGTTGTTGTTTTTTTCTCAACAAGTTCCGGTGGAAGAGCCCACTCCGTTTTTTGTTTTTTTTGCTTGACAGCTTCGGGTGGGAAGTCCCGATTTTCAGGTCTTCTCATCTGGTCACCCTAGCTGAACCAGCTATCTGCACAGAGCTGGACAGCACACTGAAAAAAATCATACACATACAAGCTGACACACTGATGACCCTGACCGCTGATCCAGTAAGTGACAAGCTGTCCACTGTAGGGGTTGCGACCTAACATAACAAAAAAACTACAAGCTCAGTTATAGCTACTGTGCTGTTAACAAATTTAAATATATGATGGACTATCAATAACTTCTATGGATACGTACAAGTAAAAGTAGAAGCTCCTGCTGGAGATTAACTATACTAGATGGAAATATGGATCTCTCTCTCTCTCTGTATTTCTGTTTCTGATGTTAACATTTATTCCACAATACTTGTATCATATAATTTTTATCATGCCAGGGAAATGTAGCATGCCAGTGAAGCCATGATCTGTACTGACTCAATACAACACTTGTTCTTGGTGGGGTGACAAAAAATTAGCTAAATCCTAACTGCTACTGACCCACCCTGCAGCGGATTTGTTCAGATTTGTTGATCTAATAAGTAGGCTAAACTATCAGTGGACCAAAACCTGGTCTATGGTTATGTGAGATTAAGGGGGCTGTTAACACCTAACTCCTGCTTTACACATCTGCACATCAGGCCAAGAAATCCTGGAGATGGTTGGGATCAGTGGAAGGAGCCCTGGAAGCTTATGCCTTCTCTAGAGAAATAGTGGACAGAGCTACTTGGGGTAAGGACCTCATATAAATCAGTATCATTCCATGGATTCTGGTCCTCCTGTCTCCATGACACAGAGTGGGAGTAAAGCAGGCAGTGATGTTAATTACCAATGATGAAACATTAAAATTCAAATATTGCAACTAAAGATGGGCATGAACCAAAACACTGATTCTGAAGTCCCCTGGACTATGAAGTGTTTGAATATAGTTTTCAATATTGCAGATCAGGGTCATCTCAAATTGCAATGCAGTCTCAGGATAACACAACATGGTTAGTTCATGGCTCACTCTCACTCCTTTTGCCTTGGCTGGTAACAACTGAGTACAGCTGCTCTATATCCCATTACCGGTCCCATAAACCATCCAGATTTCTCTAATTCAGGATATGGCTGACTTCACCATACCAGCTTCTTGATGATGAGGATGATGATGATAGAAAGCCAAACCTATGACTAGTTGCTAACATTTAAAAATCAGGAGCATCAAGACCAAGTTGGGAAAGAGAGACAACTGAAAAGCCATTTCATGTATAGTTCATGAATCTTAAAATTAAAATACAGGAAAGGAGTGTCTTTGTCACAGGAACTCAGTGTTGTTCATCCTGCAGGCTAAGTGGCATTTTAAGGCTCCAGGAATATAGGACCTTATACCATCGACAAGCATCTTCCCTGTCAATAACCCAGTTTCAGCAAAGATGAAAGAAGGAAATTTACATTCAGTTTTCTCTGACATATTTGAATTGTTTCTTTCAATAATACTTAGTACTTAAATAGTAGTTTACATGTTCAAACCAATGTACAGACAATCAATTCTCACAACGATGCAGTCAGGTACATGAGTCAATATTATTATTATATTAAATCTCTATAAGAATCCATCAGCATGGGATACCAGCTACTCAATTCACAGATGCACTTTTTGACACCAGACATGAATGAGAAACCAGAATGAAACAGCAGACTTGCTCAATGTATTATTTTCCCCATGCCCATTAATTTGCCGCAAGGAATTCTTTAATTTGCCACAAGGAACTATACAGAAGTATGTTTTTACCTGGAGTGTCCCAAGCCACAAATATGGAATATGCATCCATTACTGTGACATTATATGGAACATGGATTTCCTCTGGTGTTTCTACTGGTGTTTGTATAACGTATTTGTCACTAGTACTGCTGCCACCCCCAGTGCTGGCTTCCAGCTGGTAAACATATCTGCACAAACACAAAAACAGCAGCAACAGAAACGGTGGTTAAATGCTGTAGGGATGTTTGTACTGAAATTATTTCCCTCTTGCACCAGTTTAGGAAGCACAGACCACAAAGCATGTCATGTATATTGCATCAAAATACACATTTTCACTTTCTGCTTTTTCAGATAAGAAGTCACATATCTCTTGCCAATCAAACTAATACTTTTTATATTACATTTCATAGCATCTTTAGAAAGAACCACTTAGACCATGTGATGCATTAAAAACAATTTTAGAATGGCCTTCTAAAAATATTAGGAGATGCTATGAGTAGGGATTTTCACCTTCAAACTGGTATGTTCAACATGCATTATCCATCACCCAGTAAAGAATACTATGTAAAGAATTTCAACCTCTTTGAGCAAAGCCAATAGAAGGAAAAGTGGCTCTATGAGCCAGAACAATTTAAGCTCAGAGGAAGATCCTGAGGTAGGGAATGCCTACAATGGCATGTGGCCCATTGGCAACTGCCGGTAGCAAAAATCCCCAACTGCTGGAGATGGGACACTAGGGTTGGGAGGGCTGTGAGTTACTCCAGAGAATTCTTTCCCAGGTATCTGCCTGGTGGGTCTTGCCCACATGCTCAGGGTCTGTTTGCCATATTTGGGGTCAGGAAGGAATCCCGTCCCGCCCCCCTCACAGGTCAGATTGGTAGAGACCCTGGGGGTTTTTCGCTTTCCTCTACATGGGACATGGGTCACTTAAAGGTTTAAGCTAGTGTAAATGGTGAATTCTCTGTAACTTGAAATCTTTAAACCACGATTTGAGGACTTCAGTAACTGAGCCAGAGGTTACAGATCTATTACAGAAGTGGGTAGTGAGGTTCTATGGCCTGCAATGTACAGGAGGTCTGAATAGATGATCATGAGAGTCCCTTCTGACCTTGAAGTCTATGAATCAATTTGGTACAAGGCCTGTCTTCATCTGAGGCCTCTTTGAGGAGGTCTTCAACTTTTCAGTGATTAAGGAACAGAATCAGAGATTTTTCTCTTTTTAAATCATCCTAGCAGTTAATGCATACAATTTTCAAGAGGGCCCAAGTGACTTAAGAGCCCTACATCCCATTTTCAAGAGGCTTAGGTCATCAGGGCCAGATTTTCATAGGTATTTAGGCACCTAAAGGTGTAGATAGGTGCTTAGCAGGATTTTCAAAAGCACTTCAGCAGGTTATGGACTTTGAAAATTTGATTTAGGTTCATCTTTGAAAATTTTACTCTTCTCCTGCAAAATCTAATTCTTAAGCACTCTTTGAAGCTTACCAAAGTTCTTTATTAGGCCTTACCTACTGTTGGGCTGCAGGCCATCATCAGTGAAATTCAGATCTCTGCTGCCACCCTGGAAAATCTCTTCTCCATTACGAAGCAATCGATATTGAGAAACGAGTCCATTGGGTTTTTCTGGTTCACTCCAATAGAATTCCACTCCTGTTGAGCTGACTATGATATGACGAGGCTTTGACCATACTCCTGTTAACATCAGCATACCATTGTTTCAGCCATATCATAAAATTAAATATAAAAGGTCCTGATTCTCTATTTCCCTGTACCTCGTGCAGTTATTTACACCAGTGCAAGGTGAGTATAGACCACTACCGGATCAGAAAAGTAGTTCTACACATATTCCGCACTCTATTAGCACTGACATAAATAAATATACAGGATGAGGTCAATAGAGAATCAGACTTAAAAGTGGATAATCACAGGACTAACTTTGCCTGATGTGTCAGCATATATTTATTTTTGTTTTATACAAATGTGCCCATTACAACTGCCTCTGGAAATCATTTACTTCAAGATGACGCCAGAAAGTTGTTCTCAGAAAAAACTGTGAACCTGAAACATTGTGGTTCAGCATACAGATGGGGTTATAATACAATTATTGCACGGAAGAGCTACATTACCTGTTATAAATGACGGCTTGGGAGCTTCATAAATGTCAATGGAGTTTTTCCCATTTACAGAAAATTTGCCCCCCCTCCCCCCCCCCCCCGCCCAATGATTCCCTCTAATATTATGGGAATGACTTTTCCTTACCCTGGGGAGCAGCTTGCAAGGTTCGACCTGCAAATGGCTGGCTAGAGCTACATCCAGCAGATGTGCATGCTGTAAGTGCGAAGCTGTAGTTAGTGTATGGCTGGAGACCTAAAAACAAAACAAACAAACATCATACTAAAATGATGACCTTAGACATCCTGAGAATGACAACTGTAGAGGGATAGTTGCTGAACTTACAGATCAGAGATTGGTTACTTCAAAAGATCCGTATTTCTAAGGAAAGGAAAATATGGTATCTGGTGTTAGTATATAGAGTAATTTACAGTAAGGGCCGGCTTTAGAGGTCTAATTGTGTGCAGTGCACCAGTAAAATGTTTAAATGACTCTGGCTGTGACTGCAATTATTTGCGCATACAAGCTGTGCACACAAAGAATGAGGCCATTAAAAACTTGGCCCTAAGTCTACATAGTGAAATTAGTGAAATAGTGCAATTTGGATGTAAGCAATGTCATATTCATTTAAGAAGTGTGGCAAAACCACTCAGAGTTAGTCGTGGGTGATCTACATAACGTTTGGAGGTTCCATACAGATAAGTACCACAACGTTTGAATGCTTAGCTTAAGAGTTTTGCTCCTGCATCTTACTTGCACTAGTGTAAATCTGGAGTAACTCCACTGAAATACATGGGATAACATAACTGTCAAACTGGTGAAAGTGGGGGAAGAATTAGGCCCCACAAGTCTGAAAGATTGCCTTGGAAATCTCTTATGCAAGAGGTGTGAAATCCTGGCCACACTGAAGTAATGGGATTTCACCCAAACTCGTTCATAATATTTTTGGTACTTCCCGTTTCCACTCTGATAATACATATCCAGACACTGCGAGTCTCATGCCTGAGTTGTGTGAGTCTCACTTACCTCATGGAGTGGAGCCCAGGACCGGGAGCAGGAGCCTATGCACCTCCACCATGCCAGGAGGGAAGAGGCTCTGCCCTTATGTGATCCAGCCCTGGTTACCTCCTCCTCATTGATGGAAGTGTGCTCTGCCCACAGCTTTGGGGCTGGTAGGGCAGGGCACATCACGTTAGTATTCACAAAAACTCGCACATTACAACTTTGCCAACTTGAGATGTCTGCAAATCACCAGACCAGCCCGCACTCCTGTCCTGGGTTCTAGCCAGAACCAGGAAGTGCCAAAGGTTCATAATAAAACAGAGAAAGTGACTAAATTCCAAGGACTATTGTGACACTATCATTAGCTTCATCTACATTGCAAGACAGGGCACTTCCCTTCCAGATCCTGGAATAGAACCCAGGATTCCTAAGTTTCACCATTCCTTCGATAGCAGCAAATATCTTTGAAACCCACTGACAAAGTACGCACCTCACCCTCCTCTACTGCTGATCCACATAGATGAGGACAATTTACTACTGCTATCAGTTACTCCATTGGCACAAAGGGGTTTCAAACCCTGGCGATGACCCATGTTGGTGTCAATAGAACACCATAGGACAGATTTTTTTTCTTTTTTCCAGTTTGTTTCTTAAAAAATGTAGGAAATTATACATAAACGCTAGGCTAAAAGAATATTAAGGTTGCAAAATCACACTCTGAAAAAGTTAGGAAATCCCAGAATTAAGTTTGCCTGTGCATCCTGAATTCGGCTCCTTTGCATGTATGCGCAACGATACAGTCTTTTATTACATACTATTTTTTTCACAGGACATCTGGCTCATTCAGTGCACCTGTTCTGGGGATGAATCAGGGATGTGTAATAAAGGAGGCTGTTATCTATTGGACCCCAACCTCATTTGTTGCAGAAATTGGATGGTGTAGTGAAGCAGTCAGGGGCTGCAGGAGAAAAGGATGGTCTTATGGTTAAGACAGTTGAATGTTGTCCTTGAGAACTGGATTTTATCCCTGGATCTGCCCCAGAGTTCCTTGTGATGCTGGGCAATTCATTTAAACCAAACTTTTCAGAGGTTGTCACTAATTGTGTGTTCCTCATTTTCTGGATGCCCAACCAGAGACCTTGGGGTCTGATTTACAGAGAGCTGAACACTCACAACTGCAAATGAAGACAATGGGAGCTATGCATAACATATTAAGTGTTATATAATGCTAAGTACGGTCATCTCAAATTTGGCACACAAAATTAGTGGATACTTCTGATCTTAATCTCTGTGCCTCAGTTCCACATTTGTAAAATGGGAATAATTCTACCCCCTCATTTCATAGGGCTGTTATGAAGATAAATTATGACACTATCATTAGCTTCATCTACATTGCAAGACAGGGCACTTCTCTTCCAGATCCTGGAATAGAACCCAGGATTCCTAAGTTTCACCATTCCTTTGATAGCAGCAATTTTTAATTTTTCTGAAGTTCTCGGATATTATAGGGATGAGCATCATAAGGAAACTAATAGTTCTACTTTCAGAGTGGGAATTGAATGGCATGAAGTAAATAAGGCATGAGGATAAAAAATATTGACTAGCTTTTCATTAATTGAGCAATGTCCATTCTGAATGAGGAGGGATCCTATGGAAAAAAAACCAGTATGTGATCATATCATTAAAGACTGTATCATAATGCATATGCACAAGAACTACACAGGCAACCTTAATTCAGGCATTTCCTACTCAAGTGCTTGACACTGCAACCTTAATATTGTTCTTTAAAGATTCGTGTGAGTGTGTGTATATGTAATTGTAATTATTTTTAAAAATACAGTCCCGCAACAAGAAAAAAAATTAGGATAAAAGTCTTTGTTTAAAACCAGTTAGGCAATGTTTTCATGGTTAAAAGAAATGGTTTGTACATACAGAGCAGTAATAAGCAACAGGCAGCTAGAGAGGTAAAATAATGAATGGAAGACACAAAAGCTGCTCACAAACTGAACAGGATGTGAAGAAGAGAAAATAAAGAGATGACTCAGGGGGACAGCCCTGAATGTAACCTAATCATGAACTGGAAGAGAAGAAAAATCATCCGAACGCTCAGCATAAAAGTAAGAGGGGAGGAAATGACAGTTGCAGACTAGACAGAAGCAAAGGCATGGAGGAAAGCCAATAATTTAACATTTCAGGCTAGGAAAGATTACTGTGGCAACAAATTACTTGAATTCCCCATAAGGGAGTCATGTTCACTTTTAAAGGAAACATGCATAATAAAGCAATACTCATTTACAACTACACTTTAAAGAGAAAAATGGGCATTAAAAAGAGAGCGCATGGTTTCACTAAATTTATTGGAAAAATTCTGGTGCCTGGAACTTCTAGTCATACATGTAGTTGATTTTAGATAGGTTATAAATTCTTTGTTATAAAGACCTAGTGCATGTTTTGGAGAGCCCTGTACAAATCTATGCTTGTGATTAATAATAAATAACAACAAACGTAATAAGATAATTTTGAAATGCAAACAATACTTTGCTTTTAAAATTTTCCCCCTGTGGATACTAATTCAAGGAGACATTTCCCTTGGAATTTGATTCTGCAATTGTTACTTTCAGGTGGTCAGTCACTGGACTACTGTATCATCCACTGTTTTTCCAAGTGGTTGCCAAACAGCTCCTAAAGAATGTATTATCCTATCAATCAGTCAATCATTTCCGACACTATTTGTCTCTGCATGTGGTTCTGGCTACAGCAAGGTCAGCAATTAGCTCCAGTGCTAACAGTCCTGGTCCACCACATGAATTTCACTCAAGCGGATGTCAAGTTGCTGATAGTTTTTATTTATGAAAAAAAAATGTTGCTAATGAGTCACCACTGCCTGGAGATAGGGTTGTCGAGTGGTAGTACTACTGAATCACACACCTTTCCACTACCCTTAAGTACAGAGAGAGAGAGAGAGAGAGAGAGAGAGTGTGTGTGTGTGTGTGTGTGTGTAGAATAATTTCAAACCACGCTATCTCAAAATACGCTGGAGTCTTATTTCATTTATTAAACTGAATGTCAGTGACTTTCTGGCTCTTACTTAAATATAATCACTCACAGAAACTCTTGATGAAGTCCATGACTTTGGAAAAGATTCTTAGTCAAATATAAAAATAGAGTTAAGAAGAATCATCGTCACACCTGCTGCTGCTGCTGAAGAGGGCACTCTAAGCTTTCTTTTACAGCAATGCCACTAATTATTTTAGTCAATCCTTCCCCCCTACTGCAGAGCATTAGCAGGCCCATTTGTAAAGCAGTAGTAACACAAAGTGAAACAATGCCATAACTGTCATCCAAATTGTTCTGTACAGGGTAGTGGAAGTGTTCAGTAATAAATGATATAAAAAGGTCCTTTATTGACAAGCTGCCATGTGCTGTTTGCATTAGAGAATATGAGAAGATGATGGCTGCTGCCCCTAGGTCCCAGTGGCATTCAACTCAGTGAGATAGCAGAAAATGCTTCAGTTTACTTAAAGCATTGATAACACCTCTAAATAATTAACTGAGGACTTCCTGTCTTCAATTACTTAATGCTTTTTTTAACATCTTGAGAGGATTATAAGCAATTTATGGATTTCACATGATGAACGCATTCGCCACTATTCCCACAAAGCATTTATAGGATCATGTTTCTAAAGCTTTGATGTAATTAAAAATAAGCAGCAAGACAATGATGCAGTGGCAAGGTGCTAGCCTACTCATCTGTTATTTGTACGGCCCTAGATTCAAAGTCTCAGAGAAGACTAATGCTACAGCTTCATTAATGTTCAACTGTTGCTTTGAGAACATCATAGCTTTTGAAAAAAAGATGAGAAAAATCAAACCATACATCCACGGGGGTTGAGACAACATTTCGTTCAAATGTTTGAGATTATATGTGAAATAAGATTGATTGTTTTAGTTTATTGCATGAATTTAGAAAGTAACAATTATCCACATTGCAAAACGACGGCCATAAATTCAACACTGTGACCAAAGGAAGTCCCCCTCTAAGCTAGCAAAAAACTTGATTCTTACTGACATAAGTAATGATCACCCATTTCTCTACTGGCTTCATATGGCAATGTGGACAGTGGCTTACTGAGAGAGCCACACTAAAGAAAAATAGATAATTGTTTATGAGGAGACAACTTTATCTATTCTTCCTAGCAATTGTGCTATGAAAAATTGTATTGTTTGCATGAGGAACAAAATTTGAACCTCTCTGGAGGCAAAGCTATTTCTTAGGTGGGAGGAGAGGGCACATGTGAGGTATTTTCCCCTTGAGTTTCAGCCAGAGATGTTGTGGAAAATATCAGCAACTCCTTCTGTAGGGCAGGTTGCCAGCCTCTCTCAAAGAAGCAGTTCTTAGGCAACTGTTCAAGAAGCCATCTCTGTATGCTTAGAATCTCCTAATTATCCCCAAACTCTACTTTCTCTTTATTAGGGAATATAAAAAGAAAATTGAGGCAAAGCAACCCTGGTACTACCTGGAATACTCAGATTTCCTAATACTCAGTCACTTCAATTTTAGATCTGGGTCTGGTATGGAGACTGCACTGGTCTCACTGGTTGCTCATCTCTTCCTGACAATGGACAAAACCCAAGATGGTTCCACCAAATGCCTTTGCTACTGCTGACCTAAGTTCCCTGTAAGCTGCACGGCCGCACAGCAGCCTATTTAGCACCACATAGGTGCTTAGGGAACCTGCCCTGGGGCAGGGGGAGGGGCACCCCTCACCTTGCCCGGCCCCCAACCTGCCACAGTAGGGGCGCCTCTCCCACAGCCCTAACTCACCCTGCCGGACCTGCCGCAGCTGGAGAAGCCCAGACCCAGCCATGGCCAGATAGGGCCCAGCCACAGCCGGAGTGGCACGGACCCAGCTGCAGCTGGATAGGGCCCAGGCCGGCCCCTGGCACAGCCATGGTGGCGCGGCCTGGGCTGGCTCCAGGCACGGCCAGTGCGGCACAGTCTGGCCCGACCCTGGAGCAGCCCAGACCTAGGCATGATGGCCCTCCCCCGGCCCGGACCTGCTAGGGATGCGGGGAGGGGCGCCTATCCTGCTGCAGCCCCAGCCCCAGAGCTCCCGCAGTGGCTACAAGCACCTCTCCCCCTCAGCCCCAGGTGTTGCTGCAGGGAAAGAGCGCTGTGGGGAGTCCTCTCTCTCTGCCGTAGCCCCAGAGCACCCTCCTGCATCCCAAACCCCTCATCCCCGGCCCCACCCCAGAACCCTCACCCCCTGCACCCAATCCTCGGCTCTAGCCCTGAGCCCCTCATCCCCAGCCCTACCCCAGAGCTCGCACCACCTGCCGGAGCCCTCACACCCCTGCACCCCACCCCTTTGCCCCAGCCCTGAGCTCCCTCCCACAAGAATTCCTCAGATCCACCCCCACCACATTAATTTTGTTATGTGCACCAATATGAAGGTGATGTGTCACATAACAAAATTCATTCCACACGTGGGTGGGAAAAATTAGAGGGAACACGGCTGCTGACCACAGGGTTCTGTTTCTGTCCCCTTCTTCTTTGATGTGCACAGAGGCCCTTAGGAGTTTTAGGGAGGTAGTATAGGCTGCTGTGCCTCCAATACACAGTTCTTTATTTCACAAGATCCAGATGGTGCAGTTTCCCTGCTTACCCAGTGTCTAACCAGTATTGGGGCTTTGATGCGGGACAGCAGACGGAGACCTAGTCTGGGGCTGAGATAATGCTGATAGGCTAGGAAAAAAACAATCATAAGTGGTGGCAGAGTTTATCCATCTTTTGTTACTCTGGTTAGAAACTGGGGATCCGATCTCCTAGCTGCCTCTGGAAAAGAAATCGTTTTACTTCAGTGTGAGTAACAAGTTCTCAGCATTGTTGAAAATCATGCCGTTCAGTTAGATCCCTAAATAAATATGGATGTATATGCCTAACCTTAGGTGCTGTTGGATAATTGGGCCTACAATTTTACCCTAATTGTAAGTTCAACTGGTAAAAAGTGAGTTGCAGTTCATAAGATGTCTCAGTAACCTAGAACAACAAAAGTTGAAGGGAAGAAGTGCAAAAGTGAGACAAAGATTGAATTAGTAAAAAAATAAAAATAATAAAAATAGGCCTACTGATATAATCCAAGGACAGGGTTAAGATTATCCCGGGTAAATACGAAAGAAGTGTAGAACTGAAAATCAGTGAACCAAAATTGAAGTGTTGGAAATAAGGCCAAAATAACAAGGGGATTGGCTAGTCTACCCATCACAGTCCTAACAAAACAACTTTCTTGGGGAGAAAGCTGGCTATTGAAATTATAGCTGACTGAAAGATGAGGGAGAAAGGGAAGGAGCAAGTTTCACCATCTGCTATCCGCACTGTTTTCTGGTATCCCGGGCCTTCTTCCTCCTGATCTTGAGAGATGTCCTGACTAGGTCAGGGCAGAGAGAAGAAGCCAGATGACATCACCACCTCTACTGGCTCCAGCTGAATGCCAAATACCACCTGCAGTGTGAGACTGTGTGTGTGCAAATACCTGTGTGTGAGAAAGACTGCCGCCTGCTCCCCTTGTGTATTCGTTTCCTTCCCCACCTTATTTCTTCTCTTTCCTCTCTCTCTTTTTGCTTTCTGTTTAATAAGAGTCTGGCTTAGCCAGCCAAGGCTGTATATTTTGCAACCCTACTGTAAGCCTGGGACCAGACAGGCAGATAAAAGCAAGGCCCTAAACAGACTGATGCTGGTACAAGTTTGCCAGGTCTTGGGGTGGCTCATAAGACTGTGTGCCATGCTTGTGTTTCTCCAGCAGTCAGACTGCAAGTGAAAGTCAATGTCAGACACAGAAGCTGCATTTTCTATCTTTGCTGTTCTTTTCTCTCCCCTCTTCTGTGTTTGGGTCTTGTTTTGTCTTCTAGGAAATGGAATCCGACTTTAACAACAGCAGCAGCAGCTTCGGCCCATTTTGACTAACTTTTTCTCTTTTCCCCCAAAAAGACATTTAAGAGCCTGTAAAACAAGGGTTTTTTTTCTTTGTAAAAACTCTCTACAGATAAAGGGGAAAGGAACAAGAGATGTTGTTAAAATGAAAGCCTTATTTAATACTTTACATTTAAAATGCCTTAACTGTTTTTCCTTCTTTTCTGTATCTTTAATAAAAGGTTAAAACAGTGTGTTTGCCATGGTGCTAAGCAGGCTGTTGTTGTTTTATACCAAACCCTGGACCTTGTTTAAAACCACTTAATGTTGGACAGATTCAGGGTCATGTTAACACTTTTGATTCTTTGGGCCCTTATATTGCATCTAAATTAATATAGGAGCGCTGAAGTTTCTTTGTGCAAGCAGTGTTATGCATCCATACTTGTAGACGTCCATACAAAATACAGTCACATATAATATAACATATACTAGGGGTGGGCCCGAAGCAAAATTCCAAATCTCCAATCTTTGCGTGAACTCCAAAATCCAGATCTGGAATTTTGTGACAAGTCCCATCATTAATTCATACAGAGATAGAGAAACAACGGACGAGCTCCTTGGCCCTCATTAAGAACCTGCTCCAGCAACACAGAACTGCATTTCCAGGTGCCACAGTTAGCCAAGTATTTCCTCAGCATAGGGGAATCCATGGATGGTGACAGCTGACATAGCTGCACTATTCTGCAGATCCTCTGGATGGTGTATCATGGAACAGCTCTTAGAGTGACAGTCACCTTTCCTTTTCCTCCTCCCGTCCCAAGCTGGCCACATATGAGCTTGGCACAGCCCAGGATTGATCGCACCGTGTTTCACTGATAAAGTGATAATTTTTTTCCAAGTGAATTTTATGTTACGAACTTGCAGCAGCAATTTGTGTGGGGATCTTATTTTTATGGTGATTTAAAATCTATACTGCTTTTGAAAAATGTACAGCAAGTTGATGTACTAAGAAATTTACGTCATCAGGATGCATTGAATACTGACTGAGTTTTAATACACACGTGGTGGATTTCATATTTGTGCATGATATTGTTAAAGGGGAGTCTTGGGTGATCTTTCTCAGCAGGAATGGCAGTGACTGTAACATGAGGACCTTTAGGTTTGCAGTCAAAGTGAGAAGAGAAAAAAAAACTTTTAAATATTTTCTCTAGAAAATAAAAATGCAGGATGAGCATCTGATACCAGAGGTCAAAGGCTGAAAGCAAATGCCCCTGAACATTATCATTTTCCTCTTATGCTTCCTGCAAATATTTCTAGGTTGAGTTTTGTTTCATTTTATCACTGAAATGTTACTAAGAGAGTAGTATAGGGAAACAATACATGTTTGACATCAATGGCAAATCTTCTATTAAGCCCTCTTCTACAGTAGATGTGCATGAGTGGGAAATTCTTAAGAGTAACGTAAGGGATTCTGAATAATATTACTAACTGAGCATCAACAAAGTGCTCTGCGGAGGAAAAAGACAGAGGAAGATACTATCCCTGCTCCCATAAGTCTTACAATCTAAAATCTGTTATAGGCAAAACAGCTCAGATTCACAAAGCACAGGCTGACAGTCCACTCCCAAGCTGAGGCCGATTTGTTTCTTTTTCTAGAACTGTTTCTAATTTGTGTTATCTTAAATATCAGGGCCAGATCCTGTCACAGTGGTGCAAATCTAGAATAACTCCAGTGACTTAAATGGGGCTATTCTAGATTGACACGGGGAGCAGAATCTGATTGAGGATATATCAAACCTATGGCATTTAGCTGGCACTCTTCTACCCATCACAAAGCATATGTTCTGAATCAAAATGTATGTAGTTTATTTTAACATTTGGAAATTAGATCCATTCACATTTTAACAACAGAGGACAAACTGCCTAGAAAAAATAAGACTGACCAAAACAGCTTAAGGTTTCTAACACCAGCCTAAAGCATTTCTGAACGACGTGCAAAACAGGGAATCTAAAAGTTACTGACAAGAGATAGTATCATTAGGGGAGGAATGTCTTATATCTAAGAACAGGACATTAGTCTTTCAAAGAGCTTCCCATCCTTACCTGATACAGTATGCTGCATTCTGCCAGTTGTGTCTGTGTATATAAGCCCTTTCCCACTTTGACTGATCTGATACTCTCTGATGATGCCATTTGGTTTCCTGGGTGCTATCCAGCTCAAATGCAATGCTGTTGAGCTCAGAGCTGTGACTGCTGGTGGCTGAACGCTCTCTGGGACTCCTTGGACAGTGACTGCAACTACCTGAAGACATATGAATTAAACAGCAATTTACTGTAATAGTACACTAGATACCACGATCAATGAGAATGTCACTTTTGTTTTAAAATGTTGTTGCTTGGTCTGGCATATCATTACCAAGGGCCTGAAGAACTAGTTACACCCCCCCGCCCTGCGCTCCTTTTTACACAATGAAATCTGACCTTGAATGCATTACATAAGCCTATGTCTACAATTTATCACAACAGGTTCACAACATTTCAGCTGTAGTGTATAGCACTGGGTGAAACAGCAAAATCTGGATGGCAGACTGTCTTGCTAAAGAACTCTTGATAACTCTCTTCCATATGGTATGCCAGTGTCTTTGCATTTTAACAGCCTGATTTCATATATTTTAAGCACCAATAAACATAGAGCTAGACTTCTTTGCATTCAGTATAATCGGACCTTTATCAGTTCATAGCTTTTTGAATCTTTTCTAATGAACTCAAGAAGAAATCTGAAGCTTGGGATAATTTAGAATTCACTAAGATCTTTCTCAAAATTGAATATATATAGGCTAATTCTCATCTCCCTGACATCAGTTTTACACTGGTGTAACTCCATTGACTTCGATGGCACTATTTCAGATTTACTCTTATTTGAGAGGAGAATCAGGTCCTATGCTCTTAGGGTAGGTCTACACTTACCCGCTGAGTCAGAGGCGACCAATCGATCTTCTGGGTTCAATTTATCGTGTCTTGTCTAGACGCGATAAATCGAACCAGAAAGTGCTCCCCGTCGACGCCGGTAATCCTGCTCCGCGAACGGAGCAGGTGGAGTCGACGGGGGAGCCTGCGCGCCGCCGTGTGGACCAGTGGTAAGTACTTTTAAGTTCAAAATAAGATACTTCGACTTCAGCGACGTTATTCACATAGCTGAAGTTGCGTATCTTACTTCAAACTTGGGGGGTAGTGTAGACCAGCCCTTAGAGAATCATGTATTTTTATTAGTACCACTATACGTGAGTTTTATTATGTTGTAAGTATATACATGCCTTCTGTAATACACTGGCTTAATGTAAGCGAGGGTGCCCCCCTCTAGTGGCTAGCTTCAATGACTATAAGAGCTGGCTACTTAGTCACGGCTAACAGGACCTGGAAATGTCTGCGTAAACTTGAAAGCTTGTCTCTCTCACCAACAGAAGTTAGTCCAATAAAAGATAGTAGCTCACACACATTTTCTCTTTGGGACTATTTCCTTGCACTCTTGGAAAGAGATTGGCAAAACTACGTAGGGGTTTTGGATTCCCAATTTGCCTAGGTGGGTTTAAAAAACTCAGTCTTGATTTTGAAGATTCCCAGGTTCCATTCCCACTGATGACTTTACTGGTTACACATGTATGGTTGTGATTTTTTTATACTTACAAAACATAGCAACAATCACAATTCCTCATCTCTGCTCCAGAGACCCTATATTGTAACTCAGACAAAACTCAAAAAAGAGAGGCATGGACATCCTTGGCAAGGAAGATTTCATTGAACAAATGTGTTTTTGATTTGCAGGGGGAGAAAAAGGCACTTTGTAGAGGAGAAGCTGGAAGTTGTTACAGAGCAATGGGGCAACGTGAGAGATGTTGTTACATGGTGGGGCAGCCTGAGCGATGGTGTGAAACAGAGTGGTAAAAGGAGCAGTAACAAATTGAAAGAGTGAGAGCGAGGATTAAAAATAAGAGGTGAAGTAGGCAGGATGAGCGGGAGTTGAAGGCAAGAATGAAGAGCCTGAATCTAATGCAGGAGCCGGAAGACAGTGAAGAGATCTGATGAGAAGTGATGCAGTTGGAGCAGCACGAGAGAGGAAGAGGATGTTGGCTGTAATGTACAGGCTAGAGATGGGAGAGAGGAGCTACAGGGAGACCAGAGAAAAGGTGGTTATAGCAATCCTGGTGAGAAACAACAAAGATATGAATGGATTTAGTCTTACTATTTGGAAATAAAGCATGTCTTCAACACTTTCTTCTAGGTTTGGCCAAGGATGAAGCTCCTTATTTATCTTAAATCTGTATATCTCACTTTCCATATCATATAATGTCAGATTTACAAAGACTGAAGTACAGTTTAGTGCCTTGGTCTGCTTGTGTCAAAAATCAACAATTTGTAATTTAATACGATCACATGTCAAGGTGCTGAATTCAAACAAGTCACTTGGTTACTGATGTTTCCCTCCCATTCAACCCATAATCTTAATTCAATTCTTTGAAAAAATGCCTTTCCAATGGCATTTTTATTAAATTAAAATTTAATTAAATTGTATTATTTAATTATTAGCTATTAAAATTCTACTACCACTCCTCTGAAGACCAAATCACCCACCTTGATACTGTCTGTGCAACCAGCAACAGTACAGGCTCTCAGCTGATATGAATATTCTTGGTATGGCTGGATACCACCCGTGTCTGTGAAGCTCAGTTCTCTTCCTCTAAAACGCTCAATCCCATTTCGGAGAACAATATAGTGAATGATAAGACCTTATCATAAAGAGAAAGTTTTCTGTTTTTGTTAGCTGAACAACACTGGATCATAGCATTTCACACCTTTCACACAGAAAATATGACCGTGAACGCGGTAGGACACCATCCTTATCAGGCAATCATCTAACTTAATAGACTGTTCCAAAGAACTCCAAGTCTATTGATTATTATTCTGCTCTGTCTTTTTAAAAACACACCCCTATTGAGGCAAGCGATTGTTTAAATCTCTTGAGTGGTCAAATTACTAGATCTGGTCAAAATGTTCTGAATGCTTGAAATATCAACGTAAAATTTCCATCAAAAATTAATTCTGAAAAAAATCTTTCATAAAATATTTTTGATTTTATGTAAAACTGTCACAATTTTTCAACCAGGTCTGTTAATTAATTATAATTATAGCTGTACCCCAAAGAGTGCTGTGTGCTTTACAGATAGATAGGGCCCTAACAAATTCACGGTCCATTTTGATCAATTTCACGGCCAGAGGGTTTAAAAATTGGTCAGTTTCACGTTTTCAGATGTTTACATCTGAAATTTCACCATGTTGTAAGGGGGTCCCTTTTCCGGCACAGGGAAAGCTAGGAGCCCCTAGAAGAGCTTCCAGCAGCAGGAGGAGATCAGACCCACCTCCACTAGCCTCCTCCAGCTGCAGGAACCTCGGGGGCTGCTGCTCATCACCAGAGCTTCCTGCAGCAAGGGGAGGCACTCGAAGGTGGGTCTGATCTCCCCTCCTCCGAGAGCTGTCATGCAAGTGAAGGACAGGCCCTGTCCCTGCAGGGTCTCACAGCTAGCAGCAGCAGGGAGAAATCGGACCCACATCAACAAGCCTCCTTCAGCTGGAGGAACCTTCAGGGCTTCCCCTTAGCACCGGAGCTTCCTGAAGCAGGGGAAGGCACTCAGAGGTGGGTCTGATCTCCCCCTGAGAGCGGTCGTGCAGGGAAAGGACAAGGCCTGTCCCTCCCCAGCCTGGCGGGGAATTGTAGATAGAAGCCCCCCAACTGGGGCGCTCCCAGCAGCAAGAGGGAGATCAGATTTTACGGGAAAGAGCTTATCTTATTTCATGGTCCGTGACACGTTTTTCACAGCTGTGAAATTAGTAGGGCTCTACAGATAGATAATAAACCAGGTCTCTTCCTGATGATCTTATCATCTAACTTTATTTGTGATGAGTGAGGATAAACAAACAAACAGACAAACCAGGCTAAAGGTCTGAGGAAGAACAAGGGTGAAAATAATATCACTACATTTACTCAGTACAGGCATGAGTATGTACATTTTGATGACAGTTAACTTGATAATACACTTAAGACAGGTTTCAGTGTATAGAACAGTTGGTCTAATACATTTAACTAATGTCATGTATTACAACTAATGTCTGTTGAATAGCAGAGCATACAGTTTGTGCTTTTAAGAATACCATTTGGCTGAAGAGGTTCTTTCCAGTTCAGAAGTATTATGTCTTCCCGATTTTCTGCTTTGGTCCATTTCGGTGCTCTTACACCCTGGGGCACATCTTGCTTAGTGCTAGCTCTGCCATTTTCGCTGAAACCTCTTCCATAGCTGTTCCATGCAGCCACCCTGTACTCATATGTAACATAGGGCTCTAGGTTCAGGTCTAAACAAAGAAAATTAGACACTAGTAATCTCAATTTTTTATTAAAATACACAAGAAGAAATGTTACGTATCTATATCTATATATGCTTAAAGACAGGCACATGCTTCAGTACTTTCCTCAGTCAGGGCCTAAATAAGGACCAGTTCTTCTCCCACTGAAGGTAATGGGATTGAGCAGGATTGAGCCATAAGTGTTCAGTCACCTTATAACCAACGATCAGTTTCACGGGCCTAAATTACTACCCAAGTCCTGGCAGACAGATTACTTTAAAAAAACAAGCTTCTTCACTATAGCAACAGAACAGCTGATGGTGGCCAGTGCAGAACTCTTCATTCCAGAGTGATTTAAAAACCAAGGATATATCCCATTTTCTGTTACCTGTAAATGAATATCTATTTGGGCCTCCACTGTAGACAGTCTCTTCTGCAGTTGGACATACACCGTCATTTGCCTCCTTTTCTGTAGCATTCTGCGAGCCTTTAACCCAAGCACAGATGTGGACACTTGGGTTAAAGTCACATCTTCCGCAATATGCTGTTGCTTTCATAGATACAGGGCACAGGGTGCTAGCTTTGCATTCTTCTTTTACCTAAGGAATGTACACCATTTTAAATCAAGAGATGTAAAGAAGCTTAGTCCTACCTTCCTTACTTCCCCAAAAGAGATTTGACAATGAAAACGTCACCATTTGCAATGCCCTTTTGAACAAATAACTTGATTTAGTTCAAATTAAAAGAGCTGACTCAGTCATTCAGCCACTTTAGTGCCATGCGGCTTACAGTGTGCGCGAGAGCCTTTCATTATAGGGCCTTGTCTGTTATGCTTGGACATTAAAGTTCCCATGGCACTTTCCAAAAGCACTGGGGATTGTCCTGGTGTCCTTGCACTAAAACATCACCAAATCTCACTCACAGGAAGCCCAAATAGCTGGGCTTGCCTTCGCAACAGAAGGAAAGTCTACAAGACCACAGAAGGGACGGGATCTTACTCCTCAGGTTACATTTCCCATCTTTTGCAAGGGCCATTGTCCAATGGATGTGTGTGAACAGATTCCCAGTCCACGAGCTAAGCTGTGCAAGGACACATAAGTAAGGTCCACAAAAGTGGTCTTTGCAGCATGCAAGGAGTGAGGAAGACCCCACGCATGGGCAATACAAAGTGTGCCCCCAAAACAATCCTGCCTTCCACAGCTATGGAGGCATGACAGGATTTGGCCCATATAGAACAATCCACAGAACTGTAAACATACATTTAATACCTACCTTTATTTCCTGAATTTTAATGGGAATTATTTCCACCAAGCCATAAGCAAGAGAGCAATAACTCTAATAATCTACAGACAGCTGTAGGAAGGAATGAACTGTAATATTTGCTGTAAATATTTTTGCATACTAAACTATGAGCATTAAAAAGGAAAACAAATAAATAGATCATATCTGATACTTCCTTAATTTACCCTATGAAATACTTTTGCTGGATGTTTATAAAATATTAAAGTTTATTCTCAAAACTTAGCAGTTTTTACCAAAACTACTTTGATATACATATCATAGGTCAGGTCATCGGATGGTGTAAATCATAGCTCCAGGACATGGTCCTTAATTTCAACCCTTTTTAATATTAGTATTGCTGTCTTTGCTATACAGAGATTGCTATCCATTATGGTGAAAGAAAGATACGTATATTAAAAATATATAGTTTCCTGTTGTTTTACTTTAATGTAATTCTTGTAAGTAAATTCTACCAATTCACAAATGACAAAACCTCCACAATTTCACCAGAATATCTGCTAAGGGGCATATTAAACCGGTGATGTATCAGATGCTCTAATCAGCACTTCCTGTCATGAAAAAATTAATAATTTCTAAATTGTTTCAATTTTGTAGGATTCAAAATTGACCTATTTTCACTTTGCAATTTTTTTAATCAGAACTGTTATTGAAACCATTTTGTCAATGTTTCTGGTGTTTTCAATAAAAGTTTTGATAAAAAATTCTATACATTTTTATTGCCAACATTTTATGAAATATACTTTTTTTTTGAAATTTCTCCTTTACAAAAAGGACCTTTATTCACAAATAAAATTTTGGTTTAAAAGCCTTCAACCAGCTCTCATAGTATATGAAGAAAATATTCATAGAATCATAGAATATCAGGGTTGGAAGGGACCTTAGGAGGTCATCTAGTCCAACCCCCTGCTCAAAGCAGGACCAATCCCCAATTTTTGCCCCAGATCCCTAAATAGCCTCCTCAAGGATTGAACTCACAACCTTGGGTTTAGCAGGCCAATGCTCAAACCACTGAGCTATCCCTCCCCCTGATATTGACATTGTATCTTCAGCTAAGTTGTGTATTTTAAAAACCGGTGGGTTTTAGAACAGCCCCTACGGTCTCAATCCTGCAAGATACTGAGCACTCCTGTAAGAGGCTGGTTGGAGTTGCAAGACTGAGCATTATGAATCTATAAGGATCAGTGCTCTTAGTTTTGTTGCTTTTTAGGGATCCTGCTTGCACAGAGTGCTTTGTAAAACTGGGTTAGATGTTTTCTTTGAATATCTGTTCCATTATTTTGATAGGGATTGAAGTAATACCTATGGAACATCAATTGTTAGGATCACTCTTTGTCCCTTTGCTTTCCTCCAGTTTTCTGGCACTCCCCCAGTTTGCATGATTTTTCATTATTAGTTATTAAAAATTCAGTTAGGTCAATAGCTAATTTTCTTATTTCCATCACCTCTATCCCAGAAGGAGATCCCCAGGGGTGAGGACTCTAAGAGGCATGACATCTGGTCCAGCTGATTTATATATTTTTACATTTTCTAAGTAGTTCTCCATCTGTTATTTTTAGAAGTTATTCCAACTATGTTTCTACTATTTTTCTTGTTAAAAACAGTTGTAAATGGATTTCAGTATCGCTGCCATTTTTGAGTGATCATTTAATTTCATTCCCCCCACCTTCATTTAACATTCTATTAGATGGAAGTCTTTTCATATTTCATATGAAATATGTCACTGGGGAGGGAGTGAGAGCTAGTGGTTACAGCGAGGGACTGCGAGTCGGGACTCCTAGATTCTATTCTCAGCTTACACACTGACTTGTAGTGTGACCTTGCACAAGTCATATGTGGTCAAATTTTCAAAGGTGGCCAGTGATTCTTGGTGCCTTAGTTTTTGGGATACCCTTATTGAAACACCTAGGGCCTGATTTTTAGCAGTGTTGAGCACATGCATTATGAGTGCTCAGCACCTTTGAGAGTTAGGCTCAATGTGTTTGATATCTATACCCCAAATCACTGACCATTCTTGAAAATGTCGTAATTAATGTATCTGCTCTTCAGTTTACGCTTCTATAAAATAGAATTACAATTATCTGCCTAAAAAAGGGTGTTGCATGGCTTAATTAATTAATTTTGATTAAATGCTTTGAGAATCCTGAGATGAAAAGTGTAAAATAAATATCTTCATCACATCATCATACTGGAACATACCCTGATTCCACTGAAGTCAATGCCAAAGTTCCCACTGAGTTCAAGAGGGTCAAATTTAGTCCATGAAAAACATATCAGCATTGTGCTGTAAAGTTAGTTGATATGGTACAGAATCATATTCAACATCTGCATGGTATTCGCTACAGCAAAAAAAAAAATTGCTACTTAAAAATTCTTACTCAGAGACAATTAACAAGAACCCTGTCCAAACTGGGATGTATAGGGATATTTCCATAATAAATCTTTAGTCACTTCAGTTTCTATTCCCACTCAAGTAGTGCCAATAAGGATCAACAATGGTCACACAACTCAAACTTGCTATTCATGCCAACCCTGTTGGCATGCCAACTTTTAGCCCCTCTACTAATCTGAAGTGCCGGGCAACACTTCACAAGAAGCAGCTAATCATTATTAATTCCTTTAGAATTCATTGCAATAACATCAATCATGGTGAACTCATTCGGTATTAATATGGATGTAATGTGAAAATGAATAATGCACACAGGAGTTTTTATATTCCTATTTTAGAAAAATAGTTATGAACAATGTATTTCTCTGTCCATTGTCAAATCAGAGCCACTGAGAGGTTTTCTATCAATTACCTTCATCATCATTCCAGCTGAAATCTTGTCAGAGCAAACATATATCAAAGGATTATATCCAACTCCATTACAGCATTCCTCGCTCTTCAGAATAAGTTCAGTCTCACAGCATTTTCCTGGCACTGGGTCATTCTTTTTAGCATGTGCTTTAGACTCATCACTGGAAGCTGAACAACATATGATATCTGACATATTCCCATATTCCTGCCCACAACAGAACATCCCTGCAACAATAAAACATTATATATTAATGTGGAAAATGGCCGGGGGGGGGGGAGAGAACAGGAAATAACTGAGAATAGTATACAGTTGAGCATAAAAATGTCACACTGAGGCAGCTGCTGGAATTGTGCAGAGAGGAAAAAAATTGAGATTCAGGTCTAAATGTGAGGTGACTGAACTGAGAGTCCTTATTCCCAGATGTACCTGAAAACAATTAACAAATGGAAAAAACAGACAGGGGTCCTCTAGAATCTCCTCACTTTCGTCAGCTGGTGTGTGAACTCTGCTATGAAATACTGTATATATGGACGGTACCTTACATGTTAAGTTAAAGACAGACTATCAATGATCAGCTAATCTAGAATGAGGAAATTTAGTAACCCCCTGATGGCATTCTTTTGCTTTTAGGAACAGGTGTACTACATATGGGCTCATTCACCTTCAAGTGGCCTTTGATCAGGACAGCCAGTTAACCAATGGTTAGATATTAACAAAAATAGCCTTCTAAAGAAAGTTGAGATGCATATTTTGTGCCCCATTATATCGGCTTGTACTATGTATATAACACTAAATGAAAAGACTTTCAAGATACCACAGCTATGATTCAATTCTCTCTCTTTTAAAAGTTTTAATATCTTTTCTTGTTTTTCATTTCTACACTGGAATTAATAATCAAATTTTATTTCATTTTCTTTCCCTATTTTTTTTATTTCTTATTAAATGAAATATTTTTGAGTGATGAAAACATAAAAAGCACCCAAAATCAGGGCAAACGTTTATATATTTTCCATGCACAATTACTCATTTGTAAATTATTTGTTTTGATATTGTCCTTTCTCCCCAAAAGGGAATGTGTCAATTTTATGTCAGGGAAAGTTTTTATGAAAATCCTTTAAAATTAGGGATGTACACTAGGAAATGTCAATACCAACTCAACCATGATGTCGTGAATTGTGCCATAATGAAAAACAGGACCACAATGCAAAGTGAAAGCTATAGTCAAAATAATTCATATTTGACTTAGTCTCTGCATTCTCCTAATCAGACATTTAAATGCAGCCTTGAGTTCCTTTACTGCTATTTATTGCAGCAATTCTTTTATAACAAGCCATAGACAATGCCCACTGTTCTTTAACGGACTGATCCTGAAAGCACCCACGTGAGTAATCCCATTCAAATCAATAGGTGTACTTAAAGTAGTAACGTTATTTGTGTCCATTTCCTGTTTGTGGTATTGGGACCTTACATAGCAATCAAAATGTGAAAACTAGCCTTCTAAGAGTTGAATACTTTTCTTTCTCCTCTAAATAAATAAATGCAGACATTGACCCAATTCAGTACTAATAACCAGCAATCTGATAGCTCTGAGGGACTCTTGACAGGCAAACTAAAATTTTGATAATGAACTGTTTTCATACTGAAAAAACAACAACTCTGCATTCTTTTGCTGAGAACCTCATCTTTGTTTAACTGAATTAAATTTTTTCAGCCAAGATTTCACTCACATAACAAGAAGTGACTCCCTTTCTAGTTTCTTTGGTAAACCATTACTTCTTTAATTATTATCAACCTTGTTCCAGTGTGATAAATTGCTAATTACTTAATACCCTAATCAGCGTTCATTCTTTGCACAGATAAACTGTGACAGCGCCATTAATTTAAATAGTAATTTCACTTAATGGCCAGAACGGCACACCAGATTTTTATGCAGCATTTTCTGAAGACTGCATCCATCACTGCAATATTCTGACATAAAGATGTCTGACGTGCACTAACTCACTTAGGGAGAGCAGATGTTGCAGAGCAGAGTTTGGTAGTAATTCCCATAGTGCATCACTTCAGCATGAATGAGCTGCAAATGCAGAGATAGACAATCTTCTGAAACTGCATTGCATAGCCTTTGGCCCCTGCCTAATTTATCACATGTAGCACTTGACTCTTGAACCTTGACACTGCGAATGTACAATTTTAAATATGCCCCAAGAAAAACAAAATAGGTCCATATAATATTGATGGATTGATTTACTTTCCAACACCTCTTCATACAATTGCTTAAAGATGGAGAATTTCCTTTACACTATTTGCTTATTTTACCAAAATACCGATTACTAAATATTTATCTGCAAATCAGCTGGAATGTGTTTGTCATGTTTTATATATATATATATATATGTACAGCATTGAGAAAATATATGGGCTGGAAAAGCATTTTTTGCTCATAGTGATTTCTGTCAACAATTATTTCATGTTCATGAAAGAATTTACAAACATAGCTGGGTAATGAATGACTAATTTAGTATAGCTGCAAAACCAATGGTTTCAAGAGGAAGAATGAGAATTAAAAGGCTTAAGCTTCAAAGCCAGAACAGAGGATCAACAAAATACAGAGCCAGTGTACACTGCAAGCTATTCCAGAAATACTTGGCTTGAAGGTGGATATTGCAGCTACCACAGATTGGGAATCACAGCTGTGCAGAATAGCATATTTTGAGATCCTGGCCTGGGATCATAGGGATAATTTACTAGAGAAAATAGGAGAAATTATGAGGTGGTTTCTGGTCACTCTATGCTTAAGAACCAGCACAAGAAAACTTTGGATGCTTGTATGCAGTTGTGAGGCTAGGGGAGGATATATTGTATGCAGTGGCATCATTGCCAGTCTTTGCCAGTAGATGTCTCTATGGTCAACCCTGCTAGTAAAGAGCCAAAATGAAAAAGGGAAAAATGAAATAAGAAATTGAGGGGGAAAATAAGTTCACAGCAAACTGAGATGGAAAGGGCCACTTGTCATGGCAGGATAAAGTCTCCAAAAAAGGTTGTACAGTAGCAAACAGTAAATTGACAGCATACAAGACCTTAGCCAAATGTACATTACAAACGTGGGTCCAGATTCTGCAAACACACCTTGATTTCAATAGAATTATTAATGTGTGTACAGTTAAATATATGCACAAGTGTTTGCAACATGTTGACCTTGATTTGCTTCCATCATACTTTTCAGAAAACAAACTCTCCAATTAAAAAAACCCCTCACTTGAAGTTACCTTTTTAAACATAGCATTCATTAGCTAGGTACAAAGCACAGCATCAAAAGCATTTCAGCTCTAGAGTAAGGCCAAGTAGAGAATGGAACCATTATACAAGAAGCAATTCCCATTTGCTTAAGATAAGTGTGTTATGTTTTTCTGTGTGAGAATATTTTTTCATTACAATCATATGCATGATGGAGTGAGAGATACGTAGATTTTAAGGCTGGCTGGTACATTTTCTTGATGGTTTTGCAAGGCTGAATTGCCACAAGAAATTAAGCACTAAGTGTATTGAGTATGATATATGAAAACATAGCCTATTTTATGTTTAGTTCAACAAAATAAGAATTTTTAAAAACGGAGTAATCATTGAGCAAATTTGTCTTTCAAACATGTGTGTGTGTCCAGTCTTATGCTGGCTAACAGCAAAATATGTCCTCATAGCAAATCTATGAGTGATGAAAAAGCTACCAATTTTATTCTTTAATAGCCAGAAATGTCATCTTGACCCATTTTCAAGAAAAATAGCATAAATGATAGAGCAATGTAGGCAAACACTTATATAAAAAAGAAAAAACGTTTAAAGGCTTTTACAAATATATATTAAGAAAAAACTGTTAAGAATACACATACAGTGAAATGAAGAACATGACTTTTATCCCAAGATACCTGTATTACACTTCTAGACAACTCATCTGCCCAGAGAGAGCAGTAAAAACATAAACGCTACCCCAGCAGTTCTGTTCCAACAGCATCTGTTAATTCACTCCATTTATAAAATACATATTGACAAAGACAACTGAACTGGGACCAGGGAGATTTGATTTGGTGTGAGAAAGTCAATTCAATGTGATTTTGTTAAAGGGCTCCTGCAGGCAAATAAAAGAGTTTAAGTAATAAAGTACATAAAGAGATGTTTTACGAGTCAGCCCCGTCTTGTGGCAGCTGCACAATGAGCTGCCATGCAAGAGGGTCTGGTACAGGAGTGATATTGTGTGATTTCTATGTTGATGTTGTGGAGCTGACAAGTAAGGATTGGGGTGACGAGGAGCAAAGAGGATGCTAGCTATGCAATTCACCACTGGAATGGAACAAAGGCATGAGAACCACTGGAGAAAGCTGTGATGCTGTCTGGTTTAGCCCTTTTCCAACAATGATCACAGTGGTATGGGAAATCCTATAGGTTTGGGGGAAGAATACATCTAATGTTACCATAGGGGCTGAAGTGAGAAAGAACTCAGGTGAAGAAAGGATGACTTGTTTTTGGTGGGGAAGGGCTCGGGATGCCCTGTCCAAAGGGTTCATGGAGACTTATATTTAATGATATCTGACATTATGAGCTTGATTTTCAAATCTGGGTACCAAAATTAGGGTGCTCATTCCACAGCTAAATGCTCTCACTGACATATAGGTGGCAAAATACCTATTTTACTCACTTTGGTGCCAATCTGGGCACACAAACGTGGAACTGGGTGCTATAATTTATGATTTCCATGTTTAAAAATTGGGCTTCCCTTCCAGATGACAATTAGTAAAGAATATTTTTCTTCAGACTGAAAACACCTAAGATTAACAGGCTTTTACTTTTTCTCTGAATACTGTGTTAAGAAGGGTATTTGTCCCGGAATACCTACTTATGGTTGTTAATAACAACTAGCTCTTCAATCGGTAGATCTCAATCTGCTTTACAAAAGAGGTAAGGATCACTGCTCATTTACAGATGGGGAAACACAATGGTGAAATGATTTTCTTAAAAACAATGAGACATCCTTGTGGCACCTTAGACACTAACACATTTATTTGGGCATAAGCTTTCGTGGGCTATAACCAACTTCACGAGATGCATGGAGTGAAAAAAAGTAGGCAGGTATAAATATACAGCACATGAAAAGATGGGAGTTGCCTTACTATGTGGAGGGTCAGTGCTAATGAAGCCAATTCAATTAGGGTAGATGCGGCTCATTCCCAACAGTTGACAAGAAGGTGTGAGTATTACCATTTTTTCCCCATTAAGATCTTAATTTTAGGTCACTTCAATTTTATGTGCAACTAACTTTATGTTAAACTATCGGTCCTGCTGAAGCATGGGCTGCATCCACTCTATCAAACCGAACTTGATGTCTGACAGGTGGACTGGGTACAGTGGGGGGGGACAGGTGATTTGATCTCACCGGCTACATCCACACTACCCGCCCAATTCGGCGGGTAGCGATCGATGTTCTGGGATCGATTTATCGCATCTCGTCTAGACGCGATAAATCGATCTCAGAAGCGCTCCCCGTCGACACCGGAACTCCAGCTCCGTGAGAGGAGTAAGCAGAGTCGACGGGGGAGCCTGCCTGCTGCCGTGTGGACCGTGGTAAGTACTTTTAAAAATTGATCTAAGATATTCGACTTCAGCTATGGTATTCACGTAGCTGAAGTTGCGTATCTTAGATCGATCCCCCTCCCCCCCCAGTGTGGACCAGGCCACATTAGATCTGATCATTTAAAAAAAGCTAGGGGCTATTTTTCTCAGTTCCCATGTGGGTGCACAAATGAGGGAGAGGGTCCAAATAGACTCATCCCCTCTACTTCCTATTTGTTTACACCCAAAAACAATGGAAACCCTTGTGCTGAGAGCCATGAGGACTTAGCAAGGCTTGCACCACTCTCAGGACAAGAATCTGCAAGGGGGGTGGAGAGAGGACTGGAGTGAGGCCAGACACAGAGCGTGGGGCAGATGGTGCATTCCTCTTGGTTTCCTGAAGCTCCAGGATGTGTTGTGCCTGCCTGAAACACAGCACCTCCGGGAGCGCCTGCTGGGGCTGTGCCCTGGCTTTATGCCACAGCAAAGGAGAGAGAGAGATGATAATGGGTTGTGGAATGAAATGACTCACATCCCTGAATGCTCCTTCAGGTAGCAGGGTGGGGTGAGGTGGAATTAAGTCTTCATTTTAATGAACGGGGCACATCTACCATACATCTATGTGCTTCATTAAGAGTGGCCAATGTTGGAATAGGGCTGGGGAGTTGGAGAGCCATCCATGCCCAGCCCTGGTTTTTCTAGACAGTACATTTTGGTGGTAATGTCAGAACTTACCTGGGAGAGGTCTGTGCACGGTTCCCTTGTCTCCATCACCGCAGCAGATCAGGTCTTTGCTTACTAATTGCCCACCACAGCACTGATGACTGAAGCCATCATGGAGTGATCCACCACAGCAGATCTGGTTCCCTGACATGGAATAAGGAGTGCCCTGGCAGCAAGAGTCACCAACTCCAACCGAAACCCTGTTTTGTTCCTCATTAGGGCAGCACACTTCTCCTGTTAATTTAAGTACAAAATTGGTGATTTCATGCATATACGGCTATTGAAATATATGAGATTTCACATTGCCTGCAGTGGATATTGGATTGGGGTCATAGTCTATTATCTTTAAATACAAATCACTAACATGAAAACACAAACTCTTTTGCACAGAGTCATTTACTACACTTCAGAGTGCTGTAACATTACAAATGCTTATAACACCACCACAAACATATAGGCACCAAAGCAGAGGCTAAGTTAGAGCTCTTTGAAATGAAATGGCTCATAAGACATTTATCGCAATATAAGCAAGACAAAGTCCTCATCGGAAAGGAACATACTTTTAAAAAAGCTTCTATATTTGTAAGCAGTTTAAGCTAGATTAGTGTTGATTTGATACTTGTAGCATAAGCAGCCACAGAGTAATGAAGATTTCATTTTTGAAGGCTGCCAATTACCGCCATTTATGATGGTGGGTTTTTGATGGGGTTAATTGTGCACCAGAAATGGAGAGGAGATTGCTAATTCATTCAACACAGGACACAAAATAGCCATCAAATGGTAACAATTTTCATTCACTACCATTTTGGGCTTGATTTGAAATAGTGACCTAAGAGTGGGGTTTCTATAGTATCTACCTAACCTGGAATATTTTGTGTGGCTCGAATGCTGATACTGCAGGATTTGAAAAGAAGCAGTGGAAACAGAACAGGGGTGATGGCGGTGTTCTGCTTTTCAGGACAGACAGCAATACTGACAAAATATTTGGAACTCTTGTTGCTTTTTAAGCAATTTTCTCTTGTCCTTTTAGCTTCATTTTCCTCTGTGGCAGACACAGTTCGAATCCTCTTCTTCTGAAAGGATGAGTGTTCCAATAATGACTTTAAACCCCATGCAGCTATTTATTGTGAGACACAAAATATGCACTGATGACATTCAAGGCAGAGCATTATTTCTCTTCACTCAGAATTCGTTGGTCGAAAACTAGCATTATTTGTTTCACTCTGCTTAGAGAGTGCATCCTCCCATTTTAGCTCTGGGATACATTTTGGCACTTCAGCCTGCTCCAGAGTCACAGAACCGAGACTTCCTAATTTGTAATCTTCATGCCGTTAGCACAATATGCTGCTGTACATCTACTGCCATCAAGCTGGCCAAACAACATCTGGGAAATATGTATGCTTAGAGAGTACCCTGTATAAATATCTTTATCAAATAAAGTCAATAATAAACAAAAAGACAAGAACAAATCTTTCCAGTATAATAGATATGATCTGTTTAGATACTTAGCCATATTTTCCTTCATTCCTCAGAATCTAATTTAGTGACTGCACAGCAATAGGCCTTAAAACAGTGAATGTAGGTTACATCAGTTGGAAATAAAACTGTTTTTTGTAAAGGACTATTAGACATTAGACACAAAGGATCAGTAACCTTCTCATTAACCTCTCAAAATGGGATCCATTCCAAGCTAGGTTTGAAAATATTTTCTCTCTGAAAACTGCCATGCAGTCTTACCAGTTAATTGTTATCCTTATCAAAGAATGACCCACATTAACATTTGGCTTGGGGTTATTAGCATATTTATAAAAAAAGAAAGAAATTGACCAACATTGTTCATGTTGCTGCCCTTTAGAATAAGAAAAAAGAGGGAGAATGCACTAAGTATATTTAGAAAAAAAATATTTGCAAATCATGTACAAATATTCACGGCTTCACGCTTGAGGACTATGATTGAACATGAAATATTTTCAGATACAAGATGGTTTGTGTCACTATGCCTTTCTTTCCTGATGTAAACAACATTAAGCTAGTTAACACAGACCACTGGATGGGGATAGAGGTCACAGAATATAATCTTCCCATTTCAGTACATTGAGATTAATGAGCCAGCAAAATACTTTTCTCTGGTTTTTCTGAGAGCGCATTTTTCTGATGACATCATGGTAGACGTTCTAATATTGTGATATATGAATTCCTTTTCAAAGGATTGGCGCTCGAGATGTGCTGAACATTTTGGCAGAAATTCAAGCACTTCTGAGCATAGACAGTGCATGACATCTCATGGGTAATGCAAGCATTTTAGCTCCTGACTTGTCAACTGCCTGCAAAGAGATTTGCGTGCTAAATACCCAACAAAAAAATCTTTTTGAGGGCGACCAGGCCTACTGTCTTTGAATAAAAATCAGTAACCTAAATGGAAAAAAATACTTAAAAGTCATATTTCAGGAAAAAATACATTTGGGGTTTGCAAGCTCAAATTTTGTCTTATAAACACATCACAAAAGGTGAGAAAAGCAGCTTATCATACTACATTACAATATTGCGAAGGGGCTACCAGCTTTGGTCGTTTATATGCCAGAAAATTGGGATGTGGTGGGGAGATTACGTGTATTTTAGCAATTAGGTGATTAGCTGCAAAGAACCCTTGCCTAATGTGATAACATGGTATTCCTGAGCTGCATTTCTAAGTTTTCAATCCTGCATTACTGCCCAGTCGCTAGGGTGAAAGTGAGTGGGAGCACTGGTACACTGCTGAGACACCACTTCTCTACCCATCACTTTACCGAACAGTGAGATCATCTGAGTGCTTGAAGTGATGGTCTGTACAGTCAATGAGTCCAGAGTTTAGGGAGGTCTCATCTGAGGTTCCAGAGAGTCTGGTATTTATTTTTCTATAGGTTTCAGCTACACTATAATTTTAAACAGATATGGTAACCAATTAGCAATACGGTTGGCTCTAATGATAGTTTGTGTCAGCACATAACATCCCAGAGTGCATGGCCTCATATATTTCTGGTGCCACTTTGTACCATGTTCTCTGGCTCGATCCTATGCTCGCTGAAGTCACTGGCAAAGCTTGTATTGCCTTTAAAGATGCAGGATCAGAGCCTCTTTCCGCAAGAGAGGCACTATGGGGCAGCTGCCCAAATTTTCCTAGATTGCACACATGCAAACACAATTAGGCAATAGGGCTGTGTTGTCGAAGAAGCTGGTGCATGCACAGAATTTGTGTTTTTGTTGTAAATGGGTCAGATGAGCATGTCACAAGAGAGTCTGAGCATGTTGGAGACCTCTTTACTCAAGCTTTTTCTGAGGAGTTGGGTTAAGTGGGGACTGTTCCTTTCCTTTCTGTAGGGGTGGAGTTTATGTAGTACTGACATTTTATCAGTTTGTCTGTCAAGTTTTCTTTTTCATTATTTTCAAATTTGTAGTAGGTGCATATAGATAAGGATGATGGGTGCACAATATAAATCAAATCAACCAACAAAGGAATTGGAGACCTAAGATATAGCAGTCAGGAGCAACAAGAAATATTTAATGTTCTCCCTTTTTCCCCTCACTATATATCTCAATAATGTTTATTAGTAAATAAGTGATATTTTAAATGTTAAATGTAATTTGAAATGGATAACTGGAAGCCTTCAATATGAAGTAGAAAGTGAACATTTTACCAAAAACATTATTTTTTTCCTGAAAATTTGAAACAAAGGAACTTTTTAAAAGTAATGGTTAAGTTACAAAAGTTACCTGTAACTTGTCATGTGTTTCACCTAAGAATATTTTTTAAAAATACCATAGTGTTCTGTTTATATGCATCATTAGTAGGAATTCCTTACAAAGAAAACCCCACACCATTTTGACAGCAATGGTGCTATCCAGGGATCTGCAGAGACCATCATGTTACTGAACAGTCCCATGGATTAAAAAAGATGATGTACTTTTTGTATTTGGAGAGGGACTCAGCTGCAGCAGTATTAACACCAGGAGTATCTGAGAAATGTTGAGCTTGCCATCCAACATATATAGTTGCAATAGAAAGAGCAAACTATCAGACAGAAACAGGCAGTGGTGAAGCTATCCACACTTCTCTGTATGTATCACAGGTATGGAGGGACTAAAAGCTCTTGCTACAGGAGCAGGCAGGCAGACCAGCACAAGATTAAGTCACACAAAAGACACAGCACCACGAAATTGCCTGACAGCGTCCCTATTAAGCAGAACTGCCCTCCCTATTAAGCAGCAGTTGTTGCTGTTAAGTATCATTCATGTTAAATTCGTTTGGGAAATGGCCCAATTAGGAAGATTTATCAGTTACGCATTTCCTGTGTAAGTGGAGTCGACTGTGTTTAGACAGCAATATCAAGGCAATTTCTCATTGCCCATTCCATGTTGGCACAGAACCCTTGCTCATTTAATAATGACATCAAAAATCTCTATAAATGCTGAACATATTAATATGTATTCACCTTCCTTGGTTTAAGAGGTACACAAACTCTACCGTGCAATTTTATTTCTTTCAAATGCTTGAAAGAAGTTGCTTCTTACCTGCTAATACCCTGGTGTAATAGCCACCACAGCACTGATACTTTGGTTGCACAGCGTGTATCTGACCACCACAGCAAACCCCCAATGAATTAAGAATAAATGGAATGTACTTGTCCTCACAGCACTGGAAGCCAGGTTTATTGTTGTGCAGAATCCCATTACAACACACCTAAAAGTAGTTTAAAAAAATAGAAAGCCAATATCTGTTAAACAAAACATAATGCATTCACTGACAAAACAATGTATATGAAAAATGTGTAAAATAAATCCTAGCTCTGATGTTAATATGAATGCAGACAAACAAAATGCAACACGGCTAAAATCCTGTGCCCTCCAGCATTATTAGACTTCAATAAACTACTGTTCATCTGACAGAATGCTGCTATTTTGTGGCCTTCGACCATGCTGCACTTTAATAAAATACTCCATTAATATGAATTGTCTTCACATGACTCCTAAGATGTTGGAGTCTCTCGATGTGGAGTAGATTTCGATATATAGATATAATCTGCCCCCACCTTCCCATATTCAATTTTTATTTTGATGAGGCATCTGATCTAAAAACCTTACAACTAAGAAAAACAGAACTTCCCAATATGAGCTCTTGAGTTTCCTTTTCACATTAAAATAAGTAGTTTTCTTCTTATAGCATACGATCACTTATTTATTACCACAAGTCTTCAGACAATATGATCTCAAGAGAATATAATTTATATACTTTTTTCAAAATAAAATTTACATGGAAATGAATTTTGAAAAGGCCTTTTAACTGTGGTCTTCTCTCCAGGTACTGTAGAGGAAATTATACGCTTGAACAATCAAATAATTATTTGTATGCTTACTCCTGTGCAGATAGACTGGCATCCTGTATACATAACAAATCATACAGCACAGTTGGGAGAATCATAGTGAAATGTAACCTCAGAACATGTTCAGTGCAGCTATATTAGTTAGAATGACTGCCTCTTGTGGCTAGAAGGAAAATGCAGTTGCAGTACAGCACAAGTATTTAATCGCTATCATCCCTTTCTTGCCTAATTCAGCTCATCACAACAACAAAGAAAGAAAAGAAAAGAAACGAAAAGAATGTGTCTATCTGTTCAAAAGGAGCTTTTGTTTGTCTAGTTCCTTTAAATTCATTACTGATTGACAAAATTAAATAATTAAGAGAAGTGGAATGACTTACTCCCTAGATTAGCAGCTGAAATAATTGAGGAATGATGGACCAAGTGGTATGAACTGATAAAAATAAAATCGTAGATATAACATTATAACAAAAACTACATATATCTTTCCTGGAAGAAACACACAAGCCATGCTGCCACCCGCCTCTACTCTGTGCTACTATCTTGTGGACATGACACCTTTTCTTCTACTGTTCATGTAAGAAAATAGATTGTATTCTCAACTATCTTGTAATTTTCTGATCACCAGATTCTGTCTGGCTTTCATGGGGGTGTGCAGTGTAGTGAAGTTAAAGGAATATAGAAAGCAAGGAACCACTGCCTCTGACTTTCCATGGTCTGCAAAAAAGCCAGGCAGAAAGGCAGTGGCTCCATCTCTCTCTCACCACAGGACCATACAATGTCCTGAAGGGGATAGAGATGGGTGAAGCATTTTAAAGGATGGGTTCACCTTATAAAGGAGTGTTGTGATAGGCACACTCTGTTTGCCATCCAGTACTTCTCTGAGAAGGTGAAGCTATGCATCAACCCCAGTGCAGGGTTGTACTTAAATGACCTATGGTTACTACTCCTTAAAAATAAAGCTGCAGGAGGTCTGGTGAGTATTAAGCCACTCTTCCTTCTTCACTCACATTTGTCACCAGATGGACCCAGAAGATTAGCTGCAGTGTCTCTACCTGCTGAGGTCCCTAAAAGTACCCTTGGCTCTATCAAATCAGCCAATATGTGTATATTTGGCCCCAATGTAGACTGCATGAATTAGAAATTCTTCAGCCTTCCTAAGGGTATTCTCTGCTACTCTTTAATTGATCAGTCTCTTAGAGTTGGTATGGCAATCTCCATCTTTTTATGTTCTCTGTGTGTGTATATATATATATATATATATATATATATATAGCTTCATACTGTATGTTCCTCTCTATGCATCTGATGAAATGGGTTCTAGCCCACGAAAGCTTATGCCCAGATAAATTTGTTAGTCTCTAAGGTGCCACAAGTACTCCTCGTTCTTTTTGAGTATATAATCTAGTTATCTGAGTAAATGATGGCTTAAAACCTAGTCTTCAACCCTTCTCTCTCTCTTTCCCACTGGCGGTCCCTTCTTTGTAATCTACCTAATTTGGTTTCTCTGGTTTCTTTCACAGGCTACAGTTGCTTGTCAATGTTTCCTTGTCACCCAGGATGAAAATCAGTGAGAACTTCATCCATATATTGTCCCCCTGGATTTTGCAGAAATAGAAGTACTGCACATCTTTGAATTAGCCAGCACTGGATCCTGCAGAAGCCATTTTATAGTCCAGCTACTGCTCTTCCTTCAGGCAATGCCTCGAGTAGACTGGGCACAGCCACTCCACATGCCTCAAAGAAGTATTGTAAGGCTCACTTTACTACTGATTGTAAAGTGTTTTGAGACCCTTGGATGGAAGGTGCTATGTAAGTGTAAAATATAATTTCTTCTTTCCCAACTGAACTCGCTTCAGCTATGTTCTCTGAGCCTCAGTAGCTCCACACTCTTATTAAAAATGACTCAAGTCTTCCTGTCAGGATCTTCCAAAACCCCACACAGAGCTGCCAAAAAAAAATATCTACAGTCAGAGCTAAAATATGTCTGGACTTTTTTATCTGGCGTTACCAGTTGATGTACTTGGTACTATTATTATGTAGCTACAGAACATCCTCTGCAGCCAGCTGTAAATTGTGAAATAGCACTTTTTTGGCAGCACTCTCAAGACAGTCAGTTACTATTTGCATTGGTATTAAGCGCAAAGAATTTGCATTATCAACCCATAAAATAAAATGTATTCAAGTAGCGTTAGGATTATGTCACAAACCAAATCAGCAAAGGCATTGAAAGTAATGGCTAAAGGTTATTATTATCTCATCCTCTTATATTTAGGTGCGGCAACACATACTGGATGTTTTAATGGTGCCCAGCAATTTGAGATCCTTGCAGTAATCAGACACAGTAGCCCAAACATTTGACCGGGTCTGAGATTCCACCCTGCAGAAGGCTGTGACATATGTACAGACTTGACAGTAGGTCACAGTGTTATTAGTTGCAATAGTGTGGACAGCTTGTCCTCAGCTGTAGTCGATGTACTTAAACATGTTGTTACATTAATTCATTTGCAAATTGATACCTGTAAAAATCTTACTATCTCACACCCAGTGGTAAATCACTCTTGGGCTGTATTTTCTATGAACAGCAGGTGGTGATCATGTTCCCTCTGCTCACTACAGGCATCCTTCAAAGCCACTAGCTGTGAGCAGTTGGTTGCTCAGGCATGCGGTTATGTAAGGCAGGGAGCAGCCATGTTTATCTATCTTATCACACACACACTCCTCCAGAGCCACCTATGAGAATGGCAAGTCTCAAAAGACTAGATGGAATTCTTATGAGCTATGAGCTTGTTAAAAACACTTTTCTGCTTGTGGAGCAAGGACTGCAGCAATGATTGACCCATGACATTCTCATGTGGTAAAGAAATCTCTTCTATTAGTAAGTGCTGCTATTTTTTTGGTTAATTGGTCCCCAATACTGAATAAGTTCCCTGCTGTCCATTGGCCAGACCGTAGGAACTGAAAATGCGTCTCCTGGTGTTACATTACAGGGACCTGGTGCTGTGATGAGAGTCCAATGAGGCCTCCCACTCCTCTTCCCAAGCTGTTTACTTCCTTGGACAATTAACACAGATGTGAATTTTAAAACCTGTGAGTAATAATTCTGTTTGCAGTGCTGTACGTTGCCCTAATAGAATAATTTGCATTTGTGATGTTATTGACCAAAGCTTACTATATTTCTGTACTGTCCTCTTTTGGGGGGCCAGATGTTGACCTAAGCCCTGAGAGAACCTAGAATGGACTTTGCAATACTGCTGCTAGTGTTCACGTGAATGCTGACAGACTTGTGGCCTGAATGGAATGTGCCTTGTGATGCTGCCTTAATGTCCGAGAGTCCTGCCTGTGAGGTTGAGCTATTTCAGGAGACGAGGTATAAAGGCACCATTTTTGCTGCTTTTCTTCTTAAAGAAATGAGTCCTGACAATGTTTTGAATAAATGGCATTCATGTATTAATTACGATGAGTCAAGGGGCAAGCTTGCACTTCCTAGTAATGCCAGAGCTACGTTTGATTAGTTCATTAACGGCAGATTTATGTAGCTTGTCGCTGCTGAAAATAAAAGTACCGCAGCTGTATTAACACTTCCATTCAGTCTCCTTTTAGGCACTGAACTGTATACTGTGACCATTGTTGTTATTCAAACTCACGAGCCATTGCTTAATGAAATTATTTCCCTATACACCACTATTTTAATTAATTTTTTATTGTGACAGTCTCTCATTGCTTGCTTTGTTAAAGTCAGGATGAACATAGCAACAGCAGGACAGTTCAGGTGGTTTAGCTACACCGGCAATGAAGACGTGCCTTCAGCACTTGAGGTATCTTAGCTGCTGGGTGGAGCTGTAACACACTCCACCAGTAATTTGAATATCTCCCTCAGAACTCCAGAGGATGTTTGTTCAATTGGCTACTGTCCTTTTAAAGATTTCATGTGCAAATAGGATTGTGTGGGCAACACATATTAGTAACGACACCTAGGCAAGAGAGCAGTGTGAACTTCAGCAGACTGAAAACACCAGCATAACAATCCTGGGACTGAAAAAGAGGTATTGTCACATAGTGTATATTTCATATCTGATTATACAAATGAGGCCCCTTCTGTCAGGCAAACCAAAGATGTATTGTAAGCCAGGAGCTCGACACTCAGCTTTTCAGTAAAGCTTGTCTTCCTATGTTTTTTGGTATTTAAGCATCACACACCTGTCCAATGATGGCACAAGAGTGTATTTTGATGAAGAAAGAAAGAAATGCCGTCCCAAGGAGTTTTATTAGAATAAGTTCAAATGGGTTTACAAGATTCAACAAGTGCAGAACAAATTAAGTAGGACTAAATTTAGGACCTGATCCAAAGCCCATTGAAGTCAATGGGAGTCTTTCCATGGACTTCAATGGGCTTTGGATGAGGCTTTAAACTACCTCATTCATGGTCCTTTGCATGTGCATGGATTTAGAATTAAACAGTGACTCACACAGAGTAAAAGATTATTTGACACATTGCATTCCTATTACTGAAGTGTGGGTTTCTTTGTTGGGGGTGGAATTGTGTTTTAACTCATTATTTTGTATATAAGGAACAAAGAACACAGTCCCTTTGTTCCAGTGTCCCATAACAACCAAACTGATATTGCAAAATATCACCCTTTGATCAACAGATAAGGAAAAATGTTCAAGATTAAGCTAGATAAGTTTATGGAGGGGATGGTTTAATGGGATAACATGATCTTGGCAATTAATTGACCTTTGACTATCAGTGGTAAATAGGTCCAATGGCCAGTGATGGGATGTTAGAAGTTACTACAGAGAACTTTTTCCTGGATGTCTGGCTGGTGAGTCTTGCCCACATGCTCAGGGTTCAGCTGATCGCCATATTTGGGGTCGGGAAGGAATTTTCCTCCAGGGTAGATTGGCAGAGGCCCTGGAGGTTTTTCGCCTTCCTCTGTAGCATGGGGCATGGGTCACTTGCTGGAGGATTCTCTGCATCTTGAAGTCTTTAAACCATGATTTGAGGACTTCAACAGCTGAGACATAGGTGAGAGGATTATTCCTGGAGTGGATGGGTGAGATTCAGTGGCCTGCATTGTGCAGGAGGTCAGACTAGATGATCATAATGGTCCCTTCTGACCTTAAAGTCTATGAGTCTATGAGAACACACAACACTGGATCTCCAATTTAATTACATACAAATGGACTGATTATCCTCTCACTTAATACTTGTGCAATCAAATATAACCCCATTTAAGTCAATAGAGTTACACCAGGATAAAACTGGTGTGAGAGGAAAATCAGGCCCATTGTCTCTTGCATAAAATATACAATTAATAAAATGAGTGAAATGCCAGCTTGCTTGAGGGAGATTCCATGCCATATTTCAAAGGTGACTTTGCCAGTGTTTGCCCCAATTACCACTGGTTAAAGCCCATATGAAAGGGAGTGGAAGGAGAAGGAAAGAGAAGACTGAAACTCAGTATGGGGTGTCTGTGACCAAAGTTAGATGATTGCTGTTGAGCAAGCAGATGTGGCTCAAGAGGCCTGTGTTGGCTGAAGTAGTTGAGCTTTATGAAAAAGGGAGCAAGAGGAGTTAGGAAAAGCTGATTTTGGCTTAAGAGGGAGGGTATGAAGTAACCATGTTTCACTTGAAGGAGAGTGAGAGGAAAAAGAAAGAACCAAATGTGGTTTAACAGGGTAGCCTCTGAGGGCGCCACAGAAAAAACTCTGTAGCACAGCAATTGCGACAACTGCATTTGAAAATCCACAGGTCTTCTTCAAAGTCTCATTACCCATTTAATCAGAGCCCTTTCAGACTTAGCTGTGACCCAACAGGCCCGTGTGGATATTGTCTCACCAAATCATTCACACACAGTCCCACTCTCTCGTCAGTGGCCAAACTTTATATGGATGCCTGGCTCAGAGGAAGGCAACAGAACACCATCAATACGTTGGGAGTGTTATATGCATTTCAGAAGCAGAATGGGAAGGACATGCCCCTAGTCAGACATTCAAATTAGAGCTGTGCTAATCATGGATTTTTTGGTTTGCTGACAGTTGTAAAAAAAATCGTGGGGAAAAATGTTTTCAATCAATCCAAAATCAAACATTTCCAGAACTTTTGGCAAATTAAAAAATTGGAAAAAAAATTCATTTCAGGTTTCAGGCCAAACAAAACATTTAATTCAACCCCGAAATTAAACATTTCAGTTCGAGTTCAGGCTTTTTAAAACTTAAAAAAAAGGAAAGGAAATTTCTAAACAATGGGAAAAATCTAAATGTTTAATTTAGAAAATGTCAAAATAAAATGTTTTGACTTTTTCAGATTATTTTTTTAGGGGTTGTTTGGTTTGTTTGTTTGGTTTTTTTTAACCAAAATAATTTGCTGAAACAACATAAATCGATTAAAGTTTTATCAAACTGAACCTGCATTTTTTCCCTCAAAAAAAGTTTCAGCTGAAAAATTTCACCCAGCTATATTCAAACGTATGAAGTGGTGATAGAGTGTCCCACAGTGATTCCCACCGGCCCTTGGCACTGTGTATTACAGCAGGCCAAGCACTGGTTTGTGATGAGCATCCACAGTAGAAAAGATAAGGGGGACAGTATTTTCATCAAGTCACCTGCATGAATGAGTTGATATTTTATATAGGTCTATGTGACATGTCAGTCTTTGCTCTTTGGACCACATCAAACCGCCTGGGCACTTCCACATCTGTAAGCACCACTGTGTTATTTATGGAGTGCGCTCCACCAGTTCACCAGTACAACCTCAGGCAGGAACATACAATTAGAAATAAACTTCCCCCTTAGCCCACTCTCTGGGGAGGGAGAGGGAAAGATCTCATCTTGATATCCTGTCTCCTGTGGCCCCTTCCCAGCCTTCCTCCCTTGCACTTTCTTCCCTGTTCTTTAACTGTTCCCAGCTGAGGGGATGATTACTGTTATTGGGTATGTCTACACTGAGATTACAAAAAAGAAACAAAAAAACTAACACCCATGGCAGAGAGTCTCAGAGCCAAAGCTAAAAACTGCAGTGTAAGCATTGGGACTCGGGTTGGAGCTTGGGCTCTCAGACCCACGCCCTCATGGCTTCAGAGTCAGGGCTCCAGCCCGAGCCCGAGTGTCTACAGTACTATAGCCCTGCAGCCCAAAACCCTTGAGCCCAAGTCACGTGTCCAGGGTCAACTGCAGCCATGCGGTTGGTCTTTTATCCCAGTGTAAACATACCTATTAGCTTATCAGCCTCCTGCCTAATTAAGCCATTAAGCACGCATCCCCTCCACCCCTTAAATCCATTCCAGGGGATAGGGATAGTTAGTACCTTAGTGACCAGAACGCTAGGTCAGCTCTAGCCTGCTAGCACTCTGTCACCATCTATTTTACATTACTCCCAGGGCCCTAATCCCACACTAATAGTAAGAAATGTTTACCAATGCTTGTACTGCACCTAGTTCAATAGGACCAAATCCTGAAGAAGGGTCTTCTAGGAGACTTGAACACTACCAAAGTGCAAACAAATAAGTAATACAGCCTCTGGTGGTGTGGACTCAGTAAATAACAGTAGTGCTTACAAACATGGAGTGTCCTGTCTGTCATATAAGGATAACTACCTCAGAAGGCAGTTATGAGGCTAAATGTATTAGTGTTTGTGAGGTGCTCAGTTAGTACAGCGATGAATGCCATAGCAGAAAAATAAAACCAACAAACAGGTATTTAAAACATAGAAAATGCAAGTATCTATATAAGACTGTTTGAAGTGTTGTAGCCATGTTGATCCCAGGATCTTAGAGAGACAAGATGGGTGAGATAATATATTTTATTGGACCCACTTCTGTTGGTGAAAGAGAGCTACTCAGAGCTCTTCTTTGGGTCTATCATAACATATGCCATACCTCATCCAGTGCAGTAAATGCCCCAATAGCAACTATGTGGGTGAAGCCAAATAATTATTACACTCCAATTAATTCACACAGAAAAATGATAAAAGACAAAACCACCACATCACCCATGGGCAAACACTTTTCATAAAACCATCACTGCTTACCTTACCTTTCAGTCCGTGTCCTCAAAGGAAACCTGCACAACACCTTCAAAAGACGAGCCTGGGAGCTTAAACTCATAACTCTGTTAGACACTAAAAATCATGGTCTTAATAAAGACACCAGATTTATATCTGGTCACAACAATCTGTAACCCACTACTCCTCGCCCCTCCTTGTTATCCTCTGACTGGAGAAGTGGTTATCGGGCCACTTCACCTTGGAATGTATTAACTACATATGCTAAACAGTCTGTTCCACCTTGTTGCAACACTCTGAATACTTTTCCCAGACCTAAAGAAAAGCACTGTGTAAGCTTGAAAGCTTGTCTCTTTTACCAACATAAGTTGATCCAATAAAAGATATTACCTCACCCATCTTGTATCTCTCTCTATATGAGACTGAAATTTTCCATCCTAAGAGTCACTGTGAAAACTGAGTGAAGTAAAACAATGTAAACCACATTCATTAAGAAAAAAATATCTTTTAAAGTCAGTATTAATAATTCGGTGTAAGTAGCACAGGTAAGGGGTAGATGCATATTTTTTTCTTTACATCATCCCTAGAAGTATTAAAAATAATTCACATGCTACATTTTATTAAATGTTTACATTTGTTTCTCAAAAAGTAACAAACAAAAAACCCCATAAATTCATTTACATTTCAGAACAAAATCATGCTCATAAATCAGCAGTAAGGTTTCACAAATGCTAGGTGCATGGCACTCCATTGAATGAAACCCAAAGCTAAACCTGTGTCAGCTGGAATAATTTATATTTTGATCTGAATCCCTCAAATAACTCACTTTCTTAATTACTGTCTCTTCTGACAGTGAATCTTGTGAATACACAGTTAGCTTTAGACACTGAATGCGGGATGATGCTGTTGACAAATAGGGACATTATTTCATTACATTAAATCTTACCCTCAAACTAAGAGTTTTCTACCTCATTTGTCAATAAAAACCATTTACAGACTCCTACTGTCTGGCTGTACTATTGATCCAACTCCTGAACAGCAACTAATATGATGATTAATCTGCAAATGACCATAATTTAAAAATATTCCTCATAAATCATGATAGTCCCGTTCAGAGTTGCTCATTATTGTCATGTAAACAACCACCCACTTGTATCTGAATCTAAATAGATTTGCTGTAAAGCAGAATCAAGTCATTCAATCAAGGAAGAATTTGAAAGGCACCTAATCATCCCAATAAACTAATATTTGCCATGAAAATTGTGATGAATGATAAGAGTTAAATGTACACCATGAAGCTTTAAGCTTCACTTCATGACCTTCCCCATAGGTTTTTTCAAATAGACATGTGTACTGCAGTGTAATTGCAAACCTAGAAACTTCACTGTGGTCTCTATGCTTCACACTATGACTACTTAGAACTTTATAGTGACAGTGCTGAAAGGACTTAGATCCTCATATACTTGAAGAAGCACAGCTCCTTACTACCTGAGCTAATGAAATATCTCCTTTAGCTATTTGCAGTATAAGGCATTTGACACACCTCTGAGCAGTTCTGATTGTATTCACTCAAGGGCAGTGGTACACAAACACTAACTATTTAATGACAGGATATCTTCCAATTAGGATAAATTGTAGTAGAGGGAGTTTATACTTTTCCTGGGAAAGTTTCTCAGAGAAAAAGGTTCATATATAGCCATCGATTTTAAGGCTATAGGGGACCATTAGATGATCTAGTATGACCTTTAGAACTTCACCCAGTTATGCCTGTAAAGCCCAATAACTTATGTTTGACTAAAACATCTCTTCCAGAAGGGCATCCAGCCTTGATCTGAAGACATTGAGAAGTGGAGAATCCACCACTCTCCTGGGTAGTTTGTTCCAATGGTTAACTCTTATTGTTAAAAATTGTGCCTCATTAATAATTTGAATTTGTCTGGCTTAACTTAATTTCCAGGCGTCGGTTCTTGTTATGCCTTTCTCCATATGTTAAAGAGCCCTTTAGTACCTCATACTTTTTCACTGTAAAGGTACTTAAATGTGGGCACCAGAACTGGATACAGTATGTATCATTCTCACCAATACTGTATGCAGAGGTAAAAATCACCTCCTTATTTCTACTCACTATTCCCCTCTTCACACTTCCAAGAATCACATTAGCCTTTGTCAGTGTCACTGCTTTCCAGGTGTCAGAGGTATCAGAGGGGTAGCCGTGTTAGTCTGGATCTGTAGAAGCGACTGCTTTCCAGGGTACAGTCTGCATTCTTTGATTCTAGATGTATGATCTTGCATTTGACTGTTAAGTTAAATATATACAATCTGCAAGTACCTTAGACTCTGGATGATAGCACAGGTCTCCACAGATGTTTTCATGTATCTTACATTCCAGTGATAGGCATGGTCTATTGCTTTGGTTCATTGGTAGCTGCTGGGCTGCAGTACACCGCCGCCAGGCTTTACGTAAGAGATCATATCCAAGAATAATGCCATTCGGTTGTCCTGGTGATGCCCAGTCAATCTGAAGAGATCTACAGTAAATAGAATAATTAATGTCTGGTACAACAATTAATTTAATATTTCTATTTTTAGTTGAGCTTCTACTCTACTGACATTCACATTAATTTAGAAGTCTCTAGCAGTTTCTTTTTATATTGGTCATATGGAGTGGAATTATTAAAAGTGTCAAAAATCCCCTTCTAAATTGTCAAAATAACAAAATCTTTAATAGCCAAAAAAGTAACAAACTAGCAAAATTTGATAATATTTGGGAAAATGAACTCCTTATATGGACTGGACAAAGCACCTAAAAACTCAGAGATATAAAAGACCAATTCGATCATCCAGTCTAGGTATCTGCTAACATAAGATTTTTCCTTTCAGAACATTTTCTAGTATTTTGTCCAGTTTAATATAGAATATGTCATACCCTGGCAGGGGAATGGATTAGAAGACCTAATACAGTAGATACTTCCTATCTCCAGCTTCTATGACTCTAGGATGTATTGTAGCATTGGGTAGTAACACCATTGCCAAAGTTGAGCTAGACATTCCATTGTAAACCAATCTTTTCATTTGTTAATAACTTTCACAAAATAATTCCTTTTGGTCTGAAATGTCTTCTAATTGTTCCCTCCTCATTGGAGAATTAAAGAAAACCAAAACCAATGTGTTGAGTTAGATAAGAATGAAAAAATATGTATCTTTTTTCTGCGTTAGCAAAATTGTTCGGTTTTATCTTTTTGGTGGTCACATAACTCAACATGACAAATTTTTAAAACTTCAGACTTAGAATGTGGCTCAGTAAGCAATATTCCTCATTCTAAGTTTGAACTTCTTTCATTCAGAAATAAAAATAGAAGTGGGGAAAAAAAGTGTATGGTGTGAAGGATTCAAGGCTCCTGGATGTCCTGCGGGAAAGGTGTGATTCTGCACTATGTCCAACATAGTGCCTACAAGGCACAATCCAGTCCTTGGTTTCAATATTTAGCATCAGACTATCCAGTTTAGAAGAGAGTGAGTGCATTAAAGGAAAAAATTCAGTCTAGTCTGTAGAACACTGGTCACCATTAAAAAGCCATGAGTATTGTCTCCAGGATCAGACCCAGCATTACTAAAAACAGCATTCTATTTTTCCAAAGGAAAGATCTCAAAATTGCCACTAAAAGGAATAAGAACACCCTCTTCCCTAAAAATGTTCTTATTAAAACATTTTCCACATGGATATTTAGAATGAAAACATTATTAATTTAAAGTTTCATATTCTAGCACAATCATGATCACCACTTTACATGTATTTAGGCTGTTTTGTGTTTCTCTCACTGTACATCAGGTGACATTCTCGCGTAGGTAATAGATTTCAGTGCAGGATTACTGCTACATACCAGTTCTCCTATCTGTATATAAAATTGTCTAGTACTTACTATTCCCACAATACATTTTTAAAAAAATCTCCATAGTCCAATTACATAGCCACTGTCAGAATGCCAGTGACATCATAAATTAGCATTAATTTAAACCAAGACAGTTACACTCAAACAGCAGCAGCTGAGATAAACTTTGACATCTTAACAGAATAAAAATAACAGCGCACTATTATTTCACTTCCTTGAGGTATAAACAGAGGAATACACATAGCAGTATGCATCTGCAGAGAGAGAATTAATGTCACCTATGAAGGAATAACTTCATAGGTGACTTGTAGAGTCACTATTATTATTCTGAGGTCTTCATCTGACTCACTGAATTAATTCCACATTCTGTAGATGGCTATTTTGTATTCACTGCATATTCAACTAACAAAAAAAAACCTCCCTACACTTAAGTAACATTCCAGGGTCTGATTTAAACCCACAAAAGCAGGAAAATATACAGAGAAAGCTGAAGAGGGGAGAAGAAAAGAAAAGAAAGAAAGGCTAGTACTTCAACCTTTATTCATACCATTGTGACTCTCTTCCAGTCTTTGCACACTGCAGTACCATGGCAAAGCCAACATTTCTAGCCATACTGCTGAATGATTTTGTGTTTGAGAGTGTCACTCAGACCCTCGGGGTACATTTTCAAAGCATTGTGCAGGGTTTTACAGGTTTGCAAGTCACATTTCTCACTAAAGTCAATTGGAATCACATGTCTAAAACCTCGTACAATGGTTTGAGCATTTTACCCCTTATGTAGGGCTCAATGTATGCTACTGTTTAAAAAGCAAGCACTTTATTATTATTCTATTTACACAGATAAAACTAGAGCTAAATGAATATTATTTAAAATAACTCTGCAAATACTTGCCCAAATTCTTTAATAAATTTGTTTCAGCCATGCTCACGCCCTTTAGTGTGTCCTTTTCAGGTGAAATTCACCCCTGTCCAGAGGACCACGAGAAGGACTATGCACCACTTAAGATAGATTTATATTCATCAGGCTTTGAATAGGACTTATGTTGCACATAAGCTTTGTGTTTGCATAACAAATGTCATCTTGGCCAACACACCAGAGTCTGAACTGGGGGCCTCCACAGCTATAGATTCTTGAGTGTCCACTGCTTGAGCTAAAGAACCAACACTCTGTATTTGGGAGCTGTAACAGAATCACATCCTCCGGATTGGCACAGATGGGGATGTGTTACACACTGCTCTGTGGTTTACACATTTCCCCTGGACAGAGGAAACTTATCCCAAGCAGCTGAGGCCCAGTAGAGTTCAACCCCCACTTATATGACAGCTGTCATCTTTGCTAACGTGCTAAGGATTGAACCATGCTTCATGGGAGATATAGTCCAGCTGGGGATCCTGGCCAATAGAAGAGAATCATGACATGAGGCACCAGAACTACAACTCCCAGGAGGCACTGAAACACCTCAGGAGGACATATTCATTTCAAACTGACCTCAACAATATGTTTTGAAACATTTTGATTTGGGAATGTTGAAATATTTAATTTTAATCAGAAATGTTTAATCAGACATTTCTGAATCAAACATTTTCAGAATTTTCCATTCCACAAATATTTCAACTTTTTGTCCCGATAGAGAATAAAACAAAATTTTGAAATATCTGAATTTTGATCAGCCCTAGTTATTAGGAGTTTGATTATTGTAGTATCAACAACCCCAAGGATCCAAAAATCATAAGCCAGCTCCACCCATCCCAAAAATCATAAGTTTGTCTTAAACAATATGAGATTTAAAAACAAGTAATTTGAGGGTTCTGATGTTAGAGTCTTTAGGGTTCATATTTTCAAGCTTTTCTCCTTGAGGATGAGGGCTAGACATTTACTTTTAAAAAAAATGAAATCTGAGATTCTCACATAATCAACTGACTTTGGGAGTGGGGGGTTTAAGAAAAATACCAAAAAATTAGGAGATTCACAATAAAATGGTAAAAGATTGGAACACTGTTATTATTCTTACCAGTAATGATCATTGGGGCAAATAAATTCCTAATTAGGGATCACCTATATTGAATTATTGTCTCTCTAGACACTTCATCATAGCAGAGGGAGTCTTTTGTATCAAGGACATCAACAGTACTTAGATATTTAGGGACGCAGTACGACACAATAACCAAGATACAAACTTGCTGGGACTGGGAATCAGGTAAATAGTGCTTTGCTCCTTAAGAGCTACAGGTTATAAGTGCTATACAGCTAAATATTTATTATCAGAGAATTTCTAGTTTGAAGATCACAGATCCTCAGGACAATTCTTACTGATTTGTCATGGTCTGAGTTGATGTAGCTCTGTAATCCACATGTGCACCTGTAAATTCTGCTTTCCCCCAAAGCACCTAAGGGGCTCTTCATTTCTTTCAGACAGCTCTGAGGATTTCTCTTTAGAGTAGCCCCTAGCCCTCAGGCTCCTTATCACAGCCACCAACCTCTTAAGTTCAGAACAGGATGGAACCCCCAATAGGGTTCATCTGCACTGTCCCTTACTTGTCTGGAGTGGTCAGAGTTGTTATTAAGCAACACAACCATTACTTTGCTGGAGGGCTGAGTTTATCATCTTTGAAACACCAAAAAAAAAAAGAAAGAAAGAAAGAAATGTTTTTTAAAAAGCGAAAACTGATTTTCAAAACAGAGAAAGTGATTAGTCCACTATACAAACCAGTAGTCAGCTGGAAAGTGCATGGCATGTTGAGAGAAGAGCTCCATGCTTGTAGTACTGAAATGAAATGCTCTCACACAAGGATTAACCCTGAGCTCCTTACTCAGGCAAACTGCACCCTTGATTGCAATGGGAATTATGACTGAATAAGAACTGAGAAAAAAATGAACAAGGAGTTCATGAATGGGTTCCATATTGTTTTGTGTTTCAAGACTGGCATTAAAAAAAAAAAAATGTTGGACTGTAACATTTTGTACCAAGTTTTAGCCTGAAGCTGAGTTATGAACTGTTGCAGGGGCAGAGGGGAGAAGGTGTTCATAATGGTGAGGGTGGTATAACCTTCATTAGAACAGCCTGGATAGAGCTGCAATCAGGAAAACTTCTAAAAAGTTGGTGGGTGAAATTATAATTTATGTCATACAGCACCTGGAGGCAAATTTGAAAACAATTATTTGTGAATGCTACAAAGACATTATCCTACAGCTTTCTCATCAATAATACAGCCCCCAAAACTGATTCAGAAGTGGAGAAATTGTCATGGTTCCAATTAAAGACAATAAACTGCATGATCTGTGTTATATCTCATCTTTCTCATGAGCCTATACTCTAGAAATGCCTTTTTTTTGTCTGTTGGCAGATACATATTAAAATGTCTTTTTGTTTATACAAACTGGATTTTCCCCCCTAAGCTTATTCCTTTATGAAGGATAAATAAGCAAAATTCATATTCAGTCCAGCACCTGCTGAAGCTGTCAGCTGCTGTGTTTGTCATATTTCAATCAAAGCTGAAGCCAGCCAGCCATTTTTATACTGCACAGTCCCTACATACTCGAGGACCAGAATTAATGAATTAGCTATTGATTAAATTCCACTCTAGCAAATCCACCGTGGCAAATAAATGAACTACCCGGGGCACATGTAGGCCACGGCCAGACATGTCCGGGCAATCGATCAGTAGTTAGTATTCTTTTGGGATATAAGAACAGCTGATGATAATATGACATGTAGGGAAAGGCAATGTAGAAACAGTCTGTTTCTGGCTGAACAGATTATAAAATTGGAAGGTATTTCTGATCTTTTTGCACTCATGTGTTATGACATATTTAGTTTGTAAATAATAGCAGAAACACACATAAGTGTTTGCAGTACAGACAGTACAGACAAAGGCACACATAAAGTTAAAGCCAAGGGCAAAAGATGAGATCCTGAATTGAGTTCTTACCATCAAACAAGCTTTGATTGTATCTGTATGTGTGGCAGAAAAATAGCAAGCTTAATTTCACCCAATGATTACCTTATTCAGAGACAAACAGAGAATTTAAGGAAAATGTAGAAATGATAAACAGCAAACAGAAATTCCTTTTAAATACTGAGAGAGTAAATCCATTCTTCTGACCATTTCTGAAGGCTTAGATATTAGATTTTAGTTATTTAAAAGATAATTTTGTTGTTTCTGCAAAAGAACCATAGCTAACAGGCCCTCCATGCCCAGAAGTGTAATAAAATCACACCAACAATAACATACACGCAGGAGGCTGTTTTATGGTTGGTGTAATTTTGATAAATGTTTTGGCACTGTATGTCCATTAGTTATAGCCTCTCCTTTGGAAAATGTTAGCTCCCACCATGGATCTTTTAAAGAAAAGAACTACTATGTATGTCACTACTTGGCTGTCTCTGGAGTCTGCCAGCCTGGCACTATTATTACTGTTGAGAAGTTTGCCCACGAGAGGGAGAGGAGATGCAGATTGCAAACAGGGCTTTCAGGAGGCACAGACACACACCCCTTTTAAGATGGTTTATTCATTCTTATTGTCATGATGTGTGACTGTTTCTCTCACAGTTACCTTAGCTTCCATTATCAGTGTCAAATGGTTCTTTTCCACCGTTATTCCCCTCCCCTTACCGAACGGTAAGTTTGATGATTTTCATTCTCCCACATCCCTTCATTTAGCTGCCTTACATTTATATTGCCTCTTATTTAGTAATATCACAAATTGATGACCAATAACCAGGTACATGCAGCCAGCTAACGATGAGAGGTTTTTTTTTCAGTAGCTCAACTGGCCATAACTCTAATAGCAAAAATGACCACCACTAGCAAAGAGATTAGGAAGATCTTATAACTGTATTTTAATTTTTCTAATGCTCCTTATTCTGAAATGAAGGAACATATTCTCAAATTATATTTTTCACTGTGGTTACAAGTTGTTGTGACTTAAGAAAAACAAATACAGTACAGTACCTTGGACTGAGGATGTGTATTATGGGTGCTGACAACTCATTTGGTTCATCTTCCACAGTTGTAATGTGGGTTTTATTGCTTTTCACACAAGCGTACGCTGTGCAGACTTCAACCTTGATGCAAAAGAATGATACTTGTAAAAATCCAGTTGTAGAAGTTAATTAAGCCTGTTACTTGTTTAGCCTTCCTGCCCCCCTTAAAGTAGTTTTTCCTCCTGATCACTGAATTGTACATAACCAGGAAAATATAATTTTAAGATAAGTGCTCAGTGGGAGGAGGGATATCTCAGTGGTTTGAGCATTAGCCTGCTAAACCCAGGGTTGCCAGTTCAATCCTTGAGGAGGCCATTTAGGGATCTGGGGCAAAAAATCTGTCAGGGGACAGTACTTGGTCATGCTAGTGAAGGCAGGGGACTGGACTCGATGACCTTTCAAGGTCATTCCAGTTCTAGGAGATTAGCATATCTTTATTTATTATATTGTGCTTTTTTATTGTCCAGGGCATGCCTATATTTAGATATCTGGTGCTAAATTCTGCTCTCAGTTACAAAAGGGTCAATACAGTTACTGCAGATTTGTATTGATGTTCGTAACAGAAGACTCTGGCACAGAATGTTGAGAAGCAGTATGGACTAGGAGATCAAAAACTTCTAAATTCTCATTTTGACTCTGAATTCTTGTCTGGCCTACAAGAAGTCATTTCACCTTCCAGTGTCTATCAGGTTCTTCTCAGGTGGGCAATTTTACCTCACAAGGATGTTTATTTTATGTTTGTACTGTACTTTGAAGATGAAAAATCCTATACAAATAATGTATTTTGCTATTAAAAATCTCACAAGAAAATAACCACCTACTCCTTCAATTCATGAGACTAATGTAAATAGATAGAAGAAAGATGACAAGTGAAGAATGTAATGTCACCCGTGCATTAACAACAGAGAGGTCATGCAATACACAGAATCAGAAACAAACAAGAGCTCATACATGAAGATAAGCAGTAAGACAGACACACACCCAGGTAATGTTGTTTCCAAGGTGCATGGTGAGGAGGGGGAAATGATGCATCAAAAAAAGATCCCAGCTGAATAGTCTGATTTTACCTAATAGATTGTTCTGAACGTTGCCCCAATACAAAGATTGGGAAAGCTGAAGTGCTACAGAGGAAAACAATTAATATTGCAAGCAACAGAAGGTGGCTATGGTATATTAATACCAAGAGTCCATAAGTGTGGCAGTACTCTGAATTTGCATTACTATTGACAAATGTGTTTCCAAGAGGCATTGGGAAAGTCATACGTGTATTCATGGATGGAGGTTTGCTGTTGCAGAGGGGCTGGAACATAGAAATCTGTTATGGAGTGCCTGCCTGTGACGTTTATTTATGGCATGTAGTAACTGGATGCAAATTTTAGAACAGAGTATACATGACTACTACCAAGCCCTTTCCATACATAACACAACCTAACTCTGGAATAGTTACAATTAGGAACCAGAAAACTGCACTTTCTAAAATGTATCAATACAATTCACTAAATAGATAAATGTTTAAGTTTTTCCTTTAGCTTATATTCTAGGAAATGCCTACAATATTTTGACTTTTGATAGATACCTGAAGAGAAGGAGTCAGAGACAGACAGAAAGAAAAAGATGTCGCTCTCAACAGCATAAGAAAGTACCATTATGATTTCATGGCTCAGTGCTGCTTCCTCCACAGAAAGAGGAGGGGGAAAAAAGATGATAAAAGGATGACAAATGCAATATCATTATTTCTCTGTGCTGATATATTATGCATGCCTGATGTTTCTAAAACAATTGCAATTTTCTTTTAATGAGTAGGAGTAGAGCCTTTTCCTCCTTGTAATATATATATTGGGGCTTTGCTAATGTCAGAGCATATGGAATTTAGGGGAAATCAAATGGAGTTCTGAGGGTGAAAAGAGGAAATATGAAAATTGTAGATGGACCCAAATGATGCTGAAAATAAATGTGTGTGTGTGTATAAATATATGTCTACAAATACATATATGAACCAATGTACACGCTCTCTCTAATATCATATAATAGTAATTAATAATATATACATTGTGTATGAATATTTTTGATATAAGATACAAACATTCATGGCATGTATTCATCTCTCTATCATTGACTCATAGAAGGGTAGAGTGAAAGAGGTCACTTCCAGTCCTATATCCATACAGACGTGTGTGTCCCTATACTCACAATTCTGCCCTGAACTACACATATTTTATGTAAAATTAATGTAAGTTGCACAGCCTGCAAAACAAAATTGTTCTGACCTGTATATTGTATATAGTGAATGGAGACAAGTCTCCTAAAAGAAAGGAGCCAGGTTCGTTCATTCCAGTCTTGTACTGCTTATTATTTACATAGATAGAATACTCTGCGACAACACCATTTGGGTTTGAAGGCGATGTCCAGATGACACGTACAGCTGTACTGTTGATGATGACAACCTCTGGAGGGAACATGCCCTCAGGCTCTAGAAATAAAGGAAGAAACTGAATAAACTCCAGCTGTCTCTGTGAAAGCACTTGTTTAACCAAATGCAGATTAGTATTTAGGTTTAGCAAAGGGTTCACTGCTTATCTGCTTTCCTCTGATGAAGTTATCACAGTCTGTAGTTCTCTGTAAATTGGCTTATTATACTCTCAGTTAGAAACCATGAGAGTTGGTGGTAAAATGCTTTATACCACCAGCATAGTGTTAATCTTCAATGGTATGTGACCAGTGGGATATGATGAAAAATTATTCACCCATCTGTACTGCCAACATACAGTTATTATTGTTATGCCCGCCATCCCCTCTCAAAAAAGATGCAATTTTACTTTTTAAGCAAAAACTAACACAAAAATACACTGCGTCTGGTGGAACGTGACAAATTCTTTGATGTTCTGAGCCTTGTAAGTCAAGCAATATGAAGCAATATGCAATATTGTCATTATGTAAATGGTTTTGAATGTTGATTACCATAGGCAATGATGAAGTCTAACGCTAAAAAAAAAACCCTTCCTTAGCGTTAAATTACACAATTATTAAAGCATGTCAGAAATAACTATGCAAAGACCTATTTTTATCCTAAGAGCCCATCTTAACCAGTTGAAAAATTGCCCTTGCGATCAATTCTATTTTATAAACAAAAGGTGCTGACCTTTGGCATCACCAAGGAAATGGAATCCTCACTTAAAGTGCTTTGCTAATGACCTGGAACACTTGCTTCTGAGATAATGATATTATAATGTTTATAATGAGACTTTATAAAGCCAAAAAGATTAGAAAGACCATTCCAAACACATTTCAGATTCACAAGTGTTTTTTTTCTCTCCCCCGCCAGCCAACTGGCTTGGAAATGACTCATAGGGAAATTTTCCCAGAGGCTGAACTTGCACCTTGCATTTCGGGTGACTCAGGAAAGGTCCTGCGTCTGACTGTCATGTCAAAAGCACACCGCTTCACAGAGCAAATCTTTTTAAAAACCATTAATTGTTTTTAAATTTCACCATTTATTGACATGAACTCAATTCCAAATGTAGTGTACCTAGATCGTAGTACACAAAGGAAGATGAGAACAAACTGGGTTAATATCCGCTATTAGAGCTTTGTGCTTCTGTCTCAGTGGGACATTTTATTGATCTGCCACTTGATGACAACTAGCACTTAAGCATTTTAGCGTTTTAGCCCTTTTTCCTTTTATACCGGAAATTTTTATAATGAAAGGATGACTGATCTCAACCCTAACAAAAATCAATCAATTTCATTCTCAGATTTTAAGCCAAGCTGCTTTCAGGACGAACCAACCTCCATCTGAAGTAGTCACATGCATCACTTCACTGTTGATGCTATGGACGCCATTGAAAACTTGAACAAAAACCTGATACTCTGTGTTGGGATGCAAGTCGCCAATGATAGCATAGTTTACATTGGCCTGGATACTCAGAGAATTGTTATACATAGTGGAGTTCCAGAAGAGGATGTAATATTCAACATCTCCTTGCAAATCTTGCAGTGCTGGGAAAGAAAGAAACATCAATAAACAAAAAAAAAATATTTTGGGAGATTAAAGAGGACGTATTCAGTAGATTTTTGTTATTAAATGGAAAATACACTTTCTTATCAACAGAATTTGTTTTGCTGACTAAACAATGTTCCTTGATATCTTCCCTTATTAAAAACACTACAGTATTCTTCAGAAATTGCCCCCATATAAATAGAAATAACAGTATTCTTCCATACTTTCCCCAAACCTTCATCACTTGACTTTGCATCTTTACTTATACTGGTATATACTAGTATATTTTTCTGCGAGTAGCCCCATCAAAATTAATAGGACTCCCTGTGGAGTAAGGTACTAATTGATAGGTGAAATTTGCTATTCAAGTGATGCATAGGCTTTATGCCTGGCTTCACAGAAGGGATGAGTGAGGGGAGCAGAATCAGGCTCTCCTGTGGTACTAATTTAAAATACAGGGCTTAAGTCTTATTTACCCAAATCCCCTTCACATCGCTCTGGCAGTGCACAGTCACCATAACGTGGGTGTGGATGTAATTTATGTCCATTTTAAGGCTCCTTTACATTGTTAGAGAGGTGGAAGGGGGCTTTAGTATAAATGAGAATCTAGCCTTTAGTATTTAGACCATTAATGTAGCAGCAGTCAACCTGTGGAACTCCTTGCCAGAGGATGTCGTGAAGGCCAAGACTATAACAGGGTTCAAAAAAGAACTAGATTAAGTTCCTGGAGGATAGGTCCATCACTGGCTATTAGCCATGATGGGTAGGGATGGTGTCCCTAGCCTCTGTTTGCTAGAATCTGGGAATGGGCGACAGGGGATGAATCACTTGATGATTACCTGTTCTATTCATTCCCTCTGGGGCACCTAGCAATTAGCCACTGTCAGAAGACAGCATACTGGGCTAGATGGACCTTTGGTCTGACCCAGTATGGCCGTTCTGATGCTGGGTATATATGTGCAATAAAGCTGTTTTCCTACAGATGCATTTATAAGCCATATTTCTCTCTGAATTATGTCTTGCCCCCAATACTAACATGTTTCTCTGATGTTAAGAAGATAGGTCTATGCTTCCGAACAGAGTACAATATCACTAGCTGCAAGATAGAGGAACATTCACTGTACAGGGTCAGCTATGAAACTGGGGATCCCATGTACCTCCTGTGAACTTCCTGAGACCTTCTCTCACTTAGTGACTTGAGGGGAACAATTATCTTATCAATGGTAAACAATGCAATTTCAGATCAGATTAGCCACAACACTCTATTTCCACAGCTGGCAATCTAAAAAAAAAAAAGTTTGACAGGAACATTTTGACCAGCCCTGATATATATTGCTTTAAATGGAACATGCCACTTTACGATACACTGCATTGTAGTGAAAGATAGGGGCAAAATATCAATAGCTCTTCCAGGTGAGCACAACCTAGCCTGCTGAGATATAAAATGATGACATCATCAAAAGTTGAAAGATGTTTTCAGATTACACACTGTTTGGTGGCAGAAATTCATAATTAAGGGCCTGATCCTGTTTCCATTTTCATTGATTTCAGTGGTGTGGGATCAGGCCCGAAGTCCCTAAAAGCCAGTCATTCTCAGTATATTTTCCCTCTAATAGAAGGATATCAGGGCAAGTTATCTTCACGTCTTCCTAGGTACTGACAAACCAAGAGAATGATTTAAAAATGAATATTACAAAAATAAGGAACATTATAGGGAGACAGAATAGTTAATCTTCTTAGTGTAACATATTTAGCAATGAAATAAGATGATAATGCAACAAGGCTTTCTATTAATGACCCTCACTTGATGTTTAACCTTTGCATTCACAAACAGATATCTGGGAAATTTTTTAAGTATGAATGAAAATAAAACCAGATTGTATTACCTACATGTAGAAGGTCAGAGGTTCAGATTACTAAGGTAATGAAACTTCAGTGAGCTGCTTCAGATCTATTAGGTTTGTCAGGTTTTATAAGCATGCTTACTTCAGGCATGCAATTATAAAACAAAGAGCCTATATTTATTGAGCATCGCCAGTCAGTCCTTACAAAATCATTTGCATGTAAGTCATGAAGTTTACCACTACTGTAATGGTAGGTCTTCATGTTAAGAGGCAGAACATCAGTGAATAAGTAGACAGACAGATTTTCACTCATCCTGAAGGAATGTGTAAATCCTCATACAAAGGGATAAAAATATACACAAAGATAATAGAACATTGTGTACTCTTTCTTTATAGGTTTAAAAGAACCTCCACAAGCTTAAATTCTCTCTTTTTCCCCACCCCTCATTAAAATAATGTATAGTAAAGAGAAATGTGACCAAGAAAAAAAAAAAGCAACATTTTCATGTTCTTTCCGCTTTCTTTAGGGTCCTTTCAGAAACAGTGAGTGCAATAGTTAATCAAGATAAGGATTTTGTTTCCTGACAGTGCAATGCAGATCACCGTAACTGATGACAGGTTAATATTTAATTAATCTAATAAATACTAAGTACACTTACTTGGTTTTGACCATTCCACTTCTATAGCCGTATGATTAAAAGTTCGCACAGTGAGGCTACTCCCCTTCTCTGGAAATCCTGCTAACGTAGTAGCAATCACTTCCTCACTTGAAGTATATCCTACCTCATTGTGTACTATGAGTTTATACTCATATGTTGTGTACCTATGACATTTTTTAAATAATAATTACAAAATAAGAAAATATGTATTTTATCACAGACATACAAAACATTTAGCATCGTCCTTCCAGCTGTGTCAAACATAGCTTGCTTTTTCTCAAAATCTACCTTGTTGCATTATTTCAGCATATAAAAAAATCTATAATAGAATAGTTGTGTGTTTGGTAGAAATACTTGGCTAACACTAACATGCTAACAAATACAAAATACTATATTTCTTTCCCTTATATTTATTATGTCTGTGGTAGTGTGACATTATTACTGTACTCAGTTCAGGATGTAATTACAGCAATGGCAAATTGCCAAAGTTTGGATCCAAATTTAATATAATGAGGCTTCCCCCCGCCCCCCTTTTCGGAAATTCGATGTCAAATTCCAGAATCTCGCTTGTGATAGCTATTCTTCATACACCCGCTGTCCTTCTGCAATAACCCCTTCCCCCCCTCCAAATATAACACAGAAATCAGTGGGAGTTAGGCAGTTAGCAAAATACCTTTGAAGATCTGGGCCAGGGGCTAGTGACTAAGATTGCAAACCCAGTTCATAATTTCCTCTAGAACTGTACTCTGACATATTCAGCATATGCATGAGGTATCATCAGAAGCCAAATGTATATTTAATAGAGGTAAAAACTATCACACCATAGTTTCTTCTGCTGTTCAAAAGGTATGTCAATATATATATACACATGTAGGATTTTGTAATCTGTTATTTGTATTGTAAAACCAAGAAAACAATTACAATCTGCATAATCAGAAAAAGATAGGATATTCTAATCCAACCCTTGATTTTAGTAACATCACTATGCAATATACTTCTATCAACATGATAGTGGAACATACAGTAAATACACAGTATGTGGAGACTGCACTGGAAAAATATAAATTTCCTGTGCTCTCTTTCTCTCCTGTGTCATGTTATTTAATACAGATACCAGCCAGATTTTGAAAACACCTTGGCACCCACCAACTCTCATTTAGGCATCTAAATAAAAAGCCATATTTTTAAAAGAGCTGAGCCCTCAGCAGCTTCTGTTGAAAAGCAGGGGTGCTAGTGGGTACTGAGCCCTTTTGAAAATCTGACTATTTCATGTAGGTGCCCAAATGAAAGCGGAGCGATTTTGAAACTCTGACCCTAGTTGTGGTGACGAGCACTTTTGAAAAGCTGGTGCAATATCTGCTACTATCAGTGCATTCTAATTACTCTCTCCAATATTTCAGTCATTTGCAATGCTGACCTATGGGAGGGGGGCCCAAAGGGCCACATGGCCCTCCCTAAAATGTCAGGGTTGGGGGCAAGGCCGGCAGCCAGGGAGATTAAGGGTCAGGGCCAGAGCTGGAATGGAAGAGCCGGGGCCAGAGCCTCTCCTGTTCTGACCTTCTCTTCCGGCCACGATGCCTGGTGCGGCACTCTCCCAGGCAGCCGCTGGCCACGCTGTGGGGGGGTCATGTGGGGAGCAGGGCAGGGAGGAGTAACATGTGCGGGGGGTCACATGGGGAGTGGGGACGAGTTATGTGAGGGGGTCAAGCACCCCTTTGGCTGGTGCCCCCTTTGTGTCCCTCCCACTAGTTGTCTCTCATTGCTATATGTTCCATACTACTTCCTTGGAAGTTAATATATGGAGATATGCCTATCTCATAGAACTGGAAGGACCTTGAAAGGTCATCGAGTCCAGTCCCCTGCCTTGACTAAAAGTACTTCAGGACCAAGTACTGTCCCCTGACAGATTTTTGCCCAAATCCCTCAATGGCCTCCTCAAGGATTGAACTCACAACCCTGGGTTTAGCAGGCCAATGCTCAAACCACTGAGCTATCCCTCCCCCAAAGAGACATTCTACCTGGGTTAAGCTTTGTCATAGAATATCAGGGTTGGAACGGGCCTTAGGAGGTCATCTAGTCCAAACCCCCCGCTCAAAGCAGAACCAATCCCCAATTTTTGCCCCAGATCCCTAAATGGCCCCCTCAAGGATTGAACTCACAACCCTGGGTTTAGCAGGCCAATGCTCAAACCACTGAGCTATCCCTCCCCCTAATAAATTATAGTGCTCTTGTACATAAAGAGTGATTCAGGAAGAGCCCCACGATCTTTGAAGAATCAGGCCATAATGTTGGCTTCTTTGGTGCTATAGACACTACAAATGAACCTACTGAGGGAACCTATTAAAATGCAATAGTCTTCAGATGTTTAAAACATGGCTCGATCTTGCAGCATGGGTATCTACGCTGGAGTTAAGACAAAGATTTTACACTAGGCACTTACGTTGGTAGAACTACTCTGCTCAGGGGTGTGGAAAATCAACACTCCTGAGTGACGCCGTTATACTGACCTAACCCCTGGTGTAGACAGCGCTACGTCGACAGGAAGGCCTCTCCCGTCAACATAACTACCACATCTCGGGGAGATGAAGTACCCACGCCGACAGGAGAGGCTCTCCTGTCAGCGTAGGAAGGGTCTTCACTAAGAGCTGCTGCAGCACCGTTAAGTGCAGACAAGCCCAAAGAAAGAGAGAGAGAGAGACTTTGTTTACACTTGCTGAGGGATGTAGGGTACATATAGCTACATGTTGCACTGAAAGGCAGGTTGAGTTCACACTCACGGTGGTGCACAGTGCATAGCTCCCCACTGCCTCCCTCTGCTGCCAAAGTCTTTCAATGCAGTGACGGGGCAACGGGACAGTACACTGCTAAAAATCACAGTGTAGATGGCAGAGGCACTGCTTGGGTGCACATAGATTCATAGATTCTAGGGCTGGAAGGGACCTCGAGAGGTCATCGAGTCCAGCCCCCTGCCCTCATGGCAGGACCAATTACTGTCTAGACCATCCCTGATAGACATTTATCTAACCTACTCTTAAATATCTCCAGAGATGGAGATTCCACAACCTCCCTGGGCAGTTTATTCCAGTGTTTAACCACCCTGACAGCACATAGAGCTGCGTAGGGCATATACACTAGAGTTCAGGCATCTCTACTCTACTCCCCTAAGCAGTGCCTCACCCTATACACAGCTATTCATACCCAGGCTAGCTGGGCACGTGGTGTCTGTACTCTACACACCACTGCATGGGTAAACCTACCCAGAGAGAGAGCCAAGATGGCTTTTACATCAGCTTGGCTGGATGTCTCTGTCTTAATCGTTGCTTCTCTAGGCTAATCTAATGATTTAAGATTCTGTATCCGCAGTGATTAATAAATTATCTTGTTTGGAAAAAAGCTGCCTTGTGTTGCTGGAAATATTTACTACGGGCATTGCACATGGGAAGGGTACAACACAATCCTCCCACAGGGCTCTGCCTTGTCTGGATTTCCTGCAAGGAGCCATGGAGAGAAACAAGTATCTCTGCCACCTAAAGACAGTTTCAGAGTTGTAGTGGCTGCGGGCCTGCCCCAGCAGAACTGTGTAGACCGTCGGGGGCTGGCACACTAAAAGGGTCACTCCCAAGGGACTGGTTACAGGTTGGGGGATAGACCAGACCGCACAGCTCCATGACATAAATATGGACTCCTGAGGTAGTCACCACAAAGCTGTAATTAAGTTAGAGCTAGGAATGCTTTAAATATCTGTTGCTGAGTTTGGAAATATTGAGATAATAATCACCGTTGGCAATTTAAAAAACTGATTGAAAAATAATGCTCTGACACCAAGCTTTAATCCGTCCGAATTAGAACTTCTCAACCATTCGCTCAGCTTGCGCATGATGTGCCAACACCGTGATTTACAGTGAATGTAAATGGTTTGACTGTATGAACAGATCAAAGCTCAAAATTCACTTCATATAGTCAATTTCACTTGAATTTTTACAGCAAGATACTATGTGCAAGATTCAAGAGCGACAAAATAAAAATAAACCCATGCATGTCAGAATGGTTAATGCCAAGATGACAGAAAATGTTTCATTACACAATTAATATGTTCACAACATAAAGACACAAGGAACACTTCGAACTATTGAACATGCACTATACAAAATGCCAGCATTTGTTTTTTATAGTTTTTGTAATCTCACCTGCTAAGACCCTTATCTTCATAAAACCACTGAGTTCCTGAGTAAATATTGTGCCACAGATTTAAATCTTCAGGGGGATTTGATGCAAGTGGTTCCCGGATTTTACGTCTCAGGAGCTCATATCTAACACAAAAGACAAGCAGAACACTGGGATTATCTCAACTAATGTTATTACACAAAAATCGGGGGGAAGGGGATTGTTTGTTGTTGTTTTTTAAAGCCACACATTATTTTGTTTTTACAGCTGTAAAGTTTCTCAGATAAACTTTTTAATATTTCCAGGTTTAAAACATTCAATTACTTAATATACTTTGAAAATGGATAATGAAGTGTTTCATACTGCTTTCATTTGAAAGAAAGAATCAGAGTTTTTAATGGTATGACCATTTTATTGAGTCAAATGACTTTTCTGCATCTAGCCAGGGCTTGTTGCAGAGTTTGCCGTTTGTGAGATGACATTTAAGATTCATTTTAGGTTATCCAAGCCTGGTCTTTTCTGACTGAATGAGGTACAGTATATCACACATTTCAAAAGCACCCATCACTATAGTATCTGGGAGTTTAACTTGAGTAATTAAGTAATAAAACTTAATTAAGTTGTAATTTCACCAACATGTTCTGATGACTTCATACCCCAAGAGCAACTTTTGCATCAAGGGTTATCAATGTTTGGGAATCCAAAGACAAAATATAACAGTTTTATTAGATAAAGTCCTGGCATATTCTGTCCAGCATAATTCAAAGACAAGTCCTAAGAAACATCAAAATCTTTTTGAACATTGGATGGTGATGGAGTGTAAATCACACGTCCTGGCAGCTGCTGCAGACTTCTTTCTCCATCATGCCGTACTGAGCAGCTGCTTTAGTGGTGTTTCTGGTTGAGAGCAGCATGGCACACCATGAAGGAAATGAAGTTTGCAGCTGTAGCTCATGTTGAATTACTTCAGTCATCAATGGTAAAATGGTCATGTTGTTGACTTCAGAGAAATGTACATTGCTTTTCAAAGGTTTGAAATATCTTGATGCAAGAGGGTTCATTCAGCAGTAGCGTGCTCTAATTAAGCATTAAGAAAGACAGGAAGGAAGCTGTGGAGGATGCTGCGGTATAATAATACATGGCTGTAAAAGTTTGCTAGGTGTAAAGTAAAATATCAAATGCCTCAACGCATGGACAAATTTGTGTGATGCCCTACACCACGTGAACAAAGGATGTCAATTTCATTTATTTTATAAATGGCAAAGCACGGATTCAAGTCAATATCCAACCCTGCACGTACTCCTGTCTGGCTCCCAGGACAAGTTCACACAGAAGCGGGTTCTTCCCCATCTTCCAAGGAGCAGTCCTGCCTGCCTTCCTCTGATCAACCCACTTCTGTCTTGCCCCTGCCCTGAAGCTCCCAGGAATCTTGCTGCTTCTTTTCTCCCCCACTCATCCACAATCTATTTATCATATACACCGCCATGAACCAAACACAAAATAAAATAATCTTCAATTTTGAAGAACATTCCATCTCACCAAATTATAAATAGCCCCATCTTCCCCTGTGTAGGAATAACCTGCACAGGGTACTGGGGGCTCCCTGAGTTTATACTCTCAGAGTTTTCTCCTAATTCTTCCCCAAGTGGTGCTCTGTTCCCATAAACCACCACCAAAGACTGGCAGCTGTTTCAGCCCAAAAAACCTACGACTCCCCTGAGAGCTGCATGGATCCCAGGAGGCATGGGCAGTTCAGGGCTATATGTGTTAGAGCTGGGTTTGCATTGTATCCTGCCCTCCTGCTGTTTCACTCTAGCCTCTTGGATGACAGTGCTCTGACAGCTACAATGGGTTCCCCTCTTTACTGTGGTGTTTCAGCTGGATTTCCACAGTGCAGAGGCAGAACCTGTACAAATTAATGCAGACTCAGACAGCAATAACTCAAAATGGTTCGCCCTGCTGGCTGAGTGCAGGAGAATATAGGAAAATTCTGCTGCCCCTGCAGCCACACTATGGAACCTGAACCTCAGCAAGGGGCTTCCAGAGGAGCTGAAAAAATGGGAGATCATGCCATGAAGCGGGCAATTCTCATGCTGTGCTCTCTGGGCTGGATCTAGGTAAGCTGAGGACAGCCTCTGCTCTCATTTGTGAATTAAACTCTGAAGTGATATTTACCCCATGGATCACCAGAGGCATGGAATTCCATTTCCCGGGTGTGCACATTTCCAGAAGTCCTGCAAAGCTACAAACCCCATGTCACCCACCCTTAAGTTACATATTGCTATTCCTTACCTCAGGTGTGGTCCATTGGGCCTAGATGGCAGTTGCCAAGAAACAGCAATAAATGATTCACTTATTGGAGTCACAGATAAGGGACTAACACCCTGAGGAATTGTTGGATGGGTAGTCACATGTGTAGGTAAACTCTCTGTGCAGCCTCCGAGGAAACCGTTGCCTCCAGAACAAGCTAGTATAGTGACTGTGTAGTTTGTGAAAGGGATCAGGTTAGTCACCACATGGTGTTGCATTGATGAAATGTTGCTGGTGATGGTAATTCGAGGGTCAGGCATGCGGATCTCATAGCTAAGCACTTCTCCATTCAGTATGAGAGGAGGTTTCCAAGAGACCTGAGAAAATAAAGGCGTACTTAAAATCCGACCTACTGGCAATGACAACACAGAAATAACATCATTAAAATGGGCACAACTGTGACAATAAGATGTTCTTTCTTCCTTTAGAGCAAAAAGATAATCCAGTCACTGGACTACAAATCTGGGACTCAAAGAGATTTGGGTTCAGTTTCCAGTTGGCCACAGACTGGGCCAATCACTTGGGGGTAGATTTTCAAAGGCAGGAACAGCAGATAGGTACATACTGTCATTAAATTTCAAATGGACAGTAGGTGTTTATATGCCATTTTTGCTTTTAAAAATCTACTCTTTAATCTCTCTCTAGCTTAAATCAGCTCCCATCTGTCAAATGAGGATAATACTTCCCTACCTCATAGGATTGCTATGGATAAATACAGGGAAGACTGTAAGATGCGCAGACACTACTGTAATGCGGTCTTAATTACTATATATATATTATATATATATATATATATATATATATATATATATAATATATATATCACACTCTTGTATTGTAATGTACTGGGTGGTATACATGTGTACCATATTTTGCTTTTATATGTTGCTATCAGTAAAAGCTCATAGTTTTACCTCTCAGGCCATGCTAAGAAAACATCCACCCATACCATTAACATGTTTTTATTTTTCAGTAATAAGTTACAATAATATGTATTGTTACTATATGGATATGTTGCTTTGCGTATTACATCTATCACTTTACGTATAAATCAGTCTTTACAAGACAACAAGTTTAAACAAAACAAAATCAAAACCCTATTTTTCTTGTAGTCTTACTCAATTTTCAGTGTGAATAATTTTTATGTTCACCTGATTAATTAGTACCTTGATATAGGCTTGTCCGTATCCACTCTGCAGGTCTGATCCAACTCCCGTTGAACTAACTGTTTCCAATGGGGGCTAGACCATGCTGTGAGTTCACAGACGTGTGTCAACCAGATAGGTTTAATACATACAATGAGCCCTGGGTTCAGATTAAATCCTCTTTGTGCCACTGCAACAGGACGAAGTGGACTTAAAGCTGCCCCCAAGAGGAAACTGTAGATTCCCCTGTTAGGATTCTCCCAGTGGGGTGAAGTTGGCCTGGCTGGCTCAGCACTATCATTTCCTTCTACGCAGGGACCCTCAAGGTGTAAATTAGACTAGCTCTGTGACTGTTCTAGCTTGTGCCAGAAGCCAATGCAACCCAATGCAGCCCCAGAAAAGGGAGAGGCAGAAAAGGAGCTTAGTGCTTCCTTTGCCTTTCCTTCACCCATACTTGGCAAAGCTAAGGCCTGAGCCTTAGAAAATATGAACGGAGAACAGCCAGCTCAAGCTGTGTGTGTTACAAAATAAACAAACACAATAATGTTGATTTATAATACAGTAATATGAAAATATTTTAGCTGAGGTGCTGATCAATTGAGCAACCTGTTCCCTAATTCTCTCCAGTCTCACAACTGAGTCCCTCTAAAATGGTACTAACACATGCTCCGAGTATAAAGGAGCTGGATTCATAGTGTGTTTTTGAAAGGATCTGGAATACCACCAGATGTTAGATCTTAAGAACAGGAGAAGCGCTTGAGCCTTGATACTTGCAAGGATTTTGGCAGCAGAATTTTGAAGAAAGCTGAAGATCCTTGATAACAAAAACTGGAATATTATTAAACACAGAATTATAAACAGGGCAGTCTTGATTTATGAGAACACAAACAAGCTTACCCATGTCAACAAAGGAAAGGTTTTACTCTGGCTAGGTTTCAAGTGTGCTATTCGGATTTCTGCCATTCCTTACATATGATTAAGGAAATGAAGACAACATCACAAGGAAAACAATGCTAGCAGGTAGCAGAAGGTAGAAGAAGATTTTGCATCTTTCCTAGTTCATCTACTAGAAAGATATATTACTACCATCCTCCTTTATGCAAAAGAGCAAAATCTCTTTTTGGAGGAGCTGATGTACTTTTCTCCCTGTGATTAAAAAGTATATGAGCATGGGTAATATAAAGCTTGAAGGTTTCATTTTAAAATTTAGGTAGAAAACGGTCAGGCTAGTGTATTTTGTGTTGTAATTTCCTACATCCAGGAAGGAACATTTATCCCCACTACATTGTGCATGAACAATGTAGCACAGCTGACCCGATGCATTGTGTATGTGTGAGAAGGGGAGGAGGGGGCCACTTTCCATGGGAGACTCATATCTGATACTGAAGGAAGCAGCATACCAGACTCAATGGCCCATTGGTCTGACCCACTATGGGAAATCATGTTTCCACGGCCATAATTATATTTTGTAACTAATATAGGGCCCAGTCCTGAAGTTTGGATTTCACTTTGAATTCTGCCTAAATAAGGACTGAGTAAGACCGTAGTTCAAGTGTTTTATTTTGAATCATTAGCACAGTTAAACCTTAACTGACTTAAGTGAGCTCTCAAAGGACTGACTAGTCTGGGCTGTTTAATGGAAGAGGACTTCTAACAGAAGTACTGTACGTGATATGTTTGGGGACTCTTTGAGGATTACTCTCAAAGCTGCCTCAAAATGTTCAACTTGTACTGATTTTGCTTTATTTCCTGAGGTGATTCATGAGTCAATGACCGAGCCATGGGCAGTCTTGCCTATCAATTAAAGCTGAATCCAGATGAGACAGGTCCTGGAGCAAAATCAAAGGCTGTAGCTGGGAGACAGAGAACAAAGCTAAGCCGAAGGGTTACCTGGAGTCGCAGTCAGAAGGCCTAGTAGAGGATCAGAGTTGGGAGTCAGAAACCAAAGCCTGAGCTGAAGGGTTCACTGGAGTTGCTGTCAGAAGGTGGAGCAGAGGGTCTGAGCTGGGGAGTCAAAGGTCAGGAAGGAGCTGGGGGCTGGAGCAGAAACAGGTTGGGGTGGGAGCTATGGACAGGACCAAGAGCAGCTGCAGGCACTGAGCAGCCACTGGACTGCTGCTGCTATTGAGCCTGAGTATCAGCCTGCTCACTCCTTCAGCCAATCAGATGGTGCAATCAATCTGACAGCTTCTATCGGGGCCAGCTGCGTTCAGTGGGTTACTAGGAGACTGGCTCTGATGCGGGCGAGGCTCCTGCTAGTGTGTCGCTGCTGAACTTTGGATACTTAAGTTCTTTAGCAGCACACAATAAAATTCATTAAATAAAACACGTACAGTGCTACACCATCTAGGGGGATGGGAGGTTATCAGCACATGCAGTACCACTGCTGCTCCTCTGACATTTCAGCATCTGAATCTCACACTGATAGTGTGATATATATTGAAACTTGAAAAGACATTCAAATATTATTCTGTATTACATGTTGTGCACTGACGCTGTGCTGGGAGCTGTACAATACATGAATGAGATACTGTCCCTGCCTAAATTACAGTAGGTATTTTATCTTGTGTTGCAAATTGCAAAGAGAATGAAACATTGCAAACCAGGCACAATGATGTTAGTTCTCTGCAGCATGAAAAACAAAAGAGTGTCTGGGTCTCATCTGGCATGGTTCCCTCTGAACTTTGTGGACTCAGTGTTTTATTTATTGCTGGGGTTGTCGGTCTACCTAAAATCAAGATGGAATAGAAAGGGGAGATTTAAACTTGAGATGATGCTCATATGTATCGGGGAGCTGACCTGTCTTGAACTTCAGATGTCACCTAGAAAGAAGGATGGAGCGGGATATACAATCCAATGCCACTTCAGGCAAACTTTTCTGTCATAAAAAGTGTTAGCCTATACACTTCAATGACAAGTCAAGGACAAGGTCAAGTGACTGATTGGCCTATGCAATGTAAATAAAGATGGCAGAGCCAGCCTAGTTTAAATTCATTGTGACACAACTGGACCTTCTCTCCTCTTTATCCTGAATCTGCCATATTTGAGGTCAGAACTTGGCAGTGCGTGAAACCAGAAGGGCTCACTAGACAGGCTGTGTTGGAAACAGTAGCAGTTTGTTCATTGATCTGAAACTCAACATTGAGGCCATGAAAGAGGGTGAAGATGAGGAAGCCAGATCAAGGTAACTACTGGGAGAGATTAACTGATTCAATGTAATGACACTAGAAACTGTCATTTAAAGATCAAAGTACCATATTTTCTCCACCACAAAATTTAAGGAGACCGAAATTAGCCATTTTCTCCCCATTAAACAGTTATAACCTCAGAAAATTTTTCTTTTTGACAGCAGTCCAAACAGTTCAATTTAATTCTGAAAAGAGTTTCAAAAGAAGTACTCAACCAAATGTTTTGCTTTATATTAGTCTCACTCTCATTGATGAGCATGACCATAACAAACACACTATTGAGAGCTTTACACTGTAAGCCCCAAAGTACATTAAAAAGGTAAGTTATTATCCCAATTTTATAGATGAATCAACCAAATCAGAAAGAGATTGAATGTTTTACCCAATATCACATAGTAAGACATAGGCAAATAGAACCCAGCTCTCCCAACTTCTGGTCCTGTGTTCTAGCCACTGGAACCTCCTCAAAACAAATATGGCCAGGAAGTCTACTTCACTGTAAATTGCTGCCTGATTTAAAAGAAAACTAATCTGGGATTGTGTTAGGAGTTGGAATAGATCCTGATTCCTGATAGAAGTCAAGAGTGAGAATACAGTACATTAGGTAACCTGCATGTGTCTGGTAATTAGCAAGAGTTGCAAAGGCAGAACACACTGAGATTCTTATTTGTTTGAAATTACTCTATTGCTCAGGTTCAATGATCCAGCTGTAATATTCCACTTCCAATAATATAATTAAAGGAGAGAAATGGATTGCTGTGATGGACAAAATGTATTTAGTTCAGAGGGGCTAATCAGCCAGTCCATAAACCTACTCCGATAAAATCCATTATATTTCTATATGTACAGAGATACAGCCGTACTTTTTTTTAAAAAAACCCCAACCATTTAATTGTCACATTTTCATGTATTTCCCGCAATTCTCATGCATGCAGAATTCCCATCCACTTCAATCAGAGTTACAAATACAAGAGGGCAGCAGGATCAAGCCTGCAATGATCAGTTGCTAGTAGAAATGGTTTGAGAAGCACTTGCACTGAATACTGGGTTAACTGAAATAACATTTCTGTATGAGCCTATGTAACTATTGCAGAACCTGATACTTTTTCATTGATATTGTTCAATGCAGGGGGATATGCTGATGAAGTTCTGATTAGTTTTCTCCAAGTCACTCCACTGCCAATGAGCAATCTGTGAAGGAAATCACAACCCTGAAATGCAGAAAAACCTCAGGTGTGCAGGTTAAGGCTGCTCCTAGGGGTGTTACAGTAGCTCAACTTGCTCAAGCAGCACTTATATGGCAAATAAACCAAGGTCTCACTGACCTTAGCAACATTACAAGGCAATCTTCACACAAGGATTGATTGCTCTTTAACAGTTTCCCCAAAGCACAGGGCACACCTGTGTAAAACTGGAAAAGAGCCATAGGTTTTTTTCCCCAAGATGAAGTCTGTAGGTCTTCTTGTTGCATCTCCTTTTAACCCAGTAAGACACAAGGGTAGATACCAGGTGATTAACACTCTCCTTAGCCCAGTGGTGCTCTGTAGAGACCTTTGCAGCAGTCTGCAGGATGAAGCAATTTGAGAAGGAAGCAGTGGTAGACCAGGGTCTTAAGAGGGACAGGGGGTGGGGTTATGAGAGGTTTTATCTAGCACAAATGATCTGAGAACTAAAACACTGGAGAATCACTGCAGTGGAAGATATTGGTGCTATGTAACTTTAATATTTTGAGATAATTGCATTATTCTGATCTTTCTCCTGGGAGAATCCGGAGTGTAGGCTGCTGGCCTGTCTCCCCTGCGTAGCAAGGACAAAGGCCGTGCCCCAAAGTGTTCACACCCTTTCTTCAGGGCACAGTTTATTCTTCAAAACACAAAACTCACAAAGTAGCACTAACAAAGTTATCCCAAAGCAGGATGCAGGGACCCAAAATAATCTCCCCTTAGGTCTCTTTTCCACTGCTCCATGGCCAGCCACAGGAGCCAGCTTCCTTCCTGTAATCCCCTTCAATGGACCGCTCTTAGCCCTTTACAGCAGTGACCCCAGCAAGGGACGGTGGGGGTCTCGGAGCCAGGTACCAGGCTGAGCGGGCACGTAATGCCCCATAATGCAATTATAATTCCATTATATGCGGATATGGACAATATATTTTCTTTCACTTATCTTGGCCAGCTGTAACTGTACCAACTCTATAATTGGTCTAACTGTACTTCTGAATAGCAACCATTTGATTGAATTGAGAACCTCATTTCCAGGTCTTTTACTAATAGTCTGTTTGTAGAATAATGGTAGGTTAAGAGTCCTGACCACAACATTTCCTGCTTCTCATGTCCAAGCGAAGAGTGGAGTTGGGGTAACAAATATGATGATTGTTTCTCTTTTTGTTTAATTGTATGCATGCAACTTAGTAGTCAGCCTTGAGAAAGCGACCACTTAAAAAATGTGTAACACTATGTAGTAAAGGTCTGTTCTGCTGCAAGGGATAGATGGAGATTGCTTCCTAGATGGCAGGCCCAATGCGCTCACTATTCAGTCTCAATTGGAGGGCATCAGCCTTCTTAGTTGCAGTTCCTTCCAGTGTGAGGAGAAGGGTGGCAGTGGGGCTGAGACAGAGGTGACAGAACTCTGAGGAAAATAATGAACAAGAACTGTAAGATGAATTAAGAAAGATTACACCCTTCCTTCATTCAGAACAGCTACTGGGAAATACTTGGGATAAGCTCTGCAAGGGAGACAAAATGAACCACTGTCAGATGCTAGAGGGCCATCACTACCAAAGGAAGAAATGTATCTTTAGCAGTTACTATACACAGAATAGAGGGAAAAAAGATGACAGATGACATCAGAATAGTTTATTGTTCTCCTCGTTCTGCATTTGGCATCTGAGATCTAATTTGAATGAGCATTAGTCCTTCTCCTCGACGTAATGGACCAGGCAAAGTACAGGGTCCAGGCCACCTTTTAGATTGAGCCAGAAAGCTCTCCAAGATGGCAGCTATAGCAGTGGAAAATGGTTGCAACTTCTCTGTCAGCAGACCTGCAAGTGGCATTGGTATGGGAGGGAGTATGTTCAGGGTACCCAGGCATCTACTTATCCAATACATTGTCACAGAGGCCTCTACTTGCAGGTCTTCTGTGAATCTTCTGGTGGGGATTAAAGCTGTCCTCCCCAGTTGTAAACCCCAAGTTAGGGCAGTAGTAGAAACAGCACCTGCCTACTGCAAGTTAGATGGGTGAAGTCTAGTTCAAGAAAACATCATTTAACAAAAATGGTGAATCTAGTTCAATGTGTCCAGTCTCTTAATTCTTTATCTACACCGAGTACTCCCTTAAACAATTATTCACTGTGTAAACAAAACTCTTCTCAAGTTGATCAACCTAGATACAGTCTCCAATGTCATTCTGGTGTGAAGTGTGCATGCAGCACTTGCAATTGTCACAAGAAAATAACCAATTTCTTTTCTACTTCTGTAAATCAGGGTATAGCAAATCTTGTGTAACAGGAATAATGTTCACGGCATTGGAATACGCTAAATAAACGACTCTTGCAGTTGCTGCATATCTCCACGTCACTTTGGCATTTAATCAGCCACAAAAGCAGTTTATTGCTCAGTATACTCTGCTGCCATGAACATTATCAATTCAGCAAATATTAAAGAATATCATGCAGGTGTCACCGAAATGGGTGGTTTAAAAATTATCAGTTACCCTTTTTTCTGCAGAAATGAAAGCAAGCTGAATGGTATTTGAAGACATCAGGCCATTCTGATTAAAATTAATATAAAAAGAACCACATACAGCATCAGAAGCCTTTATGCCGAGACAGTGGATGCTGTGCTGACATCTTTCCTCCTTGTAGCGTGAGGGCTTACGTCTGAGAAAATAAGCTGTATACTCCAGTGAGTACTCTTGCTACAGCGCTTTGAATTCTTCACATCACAAAATCATTTATATTGATTTTATGACTAAATAAAGGAATGGAAATATGTTTCTCTTCATCATAAATTCTCTTTTTTTCCAGTTTAAGTAAATATTTGCGCTCATGGTTTAGGGATTGGTTGCACTGACAACTGAAAGCCTCTATTGATTCACATCCCTGGCTTGGTGAAAGAGCCTCTCCGTATAACCTTTCCCACAGTGCCCTTCCACAATACCTTCAGCTCTATCCTGGGAGGACAGCTCTCTCTAGGGCAAGAAGTAATTAAAGTCTCACGCTGGTTCACTCCTGAAGAGGTTGCTTATTTTCCATTCTTCACATAAGAGTTGCCACTGTAGATATTTAATATGACAAAAGTCTTGTACAGCACAAGCATATTTTGAGCACTAAGCGGGTGCTGTATTCAAGAAGGTTTTGTGACTCAGTTTACTGAGCCACCTCACTGAGACTAACAGGAATTTAAACATTACCAATATAAAGTCATCTGAGCCAGATTCATCCCACGTCTTTTCAGATTAAATTTCAGTCCCTCAGGGACAAGTCCTGAAGCAACCTCCATGCCTGTGCACCTGGCAGTGAAAGTGGTGTGAGGATATGTAAGAGGTGCAGAGGTCAACTTCATGCCAAAGTGCCGGTGCAGACGGGGGAAGCTAGGGATCAGCTACTCCTATGTTTTTTCTCCTTCTTCTCCCTCCACATAGAAATGATGTGGCCTCAGTGCTACAGTAATGGCCATGGAGCAGCTTCAGAACCTCACCACTCTTACATGAAAGTTCTATAGAATTTAACAGGCAGAGCTGCTTCTAGTGTGCTGGCCCCACTGGGGTGGGAAAGGGCAGAACTATATCTCTGCCCCCTCCTCCCCACCCACATTCAGGTAATTTGCTTCTCTAAAGCGGCGCAAAGAGCAAGAAGTCCTTGGGTATCTCAGACAGCAATCCCGTGGTAACTTTGGACGTTTGACTTTTGACAACTGTACGCTTATAAACTTTATAGATTCAGTCCACCTCTAACCAATTACAGAAATGTGTTAAAATGCTAAATGGTAGCAGAAATGAGTAGCTATTAAATGTAGTCTTTTATTTCAGCTGGTGCAGGATTTGGCCTTAAATTAGATAGCTGGCTAGTAATGAATCTACTGTTCTTCGTGTAAGCAACATTAGCTGTGCCCAGTCTCTCTTGAATTATTTACTGCTGTATGCTTTTCAAGTATCTAATTATACAATTTTGCTTCATTTCTTTTGGCGATATTGTGATAAACCCTCTCTGTCCTTAAGAGGTTTGACTGTACTCTTAGAGAACAGAAGAAAGATAATGCTTCAGCTAAGAAATATACTCAGTATGAATTAGTAGATTTTGAATTACTCTGTCCTGTTGTATGTGGAAAACTTTTGTTTTTTTATCTTAACTATTCCACTTGCCTAAATTCAGCAGAATGTAATACAAAAGACGACCAGGTTCAGAAGAATTCACCACAGTACTGGTACAGTGTAATAGTCACATTACTCTGATGGATTGAGAGAGAGATTTCACACACATGGGTGTATTTGAAAAGATATACACAAAGAAGTTTCATCTTTCTCAATTAAATGTTACTTTTTATTAATTATTTTTCATAGTTTGACCTACTACATTTGAGATAATGACTTAAAGTTAGGGACAGGGAACTGGGATCTAATAGTAAACAAATCCCATCCCAGCACTTCTCACTGAAATGGAAGATTCGATAGACCCACAAGGAGAAAAAGAAAGCCTGAGACTGCTATAGCAGCAATTGGCACAAAATATGTCCAGCTCATACAGAAGGCTGTTCAACATAGACCTTAAACGGGTGAGAAAGTTAATGAGAGACGAGGGAAACAAGAAGGTAAAAATACCCAACTGAACTGTCTCATCAGATAGCAAAATCTGATAAAGTATTCTTATATTGAAACTGAATTATTACAGAATGAAATGCAGGATTGTGCTATCAAACTTGGTCTCAAAAGAGAGAACTGATCTAACTGCTTTTTTTAGGAATAGTGGATCCCTGATATTTTGGATTTGAAACAGAGGAAGATCCAATTACTAATGAATGTATATTCTAGATCCCAAGGAAAAATCAAGTACAGGATCAAGAATAATTTGATAAGTTTTTTTAAAATTAGGATTGAGTATATTAACACCTAATGGAAAATAAATTCCATATGTAAAAGGAGTAAAACTTTATGACCTTGGATACAGCATCGAAGGCAAGCAGTGACTTCTTTTACTGTTATAAAGACTAAAGTCAATGTGACTGCTCATTAGACAAGTGCTTAAATAACTTGCTGAACTATGGCCATTGTCTGTACTGTATATTTTACTCCATGTTATTGTTCCTGTTCCTGGCAAATCCATGAAAGGATGGTTGTTATGAATTGTGTTGGTCATTAAGATGTGTCTAAAAAAAGTACACAGTTGCCTCTGAAGTCACCTGAAAGTATGTAGCTCAAATTCCCAACAGACAGTCTGGCAATACGTTACAATTACTAGTGGTCAATCATTATCAATTCTTATGATAACCACTGTATTCAGATGCTGAACTTATTTGATATTAATGTGGATGGTAACATGTAATTCCACAGACATTCAAATATAATTTGGAGAGCTCATGTTTCCTTGTTTAACTCATAGCAAAGTTTCATATTGTGGATGAAGAATGAAAAAATTAGCACTTAAATTCATATCCTCAAACTATTTATGCTGCCTGGGTAACTCCACTTTATATTTACCTTTTGAAACAAAATACATTTTAAACAAAAATAATTCTAACAGATGAACTTCAGTCTTATGCAAATGTCCTTTGTTTTGTGCTCTAGTGAGCAAGCTACTGTACCAATACTTTTGGCATTAGTACAAGACTGAATCCATGGAAGCATGTGTGTATTTACACAAAGAGGCTTCTAAGCTACAAAAATCCCTCTTGTTTGGTTACACTAATTTCCCTTGAATGAAGTTTGTATGCAAGCCAAAACAATGGTAGTTATCCTGTCCTCTAGAGCTCATTCCCAACTGAACAATGTGAATAATTGAAAACTTCCTAGCTAGTCCTGTAAGGCTACTCTTTCCTAAGTCAGAGGACTCATGCTGTTATTTTTACTTCCTTAGCCTTTTACTTCCTTTTCTTTAGAAAAAGGACCTTTGATAATTTGTTATCAAAAGTTTAAATATTTATAACTTGTAACTTTATTAGTATTTGAATGAAGTCTTTGGATTTTTTTTTGTAATTCATTTTCTGGTCTATTTTAGTCTGATTAGGGGATGAAAACGAAATATCCCATTGTGATATTCCAAATATTTCAGGTGTATGAGAAAAATGAAAGTGTCAACATAATATCGGGATGCAGACTTCGAGGAAAACTGAAGCCAAATCAAAGATAGTTTTGACCCAAAGGCCAGATGCTAATATTTATCTACCCCCAAGAGCAATAAAATCTGTTAGCTCAGCCAGCAGTCTCTGTCAAATGCACATTCTTACAGGGAAAATATGTAAAAATTGTGAGACAAAACAAATTAAACCTACCTTAACCAAATCTGGTCCCAACACCTCCACATCAGGTGGCTGAACACCAGCAGGTCTTGATGGTCTGGTGGTAACTTCTGACCAAGTGCTGCTGTTAGTGCCTCCATTAAGGGTGCTCACCAGTATTCTGTACTCAAACTTTTTCCAAGGGCTAAGCGCAGCACTCTGGTCAACATAGCTCATGGAATGATTACGAGGTAGAGTCATGAGAGTGGACACTTGTTCTGTTCCTTTAGCCCTCCTTTCTATTGTAAAGTTTTCCACCAAACCATTTGGGTGAACAGGAGGTTGCCATGATATAAGCACAGATGTTGGCGTGTCTGAATACAGCTCTGGAGCAGGAATATCTTCAGGTGCATCTGGGAGAGTCTGTATAGCTGCGGCCTTGGGTGAAAGTGAACATCCTTTAGAGGTGCAGCCTTCTACTTGAAATTGATAGACAGTATAAGGATGCAAATGATGTATGGTGCAATTAGACTGGGTTCCTGGCACTGTAGCTTGCAGTCGGCCATTTTGGTAAATGTTGTATTGAATGATGTTGCCATTTGGCTTTGATGGATGCTGCCAGATGATGACTGTATCCCTAGATTTAACATTCAAAAGTAATGGTGGGTCTATAGGACCAGGCTCTGTAATTAAAAAAAAAGGGGGATAAACACAATGTTGGGGCTGTTTTTTTTTAATGAAAGGCAGAGCTAGCAATTATCAACTACTTAAGGGAAACTACAAGGCTCAAAGGACAAAAGAGGTTCAGATTAATTGAATATTCTATTCCCCTTAAGAATGGAGGCCCAACTATTTAAAGGACTCTGCTGAATGTATATGGATCCCTTTTCAATGACAGGTTGCTTATTAAAAACAACAAAACCAATCTCTCAATGATATTACATTGAATACTGTTATCCTGGAGCGAAAATGTAAGACTACGTAACAGTTTAGAACCATAGTTCTAGCTTTTGCTGATATTTTTTCTAGAGCACCAGGTATTAATTACAACCTATAACAGTCATAACAAAGCTGCATATTTTACAGCTCAGTAAACCGCTTCTGCAACTTGCATTATATATTCAATATTTTAGTTCATTCTGTTTATAATTCTAATCCATTTTTTGCAATTTATCTACTCCTTGTTAATATTATAGGTGATTTTTTACTGTGACTGTGACAGAAGCTGCCGATTTAGCTCTTTCACCTACTGATAAATAAACAATGCACAGATCTGACCTTTAGGTTAACAGGTTTTATGCTTGCTCCACTCAGCACTCTAACTGATTCAATTATCATAAAGGTTCAGGAGCCTCCATGAATACTGAAAAAGACCGACCATATGCCTGCATAGGTGTTGTGGAACAGCAAATACTCTGCAGCCCTCCAGAGAAATTCCTTAATTGTAAATAATTTCACCATGCGACACAATCAAGTCACCTTGAATGCAAAACCCTCAGCCTGTGGAGGCAAAGTGTTATTTAAGCTTTACTGGGCTGCGTTAAATTCTGCAATTTGAAGGGCTGTTAAGTTTTTCAATTGAAATTTCATTTAAAATGCAGGTGCTTTTTATTATATTGAGGCTTTACTGCTCTCTAGGTACAAGCAAGAACATGGTGCAATAACACAAATCTGGCTCAATCACTGATCAGTAACAGCTGTAATTCCAGAACATTTAGCATTCTTATAAACCACATCCTGAAAACTATAAATTGCTACAGCAGATCAAGATAATACTATATCCCTCTATTCTGCCCACAGCAATTTTGACATTTATGAGATTTTTCTGTGAACATTAGATTTTATTGAAAAATCTTATAAAAAGATATACTTGGATTTCATAATTGTTTAAAATAGCTTTGCTTTTTGTGGGGTTGTTTTTTGTAAGTTTCAAATATCAAAGGGTTTAAAATTCAGCACTGACTATGTATGACTGTTACATGCTTTACTGTATTAGCATATGCAGAATTCCATATAGAATAGTCTGTAATACAGCCATTTACTTCCCCGGTGAAGTACAAATGCAATCCCAATCATTAGGAAAAACCTCTTCATGGAGAAAAAATGTTTTTGCTATGTACAGGCATTACAATGACGTCATTCTTGTTAATTTTTAAATGCAAACATATAGGAACCCTAGAAAACAAAATAATTCTGGCACAATGCATAGTCCTTTCTTTACGTTTGGAGAATAGCCAAAGCAGCCAGAGGACCTGATTCTGCTCTCACATCATAAATGTAAATCAAGGTGACTTCACTAAAGTCAATGGAATTACACTGGTATAAAATTGGTGTAAGAAAGCAGAAATGGGCCAGAAATATTTGTCTCATTTTCAGATTTATAAAACAGGGGAAAGTGTTTTCCTTTCACTACATGTTGTATCACAAAGTAATTTCTATTTAATGTATTACAGATCACAGGCCAAATTCTGCTTAGTCACACTTGAATGGAGCACTCCAGATTTACATCAGTGTACTGTAAGATGAATTTTGACTCTTGCATTCTTAATTAGAAAAAAAATCTGCCCTGAGGATCAACCAAATTCTGACCTTACTTACACTTGTGCAAATCCAGACAGTTTGTCATTTGGAACAGAGTTTGGCCCATTATTTAGAATTTATTATTTTTCAGAGTAAAGCAAATTTGTATTCCTTAAAATAACGATTTTGCCCTGAAGGAAAAAAAATCCCTTTTGACATTTAAGATCTTGAAAATCACTTGTGGGGAATTGACGTTTTTAAAAATGTTGAAAGATATAATATTTTCCAATGAATTGTATGCCAGCATTTTGTTTAATTATACCTCATATACAAGCTATCACACTGTGAGCTTTTGCAGGGGAAAAAATAACAATCAGGCAGTTTGTTCTCTGTTGTGATGGAAGGGATAAGCCTTTTATTTCTACTGAATAAGTTGCTGGCATAATAGGTGAAACATTTGTGATAATTAGATGAACTTGTGCTCCAAACCCCCACAGAGTTTAGACATATTCCTTAAAGACAATCTGCTATAATGTATGGGAAGAGATACTTAGCTTCAATTTTGCTTTTCCCCCCCCCCAAACAAATACTTTTTTTTTGGGTAGCTAACACATCTACCCATACATTCCCTGCTGGCCTTTTAAAGAGAGAGACTTAAAACTCTCTCAATTCAGACAAGACATTTGAGAGATGCTTAATTGGCCCCACTGGATAAGGAAGCGTTAAATCTTGGTCCCTAACACTCATGCAATGTAGCTTCTTTTTAAATGACAAGCAAAATCATCTAATTCTATATACAAATCAACTAGCATGATACTGCTTGGTTGAAAGGGTCACCACAATTATGTAAAACATGAGCATTAACTATAATTGGGGTAGTTTGCTAATACAATAAAAAGCTCTGAACATGAGGAAAGTTATGCTCACAGCAGTAGCTATCACTTTCTAAAGTAAGAATTCATGGATGAAATGACATGAAAAAGATGGTTATAAAATTTTAATGGAATGATAAAAGGCAAAAGTCAGCCTCTCAGCTGAATTCTTAAAATCCCTATATATCACAATCAGCTCCTTAACTGTAAAATCAATGTGGAGTATAACATGTTGTCAATGTGGTTGTCACTGGAGGGAAGACTGCAAAGTATGACAGCTACACAGCTCAGCCTGCCAATGATAAAAATAAAATCGTAAAGCTCTTTACTCAGATGTAATTGTTTATAGAACTAACTATTGAAAATGGGAACAGGGAGCATCTTTTTCCTTAAGATCTCTGATTCATATTTCAAGCCATTTCATTACAACATTAAAATTGGACGGTAGTTTCATTTTGGCAAATGAAATTATCTTTAATGGAAGGCTATTTTGCTCATTTACTTCAGTCTCTACTTAAAATGAAGGCACAGAATTGTCATTAATCTTTTTTAATCACCAGCCTAGAAACACATATGTTTATATACTTACCTGTACAGATTTTAGGGGGCCTATTCACCCACCCATGTGTGTATATGGGTCTATACATTCATTAATGTTCCGGGAGATGTACCTAGGTTACTGCTCATTAAAGCTAATGAGAGTTGCATGCTTTGACTGGAAGCTCTCTACCTAAACAGAATAGACCCCCGTTCATCGTAAGCCATCTATTTTTTCCCCCCTGAGACTTCTTGGTGGTGAAATTATAAACATTGACAAAATGTGGTGTCAATTATAAACTGCAGAAACTATTGGCTCCATTCAGTGGCAATCCAAGTTCTGCCCACAAGAGGAGCATGATTCTATTGTCACTTAGCCTCAGCCTTCCTCACTCATGACATTACCTCACCCTTTAGCTATAATGTAATATGAAGTTACATGCTGCTTTATACAGACGAAGAGCCACAGTTATGGAATGGTAATACTTTTGCCTGTGCTGACAGAAGAGAGATATCTTTACATTAGGACTTTTTCCACAACAACACTATAGGAGATTACTCAAAGGAAAACAAATAGTTTTTTTGTTAATCTCAACCAAGGATAATTTGAGCACGGACATTTCAAATAATCGTATGAGGTAACAGCTCTATAGTGATAGGCACTACATACATTAATAAAATAAATAGAAATAAAATGATTTTTCCTATTAAGGACAAACTGGCTATTAGTAAATCTATCATCCATAGTTAGCTCCATAAAATCATGGCACAAACAAAGGCACTGTAGTGGTCTCATGCTGAACAACTATTGTATAACATGTATGTTTTGCCTTTACCTCTTGTGAATGAGCATAGGACTTAAGTATGAAATCAGGGGATGGCCTCTGAATCATTTGAGCCAGAAAAAAAGGGAAGGTTAGGTTGTCTGACAAAAACCTTTTTGCTGAAGTGATGCCCAAAAGAAAGGTGTACTTTAAAGACAGTATAAAGAAGTTTACCCCATGAACTCAAAGAGCGCATGAATGTCAACTCGACACTAGAGTGTTCCACTGTGAATGGGATCAAAGACCTTTGAAGAGATATTGCCTTCAGAAAGAGGAAGAGGTGTGCATGAAGCACCACAGCAGTACTGTGAAAAAATATATCTCGAATCTTTATGAAAAGCTGAGTAGACGAAATGTTAAAATGTCTTTTGTTACCAGTAGAGGGGGGTTGTATTTTTCAATATGACCATGAACAACAGGTCACTAAGCTGCTATGGTAAATCCAGTTGGCGGTGTTTCCTGTATTTGAAGATGAAATTGATCAAATCCTGTGAGAAACTATCAAGATGTGGCCACTTAGGGTTCCATGCAGAGAGCTTCAGATGTGGACAGCCTTTGGGAGACTCTTCAGTGAATGAGGTTCTGAGATAATGGTAAAATCCACAGCTGACATACTGACTTATGCCTTGGGAGCCATGGTCACCTGGCCAGAATGGAACTTGGAAGTGTTCCTGCAGCTTGGTTGTCAATCTTTCTAGTCATCCTGGATGTTTGAGGGAAGGGAGGAAAGACATAACCCTAGGCGTCTGACCAGAGGAACAAGGCATCCACTCACCAGGCATGGATGCCAACTTGAAGAACAGATTTTGTTCACTTCATGTTGGATAATTCCACCCGTGGAAGGAACCACCTCCAAGCAATCTCAAACACTTGTGGGCTAGATGCCAAAAAATGGAAACTGAACCAGCAACAGCTGAGCTTGTCAATGTGACTGCTGGTCTCAAGGTAGATGTACATGGTTTTGGGGGACAGAGCCAGATGTTCCAAGTAGAACAGGATCTTGCTGTTTAGGCTTTTTTTTTTCATTTCATTTTGATGGTTAAGATAAGTCCTCTTGGTTCTGGAGCCACTCTCCATGTGGATAGTTATAAACTGTGGAAGAATACACGGAAAGAGGCTGATTGCTTCACTCGCCACTGATCACAGCTTCAAGCAGTTGATGCTCAGCTGCAATTCCTGGGGAGACCACTTTGTCCTGAACCATATTTAGACCTATCTGAGCTCCCCACCCTGACAGATTGGCATGTGTGGTCATTGTGGGTTCCTGGCAGATCTGCCAGTTATTTGTCCTTGAATAGTTGATGGGTGAGGGGCGCTTCACCAACACAGGTAGTGCAGCACTTCTGGCAATAGGTAGTCCATTTCCTAAGTTTATCTCCATTGACCAATCAGACAATCGTGAAAGGGCCAGAAAAGGATCATTTCCATATGATCCCAACAGGCTTACAAGCGAGAGGCACTACTGTGCTGAAATCTGTTGAGTGCAGGAGAAATGATTGATGAGAACACGAATTTTGTTTGTGTTTTTCTCAGAAAATATCACTGAAGCCCAAGATGGTTTTGAAGAATTCTCCCTGATGTGACAGCACCTGAGGGAGTTAGGGAGAAATCCTGCAGAGAAACTACTGTAAAAACCTAGGACATTCCAGTCTGGCAAATGTGAAGTGATGAGCTGTCCTTACGACTGCTTCTTTGCCAACAGGTATTTGGATGGCCCTTTTCCTCAACATGGTTACAAAAATGGCTGTTACAATGGTAAACACCCATGGAGAGAATGACAGGCTGAAGGACATTGCCTGGAATTGATATTGTTTGTTTCTGACTGCAAAGTGCTGAAATTTGTTATGAAAGAGGTGTATCGGCACATGCAGACCATGGGTGCACATACAAATTTCTGCATGTTCCAGATGCACTAAGATCAAGAATCAGAGGGGTAGCCATGTTAGTCTGGATCTGTAGAAGTGACAAAGGGTCCTGTGGCACCTTATAGACTAACAGAGGTATTGGAGATCAAGAAGTTTTTTCTAAAGCACATGTGGAAATAGCAATTTCCCATTGTTTATAACTGGGTCAAATCTGGCTGGACGTTTCTTACAGACAGCAAAAAGCATCTCTCCAACCTCAGGACTATCCCTTTGGGGCTGTTATCAACTGGTGTATTTTAGAGCAGCCTTAAGGCTACACTAAAAGTATAATGGGTTTGGGGCTAGCATAAAACTGGCTTCAAGAGCTGTAACTAACTCCTTGGCAGCTCTCCCTCTCAGCCCATCCAGAATGTTCACTATAAAAGAAAAGCATTAAATAAGATTAATATCTTAATTCCATAAAGTTGAGGGGAGATTCCATTTTATTCTTAAATGCATTGCATGAAATTCTGATCTCAGTTACTCAGCATAAATCCAGAGTAATTCTATTGTTTTCAATAGAGTTAATCTAGATTTACACCCAAATAACTGAAAGCAGAATTTAGCCAAGAAACTTCCTGAATTGTTTGTATTTGTCTGGCAGCAAATAGTCTGACATTATGCTCACCAAGATCACTGGAACAAACATCTTTTATTAACACATGTTTAACAGGCTTTAAAATATTCATAGGAAATGTACATTATTGTTATTTGGCACTGGCAGGTTAGACTTTTAAAAATGCATGGAATCGGTTACTGGTGTCAGTCTGATGTAAATGAAAAAAATATTTGAAATATCTATTAACATTCTTTTCAGCATCTACCTTTATATTATAATATTTTTTCCCAGACAACAGATTTTTTATGGTGATGTTTATTGAATTTCCTCTCATCTTATCTGATTTCTTGCTAGTCCGGTGAAACAGCTATTATAAGTAAAATATGTATGGTCAAATCCTCAGCTGGTGTAAATTAGTGTAATTGTATTGACAAACAGAGTTACAGCTATTTACAATAGTTGATCAGGCCAATATACCTATATATGTTATCTTTCTATGGATATTTTGTGCTACAGAGGCATATATTTGTAAGGTAAAACTCAAATATGGACATGGGGACATTTCTGTATTTTACCAGGTTAAGAGATACAGGAAATTTCAACTGTCAAAACTGCACTTTAAAAAGTCAGAGGATATTGGTTAGAAAGATCGGGTATTAAGTGTAGCTCTGGCAATAAGCTGTCAGTATAGGTGGCTTTACAAGCAACACGTTGAAGCCTTGACAGAAATACTACTTATGCCCATTGCCAATCATTCAGTCTTTGTCAATGGAATTGAACATCCTTTCAGAGATGGCAGCCCTCCACAATGACACCAAAAATACAGAGTCCTCTGTCACCATTATAGAGGTGTAAGCTGTGTTGGTAAATTACAAACGCAGACATTGTTGGATACTGGAGATACATCAGCATGTATTCTTTATCAATGCAAAAGGAGCAGGGTGTGGGAATGAAATGCACGGTCACTGAGAGGATAGAGTTTATAACTGCGCTACAAAAATAGCGTTTCTCAAGATGAAAAACCAGATGTGGCAGCAACAGTTTAAGAAGCAAATGAATAGAAATTCTCAAAACATTAGAACCGGGCAAATATCAATAGAAAGTTTTCCATTAATTTTTCCTCAAATGTTTAAATGAATTCACCTCAGCCACATCACGCCCCTTTTGTGTCTACCACCTACGGACATTAATGCAATCACATGTTTCATAAAAATGTTCGCAGAAAGTAAAAATCACTCTTGTACAGAAGACACAGGTTCAATGCACCAGTAAAATACCATTTATGGGCTTAAGTTGGAATAAAGTGGAGCACAGGTCTTGAGCAACCTCTCTGAACAAGAGTGAATTTCACCCAAAAAGCGTATTTAGAAGTTGCACACACACACGTATTTGCAGAAGCCTTATTTTAAACTCATACATCAATGACTGAGCGCAATGTGTACTCATCCCACACAGGAAAAAAAAAATTGTGATTTACCTGACCATTCTCAGCTAACTATTATAGTCTGAACAACAAATATTCACAGGTAACTGTTCAGTCAATTCACCGTTTTAAAAAAACGTATTAAGTAATTTTACACAACAAGTGCATTAAAACAAATTATGATCTGATCAAAATTATGATATGATCTATCTTTATAGGTAGAAAAGAGGCTAGTCTCTGGTTCTGCAAAGATTGACTCATATACTGAACTTTATTCATTCATGTGAGTAGTTCCATTTAAATCAATGGGGCGATTCAAGTGCTTACATTTAAGCACTTGTGTGTTTCCAAGATTGGGGCCTACATTTATCTGATAAGTTACCTCTTGTGAATTATTTGCCCAGCTGTAAAAAACATGTCTCCAACTGATGATATATTAAGACATATTTCTGTTCGAGATATTTTCTGAATACAGTCTGCTTTGATCTTAGAGAAAGGGGTGGGAACAATGAGGAGCCACAAATGGTGACTAGTTTATACCCCAATTAATTCTGGTACTTTAGGTCCAAGTTGCCGGATTCTGTTTTCACACTAGTGTAAATCTGGAGTAAAAGGAAAAGCAGGACCAAGGGGTTGGAATTTTCTTTTTTAAATTACAAAAAATATTTTTCTCTCAGAATTTCTCTTGTTTATTAAAATGAGTTATATGACAGGAGGCATCTCTTAGGCAAAGATTTTGATTGTTCTGATATCTAGTATACTGGGGTCATTAGCTAATGATTTGAAAAATGAAAGAAAATGTTTTTCAAAAGCAACAGCACACTTCAAGAAGCCTGGTTATGGATATACTAGATACCTTCATTACACAGCCATTGGACTCCAACTATGCTGTATCTGAGGTGTATGTGTATTTGTGTGTTTGGTAACTGCACACCTTCTCATGTGTTGTTTTTATATTGCACCTAGTACCTGTGCAACAAATGTCAGTTAAAATGGCTACATTCACACCCCTAGCTTTAATGCATCAAAGCAAGGGATTGTCAAAAAAATGCAAGTAGAGTGAGTTTGCAAAATATGGACCAATTAATGCCAGACATGGTGGATGAGTCAAGGGGCTAGCAATAATAAAATGTGCCTTCTTCTTACTGATGACTTGTTTGAATCAGTATCCAAAAGTCCTACAGAAAGCTGTCGCACTACTTAGGTGGCAACAGCCCAATGACCACAAAATAAATGACATCCTTCTTTACATTCTGAACATGATGACAAGGCTATATCTTCATTTACTACTGACTTCAATACATTTACTGATGTAAATGAAATCAGAATTTAGCTCAGAGAATGCAAAAAAACCCCAAACCTCACTCTAACAAACTATACACACTAACAAATATTTTTCTCTATCTGCATATGGCCATATATGAATAGAGAGAGATATTATATAATGAAATGAGGTATTTCTCTGAAAAATATTCCTTTACATCCCTTTAATAAACAGTTCACACAACTCATACAAGATTTTTAGGTGTTTTTATTACTGTAGCTTAGCTCTCAGGGAGAAAATATGTTATTACTATTAAGCTAATAAAATGAGATAAAAAAAAGAAAAGAAATCATATGCAATGCTAGTTTAGCCAGCAGAAGGATATGCATTTGTATTATCTGCTAACAGATGTTTAAAATAAGTGGGAATGAACTGTGTATTTTTGCAAGCTACTTACTGTCCTCTGCTGTAATCATTGGAGTCCAGTCACTATATGTATTACCATAACCATTGGAGACTATCATTCTCATCTCGTACACTGTATATGGCTGAAGATCTTTGACTATGTAGCTTAAGGAAGCAGAGGGACTGGAGAATAACCTGGAAAGAAATGAAGAATGAGTTATAAAGTTCCAAAATACAAGGGGGTGGGGGAGGGGTAGAAAAGAAGACAAAGCCACCATAGGGGTGAGCCACCTCTAAAGTAATTTTACTTCTCTTCACTGACAATGTACAGTAGATTTTTATTGTTTGCATACTCTAGAATATCATCAGTGGAATGCCTAGGCCTCATCTGGAGTCGGTAACTGGGTAAGCCTGGAGCGTTATTGCGAACTGGTGTAGACCAGACAACCTGAAGACTGGTCGGCGTGGCAGATGAAAGCCTTGGAGGCAGCATGCCATCTGGAGCTGTCGAAAAACATGGATGAATTAGAGCAGAGAAAACTGCGGAGAACATATGCTGGATGGAATCAAAATGCTCCATATACTGGAAAAACTGTTCCTCGGGATCAACAGCGATGTTAACATGGTCCATTTAATTTAACATTTTCATTACTGAAGTACTGTACTTCTTTATGTTCTTCTTTCCAATACAATTACACTAATATCACTGGGTTGAGATCAACCCCCAAAACACCAAAAGGAATTCAGATGTAACATTCTATTCCACCTGTTAGTATATCAGCCCCCACCCTCCCTCTGAGCCTGATTCTGCCAACTTTACTCACATTGAAGTCAAAGGAACATTTCATTGAGGAAGTATTACTCAATGTGAGTAGCAGGGCAGCGAAGTCAGGCACTTTACCCCTCCCCTTCTCTCATTAAAAACTTGACACAACATTTATCAAATCAGATACTCAGCTGATATAAATGAATGTAGATCCACTGAAGTCTGAGGATTTGGACCAGTACTTCTTCCATTTGATTAATTGTAACATGTATTGAGTGGGCCCAGGAATCACAGATCCAGCCCTATTCCAGGTTCTGAGGCAGCTCTTCAGCTGGCATCAATCGGTGTAATCCCATTGAAGTGATTTACACCAGCAGAGATTGTGGCCTTATGGTTTTCTCACCATGAAGGACTAACCTGCATGAGAAACCTTTCATGTATAACACATTTGGCATTTGTGTATTGGATGCCAAAACAGCATATTTTCAGAATGTTACATAGAAAGGTTGGACGATTTGATTTTTTTTTTCATTTACATTTTGTAAAATGCTTGTTTCTTTGATGGTTCAGTAATTACCATTTGCATCTTTCTGTGGTCATCCAAATGGAAATTTTTCATCACTGTTCTCTTTTTCTGGTACCAGGCTGACAAAGATTGTTGTAAACCAATCTATGGTTCAGTGTGTTGACTGGCACCTATATTAAGGAACTGCAACTGATTGGCAGAACTACTAAACTGGGCAAGCTTGCTTGGGTAAGCAGCACGTTGTAATTTGGTTTTATGATCTTCATGTACCATGTCAAGAATAGCTGTCTCCCAAGTGGCAAAAAACAGACACTGTGATGACATGGTGCCTGAATCCTTTCTGCTAGAGTTTAAAGATTAAGTTCTTCTCTCAGTTACTATACATTCGTGTAAATCGAGATACTCCATTGATGTCAATGAAATTGTTCTAGATTAACACTGATAAACTAAAATCAGAATTTGGCATGCAACGTTTTAAAATCTGTATGTGCAAAATACAGTGCACATAGGTAATCATTCATTATTTTAGCATCCATTTGTAAAGTGCCTTGTAAGGTCAATTGTAAGTAAGCTCTGCCAGTACAAAATGAGAACAAAAATAAATAGCAATTAAAATAAAAATACGTTGCATTACTATAGTGCCTTTCATCAGAGGACCTCAAAATGCTTTTACAAACATTCACTAATTAAGCTACACAATCTCTCTATGAGGTAGGGCACCATCTCATTCAAAATTAAATTGCATCTGAACTTTAAATGTACCAACTGTTTAAGTACACACACAAACTCTCCATAGATCAAGACCAGAAGTATACCACCACTAGCTGAAAATACCAGGGGAATTCAGGTAAGGGAATCTAATTAACTCACTGGTAATTTGGCCAAGAAGCTGGGGTTCACACCACTATATTTGAGAAAAGCATTATGAAAATAACATATTGCCTGCTAAGGAGGCAGTGTGGTCCACTGGCTGGGTCACTGAACTGTGCTTATTCCCAGCTCTGCCAGTAGTCTGCTGTGTGTGACTTTAGGCAAGTCATTCCCCTCTGTGTGCCTTAGATATCTCATCTGTAAAATGGAGACAATGACACTTACCTCTTTTGTAAAGCCCTTTGAGATTCACAAATGAAAAGCATCAAATAAACTCTAACTATGTATTTGTATTAGTTATTATGGTGGTACAGGAATGTTCAAGAGACAAATATGTAGCTGTTTAATAGTTAACTACAGTATTTACAATACAGATATGAATTTAGTTGCCTAGATAATCAAAGTTAGAGGTCCAAAGATATGACATTGTACTGGTACAATGAAAAGAACAGTAGAGAATGTGGGCCAAACTCATCCCCTGTGTAGGTCCATTGACTTAATTTGGTCCTTTGAGGTTTTCAAATGTTAGAATGTACAAAATATATATCTTTTGTATAAAGGATTTCCTGGATCTTGCCGAGAATTTCATTAATATGCACTGTGAAAAAGAAGACTACAGGAATAAAGCACTTTTGAGTCTCTGTCGAGTAATAACTAGAAAGGTGCTCTATAAAATTGGTCACATTTTGATCATTAAAACTTCGAAGTGTTTCCCAAACAACCTGATCATTCTAAATTGTATATAGAACATATTCTGGTTATTTCAGCTACTTCCCATAACTGAGATCTTTAATGTAATATTTCCCTCAGTTTAACCCCTTTTATCCTACTCTTATTCCCCAAAGTGCCGAAGCAATAACTGGTAACCAGAAATAATTCAGCTGCAGGTTTCTCAACAGAAGAGCCATGTATCTATCAGCTTGATATATTGTCTTTAAGATGCAATGTTGCTCAAAAAGCTCCCCTCAAGCTTTAGTATCACCCTCAGGGGGCAACCACTCCATTTGCAACCTACTGAATCAACATCTTGTCCAGTAAATCCTAACTAGACCTGGTAAAAAAAAATCATGCTTCATCTACAAAGAGAGAGTCTAAAGGATGGGAAAAAATCTTTAATTACCTGTCTACCTTAACTGTTTTATTGTAAGAGCAAATGGAGAAAGAATTATGCATAATAAATGGTTTAAACTGGCAATACCACCAGTTTTGGGAGAAAATGTAGTCCTGGCAATAAGATACAGGAAGATGAGCCAAGAGAGGCATTCTATTCCCAGCTCTGTCACTGGCTTGCTTAGTGGCCTTTGAAAAGTCACTTAACATCTGTGCCTCAGTTTTCTCAACGAAACAGGAGCTAATGATAGATCTCTAAGATTTTCAAAGATGACTAAGGATGAAAAGCCTTTATACGGTGGCTGCACTGTAAATGTTTCCTCTCTATTTTGAAAGACTCTATTGCTTTGAGAGATATTTACCAATCACAAGAGTTTTCCAATGTCCATAGGGCCATCTCTCTCAAAAACACAAGAAACTTTTAACGTGCAGTCACCAAAAGTGATCTATTTGAACCATAAAGTGTTATATCCATTAAATGGATCTGCATTATTCTACACTTCAGTGCAATGCCACATAACTTAATGAGAGCAAGAACAGGCTGAAGGGCTAGATTCTAATCTCTATTAAATGGGTGTAAATTCAGAGTAATTCCAGTGAAGTTATTCTAGATTTACAGTGGTTGTAACTGAGATCAGAACTGGTCCTCACCCTGGTATATCCATAGTATCTGCAGAAGGCAAACACAAGTGTTTATAACTATGCAAATGTAATTCTAATAGTATGCCACATCTGCACATGCAAAATATTTAAAAATAGCACAGGTGCTGCATTTGCTTCTTATCTAAATGTTTTCCTTACACATGTGCGCATGCAAACTGTAACAGCAGACATTTAACTACTGGGGAAGGAATTGGCTCTTCACGGTTTCTGCCATAAGATTGAGGAGCTATTGCAATGATAACGTAGTTTCTGCCAATCTGTCTTTGGATGAATGTCTTCTTAAGTCATGTTCACTCTTGCCCTTTTCCAGGTCTAATTCACACACTTCATTTCTTTATTTCACTGCATTGTTTTTTAGCCACCTCTGATTCATTTTCTCTTAGGTGTCCATTCTAAGACCATGTTATTCTAGTCACTTTTTCTGGCAAATTGTTCTGCACCTTGACATTTGTTTCTCTTGTTTTTCCTCAAGCATGCCTGTTACCTTGGCATTTGTTCTGTCCGCATAATTCCTATCATTGCTTTCTCCATAATTCTCGGTATAGGCACATGTTTTTGTTTCATTTACTCAGTGAGAGACCATGTTGCTGGGCCATATGTCATCACTAGAAGGGCACGGTAGTTATAAACCTTTATCTATTGCCAAAACAGAAGATTGCTTTTTCTGTGTCTCATCTTCACGGATGCACTAGAGTCATTCTGGTTTCTCTTTTAACTCCTTCAGTCAGAACATCTCACTTATTCAATATTCTTGGGTTTTTCATTTCAGTTATGTACCCAAGCATCTTATCCTATCTTCAATATCACTATTGCACATGATCCATCCTACACTTTGTAGATCTCAGAGTTGATCTCTGCTATCCCGACATATTGTTTGAAAAAGGATGGGTTTGCTGGCCCACTCACCGTGAATAATACTTCCTCTTTTCTTGCTCAGGTTTGGAAGTCTTCACTGAGATGTAACTTTCCTTCTGATTTAGGACTATTCTACACTACCCGCCGATTCGGCGGGTAGCAATCTATCTTTTGGGGATCGATTTTTCGCGTCTAATCTAGATGCGATAAATTGATCCCAGAACGCGCTCCCCGTTGACGCCGGTAATCCACCCCGACGCGAGGCGGAAGCGGAGTCGACAGGGGAGCGCCAGCCTTCGACATTGCAGCGTCCTCACGGCGAGGTAAGTCGAGCGAGGTACATCGACTTCAGCTACGTTATTCATGTAGCTGAAGTTGGGTACCTTACATTGCTCCCCCCTCCCCCCATAGTGTAGACCTGCCCTTAGTCATCTGCCTGTTCTTTTGTTGGCATTTTGTGGAGGTCTTTAGTAGCAGTTCTGCCACTGGGACACTGACCTACTCAGAAAAAATTTATTTTATCAAATCCTTTCTAAAATTTTATTTTAATCCTTAAATCTGTCTTTATTGCAATTTTATGTGTAATTCGTAGCTGTTAATGTGAGATCATAGTGCATTCATCTGCATGCAGCAATAGCTATTTCAGTATCCCAAGTTGTATAGTACAACTTTAATAGGCAACGACAAAACAGCACCAGCAATGGGACTTCAACAAAGCTTTGTTCAATGGCCAGGCAGCCACAGTGAAGAACTGAAGGAGAGTTTTAAGACAGCACTCTTACGGGGCCTTACTTCAGTGGAGTTACTCCTGGCTTACATCGGTTTAAGTAAAAACAAAATTAGAATTGATTTTTTCACACAATCGTAACTGTATTCAGGGCATCAGCTTCTGAAGTGAACAGAAGTGTAATAGATTGCCCCTTTCCAAAAGCTTTAAATTACCCCATGCTGAAGTCAAGGTTATAGGAGCAGCATGTAAGATTTGTGCCCTGTGCCTTATGCTGATTTAAGAAGAGCACACAGGCACACTACTTCAGTCAAGTTATATAGAAGTTTATCTGCATTACCCAACTTGAACTTCTGCTAAACTACAGAAGATATAAAAGAATGCCAATAGGCAATTAGTTGACTGATTGATGATTATAAATACCTGTCAGAGACACAATGAATGGAATTTATAACTGCCCAGTAAAACCAATTATTTGTCATGATGTTTAAAAGGATACCCAGCCAATACTATCACATAATAAAGCTACTTAAAAAGCTTCCACCACATTCTAAAACCACAGGTGAATAAAAGTGCTCTACCAGTAATCATAAAAATATAGGGCTGGACGGGACCTTGAGAGGTGACCTGGTTCATAAAACCCCTCCTCCCATGGAAAGCCAGGAAAAGTATACTTAATCAGTACTTCCAATTACTTTGCTCTATGCACAACTTCAACACCCTGTGCCAATTAGCTGTATGGGATGACGGAATCCTTTCCACTCCTCACACAAAGGCTATGTCTACACTACCACCGGATTGACACTCTGCCAATCGATGCACCGGGTGGTCGATTTAGCAGGTATAGTGAAGACCCACTAAATCGACGGCAGAGTGTTCTCCAGTTGACCCCAGTACTCCACAAGGAACAAGAAGAGTAAGGCAAGTCGATGGGAGAGTGTCTCCCATCAACCGAGCGCAGTGTAGACACTGCAGTAAGTTGACCTAAGCTACGTCAGCTCCCGTTACGTTATTCACATAACTGGAGTTGCGTAACTTAAGTTGACTTACTGTGGTAGTGTAGACACAGCCAAAGTCTTGCAAACAACATAACCACACCTTTCCACTACCTTGGAGAGTGCTCATGGCAGAAGAAGGGACAGGATTCTGCCCGTCTACTGTGTGTGTGTTTCAGAGTAGCAGCCGTGTTAGTCTGTGTCAGCAAAAAGAAAAGAAGTACTTGTGGCACCTTAGAGACTAATTTATTAGTCACATTTATTTCAGCATAAGCTTTCGTGGACTACAGTCCACTTCTTCGGATGCATAGAATGGAACATACAGTAAGAAGAAATTTATACATTCAGAGAAACATGAAAAGGTGGAAGTACCCATACCAACTGTAAGAGGCTAATTAATTAAGAGGGACTATTATCAGCAGGGGTGAAAAACTTTTGAAGTGATAATCAAGACGGCCCATTACAGACAGTTGACACAAAGGTGTGAGGATACTTAACTAGGATACTTGACATGGGGAAATACATTCAATTAACGTAACGACCGATATCTTCTTACTGTATGTTCCATTCTATGCATCCGAAGAAATGGACTGTAGTCCACGAAAGCTTATGCTGAAATAAATTTGTTAGTCTCTAAGGTGCCACAAGTATTTCTTTTCTCTGTGTGTGTGTGTGTGTGTGTGTGGCCACAAGTACTTCTTTTCTCTCTGTGTGTGTGTGTGTGTGTGTGTGTGTGTGTGTGTGTGTGTGTGTGTGTGAGAGAGAGAGAGAGAGAGAGAGAGATCTGCAGGTTTTTTACGAACAGTCTTAAGAAGGGAACCTCAGAGCTGAAATTCTATTTGTTACACGTTTTGGGGGTACAATAGCTTATTTGGATTTATTTGGATTTCTTTGAAGATCAAGAGATCTGCAGTCTGAACATTTTTTGTTGGAGCAGTGGATATATCAGGGAATTGAAAGCACCCTACAGAGCCTTTAACTCTAGGTTGTTGGTTCAAATCTAGTCTATGGTAGTAACAAACAAAACCACTACCACTTAATGATAGTTTTAATGGGAACATTAGCTTCAGTGGGTTGTCCTTGGTATGTGTCTTAAGAGGTACAATAAAGTAGGACAAATAGATTGGCACTGTGATTAGTTCAGTACTAATTTTTTGATTTGAACCTTTTTAAAGCAATGTATTGCTTTGAGGCATCTGTAAAAGCTTTGCACCTAACAGCTGGACTAAAATACTGCCCTTATGGGTAGGATTCATGCTTGAAGTTGTGGCCAAGGACAACAGTTTTGACAAGAGCACAGGTCAGGTGGGCCTGGGCTGGGCAGCCACACTACACAGCACGTTGTACACTTACTGCTTCTTTTTAAAAGCTAGGGTATACCGAAGGTGACTGCAGGACTCGTGGTCACTAGATCACACCCCATCCAGCCATGATGTGCCTGACACCATGACACGCAATTTATACCCTTATTGTTCTTTCCCCACCTGCTGAGTGGGAAAAGATTTTCTACATCTTCTACTCCCAGTAGGGATGGTGTCCCTAGCCTCTGTTTGCCAGAAGCTGGGAATGGGCAACAGGAGACGGATCACTTGATGCTTACGTGTTCTGTTCATTCCCTCTAAAGCACCTGGCTTTGGCCCCTCTTGGAAGACTGGATACTGAGCTAGATGAACCTTTGATATGACCCAGTACAGCCGTTATGTTCTTAGTAATTTATCCATGCAACTCAGTAGGATTTGGTCCTTATTCAATTCTTTTATATATAATACAAATATAGATTTATGAAAGGAAAATATTTAAAGCTCACTGGGTCCTACTTATCATATTTAAACCTGAATTCCTGCATTAGTGATAGTTTTTTCTGGTTAATTGCTGTGCATAGATTACTAAGGTCATAACATGGCTCATACAAAGTAAATTTCACAAAGACGGTCATATACAGCATTGCTGTCCTCATAGGTTGTTTGAAAATAGAGTTATGGTAGCTTCTTGAAATACAGAAAACAAGCACTTACTGTAACTCAACTGAAAACTGCACATCGGAATTCTTCTTCCCCATAATGGTTGAATTTCTCTTTGCAAAGGTGCTTCCTTTGGACATTCATAAATACACTAATAACTTACAAGAGCAAGAAGTTCTCTCTCTTCTCCTTTCATATTTATATGTGTGGGCATTTGCTCTAGATCTTCACCTGAAAGCAAACTGTTTACTGTTTTCATTTAATTGAATGCTGTAATGTGCTATGGTTTATAAATGAAAAGGCTAGAGAAAACAAACATCTTACATTTTGATTAAAAAGAAACGATACGGCCCATTGTTTATATCAATAACCCAAAACATTCCACATAGCAAACACGTTGCTAAGGATCAGATTCTACCACCCTTAACAACATTGAGTAATAATTTCCAATGAATGCATGGGGTTTTAGCCATTCCCTTCCTGGCTACCTTACGGTTACTATTTTTTAGTATTAAGAAGAATATCATTTCCTGCTTACCAGAGATGAATGGTAACAAACTGAAAACAAACTGAACAAAGCAACAATATTAAGTGGAAATGCTAATTTGTGCATTATTTTAACCTACTGCCTTCAATTCTCTATAAAGCATATACCCTTTGAAGTAGCCTGTACGCTCTAGTTTACAAAATAAAACTATAGCGTATGGCAGGTTCAGACAAAATACCAAAAATGATTGTATATTTTATTAAAAGCCTATTTTTTCTCTTTTTTTTCTTTTTAAAGTCTAATTTGGTTGTTGTTCCCTTAGGTACACAGTACACAGTTCATAATTCATTTGATATAAAATGTCAGTTTAGATTCTTGCACTTCGATAAATGAGAAAAAACATGTACATTTCAATTTCCATCTACACAGTTCTACCAGCAAACCAGGCCCCCCACTCCCGTTGTGCTGTTCAAAGATCTTTGTGTTCAATTAAACATCAAGATTCAGAAACTTTAGGGAATGATATTTCCAAGACATACAGTACAAATATGAGACTGGGAAAAAAGGTAATGATTTTCCTACCAGGTAAAGTGATTCTCCCAAAGAGCATCTTTGATCCCTGAATTAGTTCTTCAGTTATAATTTAATATATCACAACTGTTAGCAGCTTTCTTTACATTCATATAGAAAGTGATATAGTCAGCTCCACAAAGAGCAAACCACCATATTCTGCAGCTTTTCCCCTTCTAAACATTTGCTTGCGCCTCTATACCCATGAATGCTAATGGGGGAAATGTGTGCATATCACAGGAAGTGGGAGAAATTAATTTAATGGAATCAGCGATCATTCATACTGTAGAGCAGATTTGCTTACATCACCCAAGCCTGTCATTGACTGGCACGCTGAACTAACAATAGAGATCTACATGCAAACAGTAAGATCAGGCCTTTAGTTGTAGGAGGAAATTATTACAATTAGAAAAATAGCAAAACACAATGTCTATGTCAGGGGTCTCAAACACGCGGCCGGCGGGCCACATGCGTCCCGTGGGGTTATTTTCTGCGGCCCGCGAGCTCCCCGCGGCCCCCAACCTCAGCATTTACGTACAACGGCTCTGACCCAACGCGCACTGGAGGCAGGGCAGGCTCCTACGTGGCCGCCCTACCCCTGCGCCGCTTCGGCAAGCTCCTGGAACCTAGGGGAGGAGGGGCACAGGGGTCTATGTCACTGTTGCGTCCAGGCACCACCCCCAGCAGCTCCCATTGGCCGTGGTTCCCTGTTCCCGGCCAATGGGAGCTGCTGGTGGCGGTGTCTGGATGCAACAGTGACACAGACCCCTGTGCCCTTCCTCCCCCAGGTTCTGGCCTCTTCCCGGAGCAGCGTAGGGGCAGGGCAGGCAGGCAGGGAACCTGCCCCCAGTGCATGCCGGGCCAGAGCCCACACCCCGCATCCCTCCTGCACCCCGACCCCCTGCCCTGAGCCCCCTGCCACACCCTGCACCCCTCCTGCACCCTGAGCCCCCTGCTGCACCCTGCACCCCTCCTGCACCCTGCCCCCCTGCCCTGAGACCCTGCTGCACCCCTCACCTCTCCTGCACCTCGACCCCCCTGCCCTGATCCCCCTGCCGCACCCCTTACCCCTCCTGCACCCCACACCCCAACTCCCTGCCCTGAGCCCCCACCACACCCCTCCTGCACCCCCTGGGGGCAGGGAGGAGGCAGAGTTGGGGTGGGGATTTCGGAGAAGGGGCAGGGCCTCATGGAAGGGGTGGAGTGGGTGTGTGGCCGAGGGCAGCAGGGAGGGGAGGGGGAGGTGTCAGTAATGCGGCCCTCGGGCCAATGTACTAATCCTCATGTGGCCCTCGTGGTCATTTGAGTTTGAGACCCCTGCTCTATGTAATTATTAGTTATTTTCTCATGTAACAAGTGAGATCCAGCTGGATAAACCCAAATAGTCAAATTTACAGAGTAAACAAGAATTCGTATCACTTCTCAAAACTGCCAACTACTATGCTATGGCTGTCACGTCACATTACAAGCTGGTATCATAGTGGCAGTATCCATAAATTAATACATATTAGAAAATTGCCAATTTAGGACCAGATTCTGAAACTTACTCGCACTAAGAAATAATTCATTTGATTGGCGGTATGAGTAAGATGTTATTTGCTCTGAGCAAAGGTATCAGAATCTGGTCCATAAGTAAAGAAGTTGCAAGTTACCTTCGCAGCATTGAGGTGCAATCAGGGTTGCGTCAATATCTAATAATAATAATGCTGAATAAAGAAAAATAGTCCTTCTTAGCCAGGATCCCAAGGGAAATAATCTCTGCCAAATTCAGGGCTAAAAGAGAAAAGAGGAGCCAGGAAGCAGACTGTGACTGTCATAATCCAGTTCTTGGTCTTCTCCTGGGGCAGAAGAACTAGGCTTGCTCAGTACAAATGAGCCTACAATGCTTTCTATTCATTGATCTCAATACAATTATTAAATATGATACTCACTTTTTCATATTCACTCTGTTGTTAAAGACATTACAAATCCATCTTATATTCATTAATGCACTGTTGGAACCAGATCCTCAGCTGATGCTAACTGCCATTTCACTTAATGGACGTATGCACTCAATGTATACCATTGAGGATCTGCCCCTCGGTATCTTGACTACAAAGGACTTGCATACTGGTTTCTTGTTCAAAAATTGGCTGCCCTAGCCTAATTGTTTGTAACACTTAGGCCAGGTCTACACTAGGACTTTATGTCGAATTTAGCAGCGTTAACTCGATTTAATCCCTCACCCGTCCACATTAGGAAGCAGTTTATTTCGACATTAAGGGCTCTTTGAATCGATTTCTGTACTCCACCCCGACGAGGGGAGTAGCGCCAAATTCGAAATGGGCATGTCGAAAGCTAGGTACTGTGGACGGAATTTGACGCTAATAGCTCCGGGAGCTATCCCACAGTGCACCACTCGGTGGACGCTCAGGGCAGTAATCTGTACTCGGATGCTCTGACCTGCCACTCAGAGAAATCCCCGGGAAAATTTGAATCCCTTTTCCTGTGTGGCCATTTTGAATCCCATTTCCTCTTCGGACATCGTGGCGAGCTCAGCAGCACTGGTAACGATGCAGAGCTCTACAGCAGTGGTTTCGATGCCATCGCTGAATAGAAAGAGAGCTCCAACATGGAGTGATCGTGAGGCTTTGGATCTGATCGCTGTGTGGGGCGACGAATCAATCCTAGCTGCGCTCCGTTCAAAAAGACGGAATGCAAAAATTTACGAAAAGATTTCCCAGGCTATGACGGAGAGAGGATACAGCCGGGATGCTACGCAGTGCCGCGTGAAAATCAAGGAGCTGCGGCAGGCGTACCAAAAGACCAAGGAGTCCAACGGACGCTCCGGCTCAGCGCCCCAGACTTGCCAATTTTACGAGGCACTGCATGCCGTGCTCGGTGGTGCGGCAACAACTACCCCACCAGTGTCCGTGGACACCGACGACGGGGTCCATTCTACGGACACGTCGGAGGAGGTTTTCGCTGACGGCGAAGAAGAGGAAGGAGGGCAGGAGGACGAGGCACTAGAAAGCGGTCTCACTGGTGATTTCCCCGACAGCCAGGAACTATTCCTCACCATGACTGCGCTGCCCTACGAACACTCCCAAGCCAGCATTCCTGACCAGGAATCAGGAGAAGGATCATCAGGTCAGTGTGTTAGACATTTATTTGCAATGCAATAGGTATGGTGTGTTAGCGCTCTGTAACTGTGGCTTCATTGGCCTTATGCGCTTCACCTTGGAGTCGCTTTCCCGTGCAACTATTCGAAAAGTCTGTCAATATGTATGGGGATAGAGGTGTAATCACCAGCAGAGATCTCCGCGAAGCTCTCCTGCAGGTACAGTGACAGCTTGTTTAGCACGTTCACTGGGAGAGCGGCCTTATTGTCTCCTCCATGGTAGGATACTTTCCCGCTCCATGCAAGCTGCAGGTACTCTGGTATCATTGCCTTGCATAGCATGGCAGCATACGGCCCCGGGGTTTGCTTGCATTGACGCAGCATGCAGTATTTCTCTGTCTCGGTAATCCTCATCAGAGTGATATCAGTCATGGGGTCCTGGTTTGAATGAGTGGTATAATTAGTATAGTGAATGCTTCCTTTTCCAATTAAAGAAAGACACCCGGGTGTTTACGTTAACGAGTGGTGGTAGGGAGTCGGGAGCAAAACCAGTACTACTTATCGGTGCGCGGGTAGGGACAGTCCCGGGGACCGGCCACGCTAAACCAGGGAAAGGGTAGGCGAGCCGTTTATGCTGAGCGGTTCGCAGGCATTTTTGGTTCTCGGGTGCGGCCAAGCAGAGGGGGGGGAAGGGTAGGCGATCCGTTCCTGACGAGCGGTTCGCGGGGACTTTAGGTTACCGGGAGCGGCCACGCGGAGGGGGGGGGGGAGGGTAGGCGAGACGTTCATGCTGAGCGGTTCGCGGGCATTTTTGGTTCCCTGGAGCGGCCACGCGGAGGCGGGGGGAAGGGTAGGCGAGCCGTTCATGCTGAGCGGTTCGCGGGCATTTTTGGTTCCCTGGAGCGGCCACACGGAGGGGGGGAAGGGTAGGCGAGCCGCTCACGGTGAGCGCTTCGCGGGCATTTTTGGTTCCCGGGAGCGGCCACGCGGAGGGGGGGGAAGGGTAGGCGAGCCGTTCATGCTGAGCAGTTCGCGGGCATTTTTGGTTCCCGGGAGCGGCCACGCGCACTGGGGGGGGTTAGGAAAGCCGCTGTAGATTATCGGTTTGGCCAGCAGCAGTTACTGCCCGCCGCCAGGAACACTGAGTGAGACATGGGAGTAGAGCACTGCTGTGAAGCAATCTCTCAGCAGTCCTAACTCATCACCTTACCATGGTCTTCAGAGAGGTGATTTTCTCTGTACGGCAAGGCTTCTGGGATCCGTATACCGGGACCCCAGACACTCACTCAGCCTTAAGGCATACTATTTGACCTTGTAGTACGTTTACATGTGATAGGAACTGTGTTTGGTCCTATTCACGGTGAAAGAGTATGGGCATTGTTCTGCAAAAAGTATCTTTCTGAGGAATTCACTCCCTTTCCTTTATCCCGCAGCTGTGAGTGTCTCCCGCCCTACCCGTGCTTCTCCCTCCCATGGCCTAGTCCAGATAAGGCGGCGCAAAAAGAGAACCCGGGACGATATGTTCTCTGAATTAATGATGTTGTCACAGAGGGAGGCGGCACAGCGCAGCGAGGACGTCGCACGGTACGAGCGAGCAGCCAGGGAACGGGAGCAGAGGGCTGAAGCGCGCGAGGACAGGTGGCAGCAGGAGGATCAGCAGGCGACCCAAACAATGCTGGGAATAATGAGGGAGCAAACAGACACGCTCCGGCGCCTAGTGGATGTTCTCCAGGACAGGAGACATGAGGAAAGAGCACCTCTATATGTTCTTTCCAACCGCCCTCCCCCGCCACCAAGTCCAGTGGTTTCCTCTCCAAAAGTCACTAAGACAAGGGGAGGCAGGGTGCGTGGAAATACTCACTCCACCCCTGCAGACCGCTCCAGTAGCAGAAGGCTGTCATTCCCAAAACCGTAGATTTTTCCCTCCCCTCCCTCCAGCCGCACCCCTGAACACCTCCCTTCCCAGGTTCCATGTTAAGTTAATGTTCTGTTAAATAAAACTGGTTTTTTGGTTCACTGATGTTTCCCTGAGTGTTTTAAATGGGACCGTTTGTATCTCTGGGTATTGGTTAACGGGATTTGTAAGTGCAGAGCACGGGAGCACAAACGAGGGTGCAGACAGGGTAACAGATGAAGTGACAAGCACAGTAAAAATTGCATGCAGTAAGCACACCTTTCCTTCTGTGTGTAGGTTTCTAGGTTCTATACGTGGGGTTGGGGGTTGGGTGGTTCACTGTCTGTTTGGGGAGGGTGGCCGCTGATATTTAGCGGCTGGCAGTAGCCTGCTGGATAGATCAATGCACCGGGGGATCCGTGGCCGATATTCACAACGGAAAAGTCACAGAGACCCCACCACACACACATGGGATTAGGAGAGGTTAATGGTCCCTTTAACCAAGCAGTCCAGCACTTAGGACTGCTCTGTGGGCAGGATCATGACATTCCCCTTTGAAGGGTACTTTCCCACACTCCACCCGCTCCCCAACCGCCGTATGCCTCCACGGTGAAAACCATAACTCAATAACCAGTACAGGAAATGGTTCAAATACAAAAATCTTTCCTTTATTGTGACTTTACAGCGTTGATCCAAGGAGGGGGAAGGGGGTTGGTAATGGGAGAGGATGGGCAACGGGACCTGTGTAAAGGAACAGGGGAAGGTTCAGTATCTGTTTACGGAAGTGTAACAGTCACTGGTTACCCCGCTCTGTCTGGAAGCGAGCTTTCAAAGCTTCCCGGATGCGCAGCGCCTCCCGCTGTGATCTTTGAATCGCCCTGGTGTCTGGCTGAGCGTAATCTGCTGCCAGGCGATTTGCCTCAACCTCCAAGCCCACCATAAACGTCTCCCCCTTGATCTCACAGAGATTGTGGAGCACACAGCACGCTGCAATCACAGTGGGGATATTTTTAGGGCTGAGGTCGGAGCGAGTCAGTAAGCTTCGCCATCTGGCTTTGAGACGGCCAAAGGCACACTCCACCACCATTCTGCACTTGCTCAGGCGGTAATTGAAGAGCTCCTTTTCAGTGTCCAGGGCTCCAGTGTATGGCTTCATGAGCCATGGCATTAGCGGGTAGGCAGGGTCCCCCAGGATCACTGTTGGCATCTCCACATCCCCAACAGTGATTTTGTGGTCCGGGAAATAAACCCCCTGTTGCAGCCGTCTAAACAGACCAGAGTTTTTGAAAACTCGAGCATCATGAACCTTTCCTGGCCACCCAACATTGATGTTCGTAAAACGTCCTTTGTGGTCCACTAATGCTTGCAGAACCATAGAAAAATAGCCCTTTCGGTTAATGTACTGGCTGCCCTGGTGCTCCGGTCCCAGGATAGGGATGTGTCCCCCATCTATGGCCCCACCGCAGTTTGTGAATCCCATTGCAGCGAAGCCATCTATGATCGCCTGCACGTCTCCAAGGGTCACTACTTTGTGGAGCAGCAGGTCAACGATTGCACGGGCTGCCTGCATCACAGCAACCCCCACGGTAGACTTGCCCACTCCAAATTGGTTCGCTACTGACCGGTAGCTGTCAGGGGTTGCAAGCTTCCACAGGGCTATGGCCACTCGCTTCTGGATAGTCAGGGCTGCTCGCATCCGGGTGTCCTGGCGCTTCAGGGCAGGGGACAGCAACTCACAAAGTTCCATAAAAGTGCACTTACGCATCCGAAAGTTTCGCAGCCACTGGGACTCATCCCAGACCTGCAGCACTATGCGGTCCCATCAGTCAGTGCTTGTTTCCCTTGCCCAGAATCGCCATTCCACGGGATCAACATGACCCATTGCCACCATGATGTCTAGGGGCCGGGGTCCAGCGCTTTGCGAGAGATCCATGCCCCTCTCAGAGTTCAAGTACTCCCGGAGCTTCCGTTGTCTCCTCTCCCGATTTCTCTGCATCTGAGTCTGGAAAAGGTGCGCTATAAGGCGCGAGGTGTTGGCTACGGACAGAACATCAGCGATAATTGCGGAGGGCTCCATGCTCACTGTCCTGTGGCGTCCGAGCTATCAGCCACAGGAAAAGGGCGCGAATTCATTACCCGCTGGCGCTTTCACGTAGGGAAGGCGGAAGTGTGGGTCGAGTGACGAAATTTACTTATACCGACCCTTGACACAATTTCGTTCCCACAAGGCACTGGGGGCTACACCCAGAATTCCAGTGGGCAGGGGGGACTGCGGGAACTGTGGGATAGCTACCCACAGTGCACCGCTTGCAATGTCGATGCTTGCCCCCGTACTGTGGACTCGGAAATTCGAATAAAGATCCCTGGTGTGGATTCGGACAATCGACCTGGAAATATCGGGTTCACAATTTCGGTTTTACAAAAATCGAACTAGTCTCATAGTGTAGACATACCCTTAGTTTCACTGTAGCATGTATTCAAGTCCAAGCTAAACAGGCTGTGTTTTGCCCAGCATCCCAAAACATAAGCAGAGGCACTACTGCCAACTCCGCATATATAAATGACAGCACATTAAGTGATGGAAAGGAAGACTTATGAAAACACTCATTCCAGTTTTCGTCTATTGTTTTTCAAGACATTTAAAAGGCAATTAATACTTCCTTTTTTCAAACCAAGAGACCATGCCATTGATTTTAAGGAGCAAGCTTTCAAAACCATTGTGGAGGTTTTTTAGCTGCCTGATTCTCACTAAAATCAACAGAAGTCTCCTGACTGAGTTTTCACACAATACTCTGAAAATGATAATTTTCCTAAGGGGGATTGTCTGAGATATAATTCTACAGAATCCTCAAAACTTCTGAGAAGAACAAAACAAAAAAGAGAAGAAAAGTAACTGCAGTTTTTCTTGCAGTGGGACCCATCAAAGAGCTACGAGTGCGTTGCTTGGTCGGTGAAGCTGACACAGTAATAATAGCACTTTGCATTTTCAAATGATAGTGAAAACATTCACCTTCCCAGAGAAGAGTGTAGAGATCTATCATCAGACAATGATCTGAGTTCTCTGCTCAGACACTGACTCCCTTTGTAGCTTAGGACCAAACTCAGTGTTGGTAACGTGTGTGAAACCCCAGTGCCTGCATGTCTGTGACCTGAGCAGAATGTAAGCCTCTGTGTCTATAAAGTGGGAACAATTGCTTCACAAGAGTGTTGAGGGCTAATTAGTGAATGTTTGCCGGGAGCTTTAAAAACAGTAAATCACTATATAAATATTAAGATTAAGACAGTGCTGAATGGTGCCATTGTGACATGAGATGTGTCACTTCTCCCTTCCCCCTTCTCCCTTACTCTCCCATCATGAGTGATTAGCACAGTAACTTCAGTGGGAAGCCATCCCTTGACCAGATCCTTTTTAAGTGGGTTTTTTTTTTGTTTCTGGCAGAGGGAGAGGTAAGGGGCTGCACACGGACACAAAGTTACAAACAGAAGTGTAATACACGTGTATGTCTGTACAATCACGCAGACACAGAAAGAAAGTCATGGTGAGAAGAAAAAAACTGCATGGGGGTCAGCATCCAATGCTATTGGCAGGACTCACAAAGAACTCGATCGCAAACATTAACCTCCACAGTAAGGGCCAATGAATAACTGTGCTGTGTCATGAGCAGACCAGAGAATGCACTGTGGCACGGACAGTCTGAGGTTCTCCACTGATTTCCCCTTGCTTTGAGAAAGGAGCAAGTTATTTCATTCTTGTCATGGAGCAGCTTACTCTCTACTGTGTGCCCCACCAGTTACCCCTAAGAATTGCACTGAGGAGGCTCCTTCACAAGCAGAGAGATAATGATAAATTAAGTAAGGAGAGGTCAATATCCAGTGACAGACGTGACTCCAAAATAAAGAAATATCTTTTTAAAAATAGCATGAATTCTGAAGAGACTTAAGAACCAAATGAAAGTTAAAGATAGGATCAGATTTATTTTCAAACTAAACAAAATGCCAGCCATTTAGGGGCTATTTTAATCAGAAAGGAAAGATACAACGGCAAGAGCACTTTTATGGCAATGATTCTTAAGGAACAATGTCTCTCTATTTATCCCCTGGCAAAGAGGGAAAAAATAGTGGTTTTGATTTCTCCCCTCCCTTCTATTCTTGCCCTCAGGAAGCTCTTAAGAGAGTCCCTTAATTTATTTCCCCCCCTATGTAAACCACATGAGAATATGTAAACGGGCTGGCAGAACTTTGCTGGAGGCTTGTAGAGTCCACTGTAAGCAGAGGAACTTCAAAGCTTCCTCTGCTGTGCTCATTAACACAAAGTTGGTGCTTTAGTCAAATGTTTTATAAGTAGAATAACCTACAATCATGATGCCTTAATGCAGGAAGTACAAAAAGTAAATGACAAAAACCTGAAATTGGCTTCGACTCCCAGTTTATGAAAATGCCATCTTGTCGGGGAAACGTCATATGCATTGTTCAAAATAAAATAAAAGGAGCGTTGTAGAAAAGGGCTCAACTCACGCTACTGCAGCAACATAAAAAATTGGTTCCCAACCCCCACAACTTGCATATATGTGAAAACAGCTGAAAGGACAAATTCGTGATGTGATTTCTCACACATCTGTATATTTTCACTAGGAACGTAAATATCTTTATTGTAGAATGTGTCACAAAGCATGACGACTTTATTAGGAGTTCTTAACAGTCTAATAAGATTTACATTGAATGAAAAAACAGTACACAAATACGTTTAAGATTATATATAAATTGCATACATCATCTAAATTGTGCACTTGTTTATACACAGTTGAATAGGACCGACAAGAAGTTTATATGGAAGAGATTGTCATTTTAAAATACCATCTGCTGCTAAATCCCACAACAGCCTGGTTTCCATATTTTTTATATATTTTTCGGTGTTCTTATACCAGTTTCTAGTTCTCTAGCATGAAATATATTCTGGTGCAGTTTGTCTGCAAAAGACTATGCCCCACATAAGACTCATGCTAATGACTAAAGTTTTGCAGAGATCTAAAGAGAGCCCCCTGCACCTAGCTACAGCTAAGCCACCCAGTTCACCATGCGATAGGCTAGGGCAATCAGTTGATAACTGACCACATCAGCTTTTGGGTTAATTGTACCTTTATAAATGTGCTATCTTGAGCTGTTTGATGTTTTGTCTCATTTGCATTCCTAAATCCAGTACAAATATCCAGAGCCTCCCAGATGATACAAAGCTGGGTCAGATACTGGGTCAGGTCTTTGATCACCTTCTCACTCCAGCTGCTTTACACTGCTTCTGGAGGAAGTAGCCTAAAATTTATGTAATCAGCTAACAGTGATTACCTGAGTGTATGGAGAATCCTGGGGTGGTTTAGCCATAACTATGCCATGCCCTTCACACTTCCCAAAGGAGGGGGCGGGAGGGAGACGGGGCTCTTGCAGGCGAGGTCAGAGGAAAGAGGCATGGCTAGAATGCCGCTGAACTGATGATAACCAGAAAGGGGAGGCTTTTTGAAATGAGGTGCAATTTAGAACAGCTGGCTCAAATTGGCCCGAGTGACTCAAATTCTGTGAGGCAGGTATACCACTGTGCCCCACCCCCATTTGGATTTGAAAATGTGGCCTTTCAGCTATGCTCCCCCATTTGCACTTTGTCTTAGGCCAGCTAGAAAATCAAATACTGTCTTTCCCCAACCCCCCGCCACACACACACAATATCAGCTCCCTGAAAATGATTTGCTGAGCAGATTGGGAGAGGGAGGATAAAAGCAAGAAGGAGAACTAATGAAAGTGACAATCAGATAAATATAGCTGAGGCTAGAGGGGGACTTTTGTTTCATTTGAGACATGAGAACTCCCACTTTTCCACATAAACACTTTTACAACTCTACCCTCATATCCCATGCCACAGTCACCCTCCTTATGGATCAAAAGCTGGACTGTTCACACAGTTTATCATTGTTTCTCCTTAATTAAGCAGGACACTGCTGAATGACATAGGGCTAGCATGTCCTCTCCTCAGACATTGCCTGCTTATTGAATGGTGATCACAATTTCCATTCAAACCTTTTAACACCCCATGACAGATCCTCTGGCTCCCCCTCGTCCTGGGGCCCGCTGGCTGCCCCAATAAAGGTCAGAGAGGCTTCCAGTTATGCAGCACCCATGGCTTTATTTATGTAACCCTTCTGCCAGTCAGAGTCGGCAGCAACAAGGGCCGGGTTCCGTATCTAGGGGTTCCATTCCAATAACACAATGCAGAACCGGCTCGAGCCCCCACCCAGTGACAAATATATATCACCCCCCCTGGGCGCCTCTAAGAGGCAGTACTTCCCCTCTCGCAAGCACAGAGTCTGAGTGTAGAAAAACCTTTTAATGACAGAGAAAAACAATGCGGCCTTTTGCTGGGGAAACACCACATCTAGGATTTGTAAACCAAACTGTGAGCAACGACCCACCCCAGCAAATTGGCCATGTCCTTTCCCTTTGGTTCTTGAGTCCAGCAACCCCAAAAATTACCCAAAGTCCCAAAAGTCCAACAACCCAAAAGTCCAGACCCAGAGTTCAAAAGTTCATCTGCAGTGTGTTACACCCCCTCCAGTCTGGGTAGAAATGGGGAGGGGAGAGGTAAGGGACACCTTACGTGGCTCGAAGCTGACTGCCCTGTCCCTTCGTGGGGCTTCGCTCGGCTCGGCTCCGCCAGCCATCCCACGAGTCACTCCGCTCAGCCGTCCCACAAGCCGCTTCGGCTGTCCCGCCAACTGCTCCGCTCCGGCAGCAGCTCCGCTCCATCAGCCAGCAAGCCGCTCCGGCTGTCCGGCCAGCAGCTCCGCTCCGTCAGCCGGCCTGCAAGCCGCTCCGGCTGGCACGCCAAGTGCTCTGCTCCGTCCGCAGCTCCGCTCCACCAGCCGCTCAGCAATATATCTTCTGGCTCCCCCACTACTTAACACAGTGCTCAGTGATTTCAGCTCATAACAATTTCAGCTTTTTAGTGATTTCAGCTTGTAGTTAGGGGAGCCTTCGTGCTCATTTGCACACTTAGTCCAGAGTAATTCCAACTCAGCAGCCTGTGATTAGACTCCTAAGGAACTGAAAATTAGCTCTGATATTCCACAGTGGAGAGAGAGAAGGAGGTGCAATTGACATTTACAACCCTCAACAGAGGCCCATGCCACCAGATACAGATACCTGTCCCCAGCCTCTCTCAATTCACTGGGTTTTGGAATCCATGTCCCTCGCCTAGCAAGTGCTGCTTAGCTAAGGGCGAGTCCCTTCAGCATAACAAAAGCCCACTGTCCTTGATTCACATAATCAGGGTAACAACACTTTATTCTTCCTGCCCCAATAACAGAGAAACTGGGGCTCCCACAGCAGTCAAGGTGACCATTTGGGCAAGCGGTCCATCATGCTTTGCAGGGTGGGTGTGTCCATGCAAACAAGATTAGCCCCTGACATCCCTTTCCACAACTCACCACCAGATGTCAGGGTAGAGCTCATCCTGACTCTGCTTACATTTACACACACAGTTCTCCCACCACCAGTGTTGAGCTATATATAAGACTTGCAGAGCAACTAGTTCCCTCTTTTCCTAGCAGTCCACCCCAGCTAGAAGACTGACTCTCCCTCAAGGCTCCCACTCCCACTCCCACTCCCTTCTGGCTCACTCACAGCCTTTATAGCTGCTGGCTTATCAGGCCAGCAGGTGGAGCCAATCCCCAGGCCAGGCATCCGGCCTGTTCCACCAGCCCCAATCTACTTCTCTTGATTGGAGCTGACTGAGCAGGGGCTAATGAGGTGCCCTTGCACCAGCACCCTCCTACACACCCCTTCCCCCAAACACACACTAATGGTCTTTCTGGGTAAGTGAAAACTTTTCTGAGAACCTTCTGTTTCTTAAAAAGATTCCAGTTTTTCATCCAAACTGGAACTGTTGCTATTTTGAAATATCAGAGGTTGCAAAATTAACTTTTATAATATTGATATTGATATTTCAAAATACCAAAACCTTAAGTTTTTCATTTTTGCCACTGAATGCAACAGAATGAGGATCAAAACATCTTTGTTTCACTTCTAATTTTTTTCCTGTTTTCATATTTTCCCTGTTGCCACTCTCACTTTTTTAAAACAAGAAGTTTGGAAAAAGCTACAAAAAGGATAATGACTCTCCTCTCCCGCCCAACATTATTCCATTCCATTCAGAGGCAAAACGGGGCATGTGGGGAGGATAAGGGCTGAGGATGGAGAAGAAATATCAACATCAGAAATTTGAAATATTGGTTTTTTAAATTAAAAAATCCAGGAAACATGATTTTTTAAAATTTTGTTTTAGAATGAAATGACTCAAAATTTAAAAAAATTGATGAAACTTTTTCTTTGGGGGGTGGGGGACCAGATCTAACATAGAATCTCATGTCATGGCAATTCACACCCACTGAGTCACAGGAATAACCCCAATATTGTGGCCCTTAGCCCCCATGCTTAATTACTCTGGAACTGATTATGCCATCCTTCCTCAAATCACTAAATATTCATTCATTCAAGTAGTCCCAGTGTCTTCAAGGAGACTATTTTTATGAGTAAATGCTCACCCATATAAAAGATAGCACAATCTGGCCCTTATTTATATATAAAATTAGGTCAATGATCTCTGCCATGTGGTTCAATATCCAGGCTTGTATCTTGCTCCCTAAGCTAAAAGTGTCAGAGGGCCCTCTGGCTGCAGTATTTGTGGTCATGTGAGTAGTTGGTGATCAAACACCAAAGGCTGTACATGAGGAGGCTCACTTTTAAATCTTGTGAATAAAGAAAGGCATGTGGGCAGGGAATTGGTTTTCCCAGCCCACAAAGGTTTTTGAGATTTTGAAAGTTTCCCCATTCCTCATCAGGATGGAATCAAGACATTTTTTAAGCTGGTCAAAAGACACTCCTTTCGGAATTGCTAAGAGCCCGGTGGTTGGGCACCCACCTGGGATCAGTAGCGCAGCCAGGACCGGAGCGCAGGGGGAGCGGCGCTATAAAAGGCGCCTCCCCCTGTACTCACCCGGCGGCGCTCCGGGTCTTCGGCGGCACTTCGGCGGCTCACTCTGGGTCTTTGGTGGTACCCCGCGCCAAAATGCCGCCAAAGACCCGGAGCGCCGCCGGGTGAGTGCAAGAAGCCCCGACCAGGCACATTCTATCTGCTACCCAAGATCCATAAACCTGGTAATCCTGGATGCCCCATCATCTCAGGCATTGGCACCCTAACAGCAGGATTGTCTGGCTATGTAGACTCTCTCCTCAGGCCCTATGCTACCAGCACTCCCAGCTATCTTCGCGACACCACTGACTTCCTGAGGAAACTACAATCCATCGGTGATCTTCCAGACAACACCATCCTGGCCACTATGGATGTAGAAGCCCTCTACACTAACATTCCACACAATGATGGACTACAAGCTGTCAGGAACAGTATCCCTGATACTACCACGGCTAACCTGGTGGCCGAACTTTGTGATTTTGTCCTCACCCACAACTATTTCACATTTGGGGACAATATTTACCTTCAAGTCAGTGGCACTGCTATGGGTACCCGTATGGCCCCACAGTATGCCAACATTTTTATGGCTGACTTAGAACAACGCTTCCTCAGCTCTCGTCGCCTAAAACCCCTACTCTACTTGCGCTACATTGATGATATCTTCATCATTTGGACCCATGGAAAAGAAGCCCTTGAGGAATTCCACCATGATTTCAACAATTTCCATCTCACCATCAACCTCAGCCTAGACCAGTCCACACAAGCGGTCCATTTCCTAGACACCACTGTGCTAATAAGTGATGGTCACATTAACACCACCCTATACCGGAAACCTACTGACCGCTATACTTACCTACATGCTTCCAGCTTCCATCCTGGACACACCACACGATCCATTGTTTACAGCCAAGCTCTAAGATACAACCGCATTTGCTCCAATCCCTCAGACAGAGACAAACACCTACAAGATCTCTATCAAGCATTCTTACAACTACAATACCCACCTGCTGAAGTGAAAAAACAGATTGACAGGGCCAAAAGAGTACCCAGGAGTCACCTACTACAAGACAGGCCCAAAAAAGAAAATAACAGAACACCACTAGCCGTCACCTTTAGCCCCCAACTAAAACCTCTCCAGCGCATCATCAAAGATCTACAACCTATCCTAAAAGATGATCCCGCACTCTCACAGATCTTGGAGGACAGACCAATCCTTGCTTACAGACAGCCCCCCAACCTGAAGCAAATACTCACCAGAAACCACACACCATACAACAAAAACACCAACCCAGGAACCTATCCTTGCAACAAAGCCCGATGCCAACTCTGTCAACATATCGATTCAAGTGATACCATCACAGGACCTAATCACATCCGCCACGCCATCAGGGGCTCATTCACCTGCACATCTACCAATGTGATATATGCCATCATGTGCCAGCAATGCCCCTCTGCAATGTACATTGGCCAAACCGGACAGTCTCTACGCAAAAGAATAAATGGACATAAATCTGACATCAGGAATCATAACATTCAAAAACCAGTAGGAGACCACTTCAACCTCCCTAATCACTCAGTGACAGACTTGAGGATAGCAGTGTTGCGACAGATTAACTCCAAAAGCAGACTTCAAAGAGAAACTATTGAACTCGAATTGATATGCAAACTAGATTGCGTTGCCTCCGGATTAAATCGAGATTTGGAATGGCTCGGCCATTACGTTAATTGAATCTATTTCCCTTAAGTTAACGATCCTCATTCACACCTGTGTGACCATCTTGTTTATCACTTCAAAAGTTTTTTCTTCCCCTGCTGTTATGGTTCCTCTCAACTAATTAGCCTCTTAAGATTGGTCTATACACCTCGACCTTATCATGTTTCTCTGACTGTATAAATATCTGTCTACTGTGTATTTCATTCCATGCATCCGATGAAGTGGGTATTAACCCACGAAAGCTTATGCTGAAATAAATTTGTTAGTCTCTAAGGTGCTACAAGTTTTTCTTTCTTATTTTCGTTTTGCTGACACAGACTAACACGGCTACTACACTTAAATCTCTCACCACAGACACCCAGCATCTCTCCAGGCTCACTCTGCCTCTCAACTGTGCTCTCCTTCCGTCCTCTCACTCTTCCCCCTCTACCTCCTTCCCCCTCTGTTTCCCTGTCTCACTCCAACAATCCTTTCCTCTCTCACACTTCAACCCTAAGTGTCCTGAAAAAAACAAAGAACACAACATCTAAAACTAAGTATTTGTAATATAAATAAAACAAATGTACAAAAAGAGGACACAAATCTGGCACAATGAGAATATCTACCATCATACTGATCATTTTGCTCAGATGTTATTTATTTATTATAATTATTCATTATTTTTATTATAGTTGCATCTAGAGGCGCCAACTGGGCATTGTACAATTGTATATTAGGAGAGAATCTTTACTTATAATCCAAATAGACAAGGCAACTGCAAAATGAGAGCACGGAAGTATTATTGTCTCCATTTTACAATTTACAGATACAATATATTGTAATCCCTTCCACAACACTTCAACTGTTTCTTGTCTAACTGGATTGGAAGCTCTTTACACCAGTTATTGTATGCATCTTCCTCTCTATTTGTTCACCACCTAGTTCAATGTCACCCTGATACTGAGAGAGGTCTTTGGGTGCTACCATATCACAAATAAATAATAATTATTAATACATGCATACTATGTAAAGAGGATTTTGTTTGCAGTTTATATTTTGTATTCTTTGATATCATTTTCAAACCTTAAATACATTTAGCTAATTCAATTAATTTAAAAACAATTTTATTTCCAGCATTTTTTATTAGCTTAAAACCTCAAACTGGTGCTGAGGCTTGTTAACACAGTACCTTTTACAACTTCTACCAAAGCAGTTTAGGATAAGATAAATAGAATGAATTTATTCTTTTTGGGAAAATATAAAACTCAGAACAAATCTGTTTCTACCTCTGCGGTATGAAATTTGTCACTAATCATTTTAAACTATGCCCTTTTATGCTTCTTCTGTCTCTTTTCGCTTTCTGTGCAGTTCTTTGATGTAACAAAGACAGTTTCAGACAAGATTTCAGTTCATCTGGAAAAAAAAAAGCTTTAAGTCTTGAGGCAAAATGCAGTGTATTTAAAATTTATACACTCCATAATGCCTTTGTTCTGAACTTGAACATCCTGCAAAACTTCTCTGCTTTCTTTGCCTCCAACTCTAAGATAATTTGTTCTCCTGGTTTCAGCTTATTATTATGCAAAAGTGACTTTAACTCATGGCTCCATCATTTAACTACATGCACAGTCATGGCTGACCCTTTCTGATCAATTGCCAATCCATACAGGTTTGACTGATAAAAGAGCCAATTAGATTTAAGCAAATTAAGGGACATCACCAATGTCAACCACTTATTAAACTGAATGCTGAATTCCATGCATACAAAACACTAATGCACCAAGTCCCATTAAGAGTTGAAATCCTAACCCCATTAGTAACTCCGGACCACTACAGGGTAAGGGTCAAAATAAAGTTTCATATTTATGGATTAACATTTGGATTCAATTTTTATTTTATTTTTTAATTCTTTTCCAAGAACTCTTGAACCTGAATTGCAATTCTAGTCAAGCACTTATATAAAATATATTCTTTATTTCTGAGAGGGGTTGTTTTTTTTTTTTTGAGTTGAATTTAAGCATTGCAACTCAGTTTGGTATTTTAAGTAAACTCAAAGAACTGCATCCCAGAAATAAAGATGATACATTTTCTTAAGTAACTGATGAGACCAATATGCATATTAGTACATGGCTTAATAAAGTATAATATATTCCAAACAAAAATCAAAGAAAACAAAGACACCTTGTCTGAAAATTAGTGAATCAACTGAAAAAATACCCACTATTTAATAGTATTGATTTGTTGTGACTATTAAGATGGAATTCTCATTTGTTTCCACCTGATTTATGGCCTTTTATCATACTCTATAATGTATTCTACATAGTGCATATTTTTGAACAGTAGAGTTTTTTGTGCTCCTTGAAAAGTTATTGCTACAGTTTTGCACCCACTAAAAGACTATAATTAATCTTTATATATTTAGGTCTCAACCCCCATACATTACTAAATACTATAAAACTTGCAGTGTTCAAGAGACCACCCTCCCTTTTTAGGCAATCTTCTGTCCAAAGAAACCCTTTCCCTCTCCAAGTATCTCCAAATGTATTAAGTACAACTCCTTACCATTTTTCCTACCATCACTTAATCACGCAATTTTTGTCACTCCCTTGTGTGATGAGTTACTACAGGTGGCTCTGTATTCCCGATCACACTTTTTAAACACTTCTGTATGAAACTTCACAGACAAGGTCAGCTCCCAGGCAGCTGCACTCCGCAGCACGGTATGGGGAGGAGGGGACCAGCCCTCTGTGGAGAAAGAAGTAGTTCGGGACTATTTAGAAAAGCTGGACGAACACAAGTCCATGGGGCCGGATGCACTGCATCCGAGGGTGCTAAAGGAGTTGGCCGATGTGATTGCAGAGCCATTGGCCATTATCTTTGACAAATCATGGCAATCGGGGGAGGTCCCGGATGACTGGAAAAAAGCGAATGTAGTGCCCATCTTTAAAAAAGGGAAGAAGGAAGATCCAGGGAACTACAGGCCAGTCAGTCTCACCTCAGTCCCTGGAAAAATCATGGAACAGGTCCTCAAGGAATCAATTCTGAACCACTTAAAGGAGGGGAAAGTGATCAGGAACAGTCAGCATGGATTCACCAAGGGCAAGTCATGCCTGACTAACCTAATTGCCTTCTATGATGAGATAACCGGCTCTGTGGATGAGGGGAAAGCAGTGGATGTGCTATTTCTTGATTTTAGCAAAGCTTTTGATACAGTCTCCCACAGTGTTCTTGCCAGCAAGTTAAAGAAGTATGGGCTGGATGAATGGATGGTAAGGTGGATAGAAAACTGGCTGGATGGTCGTGCTCAACGGGTAGTGATCAATGGCTCCATGTCTAGTTGGCAGCCGGTATCAAGTGGAGTGCCCCAAGGGTCGGTGCTGGGGCCGGTTTTGTTCAATATCTTCATCAACGATCTGGAGGATGGTGTGGACTGCACCCTTAGCAAGTTTGCAGATGACACGAAACTGGGAGGAGTGGTTGATATGCTGGAGGGTAGGGACAGGATACAGAGGGACCTAGACAAATTAGAGGATTGGGCCAAAAGGAATCTGATGAGGTTCAACAAGGACAAGTGCAGAGTCCTGCACTTAGGACAGAAGAATCCCATGCACTGCTACAGACTAGGGACTGAATGGCTGGGCAGCAGTTCTGCAGAAAAGGACCTAGGGGTTACAGTGGACGAAAAGCTGAATATGAGTCAACAGTGTGCCCTTGTTGCCAAGAAGGCTAATGGCATTTTGGGCTGTATAAGTAGGGGCATTTCCAGCAGATCGAGAGACGTGATTATTCCCCTCTATTCGGCACTGGTGAGGCCTCATTTGGAGTACTGTGTCCAGTTTTGGGCCCCACACTACAAGAAGGATGTGGATAAATTGGAAAGAGTCCAACGGAGGGCAACAAAAATTATTAGGGGGCTGGAGCAAATGACTTATGAGGAGAGGCTGAGGGAACTGGGATTGTTTAGCCTGCAGAAGAGAAGAGTGAGGGGGGATTTGATAGCTGCTTTCAACTACCTAAAAGGGAGTTCCAAAGAGGATGGATCTAGACTGTTCTCAGTGGTAGAAGATGACAGAACAAGGAGTAATGGTCTCAAGTTGCAGAGGGGGAGGTTTAGGTTGGATATTAGGAAAAACTTTTTCACTAGTAGGGTAGTGAAGCACTGGAATGGGTTACCTAGGGAGGTGGTGGAATCTCCTTCCTTAGAGGTTTTTAAGGTCAGGCTTGACAAAGCCCTGGCTGGGATGATCTAGTTGGGGTTGGTTCTGCTTTGAGCAGGGGGTTGGACTAGATGACCTCCTGAGGTCCCTTCCAACCCTGAGATTCTATGATTCTATGAAACAATGCTCTGTCACTATTTGCCACTGATGTAGTCTTAAATTTCACTGATCAAGAACCATGGAGGTTAAAAGATGGAATCCAAGGCCTGGTCTACACTAGGACTTTATGTCGAATTTAGCAGCGTTAACTCGATTTAACCCTGCACCCGTCCACATTACAAAGCTATTTATTTCAACATAAATGGCTCTTTAATTCGATTTCTGTACTCCTCCCCGACGAGGGGAGTAGCGCTAAATTCGACATGGCCATGTCGAATTCGTGTTACTGTGGACGGAATTCGACGCTAATAGCTCCGGGAGCTATCCCACAGTGCACCACTCAGTGGACGCTCTGGACAGCAATCCGAGCTCGGATGCTCTGACCAGCCACTCAGGAAAAGCCCCGGGAAAATTTGAATTCCTTTTCCTGTCTGGCCAGTTTGAATCTCATTTTCTGTTTGGACATCGTGGCGAGCACAGCAGCACTGGCAACGATGCAGAGCTCTGCAGCCATGGTGACCATGACATCGCAGAATAGGAAGAGAGCACCAGCTTGGACTGATCGGGAAGTCTTGGACCTGATCGCTGTGTGGGGCGATGAGTCCGTGCTTTCGGAGCTGCGATCCAAAAGTCGGAATGCGAAAATTTATGAGAAGATTTCCAAGGCAATGGCGGAGAGAGGATACGTCCAGTGCCGCATGAAAATCAAGGAGCTGCGACAGGCATACCAAAAAACCAAAGAGTCCAACGGACGCTCCGGATCGCAGCCACACATATGCCGTTTTTACGAGGCACTGCATGCTATGCTCGGTGGTGCTGCCACCACTACACCACCAGTGTCCGTGGACTCTGACGACGGGGTCTTATCTACGGCCACGTCGTCTGACATTTTCGCAGACGGTGAAGAGGAGGAAGGAGAGGAGGAGGACGAGGCAGTCGACAGCGCTTTAAACGCTGATTTCCCCGACAGCCAGGATCTGTTCATCACCCTCACCGAGCTCCCCTACGAACCCTCCCAAAGCAGCAGCCCAGACCAGGACCCAGGCGAAGGATCATCAGGTCGGTGTGTTAAATATTTATTTTGAATAGAATAGGCATTGGTTTCTTATCAATGTGTTTTTATTGCTTGCTTTGCAATAGGTGCTTCAGTTTTCAATCTTTTCAAAGGCAACTACTCGAATAGTCTGTCAATATGTATGGTGATAGAGGAGAAATCCCCATCGGAGATCTCCGCGAAACTCTCCTGTAGGTACAGTGAAAGCTTTTGAATCAGGTTCCCTGGGAGAGCGGCCTTACTATCTCCACCATGGTAGGATACTTTCCCGCGCCATGCAAGCTGCAGGTACTCTAGTATCATTGCCTTGCACAGCATGGCTGCATACGGCCCTGGGGTTTGCTTGCATTCACGCAGCATGCGGTCTTTCTCTGTCTCTGAAATCCTCATCAGAGTGATATCAGTCATGGTGCCCTGGTTTGAATGGGTGTTTTTGTTAGTATAGTGACTCCTTGATTTTTCCTTTAAAGAACGACAACCGGCGGTTGGCAGACATGCGGGGGGGTAGTAGCAGTGAGGCTAACTGCAGAAACTTTGCGGTGCGCAGGCAGGGAGAGTTCCCTGAACCGGCCACGCGAAGGGGGTGGGGAGGCTAGGCGAGCCGTTAACACACAGGCGTGCACAGGCAGGGAAAGCTCCCTGGACCGGCCACGCGGAGGGGGTGGGGAAGGTAGGCGAGCCGTTAAAACACAGCGGGTCGCGGGCAGGGAGAGTTCCCGGTACCGGCCCCGCGGAGGGGGTGGGGAGGGTAGGAGAGCCGTTAGCACACAGCCGTGCGCGGGCAGCCAGAGTTCCCTGGACCGGCCACGCGGAGGGGGTGGGGAGGGTATCTGAGCCGTTACAACACAGCGGAGCGCAGGCAGGCAGAGTTCCCTGGAACGGCCACGCAGAGGGGGTGGGGAAGGTAGGCGAGCCGTTAAACCACGGCGGGTCGCGGGCAGGGAGAGTTCCCGGTACCGGCACCACGGAGGGGGTGGGTGGGGGGAAACGTGTGTGTGAGCCCTTGTAGCCGAGCGGTTTTGCCGGCATCAGGAACTGGCCACCGCTAGGAGCTGTGCTTGAAACATGGGAGTACCGCACTGCTGTGAAGTTAGGTCACAGCAGTCCAAAGGCACTGGCTTACCATGGTCTCCAGGGAGCAGTTTTGCAGTGTCCAGGTCCGCTTGTGTGATCTGAACACCAGGACCCCTGGCAGTTAATACAAATACATAATATTCGACCTTGTACTGAGTGCACATGTGATAGATAGTATGCATGGTCTTGTTCACAGGGAAAGAGTATAGGCATTGTTCGGGAAGATGTATCTTTCTGAGGAATTCACTCCCTTTCTCCCATCCCACAGCTGCGAGTGTCTCCCTCCCTACCTGTGGATCGCCCTCCCAGAGGCTTGCGCAGATCAGGCGGCGCAAAAAAAAAACCCGGGATGACATGTTTTCGGAACTGACGGTCTGTTCCCGAAATGATGCTGCACAGCGGAGAGAGGATGTCTCAAGGTCCGAGCGAGCAGTCAGCGAATGGGAGCAGAGGGCTGAAGCTCGCGAGGACACGTGGCGGTTGGAAGACCAGCAGATGACTCAAACGCTGCTTGGACTAATGCGGGAGCAAACTGATACGCTCCGCCGCCTTGACGATGTTCTGCAGAAACGGAGGATGGAGGAAAGGGCACCTCTGTATGTTCTTTCCAACCGCCCTCCCCTGCCACAAAGTCCAATTTCCCCCTCACCCAAAGTCAGTAGAACGAGGGGAGGCAGGGGCCGAGGAAAAAATCACTCCATCCCTGCGGACTGCTCCAGTAGCAGAAGGCTCTCCTTTCCAAAAATATAGATGGGACCTTGACTTCCCTCCAAACGCACCCCACCCCAGCCCCCGTCCAAGTGTCATCCTAAAATTTTGCTCTCCTTAATAAAAAATTGTGTTCTGAACAGTCCTGATTCCTTGACTGTCTTTCAAAGGGCTGTTGTATTGTGGGGGAGGGGAGGGGTGGTTTGTGATTTGAGACGATAGTCGCAGATAACAGGGTGGGAACAGGGGAAAAGGTTCATCAGAAAGTCACACTCACATTCCATTCACTAGGCACACTTGCCATTCTAGGAGGGGGTTTTCCTATTCTCTATGGGAGGGGGGGGGCTGTCACTTTCAGGTGGTGGAGGGTGGCTGCAGATCGTTGGCGGCAGGCAATAGCCTGCATGACAAATCCATGCAGCAGGGGATCAGTGGCCGCAATCCCCTGTAAAGAAGTCACACAGGCCCCCCCTCACAGAGTTGCGAACAGGAGGGTTTGCAGGCTCCGTTGAAACAAGCAGTACACCATTGCGGACTGCTCAGGGAGCAGGAGCCTGTCATTCCCCAAGTTGGGAAGCGCCCTTTCCATCACTCCACCCGCTCCCCAACCGCGGTATTTGTCCCAGTCTCAGCACTTTACCGAGAAATCATTAATAAAGAAGATGGTTTTAATAAACAATGTTTCCTTTATTATACTTTTAAACCGGGGACTGAAGGGGGGGAAAGGGTGCTGGTAATTGTAGAGGATAGACAACGGTCACCGGGTAAAGAAACAGGGGCTGGTTCAGCTTCAGTTTTAACAAGCAAAACAGTCACTGGTTACCCTGCTCGCTCTGGAATCTAGCTTTCAGAGCTTCCCGGATGCGCAGCGCGTCCCGCTGGGATCTTCTAATCACCCTGGTGTCCGGCTGTGTGTAATCAGCAGCCAGGCGACTGGCCTCAGCCTCCCACCCTACCATAAACGTCTCCCCCTTGCTCTCGCTGAGATTGTGGAGCACACAGCAAGCTGCGATCACAATGGGGATATTTGTTTGGCTGAGATCGGAGCGAGTAAGTAAGCTTCGCCATCTCCCTTTCAGACGGCCAAAGGCACACTCCACCACCATCCTGCACTTGCTCAGCCGGTAGTTAAATAGCTCCTTTTCAGTGTCCAGGGCTCCCATGTATGGCTTCATGAGCCAGGGCATTAGCGGGTAGGCTGGGTCCCCGAGGATCACTATAGGAATCTCCACATCCCCAACAGTTATTTTGCAGTCTGGGAAGAAAATACCTTCCTGCAGCCGTCTGAACAGACCAGAGTTCCTGAACACACGAGCGTCATGAACCTTGCCCGGCCATCCAACGTTGATGTTTGTAAAACGTCCTTTATGGTCCACTAGTGCTTGCAGCACCATAGAAAAATAGCCCTTCTGGTTAATGTACTGGCTGCCCTGGTGGGCCGGTCCAAGGATGGGGATGTGTGTCCCATCAATAGCCCCGCCGCAGTTTGGAAATCCCATAGCAGAAAAGCCATCCATGATCACCTGCACGTCTCCAAGGGTCACTACCTTTGAGAGCAGCAGGTCAACGATTGCATGGGCTATCTGTATCACAGCAACCCCCACGGTAGACTTGCCCACTCCAAATTGATTCGCGACTGAGCGGTAGCTGTCTGGCGTTGCAAGCTTCCAGAGGGCTATAGCCACTCGCTTCTGGATAGTCAGGGCAGCTCGCATCCGGGTGTCCTGGCGCTTCAGGGCAGGGGACAGCAACTCACAAAGTTCCAGGAAAGTGCCCTTACGCATACGAAAGTTTCTCAGCCACTGGGATTCATCCCAGACCTGCAGCACTATGCGGTCCCACCAGTCAGTGCTTGTTTCCCTGGCCCAGAATCGCCGTTCCACAGGATCAACGTGACCCATTGCCACCATGATGTCTAGGGGCCGGGGTCCCGTGCTTTGCGAGAGGTCTGTGCGCCTCTCAGAGTTCATGTCCTCACGGAGCTTCCGTTGCCTCCTCGCCAGATTTATCTGCATCTGCCTCTTGAAAAGGTGGATGATAAGGCGCGAGGTGTTGACAACGAACAGAACAGCAGCGATAATCGCGGAGGGCTCCATGCTTGCTGTCCTGTGGCGTCCGCGCTGTCAATCACCAGAAAAGGGCGCGATGTAATTGCCCGCCAGCGCTTTCACGTAGGGAGGGCGGGAGTGTGGGTCGAATGACGACAGGTTCCCAAAACCACCCGCGACACATTTTTGGCCCCAGAAGGCACTGGGGTCTAGACCCAGAATTCCAATGGGCAGCGGGGACTGCGGGAACTGTGGGATAGCTACCCACAGTGCACCGCTTGCATTGTCAACGCTTGCCCCGTTAGTGTGGACTCACAAACTCGAATTAATGTCCTTGGTGTGGATTCGCACGATCGACTTTGTAAAATCGATTTCACAAGTTCGGTTTAAGATAAATCGAACTATTCCCGTAGTGTAGACATACCCTAAGATAGGGTCAAATCCTGCTATCATGTGCACAGTTCAAGGACATGCATGGGTATAAATCACCAGAATTTGACCCACAGCTTTTACCTATAGCTGTGCAGAATCAAATCCTGTAGCCTTGTTTCATTCCTTGGGGTTAAGCAAAACTCCCACTGATATCAATGAGTGAAATCCCTATGAAGTTGATGGCAAAATTTCCACTTATTTCAATGGGGCCAGTATTCCACCCAATAACTTCAATGTACAGGATTTGTCCCACTGATAAATAACTATTACGCTTTGAATATAGCATTATGAATTAGAATGTTATTGCACTCAAATTAAACAGTGATTATAATAAAACATAATGGAAAGGTAAATATGGATTATAGAATGTCATATATATCAGTACTCTCATATGCACTGATTCATTTATTATTCGTTTCACTATGGCTCACAGTCCACTGGAAAATGGTATGGAAGATTTCTTTAATAACTCTCAGTGCTAATTTAATTCTACTTAAACACACATATTCTAGTGAATGCCACATGCTTTTCAGCATGATTTTATGTGTAAATCAGGATAATATGTTTTCAGATCATTAAGTAAAAGGAAGCATGAACTAAAACCTATTTAATCAATGAGGTATTGCTTTTAAACTACCACAAGGTCATAAAAAAGATAATTTCAAAGCTATAAGTTTCCTAATTGTAATCAACAACAATCTAATGATGAAAGAAAGTATATCCTAATGGCTATCATAAACTTGTGCACATCCTTGCCTATCTTCAGAGATCCTGTATCTTTTCATTTTTTAAAACTGTCAGCACCAAATTTCTGATTCCTTCCTTCAAAATTGAACAATCACACACAGATTAGATACGATGTTAATGGATAACTTCAATAAACAATTTATCTCAGATTTAGTTTATTATAATAAAACTATATTTTTGTTTCTTAGTATTGGATAGAGGTGAGTCCACTATTAGAAGTGTATGGTATATTACGTGAATTTATCCTCTTTTCCTGTTTAAGAATTGTCCATACAGAGTTTACAATTTTTCCTTAGTCAAAGTTATTTGCAACACATTTGTCTACAATGTAGACAAATGTCTTGCAAATATAATTTTTGGTCAGTACATTGTTTGCAAACATATAGTTGTGAGTATTATTTGATATTTGTGTTATGTTGGCTAGTTTTGACTGTATATGTAGGTTCCCTGGCATTGATCCTGGTCCTTTGTTCCATAAATATATTACTAAGGATCAGCTTGTTGTTTAGCTCTCATTTATAGATTCCAAATTCACTTTTAGGAATATTCACGTATGTTTCACTGTTTCTGCAAACATTCCTGCTAGAAAATTCATTCATTAGAATATTCATGTAAAGACAACACAAAAGGGACACAAACCCATCTAATGTGAATTCAAGCTTTCATTTCAGTGAGTATTCAGATAAAATGTTTGCAGGTATTTGTTCAGCTGTGGTATGAAGCATATTTCAAACCCTTCTTGATAGATAATTTACCAAAAGTGGATTAGATCCTCACCTGGTGTAAATCAGCACAGTTCCATTGATTTCAGTAGATCTACACCAATTTGTGATTCCAGCCAGTATGCTGCTGAAACTGAACTTTACCATTAACAAACCAACCACTTCAAAATATATCCAATAAATACTGTTCTTGTTTATAGCTTACACTTTCTAAACAAAATCAGATTACCCTCTGCAGCGTGCGCACCTATCTAGGTTCTTGTATCAGATAAGCCTATCACTATTTTAGCTGAGTGCCTCTCACAAATAAACAAAAACTGCAGGACACTTCACATTCACACACACAAACTTATGGATATCTACTTCTGCATAGACGTCTTACAGTTTTTAAGATGTGCAATAGGTCGTATTAGAAGCTGAACCCAACAGTTTTGCGAGTAACAGTTGCTAATGCAAACATTCCTCTGAACTTCAAATACTCAGTTGCAATAATAAACAATGTGTTCAATAGAACAATACAGCATAACATAATGATATATTTGTAACATGCAGAGTAACAGAACTTTTTTTCTACTTACCCCCTGGAGGCATGGCTATTGTTATGGGATCACTTATCACGTGTCCTTGGCTATTGGAGGCATTTACTTGTATAGTGTAGTTAGCAAATGGAATCAGTCCTCTAATGGGCACCCATACCTTGGATTCTTTGCTGCTGTGTAAGATCTTTGTGCCATTTACAATAGTGTAATTAGCACTAGCTGTTAAAAACAAAGAGATGGGGAGAACAATAGTTAGGTTTTGTACCTACCACAATCCCTATTCTTTATGGACCAAGTTCTGATGATACTGGTGTCAATGGGGATTTTGCCATTGACTTCAATGGGAGGAAGCGATGACCCCATTTGAACATTTAATATTTTTGCCCAATTTTCTCCTTTCTTCACGAATAGCTTGTGGTATTTGCAAGGCACCAAAAGAAAAAAATCAAAGAGCTAACCATATATGTACAGAAACAGATTGCTATAGGCTGAAAACATGCGCCAACATTTGAGAGTCATTAGTGTTCTGGACAGTTGCTTCAGAGCTGTTCAAATGAGCAGGATCATTCAAAAAGTTTAGGGATGAAATCCTGGCCCCACAGAAGTCAATAGCAAAATTCCCATTGACTTAATGGGGCCAGGATTTCTGCCTAGAAATTTGTACTTCCATCAAAGTGGTAGATCTCTCCCATTTACATATGTGAGAACTACAAACACTGGTTGAAAACTACATGGGTTCAAATGTGATCTTGGACCTAGTGAAGGGGGAAGAAAGATTGACAGTATTCTATTTTATGAAGTGTCCAAAGGGGCCCACAGGCTTTCAGTTGAACTGGGAGATTTGGATGACTAAGTCCCTTAGGCCTCTTGGAAAATCCAACCCTTTCATACACCCCAAAACCCAAAAGCCCTGAGGAGAGAGAGAGGAGAACAGGGAATTTGCATTTGGGTATCTGAGGGAAAAACAGAAGTATTCAAATACCACAGTGACAAGTATCTGATTAGACAGAATATCTATAAGGGCTGGTCTACACTAGCCCCGAAGTTCGAAGTAAGATACGCAACTTCAGCTACGTGAATAACGTAGCTGAAGTCGAAGTATCTTATTTTGAACTTAAAAGTACTTACCCCTGGTCCACACTGCGGCGCGCAGGCTCCCCCGTCGACTCCACCTGCTCCGTTCGCAGAGCAGGATTACCGGCGTCGACGGGGGAGCACTTCCTGGTTCGATTTAGTGCGTCTAGACAAGACGCGATAAATCGAACCCAGAAGATCGATTAGACTCCTCGGACGCGACGGGCAAGTATAGATGTACCCTAATAGCTAAATGGAAAGATGTAGGATTTTAAAATATCTGTGATAGAGGGAATATGAGCTGTAATTCTCAAAAACAGTGGATCTAGTTCTCCAGTCTGAGTCCACCGCAAAACTAAAATACAATAGATTTACATATTTCAAAATAATAATAATACAACCAAATTCTGTTCTAGTTACACCTTTGTGGACCCTCACTGGGCTCCATTTTTCTTTGTGCATGTTTAATATGCATTGTTAAAACTGAGCACATTGTTAAGGTTGAAGCAGTTCTTCAAACACCACTTTCAATAGCACTTTCAACACATTCAGTTACAGCCTCACATATGGTAATAAACTCAGGCCAGCGCACACTATAAGTGTTCTCTCTATGCAGCCCCCACACTCTGATTTGATGATTCTTGCAAACATTTTGTAATTCACTTATTTTAAAGCTATTGGCCCCAAATTGCAGACATGCAACTTTCTTGATGTCAACAGAATTGCATGAGTGGAATTTAGGGCACAGTTTTGATTATTCCATAGCTAAATTACTGTAAATTTACTTCCTCTTGTGTTTTTAACTTTTAGTCTTCCATTCCTTTTTTCAGTCTCCACTGAAGTCCAATTTATCTGTTGGCCAAATTCTGCCTCCATTACAATACCACTAAGCAATACAGTGTAACATAGGGACAGATGTTGATCTCATTTACACTAGCGTAAATTCAAGTAACTTCATTGAAGTTAATAAATTTAATCTGGATTATACCAGTGGAACTAAGAACAGAACTATGCCAATAGGCCCTATTTTACATGCTGTAATGAGGAACGCATTTTGTCTCATGCAAGAAATCTGGCCTAACACCTCTTCACATTCCACAAAAGGTACAGATAAACTCCTGCAAAGGTAGCATTATTCACCTGAGACCATCCTTATGCAACTTCACACATTTTACTCCTGCTAGAAGGGAATTGTCATGGGGCCATTGCTTGATCTGGGTGTCTGTATATGCATCTCAAATCCCTATATGCCTCTCAGTGAAGCAGTCTCTCTTTGTATTTGTGCTTTCACTACTGTTTTACAAATAACAGTGAAAGCCAGGGCCGGCTCTAGGTTTTTTGCCGCCCCAAGCAAAAAAAATTTGGCTGCCCCCCTCCCCCCTGCTTTTTTGTTGGCTTTTACACATGCGGAGGAGCAGGCCAGCCAGGGGCAGCTCCCCCGCGGGAGAGCGGAGCCCTGGGGCCCCGCTCCCCACTCAGCCGGCTCCCTATCTCAGCTGCGGTGGGGCAGGGCAGCCAAGGGCAGCTCCCCCCGGGGGCGGGTGGCCGCTGCTGCGGGAGAGTGGCGCGGCGCGACCCCGCTCCCCCGGCTCCCTACCCCAACTGTGGCGGGGCAGGGCAGCCAGGGGTGGCTGGCTGCTGCCGCGGGAGAGCGGCGCGGCGTGATCCCGCTCCCCGCTTAGCCGGGGCAGGGCAGCGTTACCGGCTCCCGGGGGGGGGGGGGGGGGGAGAGGCGGCTGCTGCCTGTGCCACCCCATATAGTTTGCCGCCCCGAGCACCAGCTTGTTCTGCTGGTGCCTGGAGCCGCCCCTGGTGAAAGCACGAAAACACAATAAAGTGCAAACTCCAACTCCATATACACATACAAGTTCCAATTTATGTAGTCTACCTAAGGGCTTGTCTAGGCTATGATAAAAGGTATATATTTAAAACCTGCTAGTGAAAATGTTCTAATTAATACGTTTTAAATACCTAGTGTAGACAAAGCAAGATGTATTTTAACACATTAGACCTTCATATTTTAACACAGGCTTCCCAAGTTTCACCTCACTCAACTAATGTGTTAAAATGTATCTTGCCCAGTCTACACTAGGGTTTTTAAATGTGTTAACACCTTTCATGCTAGACTATACAAGCCCTAAATGAGCACACATTATTTCCCTGCCCACTTGTTTCTGTTCCTTATTTTTTAAATCTCTTTCCAGGTAGGTAACGAGCAATATCATCTTATTTTTAAAAATGCAGTTTAGGGGGGGAAATCGACAAGGCAACACTTTGTTCTAAGTTGTCAGGATAACAGCATTAATACACAGTAATTATACAATTAGTTGTAACATTAAGTTCTAGTTATAGCAGAATGATTACTCGGCAATTATAAGAAGTATATAATTACTCAATAATTATGAGAAGTATGTAATTATATAACCATTTTATTCAGCTCAAAAATGAACTTGAACATTTACAATGAGTTAGACAACACAGCAATTCAGATTCTTCACTGCTTTATATATTTATAAACTGAAGAGCACCGACCATTTTCCTAACACAGACCTAGAGTTTCTTATTGCCATTCCCAGCCAAGCTACTTACAGCTACTAGCAGAAATATAATATTAGAAAAATATTTTTAAAATGCAGGTCCTCAAATTGCTCCTGCTGGGAGTGACATGCAATGTGCAGCTTTACCACTTTTCACTGCATAAACTTTGCTTTCAGTGGGCTGGAAAATGCAGCCGCATTGGTTCAGCCTGACAGAAAGTGCTATGATGATAAGCATTTCATATCACCCTATGTCATTCCTGCCTAGTCTGCCTCATCTTGGTCCTTATTTGGGAGTATAAGTAGATTGTGCATCTCTCTTTCCAGTTTTCATGTGTGTCCTTTCCTCCACCGCACTCTTAATTCCAATCTCAGTTTGCTACAGAGGGTGCCATATTCCATTGTGAAAAATAGTTTGAGACACTGTTAAATCCTTAAGGGCAATTGTTTCACTTTGGTCAGTCAGTGCCACATAGTACCTGACATGACCAATCACTGATGCTTCAGTAGAAAAGTTCCCATCACCACCTTGCTGACATGCCCATTCTGGAGGAGCATTCCCAGGTAGGAAGAAACTAGCTTCCCCCAGAGCCTGCCAATCTTGCCCCTGAATGGCGTGCACTGCTCTCAGAGATACGAACCCCTCCACACATACATGCACAGCTCTTCTTCACAGTCCCTGGTTTCCCCAGGTTCCTTGATCTTACTCACTCCCAAAAGGCCTTTCTTCCAGTCAGGCTCTCTCCTTTTCTCCCCAACCCTGCCTGATTCTGATCTCATTTAGTTTTTTGTACCAATGTAACTTCACTGACTTCAGTGAAGTCACTCCTCATTTACACCAGGACCAGTCCTCATGATACTTTCCCCTCCCAGCCACCTCGATGAAGCCTGCCTTTTTTCTCTCTTGACTTACTGCTGCTACCTATATTGGTATGCATGGATCATAAGGATCCTGCCTTAATATAGCTCTTCCCCCATCTCTGTGTTTTATCATGTCATTATGATGATACTCAAAGACCCTCCAACTAAAGGCTATCAAAAATAAGTTTACTTCCTCACTTTCTGTTAAAAAAGAACAATATCTATCTACATACACAGCAAAGAATATGCAGATCAAGAAAAAAGTACGGTAGTAAAAACATCCTTTTATAACTTATATACATTCCACCTGTACATCGTTGTAAAAAAAGTGTAAAGCTTTACACAGCATTCCAGTTGGTGGATGTTTCTAGTTGAAGGGTCTCTATCATTAGAAGTACAGTTCAAAAGGGGTACCAAAGTAGCTGCACGTACTTTTTATTGAATACCAGTGTAAATAGGTGCATAAAATTCATGCAGCTTGATGGTGCGTAAATTAATGCTGTCCTGGGTACATCATCCTATGGGGTTCACTAGATTGAAATAACATAAATGGGTATCCTTTCCCATTCTTGTTATAATCATTGTCACAAGAATTTTAATGCCTCATATATTCCGTAATTTTTTTCTGTGTGCTGTACTGCTCTGACCTTTTCAATATTCTGTAATTTGACTGGCTGGCCATTTCAAGTTCTCGCCTTTTTACGGCCTTATTAACTTGTGGGGAAGAGGTGAAATGGACAGCCAATCAGAATACATAATATTGCAAAGGTTACAGTAGTACAGTATTGTACCAGCAGACACAGAATACTGTATATTAGGCATTAGCATTCTGATATCTTATTCATGTGACAAAGGTTGTAACGAGAACAGAAAATGGCATAACATGAAACCATTCTCAAGACTATAATGAGAAAGGAAGTAAAATAAACCAAATACATTCTTCTAACATTCAAAAACTGTATTTTTGTAAGAAGGTTTCTCTTTTAAGGTAGCCTTCCCCATCTGGATAAAAATTTATACTTTAAGGTAGAAAAGATGTTAAACTGAAAAACAGCATCCTGTACACAAAATGACAAAAGTACATTCTGTATCAAGTGGGCACATATTCCTCAAGGACCATTGGGTATATTTATTACTATTATTAACCAGATCCTTGATTACTAAGGCAATACATTTTCAATGCCAAGCAGTTTACTGAGAGTGTGGAGATTTGGGGTAGGAACTTACAAACTAAAGTCCTTTCTACTCTCTGTGGACATTAAAGAGCCCATGATGCTTTTAATAAGAGCACTGTTTTTTTCCCTGGCTTGGTGTCCTTGGATACAACATTTTCTCTCTCCGCCCTTGGGGCAGTGTGTTGTATGCTGGTCGACTGCTGTTCTCTACCCTAGAAGGGGCTGCATTTCACGTGTTACATGTATGATATGTGAAAAGAGCTGTGAAATCATCCAAGATGATAGGCACTCTATAAAAATAAAGTACTTATGACCACATACATATTTAATACTAGATTGTTTCCTTTTAACATTACTTTAGCGTCCAGGAAAATATAGCGGTTTTGTCACATTCTAGTCAAAGACAACATAACAAATATTTTCTACTACTGTACTTCAGAAGGCATCTTATTTGGTGAGACTGAGTTTAAGGCTTTGTTTCATGTTCTGAAACATGACTTCCGACTTCTATTGTTCTTATATAGGGCCAGATTCTGACATCCTTACTTATATTGAGTAGAATCTTGCTCCACAAATAGTCACATTGACTTCAGTGAGACTGCTCATGCTGTAAGGAGCTACTGAATGAGTTATAGTATCATAGAACTTTCATCTGAGGATCTCAAAGCACTACACAAACATTATCTAATGAACCTGCACAACACCCTATGCTTATTTTTATACCTATTTTACATGTGGACAAACAGGGATACAGAGGCTAAGTGTCTTACCTCAAGTCACAAAAATAGTGAGTGGCAAAACTGGGAACTGACTCTAGATGTTCTCATGAACAGACTACTTGGCTAACCACTCAATAGACCAGCAAAAAAAAAAAAAAAAAATTCCCCATAAATTTTGAATAGATGAATACTGGATCCAAATTGTATTTAGACTTCAATATAAATTAATTGTGAATATAAAGAATATGAATTTCTAAATAACAATACAATATTCAAGCCCTCCACCCTTTTCTCATGAAGGAAAATCTAAAACTGCACAAAACCTCCTTCTCTTCTCACAGTCCCACACCTTCAACCTCAACAACGTAATCTTCCAGAACGATGTCCTGCCTCACCAGTTAGCCACCCGCCTCCTTATCCTCACCTCTTCATTTGATCACAAACCCTGTATCAACTCCCTCCCTTCACAGAAATGATCACTCAATTCACCTTGCCCTCACTCAACACTTCTCTTTCTCTCTCTCTCTGATCTCTTAATGTCCATGTGAGCATTTTCTAACCTCCTTCAACACCACTTACCAACCCTCATCCCTCAACCCTCTCTCCCCATTTGGCCCTTCCTCAACCTCCAATCCATTGAAGTCCATGGCTTCTCTACTGCTCTCAGACCCCTTTGCCCTGTTTTCTGCTGTTTCAGTTGTTGATTCCCCTCCCTCTTTCTTTGTCCCTCTCCATGACCAAAAAGTCCATCCCTCCAACCCCAGCTGTGCCCAGACTTGTACTTCTCTCTATATCTGGTTCTGTGCTACTGAACACCTTGGAGAAAGTCCTGTGACCATAGACACTCCCTCCACTACAAGTTTGTTCTATCTTCCATTAATTCTGCCATATTGTCCAGCACTCATGAATTCCATTCCCAAAGCCCCAGCTGCATATTTACTCCCACCTAAAATCCTCCTTCCACCACTCTCTCCTCCTCTTATGTTTCTAGTACAGTAGTTAGAATTAAAAACAAAAGACACTACAGATTGATTTTATTCCATTAAGAAAGCATATTATATTTTCCCCCATCTTTATTTGGGTGGATATCACATACTCCTGTTTTTTCAGTGTCTTCCCAATTACCATAACAATTTTTAAAGTGTGAGTTTTCTGTTTTTCAGTTTGAGTTATTGTTCCTCTTTTCAACAAATTGTTATTTTTCCAGATGAGTGCACTGCCACCTTTGTCTCAATCAACTGAGCAGCTATTTGTTCCTCTGCTCTTGGAGTTGGCAGATGTGCTGTTCTTACACATAGATCATGGTCTCAAGCCTTGAAACTGTGCTCTGTAATTGAGCGTCTCTCTTATCATAGGCTACCCTTATTCCAATTTTGAGGGCTTGGAGAGGGTTGCTGGATGTTATGAGAGCTCCTCATAAAAGATGGGTAGCTCAACGTTAACTGTGATAAAATGGCAAATCCAACTACCGCTATCAATCCCAAATGAGTACCTACTCTTATTAATAAGGAATAGCTCCCAACTTTTGTATGATCCTTGAACTGAAAGCACTTTTCCTTTTTTTTTTTTTACACTTTTCCATGATAAAATTAAAACATGTTACAGTTTTAAAAATGAAAGGTACAGAATATTTAAAGAAAAAAGAGAAAGGGCATATGGCCCCTCACAGTAGGGGACTGAGAGTCTAAACTCTTGAGTTCCATTCCTGAATACAGCACTCAGTCTCTCTCTGATTTAGTTTCCCCCTCTGTCAATTGAGGCTAATACTACTTACCTATCTGACAGGGCTGTGGTGATCATTAAGGTTTGTAAAGTACTTTCAGAGCCCCAAACGAAAAGAACCCTTATAAAGGCAAAGTAGTATTATCAATGCATGAAAATTCTTATCAGTGCAAACAAGCCTAAATCCTAATGTGGCAAATGGGAAGGGACATGTCTTTATTTGCTCACTCCTTTTTATGGACTAGACCGTGGGTAGAATTCACAGGCCAGTCTAAGGATGCAGTGACAAAGCAGGAGCTTCTCGAGGAAACATGCCTCAGGCCGGCACATGGGTCTCAGGGGGGGACCAGCTGCTTAGAATGAAACATGTCTCTGTTCCTTCATCAGCCAGCTTTGCTAGCTGGTGCAGGGAAGGGAGGGTCATGACTAGGGGAGGTGAGCACAGTCTTTGCACTCGATGGATGACTACCATTTGGGCCTAGCCCCAGTTCAAGGTGGGAGAAAGTTCCTTGGACACTCTCGCCTACCTCTTGCTCATCCAACTGAGTCACAAGAGTCTTGCCAGTGAAAAACCTTTGTGTTCACACTCTAACTTTCCTTGGCTGTTTGTAAGTGGAAATATCTGTCAGGGAAGAGAAAGTTCTCCTCTTTGAATGAACCATTTATTACATTCTTACTGTCATTCAAATCATCTACACTGCTTGCACCTGAGCCTCTCACATTACTAAGAGCTTCTATTTCATACACCACAGTTAGAAGAATGTTGAAGCTACTGCATAAGGACATTCATTATCATTATTTAGTATTTCTACTGCAGTCACATCTAGGGGCACCAATCAAGAAAGAGGGGCTCATTGTGCTAGGCACTGTACATACAAATAATGACAACACAGACCTGACCTAAAGAGCTCATGATCCAGTTTTTTGTTTCCAACACGCAGAGTTTAGCTAATAGCGGGGTGCATGATAACCAGGAACAAAAATTTCTGCATTGCCTACATTAGCATTTAGAACGGTGTTAGTTAACTCACAATCAGTGAATTCAAATTAAAACACTAGTAAAAAAACATCCAGTCTTGATAGACCCCTAGAGTGGGACGAGTATGAAATTGTAGAACTACTAACTGGTATGTAACCTATTGCTTAAATCCGCCCCTATACCAGATGGCCAGTGGATAGCTAATGTAATGCCAATTTTTAAAAAGGTTCCAGAGGTGATCCTGGCACTTACTGGCCAGTGAGCTAACATCAGTACTATGCATATTGGTTGAAACTATAGTAAAGAATAGAGTAATCATAAATGAACATGATATGTTGGAGAAGTCAACAGGGCTTTTGTAAAGGGAAATCATGCCTTATGAAACTATTAGAATTCTCTGAGGGTGTCAACAAGCATGTGGAAAAGGGTGATTCAGTTGATGCACTCAATGTACTTGGACTCTCAGACAGGTTTTGTCAAGGTCTGTAGCAGGGTTGCTGGTTCAGTCAGCAGGCCTCGGTTTCTCTTTTCTCCCAGTGTGTCCAGGACCCTGGATGGGGTTCAACTAAGTCAATTTCCTTGGCAGTAAACCCCCGTCCCTGCCTGTCCCAGTGCTAGGCGTAGGGAATCTGAGATGAGAAGGGGGACTCAGGCTCTCCTGCTCCTCCAGGTCCCAGCCCAGTGCCCTGAAAGTGACAGCATGGGCTGGCCTATGTATGGCCCACCTCCTGTTCGCCTTCCCCTGGGCTACTTTCTACCCCATCTGATGTCTCAACTTGGGGAATGGCTGCTAGGTCTGAGTATAGTCCTTTGCTCCAAACCCTCAGAGTCTAAGAGCTGATGCAGGCAACCTCTACTTCTGGCATGCCGTCTCAAAGAAAGATGGGAAAGACTCACATCCAGACCTCCTGAGTATGAGGTCTTTCTCCTCCAGTCTCAGGGCAGTGCTGGAGCTCTTTTTTATACTGCTCTTTTCCCCAGGAGCATGCTTGCCAGTATCTGAGGGGCAGAGCTTTCCAGGCCCAGTACTGCTCCAGCTTTTCCCCTGCCACAGCCAGAGAGGGGAGTCTGTAAACCCCATAATAAGGTCCGAGAGCAAAGGCTCTTAAGCAAAGTAAGCAGTAATGGGATTAGAGGGAAGATCCTCTCATGGATCAGTAACTGATTAAAAAGTAGGAAAGAAAGGGTAGGCATAAATGGTCAGTTTTCACAGTGAAGAGAAGTAAAGAGCAGGGACCCCAAGGATCTGTTTTGGGACCAGTGCTGTTCAACATATTCATAAATGATCTGGAAAAGAGGGTAAAAACAGTGAGGTGAAAATATTTGCAGATGATGCAAAATTATTCAAGATAGTTAAGTCCAAATCTGACTGCAAAGAGTTACGGAGGGATTTAACAAAACTGGGTGATTAGGCAACAAAATGACAGATGAAATTAAAAATTGACAAGTGCAAAAAAATTCACATTGGAAAACCTAATCCCAACTATACGTGCAAAATGATGGGGTCTATATTAGCTATTACTACTCAAGAAAGAGCTCTTGGAGTCCTCGTGGATACGTTCTCTGAAAATATCTGCTTAATGTGTAGCATCAGTCAAAAAAGCTAACAAAATGTTAGGAACCACTGGGAAAGAGATAGATAATAAGACAGAAAATATCATGATGCCCCTATATAAATTCATGGTACACCTACACCTTGAATACTGCATGACAAGAATATTGCATGACAGTCAATCTGTGGAATTCATTGCCAAGTGATATTGTGAGGCCAAAAGTATAACTGGGTTAAAAAAAGAATTAGAGAAGTTCATGGAGGATAGGTCCATCAATGTCTATTACAAGGGATGGATCACTGGAAAATTGTCCTGTCCTGTTCATTCCCTCTAAAGCATCTGGCACTGTCCACTATCAGAAGACAGGAAACTGGGCTAGATGGACCAATGGTGTGACCCAGCATGGCTGTTCTTATGTTCTTATGAGAGGCTGCAGGTCTCCCAGAAACCTGTGCGGGGGAAAGAAAAAAATCTTTTTGCCCTGTGCATAAGTAGGTGGGTTCAACCAGCACTGTGATGCTCACTGGGCTGTGAGGTTAGCAGGATGCCTGCATGGAATACAGACTCTCTCAGGAGAACCCAAAATGTATACAAATGTCTGGAAAGTAGCAAATAATAAAAATGTTTACATCGTCTGTGATGTTGTACTGACAATATAGCTTATAACCATAGATTTCATCTATTTTGTTTGGGGTTTTATGGATGAACCATGAGGTCTTGTAAATTTCCTCTTTATTTCAGGAGAAAGCTTATAGAATAAAAACATTTATAAGCAGTTAGGTTTACAAACTTCAAGTCTTTATCTTTGAATGTCTCCGTCATCCTTCCTATAAGAAGCATCAGTACATAAATGGAGATTATTATCTGGTTTCTGAATCTGTGTTCATAATTCATGGTTGCCAATATGAATTTTCAGTTCTCGAGGGACGCTATCAGAAAGAGACTAGCTAAAGAGCACTGAGCAGGACTGGGGGTCTCAAATCCATAATCAAATATCTAGATTGATTGTGTCACTTGCACTTGTATTGATTTCAATTGGAAGAGCTGACCCAAGGGAATAATAAAAATGTGGAATAAAACTGATTTAGGAGAGCAAAATAAATCCTTCTGTGAGTGGTAATGAATTGGTACTATTTAACCCTTTCAATCACAGAGTGAAACCACTATTTATTTTTTCAGAATGCTGAGCTAGCCAAAAGAAGTCGTATCAAAAATGCCAATACTGTCAAATGCCATTACACTAAGTTGTAATGCTCTAGAAGGAATGAAGTTCTAAGCTTGATCTAGGATTTTTATTTGACATAAAACATATTTATGGCTTTTCCAGTCAACCTTACATGTGACATCATAAATGATGCAGCTGTAGATCCCAAGTACCACAAAATCACTCAAGGGGACTTTTATTGTACTTATTCAAGTGATTTGGAAGATATGTGATAATCAAAAACTGAGCGAAAGAATATATCTTTTTAGCTTATTTAATTATTGTGGCAAAAGCTAGGTAAAAATCACATGAATAGCATTATTTAGTTTGTTGTACATCATATCTACCAAAGAACACCTATCCTGAGCTCTAGGTACCTTTGACATCATATAAAAAGTTACATATTCAATCCAAGTCCAATTTGATCCCCATCATATAACCCAGACAAAAAACTAATAATAAAAATAAAAGAAATATCCCACCAAGTTTCGCCCCCGACTCCCCAAATCCAGTCCTCATTTACTTCTCCCTTCCCTGAGAAAACAGATGGCCTTTGCTACATTCTCTGGAGGTCAGAAGACTTGTTCTGGACAAATACATAGAATCATAGAAACTCTGGGTTGGAAGGGACCTCAGGAGGTCATCTAGTCCAACCCCCTGCTCAAAGCAGGACCAACCCCAACTAAATCATCCCAGCCAGGGCTTTGTCAAGCCTGACCTTAAAAACCTCTAAGGAAGGAGATTCCACCACCTCCCTAGGTAACCCATTCCAGTGCTTCACTACCCTACTAGTGAAAAAGTTTTTCCTAATATCCAACCTAAACCTCCCCCTCTGCAACTTGAGACCATTACTCCTTGTTCTGTCATCTTCTACCACTGAGAACAGTCTAGATCCATCCTCTTTGGAACTCCCTTTTAGGTAGTTGAAAGCAGCTATCAAATCCCCCCTCACTCTTCTCTTCTGCAGGCTAAACAATCCCAGTTCCCTCAGCCTCTCCTCATAAGTCATTTGCTCCAGCCCCCTAATCATTTTTGTTGCCCTCCGTTGGACTCTTTCCAATTTATCCACATCCTTCTTGTTGAGTGGGGCCCAAAACTGGACACAGTACTCCAAATGAGGCCTCACCAGTGCCGAATAGAGGGGAATGATCACGTCCCTCGATCTGCTGGAAATGCCCCAACTTATACAACCCAAAATGCTGTTAGCCTTCTTGGCAACAAGGGCACACTGTTGACTCATATTCAGTTTTCATTCACTGTAACCCCTAGGTCCTTTTCTGCAGAACTGCTGCCCAGCCATTCAGTCCCTAGTCTATAGCAGTGCATGGGATTCTTCCGTCCTAAGTGCAGGACTCTGCACTTGTCCTTGTTGAACCTCATCATATTTCTTTTGGCCCAATCCTCTAATTTGTCTAGGTCCCTCTGTATCCTATCCCTACCCTCCAGCATATCAACCACTCCTCCCAGTTTAGTGTAATCTGCAAACTTGCTAGGGGTGCAGTCCACACCATCCTCCAGATCATTAATGAAGATATTGAACAAAACTGGCCCCAGCACCGAACAGAAGATCATCCAAACTTATTTACCTCATCTGTTAGGGCTCTGATCTGTTATATATTGTTGCTGGAGTGGATTGGGTTGCATACACAATAGTCACCCATTGGAAATATGTGTTGGTTGCCTTTCCCTTCACGAGGCAAAGGAACTAGTTGGCTTTCATCAACAACTTAGAAGGGTGTAAGAAATAAGATAAAGCAGAGGAAGTCTGCTTCATTTTGCATTCTTCCTTTAGTTGCTTTTTCTGCTACATGATTAATGATATTTCTCAAAATTCTCTTCATTTTGAGAGTCATAACTCATATTAGACTTTAAGGTACCAATCTGATGTGCCCTCAATTATTTCTGAAAATTATTTACCTCAGAGAAAAAAAAGAATAATGAAACTGAATTTATGGGAAGTGTTATTAATATTTAAGGAATGAATACTTTTGTAGGGAGAGCACTGAGAACATTTTCAGTTTTTGTGCATGAATACCTTTTTGTGACCATCATTTTCAGTCATTGTCTACATTGCTTCCTGCATTTGGGCTCTGACAGGTTGAAAGGCACCTACACCATGAATTTGGTCCTGAGAGCCTTGCTGGGAATTGAAGACTGTAAATAATATTAAGCAACCAAAAGCCAGCCTTCCTCAGTGCACAGTTCACCAAATCTATCTAGAGCAATAACACAGGTTGGGAGTACTGTTTACTATTGGAACACCTGCAGCATCTAGGCTTTTCTTGGTCTGCCATCCAATTACTGATCAGGCCTGTGCAGGGGCGGCTTTACCAATTTTGCCGCCCCAAGCAGTCGCCACCGAATTGCCACCGCCAAAAGACTGGCGGAGCTGCTGCCTAATTTCCTCTGCACCCGGAAGAGCGGTGGAGTGTGCTGCCAAATTGCTGCTGTGGGACACTGACTGCCGCCCCATTCTCAATGCCGCCCAAAGCACCTGCTTGGAAAGCTGGTTCCTGGAGCCGCCCCTGGGCCTGTGTCTTCTTAATTTGCAAGAGCTGATGAAGACATACCTAAAAGTGGTAGGGCACATCATTGTGTACTTGCACTACAATATGGTAGCAATGAAGTTGCACATGGCTCATGAACGGAAGCAGATTGGTTTACTATGGAAAAAAAGAACTATGTAAAACGAAGGAGAAAAAGATCTTGAAAACAATATTAGTTGTAGTATGACAGTGGGGTCTTCTACATATCTATGAAACATGAAACCATGGTCCACTAAAGGGATATAAGAGAAGTCAAAGAAAGGATGTTTTCCTTGTATTGTCTGCAATAAAGACATACACTGCATGAAACAGGAAAGAAAAGAATACCTGATGCCGAAGGAAAGCCTGTTTGTACTTAGCTTATTGTGAAACTGTTCAAAGACTATTCAGCCCTGAATAAACATTGTCCAGTAATTCTGCTAATGAGTGTGTAAAACCTGGAGTTTTCTGTGGTGTAAATTCTGGTCACATAAATCAGAGTTTAAATAGCTCTTCCCTCTGTGCTGAACTTGCCTTCAAGTCCTCAAGACATGTACTGATATAACATGCGTATTCGGATCATGCCCCCCCACCATCTTTAGGACTTGTATATAATCTCAATTTCATTTAATAATAATATTTAACACTTACACAGTACTTTACATTTTCAAGTGCTGTACAAACATTAACCAATTAATCCTCACAACACTCCTGGGAGGTAGATAAGTATTTTCCTACCTTTACAGACAGGAGGACAATTACAGAGAGGTTAAATGACTTATCCCAGGTCACAGAGTAAATCAGTAGCATGACTGAGATTGAACTAGATCCACTAGAGCCCACTGTATTTTTCACTAGCATTTGGAGACACCAAAAGTATACCATATATGCAATTTGCTAGACTATTTAAAAAAAGAAAAAAGAAAAAAGAACCTCTACCACTCAATACAATAGTGACTCAAAATACAATGGGCTAGAGCCTCAGATGGTGTAAACGTATATCTACTAACGTAAATAGAAGTGCCTCAATTTACACTAGCAGAGAATCTGGGTAATGTGAATTCATTTCTGAGTTGTCTCATTACTCTAAGGTGTTATGACAACACAATAATGCCTCTGATTGAAAGAGGGTTAAAATGTATTTAGTGATACATCACACAAGTAACACAGAAGTTAAGTCACGTTGTGATCACCCTAATTGCATTTTGGACTCTGTTTCTTTCTTTGACGTTCAAGGCTTCTCTCTACCCTTCCCCAAGCTGTCTTCTCGAGGTGGGTAATATAATTCTCTGTGGTGCAGAATTTAATGTGCATACCAAAGAAGTCAAGAAGCCTTACTACAGAATTTAGGTCCAATGTGTTGTAGAATATATGGAGCCCTGACTACCATATAGGGATAAATTACTGAAGGAACATCTTGGTGGCTTTCTCTATACTTAATGTGCTGTTGCTAGCACAGGAGTACGTGAGGTACTAAACTTCTTTTTTGAGTAACTAAACACCGGAATCTAGCTCAGGCACTTGATTCAAGAAACCACAGAAAGATAAATGGAACACTGATATTTATTTATTTTTAGATGATTTCAAATTTCTGTGATGCTGTCTTCTTGAATCGTTTATTTCCATCACAAGTGCGGTTTCTGAGGTTAATAACTGTTTCAAGAGTGGGCTAAAATGAATAATTATTAATGGGCTAGGTTAAAAAAAGAATAATTGTTTGAGCGAATGGGATGTTTTGAAAATGAGTGATGTGATTTGATTATATATAGGGAAAATCTACAATGTATGATGGCCTGAAATTAAAGAGAGTAGAGGCCTTTGTGACAAAACAAACAAACCAATCAACCCCCCGAAGTAATGCAAGCTAATACACCATACACTTGTGCTTACAATTAAAAATTATATATTCAGTTGCAACAGTTATGAATGAAAATGGATATTCAGAAATCTAAATGTGCATTTGAATGCACAGTCACAGTAACTGTGTAAACAATTTAGATTAGTATACACAAGTGGGTCTCCATCCACAGAAAACTTGACCAATTGTGTGTCAATTAGCCCTTTTTTTTGTCATTTCTGAGAGAATAAATATTTGATTTTTCTAGTTGATCGGCTGAAATCCTTTTCTTGTCAAATCTAAGGGAAAAGTACTTACCCTTGTAATTCTGCTTTTTTGAAGACGTCATCTCACAGGAGTCTCACTCTTGGGCCCCAAGCCGTCAATAGATTGGAAACTACTATAATTTAAAAGTAGTTTGAGGGATGTCTAACAAAAAACACCACAAAAAGCAGTGGAAAATAATATAGCAGGGACTATATCTCCACTTTGACTTAAGCAATATAACAAACACGGAGGTTAGGACCATACTCAAGCCACCCACAAAAGTGCCACTATGGGTCAGGGCTTTGGCTAAGTCAAACTTGTTGCCAAATGAATCAAAATATACATGGGGCTAGAGCTCTGGCCCACCTATGGGCCCTTGTGCAGCTGTGGTGGTGCAAAAGGGTCATAAATCCAGTTTAATCAGCCAGCTGATGATTTCCTGTTGCAGCACCTGCCTCGGGGCCATTGCAAGGAGAAGATGGTCATGGCTGACATGCCACTTGCCCTGGGTTTTCCCAGCTGCCAGGTGGTTCATTGAGGGCATAGGCGCTGACTCCGTGGGTGCTCCGGGGATGGAGCACCCACAGGGAAAAATTAGTGGGTGCTCTGCACCCACTGGCAGCCAAGATCCCCTCACCTCTTGTCCCACCTCCTCCTCCTCCCCTGAGTGCACCACATTCCCGCTCCTCCGCCTACCTCCCAGTGTTTCCCGCCCAGCCTCTGCCAAACAGCTGTTTGGCAGCATTAGCATGCTCTGGGAGGAGGGGAGGAGCAGGAACGAAGCGCGCTCAGGGGAGGAGACGGGGAAGAGGTAGGGCCAGGGCGGGGATTTGGGGAAGGAGTTGGAATATTGGCAGGGAGGGGGCGGGGACTTTGGGGAAGGGGTTGTAATGGGAGCAGGGAAGAGGCAGGGCCTCATGGAAGGGGTGGAGTGGGGGCGGGGCTGGGCGGGCAGCGAGGGGGTCGAGCACCCACAGGAAAGGGGTGAAATCGGCACCTATGATTGAGGGTACCAGCAGCCACATGTGATTTGCCCTAAGTTGAACTGGGTCAACTCAGATTTCCTCCCTTGCCCTCTTGAGTCCTATGCGAAGTGTATCTGGGCTGGACCCAAAGCCTTAATCTTTCATCAAGACAGACAAACAGGTAATCAAGCAGTCCTTGTGGGGCACTTAAAGAGATCAACATAGAACTGAATGTCTCCTGCCTTAGATATTGCATTTGCAATACAAAGTCCTATTACAGATTTCTTCCAAGGAAGCAGCAGATCTTGAACAACTTTTTCCAAGACACCTCTAGCTTGCTTCAAGATAGGTCTCTGTAATTCTATGCTATCAAGAAACAGGTTGTCAGGGAGATGGCTTTAGAGTTGGGACAGAACCCAGGATCTGTATAATCACCTGTAGGTCAGATTTGCAGTTTAATAGGAACAAGTATTTATTTGGAAACCATACCCATGTAGGTAAGAATGGTGTAACAGGCTCATCAAAACTTCCTCCTCAGTTTGTTCAAGTCCTTGCAACTAGAGGTATAGTCAGAAAGACATACAGACGCCTCCGTGCTGTTTGCTAGAGACTCATAGACTTTAAGGTCAGAAGGGACCATTATGATCATCTAGTCTGACCTCCTGCACAATGCAGGCCACAGAATCTCACCCACCCACTCCTGGAATAATCCTCTCACCTATGTCTCAGCTACTGAAGTCCTCAAATCATGGTTTAAAGACTTCAAGACGCAGAGAATCCTCCAGCAAGTGACCCATGCCCCATGCTGCAGAGGAAGGCGAAAAACCTCCAGGGCCTCTGCCAATCTACCCTGGAGGAAGATTCCTTCCCAACCCCAAATATGGCGATCAGCTGAACCCTGAACATGTGGGCAAGACTCACCAGCCAGACACCCAGAAAAAAGTTATCTGTAGTAACTTCTAACATCTCATCACTGGCCATTGGGCCTATTTACCCAGAAGGCTACTATGGTTACAGAAGTTTCTCTTAGCCCTTGTCTACACTACAAACTTATGTTGGTATAACAACGTCGCTCGGGGGTGTTGATTTTAGCTATACTTACCTAACCCCTGATGTTGACAGCACTACTTTGATGGCAGGGCTTCCCTCCTCAACATAACTACTGCCTCTCAGGGAGATGATCTACTGATGCCAATAGGAGAAGCTCTCCCATCAGAGTAGATAGTGTCTTCCCCAAGTGCTACAGCTGCAGCGCTGTAAATGTAGACAAGCCCTCAGATGCGATGGGACAGCATAGTCAAACTGTGAAGAGATCCAACCTTAGCATCTTATTTTGCCAGAAAATCCAAAGCAACACCTCCTGCTCTGTGATCTACACCTGTAGTTCCACAATGACCATTTTAGTCTGTTTATGATAGAATTTCCCCCTCCTTACCAACTTGCCTGTTAGTGGATGGTGACGAGGAGGGTCTTAGCTGCTTCCTGAGACCCATACCCTATTGGTATGTAAACAACAAAAAATAGGCGGCCAGATTCCTGACACCATTGGAGCCCTTTGGTACTGACAAACCAGGAAATTCCATACAAATTTATATTAAGTGAATTTCATGGTTGCATGTTTAAGTACTCAAAAGTCAGGAAATGCCAAAGTTAAGGTTGCCTATGCAACCTTCACTCACTCTTTTGTGCTTTTGCATTACCATGCAGTCCTTAATTACAAAATCACATACTATTTCCTAAATAATATTACAATTTCTTTACAACTTCTGTGGGTAATTTTAAAGGGGATCATTTGTCCCCATATCAAGAACACTGTATATGATTAAATACAGTTTATTACAGCAAGGAAATAACCAATAAGCCATTAGGCAGTTTAATCTCCTTTAAACTCCAGAGTGGCAGAGTTATTAGAAATATATAGCTATATGGAAAATTAGCAAGATGATATCTTAAGTAATGATGCATGGTAGGCACTTTTTTGTGTAGAATCAGGTTTATATCAAATAGACAGATACAGATGTGTGTATGCAGTTCAAAAGGTTTTGGATGGAATGAAACAGCAGCTGAGTCTAGGGACAACTACAAAATATTCAGCATGAAGATCAGCTGGTGCCTTCAAAAATGTTGGGATAACAGGTTCATGACACAGAAAGTGTTAAGATTACATGTTATTTAAACATTTTCTATGTCAGAAACCTGCTATCTCAACATACCATATGCTATAGTAGATCACTGATAAGATAACAGCATATCAAATACAGTTTGCGTGATATACATTGGGGATGGGTTTGTAAAAAACTATATAAATTCAATGAGATATGTCTGAAAGGATCGCTGCCTTATATATTGATACCGCTTCCATACTTCAAAGCTATTTTTCATGAAGAAAGAATCCACCACTTAATGAAGTGTATATACCATGGGCCCAACCCTTTGAGGTGCTGAATTGCTCTTGTAAAAATGCCGTGAAAATGTTACATATTTGGAGGTTGACCCTGTGAGAGGCTGCATAGTTATTGACAATGAAAGACGATGGTGCTCTGCACTTCAGATCAGTCCTTTGATCAAAACACATTGTTACTCACCTATAGCTACTTCTTTAGGATGCCTTTGCATGCTTAAATATTTGTTTGCTTTTCTTTAGCTTCAAGTTTTCCTTCCCAAATTTAAGACATTCTTTAAATAAGGGGTGTTGTTTCTTAATATCTACATAAATGTAAGTAAAACCACATAGGTAATTGTAATGAAATATAAGTGTTGCCAACTCTTGTGATGCCAACACAGTTCTTATGATATTGAGTGTTTCTCTTAAGGCCCCAGGTCTGTATTAATGTGATAATGTGAGAATCTCAACTTTCCTTTTACAAAAAAGTAAGTTTCTAGCCCTCATGGTTGCAAAGAAAAATTTGAAAACATGACCAGAATGTACCCCAAGGACACCAAAACCTGGAGAATACCTTCTCCCTGGAAAAAAATAAAACTTTTTGAAAACCCCATCATCTTTAAGCCAATCTTATGATTTTTGAGAATGTGGTCAGGTAGGCATTACTGTAGTTGCATTCCATCTGTTTATAATCTTGTATAACTGGTCTGAGATGACTATTTCAAGTCTGTAGAATTGGTTGGGATTCGGGGGTATAGGACCACCAATGGCTATTAGCCAAGATGGTCAGGGACACAACCTCATGCTCTGCGTATACCGAACCCTGAGACTGCCAGATGCTGGGATTGGACGACAGGGGATGGATCACTCAGTAATTGTCCTGTTTTGTTCATTCCCTCTGAGCATCTGGCACTGACCTCTGTCAGAGGACAGGGTACTGGGCTAGATGGATCATTGGTCTGGCCCAGTATGGCCATTCTTATGATCTCATAACTAAACGCTATTATGAAACGGCTTCAAGGAGTAATTGGTAATGGCCAAAATGACTTTACTGTTCTGGGGCTACACAGCAATGTCCTGTATCCTGTTTCCCCCCATAATGACCATTATTTTGGCACCTAGTAATCATACAAGTGCCCTGGAGCAGAATATATCGATGTTTCCGCTGAGTAAGAAAGGGACAAACCTGCCATACATGGGATCAGATACGAGACTGTAAGAGATTCAAATTTTAAGCAGAAGCTATGGTGTGTATAATTTCCTTGATATTATATACACACAATAAGGCATTTATATAGCGTATATCCACTTATAGCAGATAAACATATATAGACACATACATTACAACACTCTAGCATCAACGCGATTGCTACCACCCACTTTTTGCAAGGAAGCGGAGTGCAACATCTCTAAAACATGTTCAGTCTGCCTGGTTTAGGATCCAAGATCTAAAGTCTGTTTCGTAATTTAGTCTCCCAAACTGAAGCTTAGCACACTGAGAAGCAGGCCATTGACCCAAGCTTAGGATGCAATTATTTTGATGCTAACGTATCTTCATACCAGCCAAATTCCACCCCCAATGTATACATTATAATTGCTGCCTCTTTAACAGACATCACTGCAAAGGCTGAAATACAGTTGTTCATTATGTCAAGGAAATACCAATTAACCATCAGGTAATTCGATAAGCTTTGTGTAAATCTAGTGAACAGATGATGTCTTAAATAAGTTTGATGAATTAATGTGCAATTTCTTTACTGCAGGGGAACATATACTCCCAAACAGTGAGCATAAATGTCAACTGCTAGAGCTAGTGACTTCTGAGGTGGAGGTGGAGGAGAATAATATTTAAACACTATTTATTTATTTAAGGTTGCAAACCAAAGTTTCAGCAACAGTGAACAAATGTAATGAAATTTTGTGTGTTCCATTCCCCAGACAATTCTTCCGACCCCCCAGCACCTCCTCCTGAGTTGAACTAACACAGCAACCTCTTTAAGTCAAATCTCGTAATTGCTTCCAATTTGCCTGTTTTGCTTTTGGCAATTAGCAAACTGAAATGTTATCATGAAAGAGTCCATCTCATTTATAAGACCAGGTTTTTCCCTCCACTAAAATATGCAGCCACTCTGTTCTTTATTACCAGCAGGAGATAAATGGCTGGTTTTCGTTGCTGAAGAATATATAATGGTTAAAAAGTCACTTTTTTCCTCCAGCTCTACATAAATCACAGAACTAGTCAATATTTAATAATGCTTGCCTTGGTCTGGAGTCCCTTGATCACCCCTGTCATGTGTAATAGCTCCCTCTCCGATATCTTTGACATAAAAGCCCAGCTTTACTGCAATACTAACATGTAGAGGGTCATTACGGATCGACATTTACCTTAATCTGTGACTGCCAACCATGAACCGATAAATTCCAGCAGATTCCACTGGGAGAAATCAGTAAACTTCTCAGTGGAAAGAACTGAAGGAAAATTCTGCCGAGAACAGAATATATTTTCTACAAGGGCTGCTCTGCAAATGGGTTCTGACTTTTGAAAGTTCTCTTGCTGCGCAGCTTTGCAACATTTAATACCGTTTTGATGGTTTGAGAGACGGGATGACAACCGAGGATGACACGACTTAGAAGGCAAGCAGAAATTTTCTCTGCAAAAACAATGCAAGATTAAACACAAGGGGAATATGGCTTTTGCATTATTCACCCTGCTGCCTTGGCGGAAACGGCTGTGCTGTCATGGGTCCAGCCAAAATGTTGCTCCTTTTTTTCAAATCGATCATCACTCCTTCACCTCATAATCTTACAAGTGGTTCACAGCAGAATACATCAAAGCCTTCATTGCATAAAAAAGGGCTTTTGTGAAGGGTCAGCTGAGACTGCCTACCACACATTAAACTCTTCAGCACATATGCTTCTCAAACATCTACACAAACAAGTGCATTTATATACTTCCTCTCAGAGGACAGAAATTGCAGTACGTATTTTCCTTTATTGGCAATACTATCATCAGAACATTGCTTTTCAGCAGTTTTTTCATAATTATCAATATCACCAGAAATACTTTTATAGATACCTTACAACAATCATAACTTAAAAGGCAATAAAAATTAATGACAACAACATTTGCTATTAAGGTAGAATTTATAAATGTTATTTGTGCATGCTATTTTATTATACCTTGAGAGGCTTGATGCACATACATTTTTGTCAATGTTTATTCTTATTCATTACTCGTTTATTTTATAAGAAGTTGTTACAGAATTGTACCTAAGTTGTTGCACTGCGCAATTCCTTGAAGAGCACGCATTCAATGTACAGCATTAAAAAATTGCCCTGGTTACATTTAGTAGTGTCTTGTATATTCTTTTACAAATATGCAAAGTGATTGTAAAACACCAGTCTGATCTGGTAGAAATTTACACTCACACTGCATCACTTTGCACTGGTATAAATGACTACAGAAGGTGCAAATACAATAGAGAGACAAGATAATTGTCCTTCATGTACATTAGAAGAGATTAAGATCACCTTTCACCTATTTTTTATTTCATGGGTTGAAACTTTTGTTAAACAAAATAAAGTTACAATTTTTATTCAAATATTTTTGAAAAGAATAAGTGGTTGATGTCAGTAGGTACTACTCTTAAAAAAATGATCTCCTTAAAAACAGAAAGTTGCCTTGCTAATCTAAGCAATACTTCTTTATCATTGCTTCTATGAATTGTACTGTACACAAACCCAAACCTGCAAACCTTATTCCTGTGAGTCGCTCTTACTCACAAAAGCAAACATACTGATATTGTGTGAATAGAGACTACTTGTCTGAGTAAGGGTAGCAAGATCAGAGCCCTTGTTTGTACCTTTAAATTGAAAGATTTTGGGGCGAGAATCTTGTGTTTTGTTGCCCCTATATGTGTTGCCGCTACTGTAAAGTACCATATGCAACTGCAGTAATATATCATGATATTACTAAAACGATCAACTGCTTATTTGTGTGTGTGTGTGACTCTCTGAAATCAACAACTTAAAGATAGTGGCAGAAAATTAAAACTCACTACTAAAGAAATACTTGAAAAAAACCCTCACAGAATTCTAGTGTTTTAAGTTTATTATTATTATAATAGTAAGATTAGATGTTCTATAAAGAAAATACCTTGATTGACATAGAAGAGACCAGTGACGAGGACTGCATAGGTTAACTGTCCATTAGGTTTATTTGGAACTAGCCATTTTACTTGTATTCCTCTGGATCCATCAATGGTGGCAAATACTTCAAGTGTACCTTCAGGTTTAGCTTCAGTTGTACGAGCTTCGACCTGCAAATTTAACAGTCATGTAGAGTTTGTTGCTGTAGTTTGTAAATAACTGAATAAATCAATTATACATTTTAATGCAAGTTTCCCTGATTAAAAAAATTAACTGTAACAAACACTTTATGTTGGAATACTATTGTTTTTTTTAAATAATGTCTTTTTCTTTCCCACCCCCAGATTTGCCTCCCATTTGAAATATTTTATGAAAGAAATAAAGAAAGAAATCCACTAGTATCTGATAGCCTGAAAATGCAGTGGCACCTGATTCTAATGCATGAATCTTGCTCCATGACCCAGGAAAAGATGGAGAAGGGAACAAGGTCCCTTAAATTTGCTGATGGTAAAAGGCAAGTTTAATACAAAAATGTGCTTAAGTCTGCTTAGTATATTACTACAGATATTTGATAGAGAAAGAGTATCCTTAGATGAATTTGGTTCAGAAACAGAATTACATTACTAACTTTCCAGGTCCAGAAGATTTAAGTTGAAATGATAAGTAGCCTTTGAGAGAAAATCAAAGCTGACAAGAGAGCTAGCATTTATTTATATACCGAAGCCCTAAAACTAAGATTCTTGTATCTTAAACAAAAATCTTAGTCTTAGGGCTTCATTATATAAATAAATGATTTTTTTAAAATTACAGTGGAATTCAGTTTTATTAATCGTGGCTTGTAGCCATTATTCACAGTGTCATGGATCAAACTTTACAGTCCCAAAGTCATTTCTCATTTATGATGATGTGTTTGTTTCTCACCTGTAATTTATTTGATGTTTTCTAAGGTTGGAAAGGATTTTTATACCCTTTCTGAGCGGCACTCAGCTTCAGATAAAGAATGTTACAGTTTGTGGGTGTGCTGTTTAGTGCCAATTTTAACCTGTCAAACCTGCTTTGGCATTAAGACATCTAAAGGAACTTGCTCTGTCCTTGTAAAATGGTGATTTTACTTCTTAGCACATCTGGTTTGGGAAGTTCATTGGTTTATTGACCTCTATATATTCTCTGATCCAGTAAAGCACTCAAGCACAAGCTTAACTTTCAACAGGTGAATAGTTCCACTGAATTCAATGTGATTACTCACAGACTTAAAGATAAGCAAATGCTTCAGTGCTTTGCTGGATCAGGACCAGAGTGTGCATTTGGATATTGCAGTCAAAATGGGGATTGCCCAAATTCAATCCTTATGACAGGATTCTACTATACTATGCTTTCTAATCTAAGTCAGATCCTGTGATGTACTGAGTGCCTAATGCAAGTTGCTGTATCAAAAAGCTTGAGCAGTTCCTAAAATTCTGTGCATAATAAGTAATCTGCACCAAATCCCGAAGCTTTTGAATCTTGTTATTTTAAAGCATGTTGCAATATTATGAAGTCTTTTTCATCTCCTATTTTCCTCACATATTGTAACAAATATAATATGTATAAAATGCTACTACCACAAAAATACTAGCTATGATCAGCATAGTGTCTATAGCATACACTATGGCTATACTGGAAATGCACATTAAATGGGACACTATTTGTGTAAATAATAGACACTATGTAAATACTTCTGTATAACATAAGCACTGTTTCTTTTTTTACACATTATCTTATATTCAAAGTCTTTTGATATTTCCAGGTGTATTTTAATAATAATCTTCAAAGTAACAAAAATACTCTTTAACCATACAAAGAAAAATTCTAAAATAGGGGTAAAGTAACAATTAAGTTTATATTGTACTAAATATTTTTGGCAAAGTAGATTAGGAAAATATACTAAAAATATATTTAACCTAAAAAGGTGAAATTAGTATGTTTTAAATACTAATTTCACCTTTTTAGGTTAAATATTTTTTTATAATATATATATTCTATTCTCATCTCACTATATTTTAAATAGTGAGATGAGAATAGAAATATTCACTGATCATTAATCATATTTATCTTTCATTATATTATTAAATTAATGTCAAGACATCTCCTTACTGTCTCCATTTCTCTAAATCACGTGCTGATTGTTTTTGCAGTGGTTTGTACATTTGAAAAACAGCAGAGTTTTACATGTAAGGATGTATCTGAATTCCCCTACTGAATCAAATAGAAAATCTAACTTTATTTCCTCAAGAACAGCCTTTTTGCTTAACAAAAGTAGCAGGATAAAATTAGTACAGATTCTAAAATGAGACACCATTATCTTTGCTAGCAAGAAATTAAAATTAAACATGTTGAAATACATATTTTCTAGGTGTATATTTCACTTGAAATAAATTTTAATCACTATGAAAAGCAGTTAAAACAAAACAAATCCTTATTGATAAATGCAACTGGCAACTCTCAAGTACCTGATTAAAATCTTCACAGCTACCTTCAGAAAATGTAAGCTGGAGGAATCCGGTGCTTAAGGTAGTCACATAGCATCTCTTCAATCGATTAGGGCACATTAAATAAAAGATCAGCAACAAAAATAGCTGGAAGGATAATATCAGTTTACTACTGGGAGATGTCCCCTGTAGTATTTAGAGTACTCAAAGAGCCAAAGTATTTTTAAAGTGTTGCATTTATACTGTAATTGATATAAAAATCTTTCAGACAAATCAAATGAAGATGTAGTGCTCGAACTTCCTGGCAGCATTTAGGTGAGTTGCTCTAAATAAAGACATTGTACTTCAATTCCTGTGATTAGAGATGGATCACTGCCCTGGGAAAATAGTTTGTGTACTGAGCATAGAATGCAGTGAATTTCAGTTAGAGCAACCCCTACTTTGAATTGTATTGAAAGTCAAGACTGTGTTTGGAATTTAATGGAGAAGTGAAAAAAATTTTTTTTTTTAAATTACTGTTTTGTCTCCCCCTTATTTTAGTGCATATTTTATGGCATTGATGTACTGAATTAGCATTACATATTTTTTATATATGACCTACCAAGAGGGTTCTATGATAACGCATGTTTAATGGTGCTATTTGCACATTGGAACAGGTGTGAATTATGCAATATCTAGATATTCGTTCTGGAGTTTGAATTCCTAAAAGAAGTTTAAATTTCTGGTATATGTGAAGTTTTTAAAAACGGATAAGAAAAAACTGGCAAAAAGCCACTCATGCTTTTAAGAGTAAATATCCATCAAAGCAGTCTTAGCTATAACATGTTAAATGGTTATAAAGCCTTCAGCACTGTTCTATGGATAGATGATGTTACCAGCATTTGAAAGCAACTAATCTTGGGACGAAAATGAGAAATGTGACCAAAAATAAGAATGCAAAAATTAAACTCTGAAGTTTTACTTTGAGGTAATATTTATATACCACAGCTCATTGCCATTAGAAAGTCTGATGTTAATATAAATGCAGAGTGATAGGTAGAACTTTGTCAAAATAAATAGACAATTATATTTTTAAAAATTGTTAAAACAAAGTATATGGGGGGCTGTTTTACTGAAAAATTAAATCTTGGGAAAATATAAAGGGCCATTTTAGCAATATTTCAAACAAAATCAGGCAGAGGAATTATTATGAAAGCTATTAATCAGCTACAGTGTTATAAAAACATACTGATTTATCAGTCCAGTAGCTTCTCTAAAGTTCTAGAATAACATATAAATATTTTAAGTCTCAGAAGACTTGTTTTCAGATGTCAACGCTGATATTAATGTAATCTTAAATTGCAAATTCAGTGATTTTTTGTACCAGATTAATACAATAATTTCCTTTTAAACACAGATTTGGATTTAAAAATATTTGTCAATTAGCATATCTTTTTTTGGTAGTATTGTCATGTTTTGTCTTCTATAATCCTCAAATTATCTTCAACCCTTTCAGTCAGGCAGCTAGAATTTTGCTCATTACTGGAATAGTAATTCTTTCTTTATGTGTGTCCTTATAAATCAGGTTAAACCACATCTGCACCTTTTAAACATATTAACTCTACTTAATTTCAATAATATGTGTTTCAGCCTCACATTTAACTCCCTGTCACTTCTTTTACTGTACCTATGTGCTATTTTGGAACAGTGCCTAGTGATGACCTATCAAATCCTTAGCAGCTCTTAAATGGCATTTTTTATAAAATGTCACATTTTGCCAGATGGGTTAGTACTGACCAGAGTGAATCATCACCATTTACTCTGATATTCACTGCCATCTGACATTTATTACATTCCCAGAATGCAAATTGAGGTACTCACCAATGGACCCAAAGCACAACCTTTTGCAGTACATGCCTGGACTCTGAAGGAATGCAGACTCCAAGGAGCAAGTCCATAAGCATAATAACTTAGCTGTGATGAGTTCTGCATCAGAATGCCATTCATATACAATCCATAACTAGTAATAATACCTACAAAAACAATGTTAAATTTAACAGGGTCCACTTAATACCTGTGTGACAACAGAAGTACGTGGTGAAACAACCTTGAAAGCTACAAAATACCAAGATGGTATTAACTAATATTTTAAGCGACTAAAAGGATGTCAGGAACTGTAGCAGCAATTCATGTATGTCAGTGAAACAAAACGTACTCTCCATCTTTAAATGTTGAAAATCTGGCCAGTGGTCTGCATTCATTTTGCACAAAATTTACACTGCTGCAAAGAGCATGGTATAACAGACGTGTTTCTGAACTAAAACAGTCAAGGCAATCTTAGAACTGAGAAAGTTGAGGCAATTCTCTTTCACAGCCTACTCTGCATGCAAATGCACATGTAGATTAAAACAAAGACATGAAAGATATATAGCAACCATTTTAAATCCTAACACCTTCAGACTTAGAAAAAATTGTGATCTACATTGTAAATGTAATGCTGAAGGAGAACTCAGACCAAGGCCAAAAGAACAATCCCTTAAAACTATCACATTGACCTTAGCCTTCATTCCAATGGAACATATACACAGGAATTCCTTACTTTTTTTTTTTTTTTTTTAAAGGTCTATTTTTAATGCTAAAATATTTCAAATAGTCAGCACTTGTAGTCTATATTTATGTAAAGCTCTATTACCTTTAGGATGCATGATAAGCAGACTGAAAATATATTCTGTCACACTAAATACCTTAGGGAAATTCCCTTTTGTTGGCAAATGGCATGTAGACTTTCTGTTCACTATTCTCAAATGAACTAGATCCACTATTAATCTGTCCTTTTCTAAATCACAGTTTTTACCTGCTTGATTAAATAGAACCTACCTTGTACCTAGTTGGGTCAATTTTTTTTTTTTAGAATATGAAATAATATTGTTTCAGAGTATATTAGAGAAAAGATCTTGCAGTAAAATACCTGTGCTCCTTTTAAAATCAAAGGAATAAAATCTCCAGCCACTTAGACTTAGCATTAGCAATATTTTGAGGGGAGGGTGTTGGTTGTTGTGTTGCTGATGTTAACTCTAAATTGCAGGCATTTGCTAGTCTCATGTCTAAGGGAACCCAAAGTGTTCACTTGTCCAATGGGGACTGTAACGGTGTGGGATTCACCCAGCAGCACCTCCTTCTGGTCATCCAGGGAATTAGCATTTTCCACCCTTTGCTGGTCACTGTCCCACTCGCCGTTGGCCCTAGTGTCCCTCCCAGACCCCGGTGCCCCTTTGACTGGGGTGCTGCCCCCTGGCAGTACCACCTCAGTCACTGGGTCTCCCCTCCCAGGGGAACCCATCCAACCTCTAGCCTCACATTGCCTCAGCCTATGGGCCACTGCAAGTCATCATCAAGCCCCCGTTCCCTGGGGCAGACTGCAGTCTGTAATAGCCAGTCATCATAGGCAAGGGAGGTTTGGGCCTGCTGCCTTTACTTAGCCCCAGTACCTCCGTGGGCCTTGGACAAGGCCCTGCAGCCTGGGGAGTTGCCGGCCTGGAGCTCCCTAGCTCCTCTGGCCTTCCCTAGTCCTGCTTCATTCCGGTACCTTTAGGCTCCCCAGGCAGCTAAGCCCATCTCCCTCCTCAGCTAGAGGGAGACTGTCTCCAGCTCCCGGCTTCACTGGCCTTTGTAGGGCCAGCTACAGTCTGATTGGGGCATGGCCCAGCTGCGGCTACTTCCCCAATCAGCCTCTCCCAGGGCTGTTTTTAACCTCTTCAGGCCTGAGCGGGGTGCTTACCCCGCTACAGGGACACTAATAGGACTGTGTGAACCCTGTAGAATTCAGTTTATGAATGGGCGAAAGAACTGTACACAGCAGTTTGGTTTTCATTAACTGAAGAAAATTGTTCCTTGCACGTTTGTTTCAATCTAGAGTTCAACCAATTGGAACCTCCAAAGGGCACCCCATCCCCACCCCCAACTACTCTTTTTTCCTCCTCACACCTGGATACCTTCTTTCTCCTCCTCCCTCTCTTAGCTGTTTAAAGTGGAATCCAAAGGCCAGTTGAGCAGCTGGGGAAAGGGGTTGTAGGAGAAACCAAGGCCAGTTCAGAGGAAGTTTTCTAGCTTGCCTGCTATTCAGACAACCCATGCTCATCTCATAGGGACTATAGCAATAGGCTGAGGTTTGCAAACACACTGAATCTCAAATTCAAAGCTAATATTAAAGTGGGTTTGAGTATTTCACAGAGCTATACTACTGACCCTTTGTTCAACAGGGGCACTGATCCTCCAAAACTGGGGTCCTTCCCCATAGGAAAACTCTGAATTGCAGCAGGCAGAGTGGGTGAGACGGTGGAAAATTCTTACTCCATCCAGTCTTGGTGCCTTAAACATCATGCAACATGCTGGTTTGTTTCCGGTGGACATTTTGTGTTTCCATATAATCACAGCTAAGTTCTAAATATACCTGAGTGAATAATTGATTTTTCAGTTAATGTGCTCAAAAAATGTGCTCAGATTAAATGGCAACGGCATTTTGAAACGAAGCGTCAAATTGAAACAACATTTCAAAATGAAACACAGAACTGTAACGACATTTTCAAACTGGTTCATTTTGGTATTTCTGAATTTTTTATTTTCAGTTTTGTTTTTTGTTTTTGGCTGAAACAATTTGATGAATTCAATGCAAATTTGCAAATAGTTTTTTTGCCCAGCTGTAGTTCTAAATCTGCAATATGCACCATATTCCTAGGAAAAAGTAGAAGGATTTGTTCTATGCACACATTAGGAGCACACTCAAGTTGTGCCATTGTTTAACAACTCTGACATGCCTACTCTTGCACTGTTTTAAAGAACTGCCACAGGTTTAAAATTGGGAAGCTGTATGGCCGGATGCTACCATCCTCTAGGAATAGTAAAGGGTAAACGTAAATACACTTTAGGTCCGTTTTTCTAAAGTAGCACTCACTTAACTTGGCTTATTGTTAATTCTATTTTGCATAACAATGAAGTCGTTTGTGATTGAGGAATTATTAATTATTTCACACTTATTGAGCAATTTTAGCATATGACTCAAACTGAGGAGCATGAAATGACTATGGTCAAATGCTCCAAGGTGCTCAGCATCTGTAGCTCTCACTGATTTGAACTGGATTTGTGGGGGCTCAGCATCTTTGAAAATCAGGCCCAAAGTCACTACAAATGGTTTTTGTAATGCTGTAGTCAAAATATTCCAGAGGGTTTCCCCCCCCCCCCCCCCCCCGCATATTGCAACCATATTTGGGTATGCTGAATGTGGCTGATCTGAACCCATGTGCAGGATATGCCTCAGGCATCAATTAAAAAGGGAAAACAGCCTTCATATTGTTGAATAATCTCAGTACATTAATGCTTCCCTCAAAACTGAATTGTTTGAATTTACACTGAAGACTGTGTGTGAAACTGAGAAGAGATTGTGCCTCTCAGTTGATTGAAGAAATAAATTAAATAAATAAATAAATAAATAAAATGAATAAAAACTGGTGTGTTTCTGTGAAACACTGAAGTGTTGTACTTCACAGATATGTACTCTAAACTGAGTCAGAGATGTGTATACTAAACTGATGAACTGATCTTCTTGATTCCTTTCTCCCCTAGAAAAGTAAGAGCTTGAACCCAGGACAGAGACAGGAGTCATGTGAACAAAACTTGGGGACTTTGCTCAAATTAATCACACCACATTTTGACCTCCTGCTTGAGGCAAAACTGCTCTGGGATTCTATGGGAGGTTTCACTGTGTAAAGAGAACTAAAGTATATCTGTGTTTGGCCTACAATAAATAAATAAGTTAACATAAATACAAAATATCTTGAATTTACCTCAAAAGAAGGGCATTTAAATTAAGATTGCCCAGGACAATCTTAAATGTAAACCTTGGCATTTAGGGTGTATTATACAGGAAAAGAAATAGAAGAACTTTAAGTACTTATAGGAATAACACTAACACTTTAAAATAATGGCATAATCATTATTAATTCCTTTGGTATTTATTGTAATAGCATTAATCACGATGAACTCATTTAGTATTATCGTAGGTGTCATAAGTACATCTATAGGATCTCCACTATAACTCAGCATTCATTAACTGGACCAGTATTTTAAATTATTCCTGCACTAACAACGTTGTGCAGCCTAGACACTATGAAAAGCAACTTTCCAAAATATAATATGAACTTCTGGTATTTCTCTGAGTACTCTCAGAAAACAATTGTCTTTTTAATCAAGCTAATGCATTATTTCCTGATTTTAATGTTCACATTCAAATAAATCCTTCTGTTTTACAGGAGCCTTTTTTAACTCTGTAATTTTCTGTGCAAAGATGAAAAAGTGAGTTTGAGAATGGACAGAAGAGATGAGGTGTACCAGAGGTCTGGATTTTAGATGTTGAGTCAGAAACTCAAGTGCTCATTCTAAATCAGACAATAATTCCTTTTGTGGCCTGGGGTAAGTAACGTAACCTATCTTCCCTCCGTTTCCACTTTTTTCCTTGTGAAATTGCAATAGGATAATTCCCTACCTATTTCACAGGCTGTTATGAAGATTAGTTAGTTACTGTCTATAAAGCACACTGAATACAGGTTCAAAGCCTGTCTGCAAGTTTGCCTAGTAATCCAGAATTGCCAAATATTTCTGCTAAACTGCTAAAATGATCAGCAAACAGTTAATGTTAATATGTTTGTTGTCATCGTTGGGCTTCACTTAATACACAGTGGCCATGAAAAGGGGCAGTTTTATTCTCAGTCATAAGTCTAGCCAGGATAGGTTAAAATCCTGACGCCACTGAAGTCAACTGGAGTTTCTCCATTGACTTCAATGGGCCAGAATTTCACCCTTTATTTTATTTTATTATTAAACGAAACCTTCAATTATGGAAAAGATGATGGGGAATCAGAGAAGTGCTTATATATCAGAGTGCCATGACTCAGTCTGACCTTTGAGTTTAAAGATGAAAAGAACTACTATATGTAAGTGCTAAGAACTGTTCTGATTAGAATATAAACTAGGGGTCAAATCTTGCAAAAATGTACCTTTATTCACATGAATAGTTCAATTAATTTCAAAATGAGTAAACTTTCTCCCTTGCTTAATGTTTTCAGGCTCAGGCACGAGATTAGTCAAATGTAATGAGGTGCACTGAGTAATTTCATATAATTTATTATGATTGTTTCATATTTTCATTACAATAGGGCCTAGAGGTTGCAATCTGGATCAGGGCCCCACTCTTTGTATGCCTTGTACACATACATAGGCACCGCCCTGAGGAATTTACAAATTAAGGATAATTATCAGCCAAAGGGGAATTTTCAAAACAATTAATAGAAAAGATGATGTGACTATCTTCGATAAAAGGAAATGAAATAACCGAGCTAGTAACAGCAAGACAAGACTTGGTTCTAATGAATAGAATGGATTCTTTATTGAGGCCACTAGCACAAGCAACATGCTAGCTCTCAGATTAACTAAACAGAGCCTCTTATGCCTAATGTAACCAAACATGCCTCCGTACATCCTGCCCTGAACAAATCAGTCACGCTGACTACACTACAGGTATATGAAAGGCGTAGCAGAAAGGGCCTGCTGTAGTGCAATGTATCTCAGTTCACTTATTTTGTTTTTGCTTCAAAGTCTGAATAAAAGAATAAATTGTGTGTTTGGTTCTACAAATGTCATACTCAGCAGTATCATTTCCCCAACTTGTCACCTACTGTAAGAATTCATTATAAACCTGAAACTCAGACCCTTTGCCAGAAAGCCTTTTGTCGAAACTGGGTCCAGTCTTGAATGACCCTGTGCCCAAGTTCACCAGAATCTGAGTCCAAATTTGACTGAAACCAAGACTCACTTTCCAGGCTGTGATAAGAATCTCTTTCATCACTGGATCCTCAGTCACCAAACACACTTCAAAGCCCTTACTTCTCATTTTACCCAGTTTTATGTTCTGTCGTCAACAGTAGCGTAGCTAGGGGGGGAGCAGGGGAAGCAGTTGCTCCCTCTGAGTGCATTCCCCAAAAGTGGCACCTTTTAAAGTTTTAAACTCATTTGGGAGTGCTTCGGGTCTTCGGTGGCAATTCGGCGGTGGGTCCTGCAGTCGGGTCTCGGTGGCAATTCGACGGCAGGGTCCTTCAGTTGCTCCGGGTCAGCTGCGGGTCCTTCTTTCTTCGGCGGCAAGATTTGGGTTTTTCTTTTCTTTTTCTGGAGCTGGCCCTGCCTGCTGTCAGAGCGCTCGCCTCTCCCTTGTAGCGGGTGGTGCCTTTTTTTAGTGTTCACTCCCCCTGCAGGCAGAACCTGGCTACGCCACTGGTGGTCAAGCCTGATAGACTACAATTCTGCTCACCACCAATGTCTTCAAAGGTTGCATTAACAGCCCCTCTTTTCATCTCCATGGAAACTCAGAGGCAGAGTCAGTCTTTTCACCATCTATCATCTTACAAGGGAATAGCAAAGTCCACTCAATCTAATTCCGAGGGTATCATAAAGGCAGCAGCCAGTCTGCCTGCCCAACTCCATTCAATGGCACTAATGGATTTCCTGGGTCCTCATGATGTAATGACTCCTTACCCCATTTAGGGTAGCAGCCAGTGGGAAGATAAAAAGATACTCCTGAGATCTATTAGGGAGATCCCAATGTATAGTGTAGGCTGGACATATACAAACCTTGGCAGTTTCTTGTGGTTTTAATCTGAAACCAACCCAAACTCAGTGGTTTGAATGGAGTTTTGCAACTTTAAATATAGTAGCTCAAAACTCAGGGGATCTGAATCAATAAATCAAAGGAAAACGGGATGCATGCCCCTGCAAACAAAGAACTACTGAGCCCAACCTACAACCTCTTCAAATTTTAACCATGAGCAGAGGCCAGAGCAGACACTAATACTGGGAAGCAGGAATGGTTAAAGTAAAGTGCCTCTGTGCTGTTTATTTCACTTATTTGAATTGAGCTAAGATCCCTTTCACCTGAGATCTTTTTTAACCTACAACACAATTTGAAAATGCTGGCACAACTATTGTTAATGAATGAAGTGCTCACTAACCAGCCCAAAAGATGTGTTGAAAACGAACAACACAGAGCTCCTGGGTGACTCAAATTTTCCTGAGATAACACAGTTACTCAATAATGTATTTTAGAGTGGTTTTGTTTTCAATTAGCCTTCCAAAAATAAGACAAAGATAGACAAGAAGGAATAGTATAAGAACAAAATTCGCATCAGGATTCAGGCCCAGACTAGTTAGTCCCTCAATGGATGGACAAAGGAGGTGACCCCTTCACCCCAGTGCAAGTGACAACTACAGTGTGGCAAAGGAGCACAGGCCCTGCTCCCTCCTAACACCCCTGTGGGTGCCAGCTGCCTGAAAAGGGGTAGCACCTCTTTCTTCTTCTAGCCAGCCAAGAAAGCTCACGAGAAAAGAAGGAAGCACACCAGTTCACACTGTGGCAGGGATACCAATCTAGTATTGTCTCCCCAGGAGTGGACAGAATGGATTCTGACTAAGTCTGGCTGCTAACTTTGACCATACAGCAGCCCTTCTCTACACACCTCACCTGCCCCACCACCCCAGCATTCCTCTGCCAGCAACATCTGCCGAATCTACACCTCTGCTTTCCCCTCCAAGAGTAAAAATCACCCATGCTGACGCCTTAGCCATAGACGGCTCTGAAAACAGTGGAAATTATACAGTTCTATTGTGCAGGGGTCAGGAAAAGAGGGAGAAGCACAACACGGGAGGATCTTTGTGTGCTGTGGAGCACAGCTCCAGAAGGTAGAGGTGGAAGAGCAGGCTCCAGGAAGGATTTTTGGGGTGCAACTGCATATATACACTGGCCAAAGCTCCTCCGCTTAGGAGGACAGTGTAGTCACAAGGCTACTGAAGCCTTGAGCCTCCAAGGGCTGATTGGGACTGGGAGTAGAAGACTTACATCCTCCAATCACTGTGGAACTCCCCAAAGCATTTACGAGGACTGTGTTTGGTTCCATAGCTTTAATACCCAACCATTTATTGTGCTCTTAGGATAAAAACTGAGCCATACCACCCACAATAATTGCTGTACTAGAAACAGCCTAAGGTCTGTTTATATTGTAGCCATCTCCTCCCACCCATCCAATCATTTCCCACACAATTTAATCTACAATGTGATGGAGACTGATTAATTAAAAACTTAAGGCCTGATCCTGCCTACCAAATGAACTGAAACTCCCATTGACTTCAGTCAAATTTTTAGCAGAGCAAGGATAGCAGGATTGGGTCCTTGACGGCAAGCACTACATGACAGGCACTGTGAGTAGAATTATCAAAAACGTCCCATCAAAAAATCAGTGGGACCGAGGCCCAAAGTCACATAAGCGGTTTACATTTTTCCTCCTATTTCTTCCTCTAAGTTTTGTACCAAATACATTGATGGCATTCAATAAGGGTTCAATGCCTTATTGGGCCACAAAGAATGTTGCAGGATAAGGCAACATGATCATAAATAATAAAAAAAAAACAACAATATAAAAGGAATGGTAACCTAAACCATACTAATGGCCTATGAACATTTTCTTCCACATCTAAAGCAAGTCTGACAATACAAAATATTAAAAAATAAATCTTAAAAATTCCTAATTACTTATATTTTGCTCAAAGTGCTTTGGCCCAGATTACTAAAGGTAAGGAGGTGTTGTGGTTCTCAGCATTGCAATGCCTAACTGATTTAAGGAGCATAGATCTCATTTTCAAAAGGGATGTAGGCATGTAGTACTCTGAGTACTGCAACACCTAAATACCTTTAAAAATCTGAACCTTTGAAACCAAACTATATGGGTATTGGGTATGTCGTTCTAAAACAGGAATCAGAGGCAAACTTGCAGGAGGAAAAAATGAAATTCACATTATTTTACATTCATAATACTTGATATGTATCAGTGTTATATTTTGATTATGAAAGGCATAATAATATCAATTCTTTTAAATGTTTTGCACGCCGTTTCAGTGATTTCTGGGTATCCTTCTGTGTTGCTATTTGAATGGGATAGGCATAAAGCTATGAAATCAGGGAAATGAAAGTCCCATTTTCACATATTTAAAAATATCCAATTGCCCTAAAAGTTCAGACATGTACACAACACACAGAGTAAATGTTCCAAATTGTAATAATTGTATTATCAACCTTGCACACCAGTGCAGGTGTATTCTCTCTCTCAAGGTGAGTACATAGAATGAAATGATTTTTAAGAACAAATACAAGAAGATAAGAACAAGTATATTTAGGAATTAATAGAATTAAAATATTAATTGTATCAAAAATGAATGCTTTATCAGAAGGTACAATTCAGACCCTATACGATCATGCTCAAAGAATAACCATTTTGTCAGCTCAGTTGTTCTGGAAAACATTAAGCAATAAGATGCAATACACAAGAACTATCAAAAGGGAGCACTTTTGAGCTACTGAAATTGTGTGCTAGGTTGAAAGCCACAATCTCCTAGCTACAGACAATGATACTATCTCAGGTATTTTATGTGCTAAAATGATCATTAAAAATTAAGCACCACATATAAGCTGCCATTTAGAATATTAATTTACCTTTACTAATCATCTTTTTAACTTGAGGCTAAAAGAGTTCACTTACCATTCGGATACTCAGGCTTAGTCCATGAGATGTTAAAGGAGTCAGATGAATATGACTGGGCTTTTGGAGCAGGAACACCTTCTGGCGTACTCTCATCTGTTATAGCTACGCTAGCTTCACTTATTGTACATCCACCTCCAGTGCAAGCCTTAAAACATCAAACACAGAAAATAAACATATTCCAAAGTGATGCCAAAAAAAAAGGCTAGAAATCAATTTTTGTAAAGGTTTGTAATTTTACTCCTCAGAAATTAATAAAGCTTGTGCATTTCACAGGAAGGCATGCGCCTTTCACAATTGTATAGGGCTTTTCCCCACTCCTGGAATAAAGTGATTCCCTCATATTAAAAATATCCTACTTGATTATATTTATCTTTTAGATGGTCTTTGGGTACTGTAAGGATGAAACCTAACACTAATGCTGAACTTATTATAGTATTTTAAATTTGAATGTAAGTCATGATGATGATTAAAATTCCATTGCTCTCATTGCAATAGTTAAAGAAAATTACAGTATATACGTACAGTATATATCATTTACAGTAGCACAACTCTTCTTGTAATTGAATAATGTGCACTCAGAACCTTCAGACGGGGAAAATACTGACTGGCTAGTGCTGCACTTAGAAAGAAAAAAATATATCTTTCAATGAATAGCCACAGGAAAAAGAAATTACCATCAGGATATTCTTGTACTTCATGGGAGCGCACTGACTAGTAGTTTTCAAATGCAATTAAAAAGTGAAAAAATTAATTTATAATAAATCAATACATAACAGTTGCTGAGTGCATCTTAATGGATAAGGAGGTCGAATCGTTTGTATTTTAGTTGCCAGCAGAGATCAGCTCATTACATGATTTTCACATTTTGCTTGATCGTGAGACAACACTCTTGACATACAAGAAACTCTGCATATTAACTTATATAATGGACTTTTTTATGTTCTCTCCCTATATATTTATACAATAAACTGTGGGCCTGATTCTGCAATCTTTACTCATGGTAGCCCCATTACTGGCACTGGGACTACTAGCAGGAGCCAGGGCTTCTCATAGGAGTAGAAGCCACAGGATCTGACAGACTCTGTAGTAGAGTAGGTAAATCAGAGGGGGTTTTGTTTGGTTTTTAGAAATTCAGTTAGGTATTTACCTAATAAACCACAATGAAAGCATTTTGAAATGTTAGTAAATAAGCATTTATGCAATCAACATTTTGAAAAGCCTATAAGGAAGCCATTTTAAAGTCTGTTGTGTTAACATACAAGCATTTCAACAGAGGATGTTTTTAATTTGAAAAATGAAAAGCAACAAGACAACAAATCAAGCCCCTAATCCTGCAAAGATTTACCCACCTTCTTAATTTTATGTGAGTAGCCCCATTGGAAATGGGAATAGTCAAAGTGTCTAAGAATGTGAGTAGTCCTGCTTGCAGCATCAGTCCCCAAATAAAAACAAAATGCCTGATCTTGCTCCCAATGAGCAGTCATAGCAGTCAGATTTCCTTTCAATCTGGAGTAATTCCATTTGAATCCATTGTGCACAGATTTCCTAGGATGACCAGATGTCCCGATTTTATAGGGACAGTCCCGATTTTTGGGTCTTTTTCTTATATAGGCTCCTATTACCCCCTCAACCCCGTCCCGCTTTTTCACACTTGCTGTCCGGTCACCCTAACTGATTTCCTCACTTCTCTCTGTGTTTTAAAATGGGAAGGAATTAATCTGCTTTCATAGTCACTTCCTGCTCTGTGCACTCACAACATCAGGCCTGCCTTTCAAGTGACTATCCATGCATTTTGGACAACATGGATCCATGACTTTTGCAGCTCAGGCGGCTATGCATATGGTCCATGACATAAATCAATAAAAGCAAGGCCATACACATTTAAAATGTGGCGTGTTCCACGTTAATTCATTCTAATGTGCTGAGGTATTTCTAGAACCTTTGATCAGCGTGTTAGATGGTGTAAAGTACTATGCTATTAGGCAATAACATTCAGACACATTTTTGCACTCAAAAGTTCTGTAAAAAATTGATTTGGGGTAAAATTTTCAAAAGTGCCTCAGTGACCTGTGAGCCTAAGTCTTATTTTCAAAAGTGACTTAGAAGTCTAAATCTTATTGGCTTTCATTGGGATTTAGGTCCTAAATTGTTAAATCGCCTTTGAAAATGTTGCTCTTGTTTTGCAGATGAAATCACTACATAATATGAAGTTGTTCCCTGAAGTGTACTAAAAAGTAGGGTCATTCCTTTTTGAAAATCAGTGACTGAACACAACCAATAACTTTTTCATTACTTGTTTTAATATATGCATGTTAACATTGTGATATCTTATTCTAAACGCACACTCCATTTGGACAGGAAGTACAGTGCCTCTGCAACACACATAGTGTTCTAAAGCCCCAGTCCTGCAAGGTGCTGAGCATTCTTCTGAGGTGCCAAGTACCATTAACTCCCACAGAATCACTGGGAGATGAGAGTGCTAAGACAGCACTATGTAGGTCTGAGCCTTAAGTGTGGATTCTGTGTTTCCAGATACACAGGGATCAAGTCCATGAGGGAGGCAGCATACTCCATCACTTGAACAGAATGGAGCTTCTGACTTCATTCACAGATTAAGGCCATCTAGTGTGATTGCCTGCATATCTCATGCCATTACATTTCACCCAGTTACCCCTGTACTGAGCCAACATGTCTCTCTCACATACACACACACCACCCTGGCTAGCACAGGAATAGAACTGATTAGCTTCAAAGTCAGCCATTTTTCTTGGCCAGAAAGACAACTTGGCCCCGTACAAGAGACCTTCCAGGGGAGTACTTAAAGAGAGAACATAAAGATGATAATCGGGCTTCTAAAAAACATGTCTCGTGTATGTAAATTAACTCTAAACTACCCATTAATGTCAATCAGGTAAAAACAAAACCGCACGACGCACTAATTTTGTGTAGGTTTTGGACAGTGTGTTTCTACATGCCATACAATTTACTGGGCTAGAATGCCTAGTCACAAAACAGCTCAATCCAAAATGGTTTCTTAGCCTTAATTAAACTGAATGTCCTTGGTTTTGCGGGTTTGAGTCAATTCCTTGTTACTTGAAGGTAGTTTATTTTCTTTGTGGTATACTATTTAGAACATTCAAAGCATGTTAAGTAAAATGAATGCATACACAGAGTCTACATAAATGTAAATTTATTCATAATCAAGAGCAGAATATTTTTCTATGGCATTTATCAAAGCAAATATCCTTATATAGTATTGCTATAAAATGAAGAGTGTGTTTAAAACAAATAGGGACAATCTCATGTTTATATTCAGATGTTTTCAGTTGTGCTATTGAACCTAAAGTGTTCTATTTCATCAAAAAACAAAAGAAACTACTGAACAAAAACTACAATGAAAATATCAAGGTCTTTTAAAAGACTTAAAAATCAAACAAAAAGCCTCTATTTTTTTCTGCACAAGCTATTTATGTGTCACCCGAACACATTCCTTTGTTTACGAGGCTTCACGGTGAAAGGTAAGGTTCTCCTGGAGCAAGATCTGAACAGATGCGAAGCTTTAGGTGGCCAATTTCAAATATTCTGCTCTTGAAAGTCAATGGGACTTGTGCTCCTAAATCTCTTAATTGCTTTTGATCTTCCCTTTAATAATTATCTACAATATTTTAGACAAAACCTGTTCATTAAACAAATGAAATAAATTCCCTGTAGCCCTGTATTGGATGCAAGATCATTGCTGATGTTAAGCATTTGTTATTTTTCCTCTTTCTGACTGACTTTAGATCAAAAAAATAAAGAGGTTAAATAACATAGCCAAATGAGATATTTATGCATATGAGATGTTAACAATAAACCAAGTGAATTTCATCATTTTTCTCTCCCATTGCAGGTCCTTAAAACTTACAGCTAGCTTTATGAGGTATTCAGTACCCGGAAAAAGCTGTTGGATAGTGTAATCCAAAAAAACCTCTGTGTTGTTATAGATTATGTTCCAATCTGTAAAATTCTGCTCATTGCTGGCCATATACAATATATAGCAGTTCAGAATTCCATTTACTTCTACTGGTTCTTTCCATCTAGAAATAAAAGCAACACACCATTATATTCAATCATGATTCACATTATAATTGAAATGCGGAGTTTTTTTAAATGAGTTAGAACATATATTTGTACAACTGTAAAACAAAATCAATTTAAAAGTACTGAAAATGATCAAGCCACACATTAAAGCTGTCTTCTATGTATTTGTCTGAAAGAGCAAGTACTTTTTTTAAAGACTTCTTTAATGCAATATTTGTACTCAATAGATAAATGATTACAACAACACATGTAATGTAAGAGCTACAAAACTGTCATATCACCAGCACATTTTTCCTGCACTGAAGTTTGCACTGAGGCTATGCCCATATGTAGGTTATCCTGATTGCGTAAAGACAAAATGGAAATTAAGTTGGCAAGTGATAATCAAAGGTTCACAGAACCACTAAACTAATCACTTCTGTGCATTTAATCATAATAAATTTAATTTTATGTCACAAACCCTTTCCCTGATTGAACTCACTGGGATTCTTGCATAAACGGATACACCATTGTGCTGTCAGGAAAGAGAAAATCTGTACTTACTGTACATATATCGTTCTGGAATCCAAAGCAGTCAGGACTGGGGCATCTACGTGAGCTGGTGGCAGCTGTGCTGTACACAAGGTGACCTGGGAACTGTTTGTACAGCCAACAAGCGTGCATGCAGTGAGCAAGAACTGGTGTGGCGTAAAAACTGCTAAATCTACGAAAAAGGGAAATAGGGATTTACTTTAGACTGTACTTTTTTAAATCTTGTTTTTATTTAGCTTAATAATAAATATTGAATGCAAAAAAAGATGGGTGTGGGGGAAATCTTCCCTTCCTAAATGTCTCAGATTTCGTATTTGTTTGTTCTGAATGTCAGGCCATTGCAAAGCCTGACTAACAACATGATTGTAAAACTCAGTTTGCTTTTGATGGCCCCATTGCACAATGCAGCCACTAACTACACTGGAATATTCAGCACCAATACAAAGCAAAGCAATCTGATATTTCTGAGATGATTAAATCACATCAAATTAATTATATATATTTAACACACACACAGACACAGGTTGATTGATACAGCAGGATTATTTTTTCCCGAGAAACTGTTATCCATCACATCAATGTTAAGTATTGATAAATATGATGATTCATCCTAAACAACATTTCACTGTATGTGAAATGAACTCAAGAAAAGCATTGTTGTGGCCATCATTAATTTATAAACTGGCATAGGCTCTACACATTGCATATTTCCCCTCAGCTTCATGAACAACACATAGCTATAAAATGTACTTTTTTCAACCAAAACCAGTCTGGTTAGTATAACAACAAAACAGTTGCTGAAGTTAGCTCTAAGGTAGATTTTAACTGCTTTAGAAACTCTCCTGGAGAAAACTTAGCTTCCTTGCTAATTAAATGTTATAAAGGTATTTCAGTTTTACACATCTGGCTATTGTAAGTCAACTGGCTTTACTGACAATGAACTGTTTGACAAGGAAAGCTTGATTAAAAGAATATTCAACAATGCTAAAGATAATTTGCTGAAATTATATTTATATTTTTTACATTAATGAAGGGTGCAAAATTGAGAGTTTGGGAATAGCATGATCCATATGAAAAAAAATCATGTTTTATGTTAATGCATATTTTTTAACATCCCAGAAAATTTCTGAATTTTCTGCATGCAAGACGTAACAAATACAAGTATTCCCGGAGTGAATTAAACGTATAACATGGAATAAACATAAAATAACGTTAAACTATTATTATTTTGTATATATTTGTACATGCAAGCTAAGTAAAAACAATAAAAAATACTTCAGAAAGAGAATGCTGTGGACCTGTCTTTCCTCTAACTCTAGTTTTATACTGATGTAATTTCACTGGCTGCGCTGGAATTGTTCCTGACTTACATCAATGTAAGTGAGAGGAGAACCAAATCCTGTGTTTTTGTTGCAAACTGAAAATCATCAGTTAAGCAGACCGCGAGTTTAAAAAAAAATTAAAAACTAAAGAAAAAATCATCAAAAAATGTGTGTAACATTGTGACATGTTTAATCAACATAATGGGGCTGATTCTTCCAGGGTTAAGCAGTGTTTAAGTGAGTGAGAGAGGGAATTGCACTCCAGAGCAGGCTCTCAGACTGGCTCAGTAAGCAGAGAAAGTAAACTCCACATACTACACCAGCTGGATCACCATCATGAGCTTATGCTTCCCTGATTCCCATATTTCCTGCTGCTACCATGACAGAAACAATACCAAATAAGGGTGTGGGCTGCAGGGAAGTGACTGGGGTGTGTCTGAGAGGAAAGTGACTTGTGGCACACCAAATCCTGGACTGAGAAACTGATGAGCAGCAGCAATTCAATTTAAAAAATAAGACGTAAACAGCTCAAGACAGCATAAGGACTTTACTTAGTTCACATCCCTGCCTCTCTAATCTGTCTGAGACTTTCCCGTGGAGCCTCTCTCCATGGACTCTACAGAAAACACAAAATCTCAGTGGTCTCGTGGGAAGCGTATATCTCCCTTTCCTTTCCTGCAGGCCAGAGGAGTATTTCTTGTGTAGATGTTGGGGATATTTTCTTTGCCTGCTTCCTCCCCTCCCCACACCATTTTAAGCAGCATTGTTCCTAGGGGAAATGCTTTATCAAAATGGTACACCATTAAATCTTCTGGGAGGAAGTCCACAGCTAGTGCCCTGCCATCAAAAGTGCTGTGTTCCCAGTGCCTGATTTTTGGATTTTGAGCCTATTCAGGAGTATAATCAGGAGTTTTGTGCCATTGTATGTACGGCCAGTACATGTTTTCCTGTTCATTTCTGGAAACTGTTAAAAATGAATGATGGAAGCTTGGCTACCATTTTTTTAAAAATCCTGCAACATGCAGGGATTTACCTTCTTGCTTATGCTTTCTGTTGAAGCAGTCCTGTAACCTTTACTCATGCAATTAGTCCATTCTATGTTAATGAGACTAATTGTATGAGTAAGGGTTGCAGAATGGAAGAAGCATCTAAAATACAAAAGGGAAGTTTTGATCATTAAAAATAAACACTTGCGCAGAAATGTCCTATTACATGAATATATCTGGTCATCTCTTCTTCCCAAGTTATATAGACATTCCTGGGATATGAGGTTCCCAAAAGTGCCCATTCAGGTTTGAAGAGGATACTTGTGAAAGAATTAAGAGATTGGGAGAAGAAAGGTGCATCTGTCTACCTACCCAAGGCCTTTACACTTTACAGTATTGCAACTTTCTCGCTCAGGGGTGTGAAAAACACCTCTCTGAGTGCTGCAACTTTCAGCATTGTAAAGTAGCAGTGTAGACAGTGCACCCAGTGCTGGGAGCCACATTCCCAGCACTGGGAGCTACTCCCCTCATGGAGGTAGTTTTTTTATAGCGCTGGGAAAGCTCTCTTCCAGCACTGGTGCCGCAACTACACAGCCACGTTAAAGCTGCCGTGGCAGTGCTTTAACGTTGCTGGTGAAGACATACCCTAAAAAAACCTATATGGGCCCCCTATTACCATAAGTATCAGAGTGCCTGGCATGGAAGTAGTAAAAAAAGAGAAGCAGAAAGAGAAGAGGTGAGGAAAGGGTGAAATTAGCAAAAAATTTCAATGAATCTGTAAACTCAGGGTTTATACCATATGACTGGAGAATTGCTAACAGAGTTCCTATTTTTAAGAAAGGAAAAAAAAGTAATCCAGGTAACTACAGGCCTGTTAGTTTGACATCAGTTGTATGCAAAGTCTTGGGAAAAAAATTGAAGGAGAAAATAGTTAAGCAAAACGAAAATAAGAAAGAAAAACTTGTAGCACCTTAGAGACTAACAAATTTATTTCAGCATAAGCTTTCATGGGTTAGAACCCACTTCATCGGATGCATGGAATGAAACATACAGTAGACAGATATTTATACAGTCAGAGAAACATGATAAGGTGGAGGTGCATAGACCAACCTTAGGCTAATTAATTGAGAGGAACCATAACAGCAGGGGAAGAAAAACCTTTGAAGTGATAAACAAGATGGCCACACAGGTGTGAATGAGGATTGTTAACTTAAGGGAAATAGATTCAATTAAGGGCTACTAGGATGATCCAAGGAATGGAAAACCTGTCTTATGAAAGGAAACTCAAGGAGCTTGCCTTGTTTAGCCTAACCAAAAGAAGGCTGAGGAGAGATATAAATATATCAGAAGGATACATACCAGGGAGGGAGAGGAATTATTTACGCTAAGAGCTAAGAGGGGAAAGATTCAATAAGAAGAGAGGTATATAAATGTAGAGAAGACAGATGCAACTACAGCCCAGCTGTGAGGTACCCACTAGATTTTCACTCATTCCTTCTCATTGGCTCAGTGATTAATTAAGAAACTCAGGATTTTGCCCATAGAGAGGCCAAAGGAAAAAAACACATCAAAAAGTAAGGAAGAGAATGGTACAAAATATGGAAAGAAAGTGGAATAAGAAGAGAGTTAAGGGCCTGACACAAAGCCTATTGAAGTCAATGGAAAGTTTCTCACTGACTTCACCAGGCTCTGGTTCAGCCCAAAATGAAAAAGCATGGATTGATTAGGAACCAGGAGAAAAGCCTGGGCTGAATTTATAATAGTTCTGACATGGAAAGCAACAAACTTAAAATTAAATTCAAAGCTGGCAAAATTACTTACACCTTCTGATTTGGCAATACTATAATCAACCAATTCAAGTGTTAGAATCATAGAATATTAGGGTTGGAAGAGACCTCAGGAGGTCATCTAGTCCAATCCCCTGCTCAAAGCAGGACCAACACCAACTAAATCATCCTAGCCAGGGCTTTGCCTTAAAAACCTATAAGGGTGATTCCACCACCTCCTTAGGTAACCCATTCCAGTGCTTCACCACCCTACTAGTGAAATAGTGTTTCCTAATATCCAACCTAGACCTCCCCCCCTGCAACATGAGACCATTGCTTCTTGTTCTGTCATCTGCCACCACTGAGAACAGCCTAGCTCCATCCTCTTTGGAACCCCCCTTCAGGTAGTTGAAAGCGGCTATCAAATCCCCCCTCACTCTTCTCTTCTGTAGATTAAATAACCCCAGTTCCATCAGCCTCTCCTCGTAAATTGTGCTCCAGCCCCCTAATCATTTTCATTGCCCTCCGCTGGACTCTCTCCAATTTGTTCACATCCCTTCTGTAGCAGGGGGACCAAAACTGAACGCAGTACTCCAGGTGTGGCCTCACCAGGGAATAGAGGGGAATAATCACTTCCCTCAATCTGCTGGCAATGCTCCTACTAATACAGCCCAATATGCCGTTGGCCTTATTGGCAACAAGGGCACACTGCTGACTCATATCCAGCTTCTCGTCCACTATAATCCCCAGGTCCTTTTCTGCAGAACTGCTGCTTAACCAGTCGGTCCCCAGCCTGAAGCGGTGCATGGGATCCTTCCTTCCTAAGTGCAGGACTCCGCACTTGTGCTTGTTGAACCTCATCAGACCTCCAATCTGTCTAAGTCACTCTGGACCCTATCCCTACCCTCCAGCGTATATCTCTCTCCCCCCCAGTTTAGTGTCATCTGCAAACTTGCTGAGGGTGCAATTCATCCCATCATCCAAATCATTAATACAGATGTTGAACAAAACTGGCCCCAGGACCGACCCCTGGGGCACTCTGCTTGATACCGGCTGCCAACCAGAAAACGAGTCGTTGATCACTACACTACGTGTTTGATAATAGATCAATGGATTCAAACAACTGCAGGTACAAACAAATTTAAATTGTGGGGCCTCTAAAACTATAAGGCCACTGTTTGTCAAGGCCCTCTAGTACAACATCTTGTTTTCCATTTACTTGATTGCATTATTTGCATAAGATCAAATGTAGCCAGTTGTGGACATGAAAAACAGATCACTCTGAGATGCATTAGAAATGGATCCACAAGCATTATCTGAAGATGTGTTACAAGGAAATGCATCCCAGTGCATGGAAGCTTCACCAATTAATGTCAAACAAACTATAATTTACAATACAGCTCATGAATTATATGCTATTTTATGATTGATTTCAAGCTGTTATTGGAAGAATTTCATTGATCTCAATTTACAAAATGAACCCAATAAGGAGGGAATGATTTTATTTTAACTCACAGGAGAAACGGAATAATTTTATGATGTTACTCACGCCCACATTAGGAAATTAAAGCTATTGCCTCTTCTGCTTTGGAGCTTGTTATGTTCTTCACCTATGCGACAGTGTAATGACCTTGTAGTGATGTTTCACTCCATATTATTTATGAAAATATGCTTATGATATGAATAGATATACTTTGTGCAAGATGGCTCATGTGAGATATCATTGGAAAGGGTATGATTTACTGAATGTGATTATCCAATTTGTATGCCTGTATCATTTCTGTATCTGAAGTTAATATTCCTAAATATGTATCAGTATTTCAAATGTGATACTTTCGGTGTCACCCCCAACCAGCCCTTCAGGTACAACAATGGAAAAGCCATTAATAGAGACAATGGACTGTGAAAGAGCTTAGTCTTCCTGTGGACTCTGGAGACAACTTATAAGCAATGGCCTCCACAGCCCTGCAGAGGCATGGGTCCGAGTCACCTGGTACTGGATGCCCCTCATCCCCTTTTGGAATGCCAGTGGTTTTCCACTAGAAGATAAAGGGTTCCCGCCTTAGACAAGAACTATATAAGGCAGGGGAGTGACATCATAATGGTTCTCCTCTGCCTCCCCACCCAAAGAGATACTGAAAAAACACCTGGAAGGAAGAACTGAACTGAGGGGAGAAGGGTTGAACCAAGCTGGAAGGGCATCTAGCTTGTGAGTAATAATACCTGAGGTCTCAAGAGGGAGACCAGTGCAGCTGACTTTCAAGACTTTCTGTAATCTGCCTGCAACAAAATCTAGGGTGAGAAATACTATTTGTAACCAATTTCTTTAGTGAAACTAGCTTAGTTTGCGTGTTTGGTTTCATTTGCTTAGTAATCTGCTTTGTTCGGTCTATTATCTCTTATGTTCACTTAAAATCCACATTTGGTAATTAATAAACTTATTCCTTGTTTATAATACAACCCAGTCTATGCAATTTCTAATGGGGGGGGGAGCAAGAAGTGTGCACATCTCTCTTCACATTGAGGAAGAGGGCAGATTTGTATGAGTTTGCACTGTGCAGATTTTTCTATACAGCGCAAGACAATATTATTTTGGGTTTATCTCCCAAAACGGGGTGTGCACATGAGTGCTGGGGGAGTCCTCTCACACAGAGCTGACTTCAGTCTGTGTCTGCATCGGGGTGTGGCCCTACCTGTGTGTGTGTGCTGCAAGAGGCCGGAGAGCCTAATTCAGCAAAGCAGGGAGAGAGAACCTAGGCTGATTGAGCAGGGGAGGCTCAGTGAAATCCCAGTATCAGGTGGCACCCAGAAGGGAGGTCCAACCCGACACATTTGTATTATTTTTAAATGACAAATGCTCATTGTGACCGAAAGCATCACTGTATTCACACCCTACACACTATAGTAATACTTTTTGTACAAAATATGCCTTTTGAGGTATCACTGAAAACTAATAACTTGCTGGTCAATATCATGGGGAAATGGATCTAGCAACATTATATGTAAAGTTATGCAATCCCCCTGTATGATGTTCTTCGCACATGTTCCAAACCCCACAGCCCTGCCCAGGCAGAAGTATCCTGTAGAAGAAATATGGGTATAACTCAATTTACTTATAAATAGTAGGCAGGGTCCTTGACACAGCAGGGAGAAAAGATGGCAGGAGATAAAGCAAATTTGTATTTCAGCAAACACAGATGAGAAGAAAGACCACCACCACCACCAGACTCCATGTTGCCTTCTTTACTGTTTGCATAAACTTTCCTTTGACGGATAACCCTCAGAAGAATGCACTTCAAAGGTTAACTAGACTACAAAAGAAAGGGGCAGAAGCCCCCAGCACTCACTCACTCTCTCTCTCTTGCACCTAAGACAACAAAGGAACCAGCCCATTGACTTTGGGGGATATTCTGACCTGAGAATTTTGTCAGCCACATTGCTGGAAACATGTGGTAAGGATTTTACCTTGAACCAAGTCTAGCTTGCTAAATTTTAAGGTACTAGAAAGTGTTTTATCTTTATTTCTCTTGTAATGATTTCTGACTAATACCTTGACACTTGAATTCACTTAAAATCTTATCTTCTTTTGTTATTAAACTTGTTCTATTTTTTAATCTAAACTAATGCAGTGCTGTGTTTAAGCTGAACTGTTTGATAACTCCAGGTAAAGTAGCAAACCGTTGAATATTGACCCTTTACAGAGGCAAAGGATCTTTACTATCTGAACTGTCCATGAGAGGACTGGCCAGTGCAAAACACACGTTTTTGGGGAAACTCAGGACTGAGAGTGTGTTGGGGTCACCCTGCAAGTAGTAAGGATGGCTGGTGGAAGCCAGAGTGTGACTGGTGTGTTGCTGGCAGGCTGCTGCTGGGATCGGAGCTGCTGGACCAGGGCTGCAGCTATACACAGACACTCAGGATGTCACCTTCATGCTGGTAGGCTGTTTGTGAGTGGCTCAAGTTGGGAGCTACATCAGCAAAACATTGTGAGGCACTCAAAGTTGCAGAGCAAGAATTGACACAACCCTTCATGGGTCTGGATTGCAGCCCGGAATGTAACACTCATTATTATGCTTTCCCAATGATAACTCTTATCTCATGTACTACTTGTCAAAACAAAATAAACTAAAAGGTTCTAGTGGCAATAGGAAATCCAAGTTTGGGATCAGAACTCAGTACCAGATTCCTGTTCTGCCAAAGACAATGAGTGTTGTACGGGGAGCACACACTCTTCCAAATGGAGGGATTACCTCATATCACTTTCTAGTCTTTCCCCTCCCTTTGCTGGCAAATAAGTAACTTTAATAGGCCCAGATTGTCAGAAAAATGACTATGTAGGAACATCTCATATATAACAGACTGATCCATGTGCGTATTCTAAGTCAATTATTTACTTTTATGACAAAATTGTTATTTTAACTCTCTTTTGACTCTGTATGACTGCAGAGCCAATACAGTGAGCTGGATTCTTTTCTGGCTCACATATCCTCAGAATTGTTAACTACAGTGGACAGCATTAAAATTGACATTTAGCACACCACTGTACTATTACACTGTGGTATTTGTGGTACTCCTAATACTTACTCAATACCTTAAATATCATAGTAAATCTAACTACAGTGATTGCTAAATATCTTATTTTTATTAACCACCAACGTAAATTCTGATAGCAGAATCAATGCATTATGCCAAAAATATACATCATGACCCTCAATTTGCAGGGTCAATAAAAACTCTGTCACTTTTCTTTTAAACTAATCCAATGTAATGTGTAGTAATTGAAAGATAATATGCAAAACAACAATGCCACTATAGACAGTCACTTTTCGGAACATTTAGAAATAACGCAATGGCAACTGATGCAATATAAGTTGTGACCCAGTATTGAAGAATGAAAGCTATGGTTAGCATTACACTTTGCTATCAGCTCTGAAGGCCACATTACCCTCTCACCCCCACACACACCCGTTTGCCAGCAGTTGTGAAAATCAAAATTTGCATGGATGAGATGCAGGAGAGGTTTGGTTGCAAAGTGACTTGTATGAAGGAACCCCAGAGTTATTCTCAGAAAAATAATTGAAACAAAAGTCATCCCATTACCACTTTCAGAAATAAATAAAACATAGACACTAAGATTTTGTTAGCAGCACAACAAAGCTAACCATGCTAAGAGAGTAGAAAGGTGGAAAAACTTTCAAATAATTACAAATCAAGTTGTATATGTAACTACTTCATCTTATTACTGTTGCCCTCATCCTTGCTCCTCCTTTTTTCCCCTTCTGTTTCTTACATTTACTTGTTTCATCTTTTATCAAAGTAGATTGTAAACTCATTAGGACCAGGAACCACATCACCTACCACACTGGGGCCCCAATCTGATTGGGCATTTATGCCGTACCACAATACAAAAATAAAAAATAAGGGAATCCTTAAAAAGAGATGTATGCAGTGTTGTAGCCATGTTGGTCCCAGGATTTAAGAAAGACAAGGTCGACCGGAAGAAGAGGTCTTTGTAAGTTCGAAAACATGTCTCTCTCACCAACAGAAGTTGGTCCAATAAGAGATGTTACCCCATCCACCTTGTCCCCCTAAAAAGAGATGTATCACAACTGCATTATCTGTCTCTGCCCGTTGGGTATCAATGACAGCTCTTCCCCTTCCCGCATACTCCTAAAAATGCAACAAAGCTCATTAATTACATGCAAAAATAGTATAGTATCTGTTTTCAGTATTTATAGAGCACCAATCACCATATTATTTACACACTGAGGCCCAGTTATTGGGCCTAGATAAGCGGTGATTAGTACACAACCTGACTGCAAATTATGGTCCCTACCACAATTAAGAGCAGCATCCTGGCTGTCTACGAACCCAAGGAGCCATTACAGTAACTAGGGATCACCAAACTACAAGGGCACTCTGGCCACGCCCACTTTTCCTCAGCTATGTCTGGTATGAAGTGGGATGGGGTTCTGCCACAGAAATCTTCAGAGGCTGGTTAAGCTGGTTTTATGGCCGCTTTGCCAGAAAGGTACTAGTGGCCAGAGCAAAGCTGAGATCTGAATCTAGGTGCTAGGATAGCAACCCTTCCTCCCCAAAAGCTCTCATTGAAATGAAATAAATTAACCTTAAATAAGGGGTCCTCTTAACTTGTTTTGATCTGTAGTGACTTCAAAGCATTCATTTTGTACTCTCACGTGGGTAGTAACTAGACTGCATTCACCTAGTTTGCTCTAGATTAAATTACTATAAGGTACATGTACAATGAGTTGAAAAACCATACTCAAAGAGTAGTTATCAATGGTTCATTCACAGACTAGGTGGACATATCTAGCGAGGTCCTGCAGAGGTCTGTCCTTGGTCCAAGTATGATTTAATATTTTCATATAAGTGGCTCTGTTTTCATAGCAAAGCTGTAGTGCTTCTTTCCTCCTTAGCCTGCTTAAACCAAAAGATTATTTTTCTCTTCTAGCAGGATAATCATTCTTTTTGAAGTACGCAGGTATAATATTCATTTTCTGAGGTGTTAACAATGCAGAGGGACCATGGGGACTCAAATATTTGTTTTTAAAATCAACCCCCTAAGATAGTTATGTGGTACATTTCCCAAATCTTTGTTTTTGTCATCTCATCCTCCACTTTCTCTTTTAAATTAGGTGTTTGTTTCAATTTTTTCGGAACAAACTAAATGAAAGTTTGCACAGAAAAAAAGAAAATATGAGTTTAAAAAACAATGCATTAAATCAAAGCAGGAAAAGTCATGCCAAAGCAACATCAAAGGTCTATCTTAAAAGTGAACAGAAAGGGAAATTCAAAGTTGTGTGAAGTGCTGAATGCCCCATACCAAGCAGGCTGCAAAGGGCTTAAGTCACAGAAATACATTTTAACACCTTTTTTTTTGATCTGTGTGTAAAATCACCTGATTCCCTCTGCGATTGCAAGAGGCCCCCCCAGCATATGTTATTCTGAAATGTCATTGACACCAACAGATAGTGGAATCTATTGCACCCTAAAATGATTTCCTCCAGGGAATCTCTAGCAAAGCCGGAGCAGCAGAGGATTTTCACAGACAATTTAAAGGATTTGGTTTAGAAGTATATTAAAGCTTCTCTTTTTGCTGGATGCCCCACACCGCCCAGTCAGTGGAGGGATGCAGCACAGAAATCCAGGTTTAATTTAATTTAATTTTGAGTTTCCCTTTGTAGCCCACCTAAACGTTTATTTTAAAAAATTAGGAGATTCGGATTTGGTGTTAAATACGGAAGCTATTAGTTTGTTATGTAACCCCCCCACACTTTCTTCCCTGGGTAACTCAGGAGCAGGCAACACTCACTTGTGTGCCTGGGCACCTGATGTTGTTGACATTAAAGGAGATCCAGAGTAACCCAGTGGTGATGTTGGACAAGTGGGAATCCTCTATCCATCCATCCCCTGCTGCAGTCCCCTTACTCCTAAAGGAAGTTAAAATTGGCAGTGCCTCCACCTGGCTGGCCCCTGTACACACTCAATGGTGTGCCTTGGGAACCTCCAGGGATAAACCCCTTCAACTAGTAATAATAATAATAATAACCTGTGGCATGGGTCTAACTCAAATACCAATTATAAATAATATACATCCAATATACTTAAATTAGAGCGAACATTCCTTTACTTAACAATTTAAGAAACAGGGTATAACAGACTAAGATTATATGTCACCACTAATTTAAATCCACAGGGGCAGTTCAATAAAATCAATTAACAAATATAATATACAGTAATAAATTAAACTTATGTAGCTGGCATTTACACTGCCACCATTTACCCCACTCTGGAGTGTACACTCCTCTGGATTTCAGAGTCCTAGGCACTTGCTTGCATGGGCGTGCTTGGAGATCTGCAGCTGGAGACAGCACTCTGTTGGTTCTGTGTATCACTCCAGCCAAGGCAAAAAGCTGCACAACCCCTCTGAAACTGGAGCTGGCCCCACCAAATGCCAGTAGCTCTGGATCTTGGGTCCATCATTCTGCCTCTCCTCAGACTCAGTCTCTCTGCTGTGCCCCTTCCCTTGCAAGCACTTTCCCAAACCAGAGTGGGGGTTACTCTCAGTTCCTTCACTGCAGGCCCACCTCTAGGGACAGCAACAGTCTCTGCTCTGACTCCAGTGAAGCCACCAACAGCCTCTGAGGCTTCCTGCTCCATCAAAGCCCCTGCAGGCTCTCAGCAGCAGCTTCTGGCTTCCTAGCAGCAGCTCCTGGTATGGACAGAGCTCCACAGCAGCAATCTCACTCCTTTTCCCAAAATGGAATTCATCACCTGCTCTCCCTCCAGGAGAAAGTCTCTACCTCTAATCCACCACCTGCTCTGTCTGCAGGAGGAAGTCTCTACCTCTTTCTCCAAGGCATCATGGGAGTTGTAGTTTCTAAGGCTAGATTGCAGCACACAGGAACACTCCCCCAAAAAGTTCAGAGGCCCCTCTTGTAAAAAGTTCAAGGCCCCCTTAGTTTATGCTGTTGTGATTTTTTTTAAAAAAGGAGGTTACTTACCTTATAGTAACTGGAGGTTCTTCGAGATGTGAGGTCATTATCTGGATTCCACTGTAGGTTACACACATGCTCTATGCGTCTGAGTTGGAGAATTTTGAAAGCCATGTCCGTTGGCCCGTGCATTAGTCCTTGCTCTCCTCATGCTTCCAGCAGAGGAGCTAAAGGGCTGGATGGGCCAACCACCACTTCAGTTCCTTCTCTACTGCAAATCCAAATGTGGTCCCAAAGCAGTGGGGAAGGAGGCTAGATTGTGGAATACAGATAAGGAGCACCCATCTTGAAGAATCACTAGTTACTATAAGGTAAGTAACCTCCTGGTCTTCTTCTTCTTCAAGTACTAGTCCCTAAGTGTATTCTGCTGACAAGCAGTGCTCAAGAAGGAGGAGGGTGCAAGGATGCAGGTGGCAGAGCTGTTTGAAGGACCACTGTCCCAAAGGATGCCTCAGCAGCAAAATCCTGTACTAGAGCATATCTCACCAACATATTAATGAAAGTCCACATAGCTGCTTTACAAATGTCAACCAGAGGCACTTGTTGAAGTGCTATAGATATCACTTGTGCTCTTGTAGAATGAGCCCTCACCGCCTGTGGGAGAGGAAGGTAAGCATAACCAGAGATCAACTTACAGGTCCTCTGAGAGGAGACAGCTTGACTTCGGACTCTTCCTATAGTTTATCACTATAAACTATAGTTTATAGTGATAAACTATAAACTGGAAGATTTTTCTAATCAATTTTGTCCTTTGTAGGTAAAAGGCGAAATGTCGTACATTGAGGGAATGAAGTTTCTTCTCCTCCACAGATGCATATGGTTTCAGAAAGAACATAGGTAAGTGGATTGTCTGGTTGATGTGACACTCCGAACCCACCTTCGGAATGAATTTCAGATGTAGCCGTAAAGAGAGTTTGGCCTTATGGAATACAGGATCTGCCATTAGGGCTCCCAACTCATGTATCCTTCTGGCTGAAGGGATACCCACAAGGAATTCAACTTTCATCGATTGGTGAGACATGGAACATGTAGCTATTGGCTCTTAGGGAGGCTTAATGAGAGCTGACAATACCCAAGATTCAAGTCCCAAAATGGGGTAGGCTTCCTTACTGGTGGAAAGGTTCTGATTAGGCCCTTTAAGAATCTGAGAATCAACAGGTGAGTGAAAATTGAATACCCATCTGCTGGTGGATGACATGCACTGATTGCTGCCAGACAGACTTGTACAGAGCTAAGGGAAAAGCCAGCCACTATGAGAGAAAGAAGATAGCCCAAAATGAAGGAAGTATCTGTTACTTGGGAGATAGTCACTTCTGATGTGCCCAAAGAAAGAAATACTTCCTCTTAGCTCCACAGGATTTCCCAGGGGAGCTCTTTCTACTGTTAAGGATGGTTTGTATGGCTTCTGAGTGGGGAAGTTCCAATGTTGATGCCCATCTAAAAACCAAGCCGAGAGATGAAATGTCTCGGGACTGGGATCCTGCCCCTCTCCTAGTCAAGAGATTAGGAAACAATTGGATGTAATCGGAGGGTAGAATGATGGCTATAGGAGGTTCAGGAACCAAACTTGTCTGGGCCAATAAGGAGCAATGAAGATCATGCACTGTCTTGATGAATTGCCCCAAGACTTGAGGTAGGCATGGTAAAGGAGGAAAGCATAGCTCAGATGACCCAACTAGGGAAGGAGAACATTGCTCTGAGAGTATAAGCCTAGAGCACCTCCAGAGCAATGTGTGTTGTATTTCTTGTTCATTTGGGAGGTGAACAGATCCCAGTTGGGAGTCAGTAAGCTAAGAGGAAAAATGTCTGTACTAGCTAAATTAAGGGGGAATACTCAGGGACCCTATATCAGGGGCTTGGACATCTAGGCTGCCTAGTGGTTGGAGTATTTGAATTCTGGCTCCCTTCTTCTGTGGTCAAGGTGCCTCAGTCTTTAAGGCAAAGGGATAGGTAGATCTGGGGCCACCCAGTCCACCAGGTCCCAGCCCAGAGTAGGGGACCGCTCAGCAGGGAGTCTACATCCACTGCCCTGGGCCACTTCCTACTGCTGTTTCTACATTTTGGGGGCTGGCCCCTATAGGCAAAGTTCCTCTGATGTCTTATCTCTAGTAGCACCCCCTGGTCAACCTGTTGCAGTCCTCCAGGTGGAGCAGCCATAAGTCTGGTGGGGTCCGAACCCCACAATACCTCTGAGCTTCAGTCACCCGGGTTCCTCTTAGTCTGGGTGCTCCTAGGCCTTTCTCAGTCTCCTTTGGCCAGGAAGACAGTGCTTGGTTCCTGGTGGCTGCCTTGGCTGACAGGCTAGTGATCCTTCCACTCAGGTTGGGAGGCAGCTAGCTCCTGCCTCTTCACCAATGAGTCCCGAACTGAGCCAGGCTCCCTCCTTTTCTTGCCCCTTCAGGCCAGGCATTGGCTGCAGGTATAACAAGGCAGGGATAGCTGGGCCCACAGGCTCTCTAACCCCTTCTGTGCTGGTGGGTGGTTTCTCTTCTTCACCACAGACCCATTTACAATGGACAAAACAACAAGGAACAAGATAAGCCTGGAACATAAAATAAGGTAAAAAGTAAGATGTACATGGACAAAGTGTGGATAAAGCATGTTGTACAGGGATTCGTTTCTGCAAAGTAACCAAGTCAATCCCCAAACTTGTGATGAAATGTACCGTAAATGCAATGTTATGTGTAAAAATATATAAAGCAAGAGGTTTTCTGTGTAACTTTGGATCTGTGGTATGCCCTATACCCATCCCCTATGCTTGAGCCTGATCAACTCAGCATAGCTTTGCTGTATGCCAAATAAAGGAATCTGAGGAATGAGACTGAAGTCAAACTGAGTTTTTGGGGAACCAAGTGGAAGAGGTCTCAGGGGAACCCCAAGTCTTCTCCTCCCTGTTTGTTGGTGTAAAAGATGGATGTCATATTGTCTGACATTATGAGGCCATGGAGTGACTATGAATTGCAGAAAGACTTTATAAGCTTTCCAAACTATCCAGAGTTCCCGAATGTTGATGTGCATCCTGGCCTCTTGAGGTGTCCAAGTCCCCTGGGCCATACAACTGTCTATATGTGCTTCCCAGCCTAAGAAAGAGCATCTGTAACAATCATCTTGTCTGGTGAGGATAGCAGGAAGGGGAAGCCCGCACACACCTGACGAGGATCCTGCCATGATGTTAGAGAAGCTGTTACACTGCAATAAATGGTATTCATGTTGTGTTTGGTTGGTGAATATGCAATGAGGAGCCACATCTGAAAGCATCATAGGCAAAGTCTGGTGAATGCAGTAACATAAGTGCATGAAGCTATGTGCTCCAGATGGGGGGAAAAAATTCTGATTGAAGCTAAAGGGTTGTGTACAACCTGGCCTAGCAGATCACTCAAAACCTGACCTCTGGCAGATAATCTCTCACCATGACTGAATCTAGAATGGTCCCTATTAAGTCTATAGTCTGTGTCGGAGTGAGTACAGACTTTTCCAAGTTGACTGACTCCTAGGGAAGAAAGTAGTTGAAGCATCAATGAGGTAGTCTCATGGGCTTTCTGACATGTCCTGGCAATGAGAAATCAATAGTTGAGATTGGGGAAAATGGTGAAGCTGTTCCATTTGAAATGCTTCGTGCTACTACTAGGAAGACCTTGATAAAAACTCTGAGGGCAGTGGCAAGGCCAAATGGGAGCACTCTCTATTGGTACTTTTTGGGGCCCACCAGGAATCTGAGAAAACATGTGTGGGTGCAGTGAATATCCAAGTGAAAATAAGTACCCTTCTTATCAAGAGCTTTAAACAATGTGTTTTTTCAGGGAAGGGATTATTGATGCCAGAGTGACCATGAGAAACTTCAGTTTGTAAATATATTGGTTGAGGTTGGGAAGATCGTTTCTTTTTGAGGATTAGGAAGCAAGTGGAGGTAAAAATCTTTCTCTTAGAACATGTACCTATCCAGCACCATTGCTCCTTGCTGGAGGATGGACTCCACTTCCTGACTGAGACTCTCCTGGTGAGAATGGTCCCTGAAGAGGGATGGGGATGGGGGTTTTGGAGGAAGTAGGGAAGTAAACTCAATCGTATAGACAGACTGGATGACATCTAATACTCACTTGTCTGTTATGGCACTCCAGTTGTGGTAACAGAATGCTAAATAACCCCCAAGTGGTACGTGGGGATTGGGTAATGGTGGTATCATTAATGGTTTGCAGTTTAGGAACTCCTGTCACAAATATCTTTTCATTAGGGGTTGGGGTTGAGATGGTGCTGAAGGTGTGGTGGGTGCAGGGAAGTGAGACTTTTGTACTCTCTGTCTCTTACAAGGAGGGTCATAAGATCACTTGTGATAAAATTATTGAGACAATTGTCTAGGTCTGTAAGGCTGCCTGTGATATTACCTTTTGGGGGCAGGGGGCCCCTAGAGGTCTTTAAAGTGTGTAGGAACTCATCAGTCTTTTGATTGAAAAGGTGGGCTTCATCAAAGGGCAAGTCCTCTACTGTGTTTTGGACCTCCCTGGGAAATCCTGAGGCATGTAATCATGGCTTACAGTTTATTCTGATGGCCATTGTCGCATCATCTAGGTTGTTATCTGCTGCTTCAACTGTTGATTGATGTGCAGTTCTAGCCATATGTTTATCAGTAAGAGCCTGTAAGTGAGCTCTGTCTTGTTGTGGTAGCTTGTCTACAAAGTCTGTGAATTTTGAATAGTTGAGATAGTTCATTTTTTGAAACTGAAGGTTAGTAAATGTGAATGCCTTTCTTCCCAATAAGTCTAGATGTTTAGCCTCCTTGTTGGAAGGCGTAGAATCTCATGGATACAGCTAGGAGAAGAGCAGCAGATATTACACCTCACTACAACATGTGCCTCCCCGAGACAGCGACAAAGAGTTCTGTGGCACCTTATAGACTAACAGATGTATTGGAGCATAAGCTTTCATGGGTGAATACCCACTTCTTCAGATGCATGCAGTGGAAATGTCCAGGGGCAGGTATAAATAAGCAGGGAAGAGTCAGGCTAGAGATAACGAGGTTAGTTCAATCAGGGAGGATGAGGCCCTCTTTTAGCAGTTGAGGTGTGAACACCAAGGGAGGAAAAACTGCTTTTGTAGTTGGCTAGCCATTCATAGTCTTTGTTTAATCCTGAGCTGATGGTGTCAAATTTGCAAATGAACTGAAGCTCAGCAGTTTCTCTTTGAAGTCTGGTCCTGAAGTTTTTTTGCTGCAGGATGGCTACCTTCAAATCTGCTATTGTGTGTCCAGGGAGATTGAAGTGTTCTCCTACAGGTTTTTGTATATTGCCATTCCTAATATCCGATTTGTGTCCATTTATCCTTTTGCGTAAGGACTGTCCAGTTTGGCCGATGTACATAGCAGAGGGGGCATTGCTGGCACATGATGAAGTATATTACATTGGTGGATGTGCAGGTGAATGAACCGGTGATGGTGTGGCTGATCTGGTTAGGTCCTGTGATGGTGTCCCTGGTGTAGATATGTGGGCAGAGTTGGCATCGAGGTTTGTTGCATGGATTGGTTCCTGAGTTAGAGTTATTATGGTGCGGTGTGTAGTTGCTGGTGAGAATATGCTTCAGGTTGGCGGGTTGTCTGTGGGCGAGGACTGGCCTGCCTCCCAAGGCCTGTGAAAGTGAGGGATCGTTGTCCAGGATGGGTTGTAGATCACTGATGATCCATTGGAGAGGTTTTAGCTGAGGACTGTAAGTGATGGCCAGTGGAGTTCTGTTGGTTTCTTTCTTCAGTTTGTCTTGCAGCAGGAGGCTTCTGGGTACAAGTCTGGCCCTGTTGATCTGTTTTCTTATTTCCTCATGTGGGTATCGTAGTTTTGAGAATGCTTGGTGACGATCTTGTAGGTGTTGGTCTCTGTCAGAGGGGTTGGAGCAAATATGGTTGTACCTCAGTACTTGGCTGTAGACAATGGATCGTGTGGTGTGTCCGGGATGGAAGCTGGAGGCATGTAGGTAGGCATAGTGGTCGGTTGGTTTTCAGTATAGGGTTGTGTTAATGTGACCATCGCTTCTTTGCACCGAGACAGTACAAGCAGTGCAAATGGTTGTCATTAACTGAGAAGGAACAGGGCAGGATACACAATTCTTGAAGCCCAGAGTTTTAGGCATAATCAGATGCACAAAATGAAATACGGTGGGGAGGGGTTCCCCAGGGCAGAGAAACTATTCAACTATAAAAACTTTACTAAAAGGAATTAAAACTATTAATGGTTCACATTAGCACTTATTATCAGAGGGGTAGCCGTGTTAGTCTGTATCCACAAAAACAATGAGGAGTCCGGTGGCATCTTAAAGACTAACAGATTTATTAGGGCATAAGCTTTCGTTCCCACTTCTTCAGATGCATGGAGTGAAAATTTCAGAAACAAGCATAAATATATATTGGTGCATGAAGAGAAGGGAGTTACCTTACAAGTGGAGAAACAATGTTGAAGGCCAATTCAGTCAGGGTGGATGTGGCACACTCCCAATAATTGATGAGGAGGTGTCAATACCAAGAGAAGGGAAATTGCTTTTGCAGTGAATCAACCACTCCCAGTCCCTAGTCAAGCCCAAATTGATGGTGTTAAGTTTGCAAATGAATTATAGTTCAGCAGTTTCTCTTTGAAGTCTGTTTTGAAGATTTTTGGTTGAAGAATGGCTACTTTTAAATCTGTTATTGAGTATCCAGGGAGATTTATAGATTTATACTAGAATTTTATAAAATTAACCTGGCACACATTAAATGGATTAAAAACTGGCTAACTGTTAGGTCTCAAAATATAACTGTAAACAGAGAATTGTCACTGAGTGAGTCTGCTTCCATTTGGGTCCCACAGGGATAGGTTGTTCATCTTACACTATTTAACATTTTTATCAACGACCTCGAAGAAAACATAAAATCATCATTAATAAAATTAGTGGATGACAGAAATTGGGGAAGTGGTAAATAATGAAGAGGACAACTCACTGATTCAGAGTGATCTGGATCACTTGGTAAACTGGGCGCAATTAAACAATGTGTGTTTTAATATGGCTAAATATAAGTGTACACTTCTAGGAACAAAGAATGTAGACCATACTTACAGGATGGGGGAATCTATCCTGGGACACAATGATTCTGAAAAAGATTTGTGGGTTGTGGTGGATAAACATGACCATACATTTTTAACAGTGAGAGTAATTAACCATTGAAACAATTTACTAAGGATCGTGATGGATTCTCCATCACTGACAATTCGTAAATCTATATGGGATGTTTTTCTAAAAGATATGCTCTAGAAATTATTTTGGGGAAGTTCTGTGGCCTGTGTTATATAGGAGGTCAGACCAGATGATCACAATGGTACCTTCTGTCCTTAGAATCCAAGAATCTATGAAAAAAGGAAAATATTTTTTCCACATAAAATAAACTGTGGAAATCATTGCTCCAGGAAGCTGTTAAGGCCACGAATTTAATAAGATTCAAAAAGGGATTAGACATTTACATTGATGACAAAATTATCCAGCGTTATCTTAATTAATGATATCAAAAATTGTAAAAGGAAGATTAAACCTCATGTTTCAGGACTTACACCAATATTCAGCTAGTAGATCTCAAGATGAGACCTAACTTGGGGGACAGATTGCACCACTGCCTTCTGCAGGGTTCTTACGCCTCCCTCTAAAGCATCTGGTGATGGCCATTGTCAGAGACTGGATACTGAATTAGATGGCTCTTGGGTCTGATGAAGTATGGAAATTCCTGCATTAGTAAATTTGTAACTAGTGTAAAACAGAGGAGCAACGGGGGTAGAAGTCTTAAAGTAGTAGCAAGCTATATATTTCTAAAGCTAGATAAGGTTGCCTCAGTCCACATGATTTCCACTGCTTCAGCAGTGAAAAGCAGATGGAAAACAAGTTTTGCCATCCATTTAGGGATTCCCCTCATGTAAGAGATTCCATAGGTGGCATACCACTCTCTTCCCAGATCCAGATAAAAGTGCATCTGGGTGCTTCCAGGAAGAAAGGGACATGGCCAAAGAACCACTACACTCCGGCAATCACACTGGTGAGCTGAGCCCTGACACCAGCCAGACCAATTTAGAGCAGCGCTGAGGATGTTCTAAATTGTACAAGAGCTGAGCCATCCTTCAGCTGGCCCTAGGATTGGGAGGGAGATAAAAGTGGTGTAAAGCCACCTTTTCCCTCTCTCCTTAGCAGTGCTGAGCAGAATTCAGCTACAGCTGAGGATTCATTCCTAATACGTAGTTGGAAAAAGGCTCCTTTTCAATTTCTCTTAATCTTTAATATGGCGGAAAAAAGATCCCGCAAAGGTTTAATTTTTTTTAGCTGATACGTTGCACTACCTAGCCATGTTATATAGTGTCAGTAATGTCATCAGATAACATAACTGTCACAATCTGATGTGATGCATTAAACTAGGATTACCAGAATAAATCATATTTGTGGGTACACAGATAACAGGTGGTACAGTCAGATGCTTTGTATTATTGTGTATCTCTAGGATGCCCAGATTAAGATATAAAGTTCACAGGCTCCTTCTCATATGTGGAGTGTGTTGCAACCATAACTCAATAGTAAAGGGCCACCAAACAGTTATTATGGCAAAAATATCATCAGGGAAAAATACAAATTGATCCATGTCAGCTACATGAAAAGAAAGAACAATCACCTGTCCCTGATCGCATATATTTAGTATTTGTTGCCAGCTTTTCCCCAACCATATACAGTTTATTAATAACAGTAACTATAATAAATAATGATAATAATGCAGAGTAGATTATTTCAAGCTGAATACTTATTTTCTATTAATTCTCTCCCTTTTCTCTTGCACACACGCCTGCATGATCCACCTGTGAACTGGGGAAGACTAATTTATCATTAGAAGTTTAGGCCTTTTAATTGGGAATGATGTGCTACGCCAGGAAAGTTGTCTGTATAGGCTCCTTGAGATATCTGCATACCTTAAGTGGCATGTGCAGCTTGTACAAAGGAGGCATAGAATTTACATTCTACTGGTGTGTTATAAATAAGTAATAAGAACAGATTAGAATTATGCATTTACGCCTACTAGTGAGAGTGAGATGCATAATTCACAAGTGGTGAACCCTTAAGAGACTTCTGAAGTCCCCACTCTCATGCGTACAGAACAAGGTACATTATTCACTCCCCATAGTCCTATACTTTTCCTTTTTTTCCCCCTCTAGCCTAGATCCTCAGTTCAAATTTTCTATGTACTACTTTCAATAGTACAGAAAGACTACAGACTATTAGCCATTAAGTATTGTTGGTGAGAATTTATTTCCTGTTAGCTCATTGAGGAAAGCTTTCTGGATTTGCTTGTGTCAGAGTGACAACTGTAACAGGTATACAGACAAACACTGTAATACTGCAGTAACAACAACAAAAGGTGGGTGGAGAGGGTTGGAGAGAAGACTGGCCAATCCTATGAAATGTATTAAAATATATCAAAACACAGTGAACACATAGAAAGTTAGGGGCAAATGTTGAGATAAATCTCATCATATGAATCTGAGGGCACCAGCAATTCTCAGTCTTCCATGGGAATTGCGATGCTCAGCAGGTTTGGCCTTAGTCTCTGTGGAGCTCAAGGTCAGATTTCCAGAGATGGAGGTTTTAAATTTCTCTTTGGACTCATAGCCCCTAGCTTGTGGGGAAACTGCTCACCGTTGTACTCAGTGATGGGAGTGGTTGTGCAAGTGGGGCATCAGTGTTCACCAGCATTTTTACCACTGGGTTGTCCAGATATGCTCTGGGCATGCTAGATGACAAGGTGGTAAAACGTCTGGTGACCTGCCTATAGGATAATTCTCACCATTGCTACTACCGGTGTGAGCTGCACCAGTGTTATGGCAAATCCTAGAGATTTCCCAAAAGAAGTCTAGTGTAGACTCAGTCTGACTGTAATGAGGGATAACTGGGCAATTTTTGCAGAAAGAAAATCTCTTGGTTAAGTTTGAGTGATTTTCGTGCCTTCAGGAGGTGCCTGATTTACAGCTCTGGAAAACCAGAATCCTCTTTTTACGAACAAAACAGATAAAGCATAGGCAGTAGTGCTGCAACCTTCCTCATACTCCCTCATCAGTGACCTTTCTAGAGAGACTATCTGTAGGGATGGAGCATGAACATTAGTCTCCATGCCCATTCCAGTCCCCTGCTGAGACTTCCAACTATTGCCAATTTTGATGGGGTGGGGGGGAGCTATCTGATGGGAAAGGAAGGCCATGTCATCAATGAAGTGCCCTGCAGCTTCAGCCACAGTGAATCTGCCTCCACAAAACAGTGTCACCTAACTGTAAGGTGGGGTAAGGAGGAGTGGTTCTATGGGGGAGTAATGTAGCATTGATTAATGTGCTTCCCAATGAGGAATGACTTGGGGCAGACTATTTGGTGAAAGTAGTTTTCTTGTAATTTCTCTGAACTGCCTCAAACCAAATCAGACCATTTAGTCCCCTGGAATTTTCCTTTGCCCTATATGCAAATATTGTCAATCGCGTACTAGTTCTAGCTACCATCTGTTTGTGCTACCTCTCTCTCGGCTCTGCTAGAGACTTATCTAGTTAAGCTAAGGGCTGATCTACACTAGGGGTGCGGATTGATGTAAGGTACGCAACTTCAGCTACGTGAATAACATAGCTGAAGTCGATGTACCTCCCTCGACTTACCTCGCAGTGTGGACCCTGTAAAGTCGAAGTCTGGCGCAGCCCCATCGACTCTGCTTACTCCTCGCGCCGAGCTGGATTACCGGAGTCGACGGGGAGCACTTCCAGGTTTGATTTATCACGTCTAGATGAGACACGATAAATCGATCCCCAGAAGATCAATCGCTACCCGCCGAATCGGGCGGGTAGTGTAGACTAGCCTTAAGATACAAGCATCTCTTTTTCGGGGAACTCCATGCATTATCTTATGCAGTGTTGCTGTAGCCGCGTTGGTCCCAGGAAATTAGAGAGATGTACATTATCTTATTCTGATGTTTTTTCAATGTATTTTAGATTATTTTGAGTATTGTTTGGCCAATGTGTTTTATATTTGCATATACATTTAACAGAAAGGGTTCAATTATGCACGTATTCACATTCCCAATACAATTTAAGAGTTTGAAAAAAATGAATTTGTGGCATTAAAAGACTGATAAATATCTGATAAATGTACACAATGCTCCTATCAAAACTTGTTTCTATGTGAAGGCCGTTCCAGGGCATGGAACACTGAGATGTAAGAAGAATGTCCAGACACATTGGTCAAGCAGATTAGTTGTACTCCTCAACTGGCCCATACAGGGCTAGTCTCCATAATCAGCAGAGCAGAAAGGTGATGTAAAATCACCTGTCCCTCCCACAATGTATATAAAAGACATGCCTGGGTATTTGGCCTCATAATTCAAGCATTAAGCACCTTTAAATGAGAGAAGGAACAAATTCAAGTTTCTGTTCCTATGAAGTTTCTGTTCTCCTAGTGCCAGGAAAAAAAAAAGATTGCAGGAGGCTCCAGTTCACATAATAGACCTTTTCAGCCACTAGTCATCATCTCATCTGCCTCCTCTTCTTCATCTCTAAACTCAAACATGATGTCTACACATGATACACTGATTTAATGTCCTGTAACTCCATCTTGGTTCCTTTCCAGTCTGGCCTCCACCCTCTCCACTAACCTGAAAAAGCTCACACTTAGGTTTCTTATTCTGGCTATATATTGGGGCTTCTACTCCATCTTCATTCTCCTTGTCCTGTCCATGGTTGGTAACACTGTATTTATCCTCTCCTTCTTGACCTCCTACCTTTGTTGCAAGTGTGTATGTTCTTGATGTGTAATGCAACACCTCCTTCCTTTTCCCCCTCTATACCAATATTCCAGTGATGAGATTTATCCCACCATTTCTCAGTGATGCCAATTAAGTCAAAATTTAGCTTATGTATTAATACTTTCAGTTCTTCCTGTTTATTCTCCATATTCGTTGCTTTTATGAACAGACATCAAAGATATTAAGCAGATTCCCCCATGGTCTTCCCACTTGTTGCTCCCTATAACTCTACTATAATATTCCATCCTTCCCCAAATATCCAAGCCTTCTATTAATGCCACCTTTATTTATCATAGAATCATAGAATATCAGGGTTGGAAGGGACCTTAGGAGGTCATCTAGTCCAACCCCCTGCTCAAAGCAGGACCAATCCCCAATTTTTGCCCTAGATCCCCAAATGGCCCCCTCAAGGATTGAACTCACAACCCTGGGTTTAGCAGGCCAATGCTCAAACCACTGAGCTATCCCTCCCCCCCCATATATCTACATGTAGGCTTTTGTCACCTGTCCCCTTTGAACCTTGCTTATACATTCCACTTATTCTAGCCTTCTGTGTCACCATGTGCTCAAAACTAATGAAGGAGAGGAGGAGCAGCCCTCTTAAAAGGGCAGTCCAGCTGTTTTAGTGTGGTCATGAAATAGCTCTACTCATCTGATGTCATGTAGGGACAAGTTGGTAACACACATTCAAACAATTATTTCCTTTCAATAAAGAGAAATACCTATATTAAGCATATTAAGTATATATTAAGTGTATTAAGCATGGATGGGGGAGCCCAACCCGATGTGCTCTTACGCAGGCTCTGTTCAGGTGTGTGACCTTGGGTAAGTTGTATTTTCAGTGGTGCCAGAGGAGGTGTGAGATGTTCAGCGTCTCTGGAAATCTGGCCATCAGACTATCTGTGTTGTGCTTCAGTTTCTCTATCTGAAAAATGGGGCTAACACTAGTTACCTACTTTCCTCCCCAGGCAAATTGTAAGAATTAATATATTTAAAATGCTTTGAATCTGTAGAGTTCTAAGTATTGTTAATATTCTGAGGCCTGAATCAGATGGAGCCTCAAAAGAGAGAGAAAGCTGGCTTCAATTACTTTAGAGGGATGCTGGAGAGAGACCTTAAGTATCTCTGGGTCTAGAATATTATGTGTTTTATATACACTATCTGTATTCCTTCACTTGTATGTCCAGGGTAGTCATGTAATGCAACTTCTGTAGCCTTTGGATCAGTTAGAAAAGACACAAATAAGAAAAAATCCAGTGCATCACTGCCATTGCAATGTGCAAAAGATAATAAAAATAATAGTTTTGTGAGCACACTTTAAATGTACAACATTGTAATATACAGTGTAAACAGAGCATTCATATTCAATTATACACCTCTCAAGAAAAATGAGTTTTACCCCTTACTAGAAGTGGTATATTTATTTGCCCAGTAAATTCCATCATTTATCCTATTTATACATCAAATTCAAAATAAATCTTTTTAATGTAAAAGCCAATTCAAAGGGCTTCATTGCAAGATCAAATATTTCCATTCTTGAATGTAACATAGCTCCACTCTGATGCCATCCTAAATTCAAACAAGAAGTATTTTATCTTCTACTGCTCTTTATCAAGTACTTATTCCAAACCACTCTAATCTGTATTGCCCCAATAAATCTCAAAACAAAATGTTAAATGTTTCCATAAGGATATTTGTACAAAATTACATATTTTGATGTACCTACACTGATAGAACCTTTAAGCACTCACAATAAGGATTATTATAGAAAGATATCAAGTTTCACTGATTAATAGCAAACTAGAATAAAAAATGAGCAGAGATATACTCCTTGATACAGGACACAAGACAGAAGATTATCATCAGAATGAAAATTTACTTTTCCTCGGCTAACGCTTTCCCCCCTTAAGTCTGCTGACCTTGTGCTGTGCAGTACATTACTGAAATGATTAAACAACAGCATTGTTAAATTATGAATCCAGATGTTGATTTACATGCCACCATATACATTGCCAGCAATGGCAGAAAAAAGAAATCAATATATGAACATTTAAGTTGCATCTACAATAATGGAGTACAGTATTGCAACACTGCCATCACTGAAATAGTAATCAACTCTGTTTCTCATCTGCCTCATGATAGTCATCTTAAAAGATTTTGAGTTTATGCATTACTTAAAGAACACTAATCTTATATTTTCCTTACATGCTTCGATTTATGTTCATTTAATTTTAGTGCTTATGCACTATTTATTTTCTTTGTAATACATCATCTTAAATTGTTACTATATTTATATGGTATGAATCTGTATGATTGGTATGAATATGTCTGTCATATACAAAAACGTTTGAAGCCAAACTGCAATTTAGATCAGAAGTGGATTATCAGAAAAATACCATATTTTAAAGGAATAGTGAAAAGTCTGATGGAGTTCAGTACCAACTAAATGGCTATAAAGTTTTATGTAAATAATTTGGGTGGTAGGTGTAAAAATGTAACTTAAATTCTTGCAGTGATTCAACAGGAAAAGAAATCTGCCAGAATTCCTTTCATGATTTTTGAGACACATCAAGCTGGAATCTGACTTGATTTATGCCCTGCAAACCTTTTTATTTTTGCATAATTTAGGAGAGGGGGCAGCAGATTTGGAAAATACAAGAATCCTCTTCCAACAGTCCAAACTGTCATGTATTTTTAGAATGAAACTCAAATCTAACTTTAAGATTCTATAATGTTTAGACATGTATTTTTCACCATGAACAGATGAGAACCAAGAGTGCTGAGAACAATGAAGGCTGCTCCTGTATTATTTCTAAACCTAAATAGAAATAGTTTGGTGATATTAACTCATAAAATAACCTGGAACTATTTTTAAAAGTCATTCTCAGATTTTTCACCACAAATTTACAGAAACAAGAGGCCTGAACAAGCATCCATACCTGGATGCTCATTCAAAGTTTACCAAATGTCCAAACCTCTGAGGTTCACTCGCTGCTAAAACTGACAGAATGCAGATTTCCAATCTCTCAAACAATTAAAATAGTTTTCAAACTAATTAATTCATTAACTATCTAGTATGTGCTGGGGGCAGTAATAGCACATGCAACTCCAAAGAGGGATGGAGATTATGAGTGAGGATTCTGTGCAAATAAAACATTTAAAGAAAAGACCTAAACCTTCTCCTGTGACGTTCACTAGTAAACATCCATTCACCTATTGGGAGCAAGAACTCTCTCAGATTCACCCTCATGTAAGCAGATGCAACTCCATTGACTTCACGGACTGATTTTGATCCTTTAGAGCAAGTAGCCCTGTAATATTATCCATGTGCCTTCCTGGAGAAGAGCATTACATGCAGAAGTATTACACTATCACTGTTGGGCCTCCAGTGTACCTACCTGTTGTGTTGCTACCATCCATGAACATTTCACCGATGTCACTGGAATATTAGGACACACAGAACACATTCAATTGTGCAGGTGGTGCGATCCATGTGGACGCACCTGTAATATTCAACACCCAAAGGGTTAACAGCCAGCAATAACTGTCAGTATGCAGCACAATTGCTTGTGACATCTAGTAACTTACTCCAACTGTAGGTTTTTTTTACTTATACACCGATTTGTCATAAATGTTTCTAGTACTCTTTCCCTTTCCAGTTATGTAAATTAAGTGCTATATATTCACTGACAAAAATATTTGCAGTTTTATCCTGGATCATTTCATAGTCCCAAAAGTTCACTTATAAACTATTTTTCATGAAATTGAAATTCTCTCACTGATCCATGTGAAATCTGAAATTTTAATGGGTTTCAATACAAAATTAATCTTTGTAGAAAGAAAACGTCCAATTTAAAAAGTTTTTAAAATGTGGAGATTTTTATGGTTCTCCAACTTTTTGAGTGAACATGGACTGATTTTCATTGAAAAATGGGCATTGTTGTGAGTGAAAGCAACAAAATTCCACCAGTTTTTCATTAAACTAGATTATTTTCCAAAAACACCCTCACCCCTTTCCAAAATATGCAAAATCCTCATATTCACCAATGTGAATAAGGCGTTCACAATCTGTTCTTTTGTGAATATTTTGCAAAGCCCAACATCCACCAATCTCTTATTTTTGTTCTTTGGGGGTTGTCAATTATTTTTAAACGTTCAATAAAGCCCAAGTTAAAAAAAAGTTTAATCTCTCCAAAAGAGTTAATGGGAACATACACATATTAACTGAAGAAAGCAAAACCAGAGTTTAGTCGTAAGTCTTGATGTCAAATATAACTGTCCAGTTTCTACCACTGTGAGGATAAGTGCAAATTTTTGAATTTGTGTACCACATTTAGGCATCTGAATCCATATCTAGGCACCTAAATAAATGGCCCAGTTGACTTCAGACTGAGTGAGGGTACTCAACACATCAGAAATTCTAAGACTATAAGAACATAAGAGTTGCCATACTAGGTCAGACCACGGTGCATCTTGCCTAGTCTCCAACAGCAACCCATACTAGAGCTTCAGAGGGAGTACACAGAATGGAGCAATAACGAAGTGATCCACCCTATCTTCCATTCCCAGCTTCTGGTAGTCAGAGGTTTAGGGTCACCCCGAGCAGGAGGCTGCATCCCTAATCACCTTGGCTAATAGCTAAGGTTAAGATTTTATCACGGTTAATTTTAATACAGGCACGGACAGGTCACGGGCAATAAACAAAAATCCACAGAAGCCCACAACCTGCCTGTGACTTTTACTAAAACTAACCAGTGTCCAGGGGTGGGATTGACCACCGGGAGGACTGAAGCCCAAGCCACACAAGGAGTGGGGGACTGACAGCTCCAATATCTGCTCCTGCCACAGTGGCTGCGGCAGGGGACTGAAGCCAAAGAAGTCACGGAGGTTCATTAAAGTTATCGAATCTGTGACCAAATCATATCTTTACTAATAGCCATTAATGAACCTATCCTCCATGAACTTATCCAGTTCTTTTTTGAACCCAGTTATACTTTTGGCCATCACAACATCCCATGGCAATGAGTTCCACAGATTATTGTGTGTTGCGTTAAAAAGTACTTCCTCTTGTTTGTATTAAGCTTACTGACTATTATTTTCATCGGGTGACACCTGGTTTTTGTATTTAGTGAAAAGGTAAATAACACTTCTCTATTTACTTTTTCCACACCATTCATTCTTTTATAGACCTCTATCAACTCTCCTCTTAGTTGTCTCTTTTCTAAGATGAATAGCCCTAATCTTTTTTGTCTCTCCTCATATGGAAGCAATTCCATACCCTTGATCTTCTTTGTTGCTCTTCTCTGAATGTTTTCCAGTTCCACTAGATCCTATTTGAGGCAGGGAGACCAGAATTGGGCACAGTATTCAAGGTGGGGGCGCACCATGGATTTATGTAGTGGTATTATATTTTCTGTCTTTTTTTTGTTATCCCTCTCTGAAGGTTCCTAACATACTATTAGCCTTTTTGACCACTGCTGGGCAGTGAATGGAAGTTTTCAGAGAGCTATCCACGGTGACTCAAAGATTTTTTTTTATGGGAACAGCTATCTTAGAACCCAACATTATATCTGTATAGTTGGGATTATTTTTTCCAATGTGCATTATTTTGCGCTTAACATTGAATTTCATCTGTCATTTTGTTTCCCAGTTTTGTGAGATTCCTTTGTAACTCCACCTGGTCTGCTTTGGACTTAACTATCTTGAATAATTTTGTATCATGGGCAAACTTTTCTATTCACCCCCTTTTCCAGATCATTAATAAACATGTTGAACAGCACAGGACCCAGTGTAGATCTTTGGGGGACCCCACTGTTCGCCTCTCTCCATAGTGAAAAGAGACCTATTTATTTCTACCTTTTATTTCCTATCTTTCAACCATTTGCAGACAACCCCTCTTATCCCATAACTACTTAGTTTCCTTAAGAGCCTTTGGTGAGGGAATTTTTCAAAGGCTTTCTGGAAATCCAAGTACACTATATCAACTAGATAACCTTTATCCACAACCCCGATCGCTTATTTAGGTGCCTAGCTTTAGGCACTCAAACTACAAGAGCCCAAACAACATCCCCCATAAAACTACTTTCATCTCAGTGGCTGATGTCAAAAGAATCAGTAGTTTTAGTCCAGTTATTAGGGGACAAGTACCTACAAGAACCACCAGCACAACTTGCACCGTTGTTAGCAGAGAGACCTACAACTGCATGAACATGAACCATGAACTATCTTCTCACCCTTGGTTAACATCATCTACAGTAATTTAAATGTAAAATGCATGGGGCATAATTTGCCTCTCACACCATATTTAACCTGCTGTAACTCCACTGACTTCTTTGGAGCAACTCTTAATTTACAAAGGTGGAAGTGAGAGAAGACTCAGCCCCATGATTTGCAAGGAGACTACTGTATTTAATTTGACAAATACAAATACACTGCAGTTAGGTGAATACTTGGCTTACAACCTCTCTTTCAGTATGCAAGATCACTCAAACAGCATTTGATATTTTAAACTCTCTTATCCAATCTACATATTTGTGAAGGGAAAATGAAAGAACTAGTGTCTTAAACATTTCTTACTATGACAAACTCTTGGTGTAAGATCACAGGGGAAAGAAAGAATCATTTGGGCTTTTCACATTTTTGAGTGACTTTAATTCTTGTCAAGGCTTGAGACTGATAGACCTGGAAGCTTAATGCCTCCCTTCTCTCTGTTCACTGAACAGATCTATAATGATCTGCATTGCCATATAAATGTGCTTTTTTTCCCCCTGTTCTCTTGGCTAATACATTGCTATTAGCTTTGGAGAAAGCTATTGGTTCAAAACAGTTTCTGTTCGTATATGTGGCAGATCTGGAGGTGCCAATCCCTTTTGTTTTATCATTTGAATTTTATTTTATTATTTTAATTTCTAGAAATAATCTGAGAGCTCAGCAATTCAGGCAGGGTTAACATGAGTTCTCTCCTGGCTTGCTGTGTTACCCAAATCTGATTGAAGGACAAGGATTCCAAAAGCTTGTCCAGCTGTGGTTTTATAATGACACCATTAGGTTTTGCTCCATAATCAAGGCCCCTAAAAGTCTGTGTAGCTCCAGGCTTAGTATCTGCGACAAGGTTAACTGAAATCTGCAGCAAGGATAACTACTTTAGCAGATTGTATCAGCAGGAAATATTTAAACACTATTTAAAAGGATTTTAAATAAGCAGATTTTATTTAACACTACACTAATGGACTGCAACAGAAAATGATACAAGAGAGCTGCTACAAATAAACACAATGCTTTCCTCCCTGGCCTCCGGATCTGTACAGTTAAGTCCAGTGAATGGACTAGATTCTTCCATTTGAAGCTGCAACACAGAAATGACAGACTCAGACAGTCCCAATTGCCCTTTGGTTTTGTGCCTGCTGAATCTGCATTCTGGGTCTGAAGAATTAATTACACTAGTACAGGTCACTGGCAATGTCAGGGTTGTCAATTCAGGTATATCAAATGTGCTTTCTTAAATATATATATATATATATATATATATATATATATATATATATATATATTAAGGGAAGCCTACTCTTTCCATAAACCTGGTGTAATCTGCCCTCTAGTGCTGGGTGCAGCAATAAAACTATTTTGAGGGGTTTTTATAGTGCTCATCATAATGTTTAAGTATTTTGGCCCATATAAAACCTGCAGCAGGGATGATGCTCTTTTTGTACTGCTTGGGGAAGTATGTTGCTTGCTGTATTGCCTTATGATCTGGATATGTCATCCAGTCATATGGGAATGGTGACTGTCGAACTGTAGCCCATTAGGGCAAGACCCTGAAAATGACAACGGGACTTCAGTTACTCTCTTTGTGTAACATGGGTAGTATTTCAGGTGAAGATAAATATTCTATTGCTCACACTAATACAGCAGGTGTCAATGCTTCCAGAACAAATTAGAGTCTTAAATTTACTAAATTGATGCCAATGTTATATTGATGTTGAATCACTCTTTGGAATAGGTTATCCTAGGACCTAGTGAAACAGAAGACGTGGCTCCTTCATATATTTATGTATATTATTCTACATCTTTGAAGATAGGAAACGGTCCCACACTGGCTCCCACTGAAATACTACAGTATCTATCAATTGTAAGCTGTCAGGGCAAAGACTGTCTCTTCTATAATTCTACAGCACCCAGCGCAAGGGGGCTCCAAACTTGACTGCAGTCTTTGGGTGGTACCATGCTATTAAATATTTAATTAGAATAACCCTAACAATAACAATCATATGATCTAACAGGCCTTTTCCTCTTTGTGATACCCTGACTGGCAATTAAACTCTGCAGTTCAAATGTTTTCTGGATCTCCCTTCATTTAAGTCATGCTTAATTTGTACAGTAAATAAAGTGTTGACACAATTGTGATGGATTCCTAATAATAAATGCAAAATCAGTCATTTTAAAATTATCTGTAGAATTTTATAGGTGTGGAAAGGACAAAGAAAAGTTCAAAAGTGTGTCTTGAAGAAGTATGGCATTTGTGTGATCACATATTAAAGATATTGTTTATCATTGATTTCAAGAAAATAATTCATATAAGTGTTGACTAATTTTGGGTGCTTCAGTTTCTGAAACATTAGACACAGTGGGCCTGATTTTTAGAAATGTTGAACACCTGTCACTCCCACCCCATCCCTATTATTAATCATAGAATTTAACTAGTCTCCTCATTCTCTTCTCCAACTCTGATCTGTCTAGTCTTACAAAATCTGCCTTTCAGCATTCAAGTTCAAGAACAACTTGAGCGTAGGGTTGCCAACTTTCTACTCGCACAAAACCGAACACCCTCGCCCCACCCCTGCCTCTCCTCTGAGGTCCCGCCCCTGCCCTGCCCCTTCCACATACCCCCCCCTCCCCCGCATCGCTCGCTCTCCTCACCCTCATTCATTCACTCATTTTCACTGGGCTGGCTCAGGGGGCTGGGTTGTGGGAGGGGGTGAGGGCGCTGGCTGGGGATGTGGGGCTAGGGATGAGGGGTTTGGGTTGTAGGAGGGGTCTCTGGGGTGGAGCTGAGGGGTTCAGAGTATGCCAGGGGGCTCCAGGCTGAGGCATGGGGGTTGGGATGTAGGGGGGTGTGAGGGCTCTGACTGGGGGTGCAGACTCTGGGATGGGGCTGGGGATGAGGGGGTTGGAGTGTAGGAGGGTGCTCCGGGCTGGGACCGAGGGTTTCAGAGGGCAAAAGGGGGAATCAGGTCTGGGACAGGGGGTTGGGGCATGTGGGTGGGAGTGGGAGGGCTCCAGCTGGGGATGAGTGGCTTGGTGTGCAGGAGGGTGCTATGGGCTGGGACTGAGGGGTTTGGACGGGGGGGAGGGAGATCAGGGATGGGGCAGGGGTTTGGGGCCCAGGAGGGGGGCAGGGGTGCATGCTCCGGGCGGCACTTCGGGGGGGGGCAGTGTGCAGAGCTCCTTGGCTGCCCCTACGCGTTGGAGCCTGAGGGGGACATGCCACTGCTTCCAGGAGCCGCACGGCACGGAGGCTAGCAGGGAGCCTGCCAGACCCTCTGTGTGGTGCCGCCAACTGGATAGCCAATGGCCAGGTCAGCAGTGCTGACCTGAGCCACCAGGATCCCTTTTTGACTGGGTATTCCGGTCCAAAACCAAACACCTGGTCACCCTACTTGAGCCAGCCAAACTGTTACTTATTCCTACAGGCTAACTTCTTCTCTCTCTTTCTAAGGATTACCCTTATTTTTATACTCCAGAAAAACTAAATGATCAAAAGTGAAATATCACAGACACCAGAAAAGATTATTATTATTATTTGTAATTTAGCTGTAGAAAGCCAGCAAATGTGAATCAGATCTGCAGCTGTTGTAAACTGGCACAGCTCTATTGAGCTAGCTGAAAATCAGGCCCTGTGACTTGTTTGGTGAACTATCCCTTTCCTGAAATACTGCAAACACTATTCTTGCTTACTGTGTGGCAGAGAAAATAACAGTTTCAATCAGATGAGTATTAATAGGAATATTTTTCTTTTAAGGATTCACAATCAGAGTCATTACTATATGCAAGAGAAATTAAATGAACCAAATTTTTTAGCAGTGTCAAGTATGCAGTACTGGAGAAAATGCAGACTTTTACATCCTCAGTGTGCTCAGTGCCAAAGTTGGAGATTACACTCTACAGCAGGCCTGCACAACTCGTAAAGCAGCGAGGGCCATATTACTCCAAAGAAAACAGCTGAGGGCCGAAACCCTCCAGCCCCGCAGAAACACCCCCCCTCAGCGCCGCCCGCTCCGCGGAAACAACCCCTCTTTCCCCAGCACTGGGGTGTGGAAGACTGTAGAGGGGGAAAGAAACAGCGCGCATAGGGTGACCAGATCACAGCAGTAAAATAGGGGCTCGGCCCCACCATCACACCCCTCTTTGCCCCCTCAGGGGTCACTATATTACTGCACACAACAGTCAATCAACGCAGCTGTAGATAAATCTCTGCATTATGCATTTTTATATAACTTTTATATGACTTTGTATTGAACCTTGTGTGACAAAGTTCCTCCTCTACCTCGGTGGGTCCTGCGCTTATTGGTGGATTTTGCTTGCCTCAGAGATCTTCCCCTCTAGTAGAATCCACAGTCCAGGTTAACTCCTCCTGTGTCTGATCAGGAGTTGGGAGTTTTGGGGGGAACCCGGGCCCGCCCTCTACTCCGGGTTCCTGCCCAGGGCCCTGTGGATTGCAGCTGTTTAGAGTGCCTCCTGGAACAACTGCACGACAGCTACAACTCCCTGGGCTACTTCCCCATGGACTCCTCCCAACACCTTCTTTATCCTCACCACAGGATCTTCCAGCAGTACGCCCTTTTACTCTCAGCTCCTAGTGCCTCTTGCTCCCAGCTCCTCACACGCAACCTCCTTCCACAGCTCCTGACATCCGCACCTCACTGACTCACTGGGAGGCTTTTGAATAGTTTCAGCCAGCCCCTCATTGGCTGCAGGTGTCTCAATCAACCTCCATGCCTTCTGGAAAGTTCTTAATTGGCCCCAGGTGTCTTGATTAACCTGGAGCAACTGCCATAAGGTATCAGGGATTTGTTTAGCCTGGGGCTAACATACTGGTTCCTTACCACTTTCCTATAGCCCTCTGGCCTTGCCCCGTCACACTTGGTAATATGTTATAGTGGGCCCCTAAGGTAGTATAATTAAGGTAAAAGAAAAATGTCTTTTTGGTAGAAGTAGAATAAGATCTTCCCCCCACTTTGTATTCAATTGCCCTGTTGAATGAATGAGGAAGGTGTGGAAGGCAGGCACCTCCAGACAGCTGCAACCCTTGCCTACTCACCGCCCCGCGGGCCGCACAGTGAGCCCACGCGGGCCGCATGCGGCCCCCGGGCCGCATGTTGTGCAGGCCTGCTCTACAGGGATGGAAATATAAACATTTTTGTGTCATATATATCTGCAAGTAATGTCTTTCTTGGCTTCACCGGGTTATATAATCAAATGTGTTTCACTATAGAAAATAAGACTATTTTCGCTATAGACTTTTACCAGAAACTTTTCTCACAAAGGTAGCTAGCTCTCAGATGACATGGGAGGGAGAAATTTTGCTCAGATTTTGACAATCAACCATCACTAGCAATCTCCTCAGAAATGTTTCTGCTACATTATTATTTCTTTGCACATTATAAGCTGTTCTGGCAGCAATGCCTAGAGTTAAAGTTGTTTGACACTTTTCATTATAAGACACAGTTTTCAGTTGTTCACAACTTTGCAAAACTTTAACCACTTGGGCTGAAACTTTTCATGCTAAGTGTCTGCCTTGAGTGGATTTAAAAAAAATGTTTTGACTAAAACAGGTCAGCCATTTATGAGAATGATATTAGAGAAAAACACATTGTTTTGTTAATGTGAAAAAAAATCTTACAAATGTTTCATTAAGAAGCTCTAGAGACTCCATGCTCTGGCAAGGGGTGGTTCCTGGGGACCAGAGAGGTGCTTTTTGATGTCCCTAGGAAAATCCATCGAATTTGACAAAATTATAGGCTTCTGAAAAACCAGAAAACACATGCTCAGTAGAAGCCAATAGCACTAACCTTCACACCCAAAGCAAAACAATCCAAACAAACAAACAAACAAAAAAACCAGGCAGGAGAGACAGACAGAACACAACACCGGAGAGTCCCAGAATCTGGCTTTGAATCCTTTGATTTTTTCACTGTACAGGTTTTGGCAAATTGCCGGCACTACTATGATGGGTCCTACGCTTTCTCTTCTTGTGAGGGGTTTCAGGGCACTATTTCTTGCCCCTGAACTGGGTTATCAGCTGTCCCACTAGTATCCCAGAGAAGGGGAGTGGAGAGGGAGGGACCTGGGCCCACCCTCTACTCCGGGTCCCAGCCCAGGGGCCCTAGGTAAACCACTTGTACTAGTGATACTTTCCCCTGGGCTACTTCCCTCTCCTGCCCTTCAGCTTGTGGGGCTTCCTGCCTTCCCTCTGCACAAGCCAGGTGTCCCTTTACCTAGGGTCTTGATCTTCTTAGCCCACCACAGCACTTCTCCAAACTCTCCTCTGCTTTCCTCCAAACTGCTCTCTGCTCCACCACCAAACCACTCTGCTCCAACTCCTCCAAACTGCACTCTGCTTCACCACCAAACCACTCTGATCTAACTCCTCCCCTTGCTGATTGAAGCAGGGGGATTTTATCAGGTGACTGGCTTCAGGTGCTCTAATTAATTAAAACAAAAATAAGAAAGAAAAACTTGTAGCCACCTTAGAGACTAACAAATTTATTTCAGCATAAGCTTTCGTGGGTTAGAACCCACTTCATCGGATGCATGGAATGAAACACACAGCAGACAGATATTTATACAGTCAGAGAAACATGATAAGGTGGAGGTGCATAGACCAATCTTAAGAGGCTAATTAATTGAGAGGAACCATAACAGCAGGGGAAGAAAAACCTTTGAAGTGATAAACAAGATGGCCACACAGGTGTGAATGAGGATCGTTAACTTAAGGGAAATAGATTCAATTAATGGAATGGCTAAGCCATTCCAAGTCTCTATTTAATCCTGAGTTGATGCTATCTAGTTTGCATATCAATTCGAGTTCAACAGCTTCTCTTTGCAGCCTGTTTTTGGAGTGAATCTGTTGCAAAATTGCGACCTTCAAGTCTGTCACTGAGTGGTTAGGGAGGTTGAAATGTTCTCCTACTGGTTTTTGAATGTTATGATTCCTGATGTCAGATTTATGTCCATTTATTCTTTTGCATAGAGACTGTCCGGTTTGGCCAATGTACATGGCAGAGGGGCATTGCTGGCCCCCAACTAAAACCTCTCCAGCGCATCATCAAAGATCTACAACCTATCCTAAAAGATGATCCCTTACTCTCACAGATCTTGGGGGACAGACCAATCCTCGCTTACAGACAGCCCCCCAACCTGAAGCAAATACTCACCAGCAACCACACACCATACAACAAAAACACTAACCCAGGAACCTATCCTTGCAACAAAGCCCGATGCCAACTCTGTCCACATATCGATTCAAGTGATACCATCACAGGACCTAATCACATCCGCCACGCCATCAGGGGCTCATTCACCTGCACATCTACCAATGTGATATATGCCATCATGTGCCAGCAATGCATACAATCTATAGTAACCTTTTCTCCCTCCACAAGGAATAAGGCTTCTCCTCATCCTGGGGTTTACAAATCTCTCCTATATCACTCTCCTTCTGCCTTCTGGCCATGCTGTATCACAAGATATAGCCCTTGGAGAAGAAAGATTACTTTGTGCCACTTTGTAATGACTCCTCCAGCCTACAAAGGATCAGATTGCGGGCTCTGTAAGGAAACAAAGGCCCTTCTGCTTTAGCAACAAAAATGACATTTCTTTGATTAAAATTAGAGCCAAGCATAAATCTGGGCTAGAAATCTGAATAGTCCTGAGTCAGAATGGCTTAGATTTCTGGTGACCCAAATCCCAACCTTCTGACTGAGATCACATTTCTTCCCCTGGGATCCTTCCACATTTCTAGCACACCTCAAGCAGAGTGAGAAATTAGCAGCAAGATAAAGGTGGCACAGAAGCAAATAGTCATACATGCCATGTTCCATATGGTAAGAGAGAATAAGAAAGTGACTCATGTTCCACCAGTTCAGATGAGGAGACTAATCAATCTCCTGCCATTTAGCAACTAATATCAATTAAAAAGCAAGAGATTTACAAGTATGGTGCACTCTTGGTGAGAAGTAGAGACCCCACTGGAAGGAAACTGGGTCTTACTGAATAACGCTAAATGGGGCAATGGAAGGGGCTTCCACATGGAAGAGGAGAACTATTTAGACTACAGGCAGTGAACTAAGCTGGCATTCCCTCTGAAAATTGTCTTTGACTCTATCAGAGTTGCAATCAGCTAGGCCCCAAGGCCGACGAGAGGGAGGGGGAAGCCGGTACAAATTACCAGGGCCCGGCGGTCTGGAATGGGGCCCGGGACCAGACTATGTTGCATATGTTTTTGTCTTTCTTGGTAGTATCATTATTTATGGATTGTTTTTGACATCCATTGTAAAATCAGTGAATTTCAAAGAAAATAATAATGATATACAAAATTCTGTCAGTTATCGGCCAATATAGACTCTAATCAACCAAAGAACTAGTAATTACATATTAAGAACAGACTATAATTATATTTTAATGTAACTCTTAACAAAATATATATTTCATGTTCAATGCACGCACAATTCTGAATAACGGCTTGCGAACTTGTGCTGTGAACCGAGCATTTCCGACTCTATACGAACATTCGCTTCTGCACTTTGACAGTATGACAGTACAGTCTCATCTTATTATGCGCAGTTGCATGTGTATGTTTTTGTAAGTGAACACCGTGCGAATACAACAAAGTTGTTGTGTGATACACATACAAGTTTAACGTTTAAAGTGTATGGTTAGTTCAGCAACGATCATGTGGGTGCTTATATTATTGATATTAGTCATTAGGATCTTCATATTCTCAACAGGTACAAATATTATCATATTTATTATTAACATAAAAATGAGATCACACATTTATTTTATATTGCAGTGAATTTAAAATAACGATAATACATTTTTTAAATTTTATATAACGTTTTTTTACCCCTTTTCAATTCTTACCATGGATTATCATCACAAATCTGATGCAAAAAACTGGAAAGAACAAAAAGAAAGAGAAAAAAGAACTTCTGTAGGTGTAAAGATTTTTAGCCGGTCCGCCCTTGCTGGGGGGCCCGAAAAATTTTTTTCACCGGAGCCCGAACCCGCTCTCGGTGGCCCTGCTAGGCCCAGTTTGGTGAAACTGGGTCCTGCTGTCTCTGGGGAGATGGGGAGTTTCCCAGTAGACCCATCATTATATTTTCTGCAGTAATCAAATTCAGGAACTGAAACTGTAAACCTTTGCCCATTTCAAAAAACAAAGGGAAACCAAACTTACCTTAAGGTACTGAAATGTTCATATAAATGTTTGTGCCAGGAGCAGAAACAGAAATGCTACATTACCATGAGAAAGGTGGTTCTTATGTTATTTCCAGATATGACCACAAAAACGAGTACTAAAAATGTCACTAAAAGTCTGTTCTATAGGCCAGTTTCACAGAATCAGATCTGTCTGGAAAACCTCAGATAAGCATCCGACATTTTGGATAATGAGCCAAATATTGAGCCTTTTGAGGGTAGCCACCCTTAATTGCTGGTAGGAAAATTATAAAAATTATCTTGAGTGCAGTTTCAGTAGATAACTACTATCTAAGCTGTAATGAAGGGTTATCAGTCATGATGTAATCTGATGTTCACTTTTCAAAAAACCACTAGCATGGTGAACATATTCCAAAAATATTTTTCACACTTTCCTGTTCATGACCATTTTGCAAATACATGCTACGGGGCAGAGCACAACCCTAGTAACAACATCAGCGGTGATCTTTCAATAATGTTTTTAATAAGAAGACTGGAAGCACATGTATTTCTGCTTCCAAATTTTTAAAAATAATGTTATGGGACAGTAATAAGAGATTAATGGAGATCTTGAAAAAACGATAAATGGTACTACAAGAATACCAGAAAACTGGGTGGAGGGAAGGGGTGAAACTAATTGAACCTATATTTTTGATAAATATTTATTTTTTGCAGAAGAAAAATGCATACTAGTTTAAGCTGTCATTATGCTAACCTATATCCTATTTTTCAAATTATTAGTAATATATAATGTGGTAGTTTATATTCAAAAATAAAACCAGAATGTATATACCTCATGTATTTATCCAGAAATACAACAAGGTTACTATGGTTACAAAAAATCCATTACCTTTGAATACAGAATGAAAAAGTTTGACTTAAAGTGTGCGCTATTTATTATAGCAAACATCAACAGCCTTCAGGAGGTTCTCTAACTGGATTCATTTTTCAGTGTCAGAACTGACCCACCACACTAGTAGCTTATGGCCTGTGCAAATAAAAAAAAATTGAACTATGCATTTTTTAAAATGTGTTGTACTAACTCAAAATGCAGAAATGCCTTTGAAGTCTTATAGTATGCTAAGGTGTTATAATAAAAAGAAAGTAAGACCCTGACCCTCCTCTATCCTGGGTAGATTCCGATTTTAAAATCTTTTTTGGTTTTACACCCATCTACAAACATGCACAGAACTGTGACTGGCCTAGACTATTCCTTTTGCTGCACAAGGTTACAAATAGTTCATTATTTTTATTGTACGAAAATCCTGAACGACTAATTTGTGGTACCTTGATTAAACAAAAGGTTAAAGTGAAAGTAAGATGTCAGGTGACTGTACATCAATACAAACAGCCATTGAGGGTCATGGAACTGCTATGTAATAATCTAAGAATTCAGATATGTAAAATAGATATTGAGATAGACTGTACAAGTTATATTGGAGGTAGTGAAATGTTTACCTCCTATCTCCAACAAGTTTCAAGCTTTGTTTTGCCAAAGCTGAAACTTACCGGAGCAAAGGACTATAACAAGTTAAAAGGTGACTTGATTTCTGTAAAGGGGGGTAATAAAAGGACTGAGCAAGATTTAAAGACTCCCCAAGGCAGGGAGGGAGTGTACTGGTTTGTGAGTTAAGGGAAGAGATGATCACCCAGACAGAGAGAGGCTCTGTGGAGGAGTCTATAAGGAAGCTCTAGCTCTACCAAGATCACCATGCGGAAAATGGTTCAATATCCTATAAGCTAGACATGTATTTGGTCTGTTTTACTGTTACAAGTTCTGTTTCTCTCTTAAATTCTTTTGTTCTAATAAATACTTTGCTATAAGAAGGGTGTCTGGTTACTGGTATCATTGCTCCCGAAGGGAACAGAACTGCAGGCTCCTAAGATACATCAGGCCTGCTGAGGCAATCACAGTTAGGACTTGGGGATGGCAGTCTACGATGTATGCCTAGAGCAGAAGAACCATGTGCTTTCACCCCAACACAGGTGACAGCTAAAGGCTTGAGAACTGAGAGGAGGGTGCATTTGACGAGACCAGGAAAGGTTAGATGTGAAGTTAGCCCAATGTCTGTGACATACCCATCTAAGGAGTCACCACTATATAACTCACCTTTGACAATATATTTAGTTCCATTTCCAGTGTAGATTGATACAGCATCCATGTATAAAGCATACTGTGTTATAATACCATTTGGTCTCTTTGGAGGACTCCAACTCAGTAGTAAAAAAGTGGGAAAGGATATAGCTGTAGGTGGTTGTACGTCTTCAGGGGCTGGAAAAATATTATAAATAAATAAATAAATATTGTGTATATATAACTATATATTGTAATGTTTTGGGGTACACAGATACATATCCACACACCCAAATATCTGTATCTATAGATATATAAAAAAACCCAAACTTCACAATTATAAATCAAGTATACAGACCTGAAACAATTATAACATAGTGATATTCCAGGTTATTTAGCTTTTAGTGATTGATTGCTATTAGACGTATACTCAATTAACATTATATATTCATTAGAGGGTCTTGTGGTTACAAGATGCCAACTACATTTTTGAAACTGTGCTACCAACAAGAAGGTGTCTCTCAGCACTTGCCAGGAGGAAAACCTGGCATATTTACCAGCACAGATGGTTTAGGTCTTCTGGGTGATTTCTTTTCTGGTTCCTTTTACCTTTTCCTTTTGTGAACATCCCTTGTGTGTGCACATCACCACTTCTGACAATATTGGGAAATTCCCTGTGCATTGTTTAGAGCAATGGATCTTTCATATAACCGGTCAGCAAACCAATTTATAGTAAGGAAAAAGGAAGGGACTATCATTTACAGGTGGTAGAACTGGTTGCCAGTTCAAGCACTAGGTAGTTTTAAAGGATAACCACCAGCCTTAACAAAGATTTTAGAAACTAGTTACTAAGACAAAAAAATTTAGACATGAATGTCTAAAGTTAGACACCTAAATGTACATTTATCTTATTTTCAGAGACGCCCAGTGCCTGTGGCTCCATAAATTTCAAAAGGAGGCTATAATACTTTTCTCTTTTGAAAATCAGGATACTATTTAGATGCCTCAATATGGTTTTATGTGCCTAACTTTAAGCAGTCAAATATGAACATTTTGACCTAAGATATTTGTGACATGACCTGACCAAGAGCTTTAATCCCTCTCTCCTTGACTTCATATCTTGAGCCACAAATTGATTTTTTTCCCCAAAATCATGGATGTAGATATTATTAAGGCTACGTTTTAGTCCCGGGTATTTTTAGTAAAAAAAAGTCATGGACAGGTTCCAGGCAGTAAACAAAAATTCACAGCCCGTGACCTGTCCATGACTTATACTATATACCCCTGACTAAAACTCAGAGGGTGCAGCTTGGGGGAGGGGTGTCTGGAGGGTGCCGCGGGTGCGACCTGGGGGGCAACATGGGTAGTTGGGGAGGGGAGGGTGCAGCCCGGTGTGGGGGGAGTGCAGTCCGGGGGGATCCCACAGGTGTTTGGGCGAGGTGGCGGCCCGGGGGGACGCCGCGGGTGCTGAGGGGGCGGGAGTTGGCGGGGCTTGGGCAGGTTCCCTACCTGGCTCCTGGGAAGCAGCAATCTCCAGCTCCTAGCTTCACGTGCTGCCTCTGCTCCATCCCAAGTTCCGGTTCTGCAGCTCCCATTGGCTGAGAACCATGGCCAATGGGAGCTGTGTGGGCGGTGCCTACAGGCATAGGCAGCACGTGGAGCTAGGAGCTGAGCGAGAAGAGTTCCTGTCACCCTTCTGGGGAACCTCTCCACCCCAGTAAGCAGCACCGCCCCACACTCTAGTCCCCAGTCCTGAGCCCCCCCACACCCAAACTCCTGCTGCTGGGGGGCAGAGAGGGGCCCGAGACTGCCCCAGCAGCAGCCAGTGCTACTGGCCAAGGGGCTGCCTGAGCGGCTCAGGTGGCTCCTGGGACAGCCACACGGGCCGCTGCAGAAGTCATGCAGGTCACGGAATCCGTGACTTCCATGACAAACCTGGAGCCTTAATTATTATATTATTATGCACATGTTACTTTAATTCTGGCATTTCCTAACTTCTGAGAGCTTGACTTTGCAACAGTAATAGCACTCTTTTAATGTAGTTTGTGTGTATGTAGTAAACTAGAGATTGGCAATGGCTAATAATTTAGGGTATGCCTACGCAGCTCATGGCAGCAAGTCTCCTCACCCAGGTTGACCGATTTGGGTTTCTAGGTCTGGTGCTAGCACTCTAAAAATAGCTGTGTAGACAGCTCTTTCAAGTTGTTGCTTGTGCTGGAGCTTGGGCTTTGAAGCTCACCCCCCTCCCTAGGCTTCAGAGTCTGAGTGCGGGTCTACACTTTTTTTGGGGCGGAGGGGGGGGCGGTCGAGCTAAGTTATGCAACTTCAGCTACGTGAATAATGTAGCTGAACTCGACGTACTTAGATCTCGACATACTTGGATCTACTTACCGCGGTGTCTTCACTGCAGTGTGTCAATGGGAGATGCTCGCTCATTGATTCCCCTTGCACTTTTAGTTGAGGTGGAGTACCGGAGTCGACGCTAGAGTGATCAGCGGTTGATTTATTGCATGTATACTAGACACAATAAATTGACCCCAGCTGGATCGATCGTTGCCTGTCGATTCAGCTGGTAGTGTAGACAAGCCCTGAGTTCCAGACCAAGCTACAACTTCCAAGAGCTATCCACTCAGCTATTTGTAGAATGCTAGCCCAAGTCTCTCAACCTAAGCTGGGAGGCTCACTGCCATAGCTTCAATAGACATAGTCTCAAAGGCCCAGTTTTACCTCCCTTACAGTGAGTTAAACCTTAACTCCACAGCAATATCTTTGAATATCAGAAGGGCGGCAGAACTGGGGCCTTACTCACTCTGGCAGGAATATCTGGTAATTTACAAGCACTATTTTGGCAATTTAAAACAATAAATAGTGGCTGGTAACATGCAAACAATATAAAGTAATTAATGTTTCAATAGGGGAAAAGGGTAGCTGGAAAATATGATATGATGTCTATCTTCTGTATCATCAAATCATTGTTACTGCGAAAATGCAACAAAATACCTAAAAATAGAAACTCTACACATTGACTGTATGTCCAGTCCTTCAGAGGGATAAAACATGTTCCTCATGGCCTTATCTAATTTCTCTGTGGAGAAAAAAAAAATCTATTCTTATGTAAACCTTCCCCACGTGAAAGTGTATCTTCAGAAATTAGCATTTTTTTCTGACTCACATAGAATTCCCTTATTAGCTAGTACGTTTACTAAGATGAGCAAAGAAGACAAATAATTTTAAGGAAAATTGTAATATGCAATAAAGCAAATATATTATAATATTGGATTTCCTTACGTATGTCATTGGCTCCATTAACAGTTTTTTTTTCAGAGGAAGCCCACAAATAATGTAATTTTCATTGATAATGAAAAGAGTAATAGGTTATCAATTCACTAAAATATCAGTTAGTGTATTTAACAACATCCTACAAAACTACAATTGGACTTAAGGATTTAGAACCGGATTGGATGCTACTCTTAGTAAATATCAAAGGCTTGACATAAAAACAATGTTCAAATAATTGCAGGTGGCAAAACCCCTCAGGATAAGCCTAGCAAACCTGCTTATTTTGGTAACATTTTCTTTCATTGTAAACATTTAGCCTACAGACAATTCAAAGTTCCATCATATGTATCAAATTTGGTGACTCTCCATCTGATTCATGTGTCCTATGACTAAGAGCAATGGAAGAGAAAGAGAATATTTTTTTCTCATGGTGAAGCCATCTCACTCTCCCTCCATTTCTAGTCTAGCTGACTGTGACACAGTGATGGGGAAATATTAAAAAGTTTAAGGTGAGATTTTCAAAAGCTCTCAGCATTTGCCTAACTCTGATCCCCCTGAAGTTTACAGTAAAACCCACACAGACCTCTATGGGAGCAGAGCTGGAACATCACTAAGAGCATTTAAAATACCACCAGCCTAATTTAGGTTTGGTTCAGTTTAATGCTTACCCAAAGCTATGACAAACTTTTTGACTCTGAAAAATTAGGCTAGAAATCTCAGAAGAATGACCTTTCTAGGGATAGTCCTGGACTGGTTGAAAATCAGAAAGGAAAAAGGGTATTTGAAAATTTCAAAAACAAAATTAAGGGGAAAATTATACCCTTACACAGAACAACTCCACTGAAATCAATGGGAGTTCTGGTCAAGCACCTGAAGACAGATTTTTACCTTTACAACATAAGAATGGTCATTTTGGATCAGACTAACGGTGCATCTAGCCCAGTATCCTGTCTTCTGATAGCGGCCAGTGCCAGGTGCTTCAGAGGGAATGAACAGAACAGGGCAATTATTGAGTGATCCATCCCTTGTTGCCCCCTCCCAGCTTCTGGCAGTTAGAGGCTTAGAACACCCAGAATATGGGGTTTCATCCCTGACCATCTTAGTTTATAGGCATTGATGAACCTATTCTCCATGAACTTATCTAATTCTTTTTGAACCTTCACAACATCCCATGGCAATGAGTTCCAAAAGATGACTGTGTGTTATGTGAAGAAGAGGAAGTTACTCACCTTGTGCAGTAACAATGGTTCTTCGACATGTGTGTCCCTATGGGTGCTCCACTATAGGTTTGCTTGTGTCCCTGCACTGCTGATCGGAGAACTTCGGTAGCAGTGTCTGTTAGGCCCTCACATGCACTGTCTCTCCTCATGCCCCACCACAAGGCTAACCAGTGCACACAGGCTAACCCCCCTCAGTTCCTTCTCTACTGCAGTCATTGACAAGAACTGAAGTAGAGGGGAGGAAGGTGGGTTGTGGAGCACCCATAGAGACACACATCTCAAAGAACCATCATTACTACACAAGGGGAGTAACTTCCTCTTCTTCTTCAAGTAGTATCCCTATGGGGTGCTCCACTGTAGGCGACTCCTGAGCAGTATCCCCAGTGGAGGCTGGGGCTTCGGAGTCGAGTCAGTTACAGATGACAGTACCGTGGAGCCAAAGATGGCATCAGAGGTGGAGTCCCCAGTAATTGCATAATGTTCTGCAAAGGTATGGACAGATTTCTGTTGTAGGGGCATTCCTGAGGAAGGCAACAGATGAGGAGATCAACCTTGTGGAGTGTGTGAGAATGCCATCTGGAGGTGTCATGTTGTGAACCTGATAACATTGTCTAATGCAGTTTGAGACCCACGTGAAAAGTCTCTGGGCTGATATTGCTGAGCCCTTGGATCTTTCCGCAGTAGAAAGGAAAAGCCTAGGGGACTTCCTAAAAGCCTTCACCCTATCCAGGTAAAAGGCCCAGGAGCTCCTAACGTCTTGCGTGTGGAGTATAGCCTCTCTGTTATCATGGTGCGGCTTAGGGTAAAAAGTTAGAAGGTGGATCATTTGGTTCATGTGAAAAGGGGTGGTCACCTTAGGAGTGAATTTCAGGTGTGGCCTGAGTGTGACCTTGTCCAGAAAGAATACCATATAGGGAAGATGTGCAGTCAGAGCTTCTATTTCCCCTATTCTCCTAGCCAAGATGATTGCCACCAGGAAGACCATTTTCATTGACAGGTATGTAAATGAACAGCCGTGTGTTTCATGGGAGGTCTAGTCAGGCTTTTCAACACTAGATTTAGATCCAATGTAGGGGTGGGATATCAGGGTTGTGTAAAACGATTTACTATACCCCTTAGGAATCATTTTGTGGTTGGGTGTGATAGCTCTGAGTAGCCCCCTGCTTGTCGGTGGAAGGCTTTTATAGCAACTAAGAGAACTTTGAGTGAACTGAGAGTTCCCATTTTTTAAAAGTCAGTGAACAGTCTAGGATCTTTGGAAGAGTAGTGGATGTTGGAGAAATTTGTTGAGAATTACACCAAGCCTGAAATCTGGAAATAAAATTGTGGGTAAATACAGTATGTTGCGGATTTTCTACTGTGTAATAATACCTCTTGTACCTCCTCCAAGCAGGAACTTTCTATTCATTTGAAACATGAAGGAGCCAAGCCTTGATGCAGAGAATCCCAAGGTTGGGATGTAGAGTACATCCTTCATTCTATGAGAGGAGGTATGGAGTGGATTGGAGAGAGATCAGTGGGCACATTGTGAGCTGTGACAGGTAAGGATGCCAATTTGGTCTCAGCCAAGTGGGAGCAATCAGTATGACATGTGCACCTTCTCATTTTATTTTTAATAAGACTTCTGACAGTAGTGGAAATGGAGGAAAGGCACAGAGAAGGTCCCTGTCCCAGGGGAGAAGGAGAGCATTGCCTAGGAAATGTTGCCCCATCCCTGCTCTGGAGCAGTAACATGGACATTTTTCATTCAATAAAGTGGTGAACAGGTCTGTGATCAGTGTCCCCCACCACCTGAATAGGTTGTGAAGCACTGCTAGGTGCATCTCCCCTTCATGGTCATGTGGGAACTTGTGACTGAGACTGTCCACTATCGAGTTTTGTGTGCCCAGAAGGTAGGCTGCTGATAGTGTAATGTGGGAGATGCACCAATTCCATAACATTAGTGCTTCTGCACAGACGGAGGGTGATGTGGCTCCTTCCTGTCATTTTAGGCAGTACATCCATGCTATGTTGTCTGTTAGGACTCTCGTGTGTGTTCCCTTGATCAGTGGGAGGAAGTGGGTGCAGGCATTGCTGACCACCCTGAGCTTGAGGAGATTGATGTGGAGGCATATCTCCATGGACAACCATTTACCTTGTGTTGTAAGGTTGTTTAGATGCGTGCCCCATCCTATGAGGAATGTGTCAGTGGTGAGAAGTACCGACGGGGAAGTTTACAAAAAGGGGATCCCTTTGCAAATATTTCCTGGTTTTTTCCACCAGTTCAAGGAGCTTCTTACCTTGTGGACAGTGACAGAGGTTTATCTAGTCCGTCTCTGTTTACTCTGTAGACTGAGCTGAACCACATCTGGAAACACTGCATGTAAAGCCTGGAATTAGTATTTCCGCTGTGCCAGCTGCCATATCCCCCCCAAAGTTGGAGGCAGTGTCTGACTGATATTTGGGGGCTGTTTTGTATTGTCTCTATGAGTATAGCCCAGTAGAGGAACCTGTGCTGAGGTAGGGGCGCTTTGGCCTGTAACAAGATGAGGTCAGTCATTATGAATTCCAGGCGTTGTTTCGGGATGAAGGTTGATTTCTGGGTGTTGATCTGTAGGCCGAGTTCCGTGAATAAGTCTATAGCAGTTTTAGTAACCCGACAAGCCTCGTTGAAGAAGCAGACTCTGAGGAGGCAATCATACAGGTAGGGTAGATCATGATCTCCTGGGAGCACAGGTGAGCACTCACTACTGAGAGAACCTCGGAGAATACCCTCGAAGCCGATGACAGCCTGAAGGGGAGTATTCTTTACTGGTAGTGGTGTTGTCCTTGGGTAAATCTTAGGAACTGCCTGAGAGACAGTAGGATTGAAATATGGAAATAAGCGTCCTGAAGGTTGAGGGCCAAAAACCAGTCTCCCTTTTCCAGTGCTGGAATAATCATTGCTAAAGTGACCATCTATAATTGTTTAGCTTTGACAAATGTCTTGAGTGCTCTGAGGTCTAGCATCAGTCTCCCTTCCCTTCCTCTGGGGTTTTAGGAAATAATGAGAGTAAATACCTTTGCCTTGTAGATGTTGAGATACTGGTTCTATGGCTCTTAACTGGAGGAGGCGATCTCTCTCTTGTTGTAGAAAAGTCCCTTGAGAAGGATCCCCGAAGAAGGATGGGGAAGGGTGGTGGCGGGGGGAGGCAAAGTGGATGGAATACCCATTTTGAATTATTTCTGAGATCCATCTGTCTGATGTTATGCATTCCCAGGTGCTGTGGAACATAGCAAGGCAGTAGCTGAATGGGTAGAATAGGTTGGTCAGCTGTAGCAGTTGAGGAGAGTGGTCTGTCGACACCTCGACTAATGTCAAAATTGATATTTTAAGGTAAATGATTGCAACCTGGAAGGCTGTAGACCTGATGGTTTGCGTCTGGAGAACCTAGATTTATTTTTTCTGAGGTTCGTAAAATAATTGAGTTGGGTATTGGGAGGTACGGGATTTATGTTGGGGCTGCAGACTAAATATTGTTTTTTGTCGAGGTGTACAGATTCCTAATGAGTGGAGAATGGCCCTGAAATCTTTAAGGGTATGGAGAGATGCATCAGTATTCTCTGCAAACAGCGTAGTGCCTTCAAAGGGAAGGTCTTCAAGAGGTGTCTGCACCCCGTTAGGGAAGCCTGAAAGGTGTAACCATGACACACATCGCATGACCGCTGTCATAGAGATGGACCAGGCCGCTGTATTGGCTGTATCGAGGGCTGACTGGAGAGTTGTTTTGGCTACTAGCTGCCCTTCCTGGATGAAAGCATAGAATTGGTCGCACTGTGACTCTGGGAGCGGATCAATACAGCTGTTGAGTTTCGAATAGTTGACATAGTCATATTTTGCTGTTAAGGCTTGATAGTTTGTGATTCGAAATTGCAATGTGACTGAAGAGTAGGCTTTCTGCCCAAAAGAAGTCCAAGCATTTCCAATCCCTATCATAGGGGGTCGATCTCATTTGGTTTTGATGGACCTGGAAGTTTGCCACATCCATAACAATGGAGTTGGGGGAGGGGTGGGAGAAAATAAAATTCCATCTCTCCAGACAGGATGTAAATGGGCCAATAAAAATTTTACAAGTAGGTCTCACTGATGCTGGGGTTTGTCGTATAGTTTTGCAGGTCCACAAGAACCTCATTGATGGGGAAAACTATTATGGAGGTCAAGGAAGAGTATGGAATGTCAAGGAGTTTGTAATGAACGTCCTTGACTTCCTCCAAGGGTATCTGCAGGGTGGCTGCAACCCTTTTTGCCAAGTCCTGGAAGAGCCGGAAATCATCGGCTAAGGATGGTGGCAGGGCATGAATGCCTCATCTGGGGAGGAAGAGATGTTAGTCCTCAGAGTAACTTCTTCCTCAACTCCACCCTCCTATTCTTCCATGATCTCTTCTGAAGGTTTCAAGATTCTGGATGTCATAGCAAAGGGGGAATGTCTCAGGGGCTCATGAGTGAGGCTGGAAGCCGGAGAAGTGTGGGGGCGATATGCACCCAGGGATCCCAGTATGGCCACTAGAGCAGTGGAATAGAACCCAGTGGTGGAGCCCATGGTTGGTAATACGCTGGTGGTCATGCAGCAGATTGAGGGTATACCCAAGGAGCCTCTTGATAGCAGATTATGTAGTGAGGGGGCATGGCCTCCCTCCAAAACTGATGTGGGGCGGGGAGGAACTACTCTCCACTCCCTGGTGGGCAGAGCTGGGCAGAGCAGGCACTTCTTAAAGCCTGGTGAGCCGGGCATACCCTGTTGGGGGAAGGGGTCTCTAATAAAAAAAGGGGAAAAAAAGAACGGTTTGTTTTTTGTTTTGGAAGAGAGATACAGAGGAAAAGGCTCCAACTAAGACTGAGGAGATTAAGTTATAAAAATGCTAAAGAAGCTATCGCAAACAAACTGCTAATGGCTCCGTCTCTAGCCAGGGGCAGTTGAGAAGGAACCGAGGGGTGATTAGCCCGTGTGTGCTGATTAGCCTTGTGGAAGGGCACGAGGAGAGACAGTGCATGTGTGGGCCTCACAGACACTGCTACCAAAGTTCTCCGATCAGCAGCACAGGGGCGTAAGCACACCCATAGGGACACTACACAAAGAAGTAGTACTTCCTTATGTTTGTTTTAAACCTGCTGTCTATTAATTAAATTATGTGAGCCCTGGTTCTTGTGTTATGTGAAGAGGTAAATAACACTTCCTTATTCACTTTCTCCACACCATTCATGATTTTATAGATATCCATCATATCCCTCTTAGTAGTCTTTTTTCCAAGATGAAAACTGCCAGTCTTTGTAATCTCTCTTCATATGGAAGGTGTTCCATCCCCCTAATAATTTTTGATCCCCATCTCTGTATCTTTTCCAATTCTAATATATCTTTTTTTAGATGGGGCAAACAACTGCACACAGTATTCAAGGTGTGGGAATACCATGGATTTATATAGGGGCATTATGATATTTTCTGGCTTATTATATCTATCCCTTTTGTAATGGGTCCTAGCATTTTGTTAGCTTTTTTGACTGCCACTGCACATTTGCCTCTCTCCATTCTTAAAACTGACCTTTTAGCTAAAACCTGGTTCTAGAAAAGCATGCAAGTCCAGAGGGGTAAAGGGTTATTTTTTTTCCCACACTAATTCCCCCATCCCTAAAAAGAGTTGGGGCTTTGGCATAAGTTTACAGCTGATCTAAACTTTGTGGGCTGAGAAAAATGTCTAATTTTAATTCATTAGAAGTGGTGCAGTTTTGATTTTTCTGGTTTGCCTCTAATTTACACCAACTTATGCTAAAGTCTTAGTTCCATATTAGCACTGTATCACTATTTCTTTATCTAACTTATTTTAAAAAAGATGATAAAAAGAGAAGCCTACATTTTCTTCTTAAAAAACACACCTCACACCAGATGGGAATATTTTTTTAAAGATGAGTTTTAAAATTATTTCACCCCATGGAAGACAAAATACTGTTTTACACATAAGGGTCAAATTATACTGGTGTAAATCTGGAGTAACTGCTGATTTCAGGTGGATTACTCCATCTTTAGACTGATGTAACCAAGAGATGAATTAGACCTGAATCTTATGTTTAAGTGAGATAGGAGTTACATATGCTTCAGATCTTTTGGGAACAGTTCCTCCAGTAATTGATGCACAGTAGTTATTGAGCTGGTCTCTAAAGCCAGAACTGTAATATATTTTCTTTCTTGCTGCTCTAGATCTTAATGCAAGCTTAAGAAACCTTAATTTATGCTTGCAACTTTTAAGTTCCAAGTACAACCAAAAAACGTGTAAGAGTTAAGAAAAGCAGCAGAAAATTGAGCAGTGATTAATAAATGGCTAAATTGGCGTTTGGAGGTTCCATCATACTAAAATAATTGTTGCCTATGCTAGTGTTTAGCAGTTAAAAGAGAGCATGGAAATCAACCGTTTGATTCTCAATTTCATACTGTGCCATACAATCAATTCTTTTTAGTCAGACTGTCTCTAGATTTACTTCTGAGCCATAGTAAAATGAGGAAGCTTTCATTAATCTTTCAGATGCTTCATATTAATGACAAGGCTCTTGCATGAACAATGTAACAGCAATTAAAAAGCCCATTAATCTGCATTACAGCTATTAAAGATGCATGTCATTAAAGGGTATGGAGTTTGATTCATTTTCGCACCCCCCCAAAAATGGAGCAATTATGCTCTGGCAATGCACTTTGTCATCAAATTAGGTTGGGGTTTTCCAGCAAATGGCTTTGCAGCATTTAGCTCTTCTCCTATTTTATTATTCATGACTGAAATGTGGAAGTCAAGACCTTTGAAATTACTTTACCTTCTTGTGGAGTGGAGATGTTCAATGCATGTGAGCTCTCAGTACAGCCAGCCAAAGTGCAAGCAGTTAGGGTTACACCATAGTTTGCGAAGGGTTGCAAGCCTGTCAACATGCCTACAACAGAAGAAATTAATGTTGCATATGTACACTATGCGGTCCCACATATGTACATATACAGTCACAATGCTATAATTACACTGTCCAGCAATATATATTTACATAAAATAATATACTTACAATAGTACAGGAGGAAAGGACAAAGCATTAAAACTTGCATTTCTAGTTCCCATGGTTTGGAATAGTTTCTGCTTTTTAAAAATAAATTATGTTTTGTTCAGAACAATATGCTAATATTGTGCAGCCAGAATCTTCCAGTTATTCTTTTTAAACCAGAAGTTATTTCAAGATTTCAGCAGCTTAAATACATATAACTATTGACTCAGCTTTTCTTTATCCCTTCCCCACCAAATTATTTTACTTGTAAATTTTGTTTTCCCCAAAGAATTTCTAACCTCTTGGATAAAACTAAAGAGATCTTTCTCTCAGGCATTAACACTGTTCTACAAAGCTTCCCATTTTAATCCAAGATATCAAGCTCCTGGTTCCATATGAAATATACTATCTGAGTTCCATTACTTCAGTGGCATCGTATAATCAATCCCCGTGTTAATACACCACCACAAAAACGGAACTCAGTTGACACAGTACCCAAAGATTCAACAAGGAAAGATTTGTATACTTGTTCTTTTTCAGGACTTATTGGTGTCAGTGAAGAGAGGCGGATAGAATTCTTCTATAAATCAGCCGTGAGTGATACCAATTTGATTTCACTCCTGGATGCACTCCTGAAAAAAATGGTCATCCTAGTACTCAAAAAATGTAGGGAGAGGTGCAACGATTCAGTGAGGAGTATTGGTGTTGGAAATCTCACAATTATATTACATTGGAAAATATAAAAGTACCACAGTGAAAGTGTACAAATGTTCAAGAAACCTGTCAAACCATTAGCAGTTCCCATTTCAAAGCAGGTGAAATAAAATAATGCGAAGTGAAACTTCAGAAAAAAATAAAAATTAATAAAAAAGGGAGAGAAGACTCTTGCCGACTTCCAATGTGCATCATATTCTGATGTCCACTATGTATATACCAGCTTCCAAGTGTAGAATTTTACCTTACGTGCCAAATTGTGCTATTTAGGCACTGTCCTGCATTGGGGTGATAAAAAGCTGTACTTTTTCATGAGCAGCTTGGGAAAGAACTTGCTATTGGAAGCTACAAAATTATATTTAATAGGAAAATGCAGAGATAAAGAGCAGTGTGTCATGATGCTGCCTCCTTCCCCTCCTGCCCCCTTTGGGGTGATGTGCACACTTGGAGGTGGAAGTAAGTTGCAGTCCATTAACCATCAATGCAGAAAATTTCCCTTCCTCTTGTGCAGGACAGCAAAGTAAATGTCAAAGTTGGTGCAGTTTTTCTTTGATGTGCACAGGTGACAATCCAAAGTGTGTTGATGTATACTCCTAGTATTTGCTAAGAAGGTTGTAGACCCTACAGTTTTCCAGACCAATCTTTCACTGAAATGGAGATGCTTGGTTTATTCTTGTACTTGACTGAAAAATCCTGAAAGTTTGGCATCTGCAAGATCTTTCAATTTATCTCTTTTAGGGCCTGATTCTACTCTCCCTTACAACAGTATAAATCAGGGGTAACTCCAGTCAATGTAGTTCCATTTAAGAGTAAAAATGGTTGAAGATCGATATCATCCCTCTATGATCATAGTTCTTGATTCTGCTGATCATCAGTTGATAATGGAAAACTGCACTGACAGCCCTGAATCTAATGTAAATGCTACAGCAGATACACTGAAGGCAGAGCAGGGTCAGAAGCAGTACCAACAAACTTTGCCTGCAATCTTTCGATGATGGAAGACAGCAATTTGAAAGCACATTGAATAAGCATAAAGTAGACATTATTGATGTTTTTAAAGTTTTAGCATCCCGTGTAATGCAGGAATGCAGGCATCTGTATTAAACTATTTGGCACCAGCATCTCCAGGGAATCTCTCTGCTAAGCACTAATGCATTTTGCATTAATACTTAACATTGACACATACCTAGTGTAGGGGACAGGGAGAGGGGAGGAGGAGGAAGAGGAAAGTAAAACCACACAGTTTGAATTACTTTGAGCCAATAAATAGGTACATGAACCAATGCATCTAAATGTGACATTTGCATGTTCTCTGCTGTGAGAAGTGTGGTAGGGGATATTTTGTTATACATCGAGTACCTGTATTCTGCTGTGCCTTTGGATGCAATTTAGTTGTATTTTACATTTAGCAGCCATAGCCTATTCTCCTTAGAGCCTATTCTCTGAGTTAATACTCCTTGACTTTCTTGTTGGGAGACATTCTGTGGGGTTTCCAATGGCTTCGGGCACCACCAGCAGAAAGTACATCCAGAAAGATGCACAAAGCACTGGAGGAATTTTTATTTATTTATTTTACAAAATGGAAAGATATTACATGCTGTATCTGCGCTGCATTTGATTTTATATATTGAATCATCTGACAGGGATGTGAAGGACAGTGGGCTTCTAAAAAAATAATTCTTTTTGTAAATCTTGTTCATTGTTTTTAGTAAAGGCTTATACAGAGAAATTCTATTTTGACATTTTATTATTCACTCCTTTCCTTTACACATAACATGTCCACTATTTTTCCAGAAACAAGGAAGCAGATGAACTGAATAGGTAGGCAATGGAAAGTGCAGTTTTTATTTACATACTTCAACAAACTACTTTTTTTCTCGGCTGCCAACCTAGCTATTTGGCCAGCATCCGCTGTAATCTGTTCTCCTTCATTATGTTAATCTGTGGGCGGAAAGATTGCTGTCATCTTCAAATCGCTTGTACAGCAATGGTAAACACCTTGGCCTGTCTGTAATTGGACAGGTGTCTGCTTTGGTGTCACTCGGCTTTTAATTCAATTAAAGAACTGGCTGCTCTTCTCTCATTACCCACTCATTTCCCCTGCACTTTTAGTCAGGTATTGAAATTTACACCCGGTGCCTGCCTATCCCGGAGTGCAAAATCAGCAGTCCTATAACAAAGATCATCTTTGATATACATGCTTTAATTTATAGCAGAGCAAAGAAAATTATGTTATCTTGTTATAAAACTGCCCTGAGATCCATCTGAAAATGGTAGAGGGTCTTTTAAATAGTTTCTTAATCCTTAATTTGTACACTATCATGTCAGCGTCTCTTAAAGGCAACACTTGACATCCAGGTAGATAGTTCATTTGGCTTCATCACAAAGTGATACTAACCACACAAAATTCTGCCCTCAGATATGCACACATAGCTACCACTGAAGTAAACAAGAGCTGTGTGGATAAACCAGTGGGTGGAATGGAATGCTGTGTAAATGGAACAATCAAAGCTGCTTGACATTAGAGAACATTACCTAGAATCATCCTCCCAACATTTGAGTTACAAGATCCCAGAACATTACCTAGAATCATCCTCCCAACATTTGAGTTACAAGAGTTCAGCTTGCTACTGAAGTACAGTTGAATTCTTCCCGGTTTTAAATTTGCATCACAGAATAAGTTCCAAGCCTTAAAATCCACATGGTGGATTAGAGACAGTAAATCAATCCAATGCACCACTCTTTCTGCCCACTCAAACGAACCTCAGGAAATAAATTAAAGTCCTAACACAGACATTTTGACGCAGTGACCCCATGAAACTGAATAATGTCATTTGTTAAATATGGATGTAAAGTTAACAGTGTAACAGATCTGTAAACCCACACCTAGAACATTAAGCCCACTTGGTATGCAAAACTAGTATTTAATTTTCTATACTTTTATTAAAATGTTTTTTTAATTATTTTTAATATTTAAAACTGGGATTTAGTAACAGTTTAGGAAGAAAAAAACATGAGGTTTATTCTCACATTATCTGAAATGGGGGAAACATGCATGGAAATGAACAGCAGAAAAGAGTCCACAATAAATTTATGGTAAAATGGAGGTCTGGTAAGATGACAGGCGACACTGCAGTAGAATGACTGTACCCAATCGGGCAAGGAATGTGGGGCAAACCCAAGCAGCAACAGTTAAGATGTTTGTACACCAATGTGAGGAGCCTAAGTAACAAACTGGAAGAACTAGAACTACTGGTGCAGGAAGTGAAACCAGATATTATAGGGATAACAAAAACATAGTGGAATAGTAGTCACGATTGGAGTACAGGTATTGAAAGGTATGGGCTGTTCAAGAAAGAAAGAAAGAAAGAAAGAAAGAAAGAAAGAAAGAAAGAAAGAAAGAAAGAAAGAAAGAAAGAAAGAAAGAAAGAAAGAGAAAAAGGTGGTTGAGTAGACTTGTATATTAATGCTAAGATAGACTGTAAAGAAATTAGAAGTGAGAGAATGGATAAGATAGAGTCTGTTTGGGCCAAAATCACTTTGGGGAAGAAAGCTACTAGAGGATCCCCAATATAGTGCTTGAGGTGTGTTACAGACCACCAGGATCCGATTTGGTTATGGATAGAGACCTCTTTAATGTTTTTAATTAACTAAATACTACTGGAAATTGTGTGATTATGGGAGACTTTAACTTCCCAAATATAGATTGGAGGACAAGTGTTACTAAGTACAGTAGGGCCCAGATTTTCCTGGAAGTGATAGCTGACAGATTTCTTCACCACATAGTTGCTGAACCAACAAGAGGTGATATCATTTTAGATTTGGTATTGGTATAGTTAAGGCCTGATAGAAGAACTGGTTGTAGAGGACAGCCTTGGTTCAAGTGATCCTGAGTTAATTCAGTTTAAAAATAGATCTGCAACAAGAGTTCTTGATTTCAAAAGAGCTAACTTTAATAAATTAAGGGGATTAGTTAGGAAAGTGGACTGGCCCGAAGAACTCAAGGACATGAATGTGGAGGAGGCCTGGAATTACTTTAAATCGTAGTTGCAGAAGCTATCTGAAGCCTGAATCCCAAACAAAGGGGGAAAAATCGTAAGGAAGGGTTGCAAACTAAGCTGGATGAGCAAGCATCTCAAACAGGTGATTACGAAAAAGCAGAAAGCCTGCAAGGAATGGAAGATCGGGGGATCAGCAAGGAAAGCTACCTCTTGGAGGTCAGAAAGTGTAGGGAAAAATTAGAACTGCCAAAAGCCAAGCAGAGTTGGACATTGAAAAGGGAATTAAAACCAATAGTAGGAGGTTCTATAGCTACATAAATTAAAAAAAAAAAAAACAAGAAAAGAAGAAGTGGGACTGCTAACCTCTGAGGATAGGGTGGAGATTAAAGATAATCTAGGCATGACCTGACACCTAAACATATACTTTGCCTCAGTTTTTAATAAGGCTAATGAATAGCTTAGAGGTAGAGGCAGGGTGGCTAATGGGAATGCATATATGCAGGTAGAAATTACAACATCAGAGTTGTAAGTCAAACTCAAACAGCTTAATGGGATTTAATCAAATCAGATAAGCTCCATCCAAAAATATTAAAGGAACTGGCACATGAAATCACAAGCCCAACAGAAAATACTTTTAACGAATCTGTAAACTCAGGGGTCACACGCTATGATTGGAGAATTGCTAATATGGTTCCCACAGGCACCGACTTTGACATTTTCCTCCCTCCCTACCCCAGGCCCTGCCCTCCCTACCTCAGGCCCCGCCCCCACCCCACCCCTTTCCCAAAGGCCACAATCCCACCCACCTCTTCCCGTCCCCTCTCTGCTTCCAAACTGCCTCTTCCCACCCTGTTCTGCCCCCTCCCGAGCATGCCACGCCCCCCAGTGCCTCCTGCCCACCACTGAACAGTTGATCACGGTGGGTGGGGGGGCACTGGGAGAGGGGAGGAGGAGCTTATTGACAGGGCCCACTGGTGGGTGGAAGGTTCTGGAGGGAAGGAGAGAATATGATTGGTGCAGCCGCCGGTGGGTGCTGAGCACCCATTATTTTTTTCCCATGGGTGCTCCAGCCCCAGTGAGCCCATGGAGTTGGTGCCTATGATAGTTCTTATTTTTAAGAAAGGGAAAAAAAGTGATACAGGAAACTACAGGCCTGTTAGTTTGACCTTTATTGTATGCAAGGTCAAACAAATTTTGAAAGAGAAAGTAGTTAAGGACAGAGGCTAATGGTAATTGGGATAAAATACAACATGGTTTTACAAAAGGTAGATTGTGCCATACCAACCTGATCTCCTTCTTTGAGAAGATAAGTGATTTTTTAGACAAAGGAAATGCAGTAGATCTAATCTACCTGAATTTCAGTAAGGCATTTGATACGGTTCCACATAGGGAATTATTAGTTAAATTGGAAAAGATGGGGATCAATATGAAACTTGAGGGGTGGATAAGGAACTGGTTAAAGGGGAGACTACAACAGGTCATACTGAAAGGTGAACTGTCAGCCTGGAGGGAGCTTACTAGTGGAGTTCCTCAAGGATTGGTTTTGGGACCAAACTATTTAACATTTTTATTACTGACCTTGGCACAAAAAGTGAGAGTGCGCTAATAAAATTTGCGGTGACACGAAGTTGGGAGGTATAGCCACTACAGATGAGGACCAGAATATCATACAAGACGATCTGGATGACCTGTAAACTGGAGTAATAGAAATAACATGAAATTTAATAGTGAAAAGTGCAAGGTCATACTTTTAGGGATTAACAAGAATTTTTGCTATAACCTGGGGACTTTATCAGTTGGAAGCTGGAGCACCCACGGGGAAAAATTGGTGGGTGCTCCTCACCCACCGGCAACTCCCCGCCCGCCCCAGACCCGCGGCAAACTCACCGGAGCACCGGGAGACGTTGCGGGGCCCCGCCCCTGATGCTGGGCAATGTTGCGTTGGCGTCGGGGGCGGGGCCCCGCAACGTCACCCGGCGTCGGGGGCGGGGCCTGGCATCGGGGGCGGAGCCCCGCAACGTCACCTGGCATCGGGAGCGGGGTCCCCGGCGTCAGGGGCGGGGCCCCCGGCATCGGGGGCGGGGCCCCGCCCCTGACGCCGTCCGTCAGCACCCACCGACGTAACAGGAAGTTGGCGGCTGTGGTTGGAAGCGACATAAGAGGAGAAAGACCTGGGTATATTCGTTGATCACAGGTTGACTATGAGCTGTCAATGCAATGTGGCCATGAAAAAAGGCTAATGCAGTACTAGGATGCATGAGGCGAGGTATTTGCAATAGAGACAGGGAAGTGTTAGTGCCATTATAAAAGGCACTGGTGAGACCTCATCTGGAATACTGTATGCAATTCCAGTCTCTCATATTTAAGAAAGATGAATTCAAACTGGAACAGGCGCAGAGAAGGGCTACTAGGATGATCCAAGGAATGGAAAACCTACCTTATAAGAGGAGACTCAAAGAGCTTGGCTTGTTTAGCCTAACCAAAAGAAGGCTGGGGGGAGGAGGGGAAGAGATATGATTGCTCTCTATAAATACATCAGAGGGAAAATACCAGAGAGAGCGAGGATTTTTTTAAGTTAAGAGCCAATGTAGACACAAGAACAAATGGCTATAAACTAACCATCAACAAGTTTAGGCTCAAAATTAGATGAAGGTTTCTAACCATCAGAGGAATGAAGTTCTGGAATAGCCTTCCAAGTGGAGCAGTGGGGTCAAAAAATTTAACCAGCTTCGAGACTGAGCTTGATAATTTTATGGAGGGGACGGTATGATGGGACTTCCTACAATGGCATGTGGCCCAGCGGTGATTGCCAGCAGCAAAAATCCCCAACTGCTGGAGACAGGACCCTAGATAGGGAGGGTCTGAGTTACTACAGAGAATTCTTTCCCAAGTATCTGCCTGTTGGGTCTTGCCCACATGTTCAGGGTCTAACTGATTGCCATATTTTGGGTTGGAAAGGAATTTCCCCCCAGGTCAGATTGGCTGAGACCCTGGGGGGTTTTCACCTTCCTCTGCAGCATGAGGCACGGGGCACTTGCAGGTTTAAACTAGTGTAAATTGTGAATTCTCTATAACTTGAAGTCTTTAAACCATGATTTGAGGACTTTAGTAACTCAGCCAGAGGTAAGGGGTCTATCAAAGGAGTGAGTGGGTGAGGTTCTGTGGCCTGCAATGTGCAGGAGGTCAGGCTAGATGATCACGATGGTCCCTTCTGACCTTAAAGCCTATGAATGTCAGTTTTGCATCTAACCCACTGATTGCTATAAAGCATACAGTACTCGAGACGATTAGATAGAAAAACTGGCTATTTGTCTCGCTATAAAACATGGGGGGTTGATTAACTATCAAGAAAACACATTGAAATGCTCCTGAAATAGTTAAGATGAAATACTTCCAGTCTCTCCACTGTAAATAAGAAACGTAATCAGGGGGTATTGTGCAGAGACCACCAACTGTCCAATTTAATCTTGTGGCCTATTGCTAGAAGCGAAGAGCAGTATGCAGATTGGCTGTCTAAAAGCGGAATTCCCATCACTTCACGCCTCCCAGCAGGATTCTATTCTCTTACTTTGGCCAATGCTGTGAAATGGGTGCATAATTCCAAATGGAGGATGGAGCTACGTTGCCACTGAGGCATATGGGGCAGTGCTCCATTCAGCAAAAATAGTAAATAAATTCAGTGGAATTACAGCACCTTAGTGCTGCCACCTTTTAAATGAGGAGTCTTTGTCAAAGCAACTGCTCCAGACTGTTGCCATGCATTCCAGAAGCAGGCACAGGTCTTCAGAGATGGGAATCCAGGCTTTTATGAATATTTATGTATATTTTATTCACGATAATGGACGGGTTAAATGACCTGATGAAGGCCTGAGTTTTAAATCTAAATTCTGTAAAGGAGCTTTACAAAACAGTCAGAAAATAATCACCAACCGAGACACAAAATCTATTTGCCCTTTCTGTTCTGATAATGTAAACAATAATGATACTTTCCCTACCTGCCAAAAATGTACTCATCCCAGGCTAGCGTTCGAGTAGAATTTTGTAAGGTTGCATTAGCACAATTTTGTCAGACATATTTAGAATTTTCTATTTATGTCATAGTCATTTGATGTGTTTTACCTTTTTTTTTGGTGCTGCAAGAGGTTTTCAAAGCTGACTGAAGGATTTAGCCATACGTTGAATGGGTAATTCCTCTAGTTTTTTCTGTGACAATTTTGCATTGTTTTCCTCTTGCAGTACTAATTTATGGTGACCCATTTTAAAACATTTAAATCACTTATAAAAGACTAAAACAACACTGTTCATCTCCCTCTCCCCCGTCCAGTGGTTACAAAACATTTATAAAAGAAAAAAAGTTATAAAATAAAACAGACAAGATTTTTTTTTTTTTTTACAGATTATATTTAGTCAATCCTCTAATGACTAACTATTGATACAAAGTAGAACAGCTTAAAGGGAAAGACTTGCACCAAAATTCCTCAAAGCCCAGTTGATAGGGCACTTTCCTCCAGCATGGAAGACCCAAGTTTAAATCCCTTCTCCACATCAGGAAGAGAGGGGGATGAACACAGGGTCTCAGATGAGTGCCCTAACCGCTGGGCTACCGGTTAAAAGAAACCGCCACTGACAAGTCCCTGTTCAGTCATTTTGTGAATGGCACTTAAATCCCAAAATAAATTGAGCCAAAACTATTCAGTGAATTAATGTCAAATTCATGAATAATTAGGGGTAGATGAAAACTACATTTGTTTGTGAATAAACTAATTATTTAAAAAAATTTGCACCACCCCCACCCACCCTGCTGTTCTGTGAATCATTTCCTTTGCTTTTAATTTCAAAAATGCCTGGAATAAAAATGAAACATTTTGTTCAAAATGAATTTTTGTCAACTTTTTTGAGTTTGTAATATATATTGGTTTGGGTTCAATCTGGGCTCAATTTTTTTAGATTTTTTCAAAACTACCAGCAAACTGAAAAATCAAATATTCACTTGCTCTAACTGTGAGGACCATACACAAATCCATAACCAGGGTTTTATCATAATAATGATAGAAGGAAATCACACAGCTTATACCTTATTTCAAGTCAGATGCAGTACATAGCACCATTCATATTTTTATTCTTTCTGCTATGGGCAATGTTTATATAATTTATGCCATGGGCAAATGGTTCAGACCAAAGATTTCCAAATAGCAAGGATAAAGAGTTGATTTCAGAATTATATAGATAGATAGATAGATAGATAAATACATACACACACACACACACATAGAGAGACACACACACACACACTTGTATTTAAATATGATCAATCAACATGAGTAACAACTTCAGAAAAAAAATATGCTCTGGAAAGTACTAATTTAAAACTAAGTTCTATGATTAATGAGTTGCATAACTTTAGAATCTGAAAATAATTTTTATGATTATTAAAGAAATGGGTTAAATATGCTGGGCCTGTGCTGATTTGCATTTTGTGTAGTTATTTACACCTGTGTAAAATGCATTGCAAATGCTAGCGTTTTGATACCTAACAGGTAGCTGAGGCAATCTTGTCTACTGTTTAGAGAAGGGAGTCAGAACATCTATGTTCTATTTTTAATCTATGCCATTGACTCACTGCGTGACGATAAGCAAATCAATTCATTAATCTGGGACTCAAATTCACCCATCTACAAAGTGAGGATCATATTGTATTTAACTACTGTGAGGAAGTATTTTGAGGCTAATTAAATTAATGTCTTTAAACGTGTCGTTGAGACACATGTAAAATAGTATCTGTAAAATTAACTTGTGGTATTGTGTGACAATACTGATGGTCAGACATTGGCCTAACATTTGTGTGATTGTTTTAGAGTTGTAACAGACTTGGGTACCTGAGAATATAATGACACATACTAACAACCATGAAGTAGGGAAAGCACTTTTTCCTCTTGTCTGACTACATTTCTGATTTACTGATGCTTGAAACATCATTTGCAGAAGTAGCAAAATTCAAATGAACAAAAGACCTGGAACCAGTTCTCTGGGAAACCAAAGTTCTCTGTGGTGTATTGAAGAGTAATCTACATTGGGCAGAACTCTCAAAGATTTACAGGTTTCCTCTCTCTTTTAAATGTATTGCATTAGATAGAGAAGTATCTTACCTGATGGTTCTTATCCAAATACCCAGGCTTACCATTTCAGCTATTGTTTTTGCTTTGCTCTGAAGATCCAGGAGACAGATTAGACCTACTGGTCGCAGCAAGGAGGCTTAATGTCCCCTTCTGGGAACAGCCCACATTAGATTACTTCCAAAGCTGAAATGCATTCTAAGGACTTTGCTTAACTACATTGAACCATTAGACTAACTTTTTCTGAGATATCCATGTACAGAGCACATAAAGGTCTAAAGTAATTACAAATGACATAAAAGTCTAAAGTAATTACAAATGCATATCAAGGGAGGGATAGAATGGCATCATGGATAGTTAGAAAAGAAAAATCATTAGACAACAAATTTCTCTTTTTCCATCATATCCCACGTCACAATTTCAATGTTAGGGGTTTTTCAGCACTTGGATTTTTGCAGCAGTGAAACCTCAGGGTGAGCGACCATAACCACAGCTATGTTACACAAACAAAAAAAAAAGCCTAATTGCATGAAGCTTATTTGATATAATATTTTTTGCCATTTAATAATTAAAGCTTCTGTTTTTCTTGACAGCCAGTAACAGTAACAGATAAAACTAATAAGTGTGCAGTAGATCTCCTGAACTGATTTATCCTGATGAGACTAGTTCCAAAATAGGACATTGCTTTTCTTTCTGAATGTTGGAAGGACAAGATGTGCCTAGTGAAAGGGAGAGATCATTTCCTGGACCACTTTGTCAAAATGGAAGGTGTAGCCCTGCATAGCGCAAATGGGGATTCCAGTTTAAACACTAAGGGTACGTCTATACTTATGCGTCCGGTCGGAGGCGCGGGATCGATGTTCTGGGTTCGATTTATCGCATCTTGTCTAGACGCGATAAATCGAACCAGGAAGTGCTCCGCCGTCGACGCTGGTAATGCAGCTCGACGAACGGAGTAGGCGGAGTCAACGGGGGAGCCTGCGCGCCGCGTGTGGACCCCGGGTAAGTGCTTTTTCATTCGAACTAAGATAGTTCGACTTCAGCTACGTTATTCACGTAGCTGAAGTTGCGTATCTTAGTTCGAATTATGGGGTTAGTGTAAACCAGCCCTAAGGGATCAACAGGCGCTCAGAGAAAGGCTTGGTTAAGACATTTAGCACCAAGCTGAGTTTCCACAATGCTACCCTTAGGTGTTTTTGTTTCTTCATTTGGGAGGTTAGTTGTTTTCTTGGGGGGTTTTTTGAGCATCAATTAATTAATAAAGATGAGATGTGAAGAAACCTTGCTGTAATAATCCTATAGTGGATGGAATTGTGGACGCGCATTTGAGAAGTATTTGCCTCAAAGCTGAGTGATAACTCACCCTGTGAATAATCAAGGATCTGTGAGATGTGGCTGAACTGAATCTATTCCAAACCGTAGTATACTCTAACCTAGTGAACTGTCTTAGAAAAGGGAGTGTTTCACCCAATTTCTGAAAATAGCCTTTCCTGCTGGGGCACAGGAATGGAAACTTTTTTACCTGATAATTTCCTTTCTGCTAGAAGCATCTCCCACAATTCTGCTATGCATGGGCTGCTCTCCTTTCTGCAGCTTCCAGAGGCATTTGAAAGCTTCAGCATGGCTCACATTGTTCACACTTCCTTCTCCCGCTTGCCATTCCATAGCTGTGTGAAAAACTCATAAAGGAAATTATTTATTGCCATAACATCCATGTCCAACTCACTGATTATGTACACCAAGCCAATTCTCTGAATGGCAAATAGGCCAAATAAAATGCTGACCCCCCCCCCCCCCCTTGGCAGAAAGCCATCCAAGGTGGGTAGAATCATGGGAGACACTGCTAACTGACAGGAAATTTTTTGAGTAAGAAATTTTCCATTCTGTAGCCCAGTGCCTCTCACAATTCTCCTATGCACAGGAAGTAGTGAGCAGTGAACAGAAGTAGGGAGGTAAACAGAAAGAGATTGATAGACCTTCCCTTGAAAACTGTCCAAAAGGCAAGGCCACTATTGGACCACTGCCTGGAGCATTTTCCTGCCTTAGCAGGTTTTTGTGGAGGACAGAAAGTCCACTTTGTAACGTTTCATAAAGTTGTTAACCAATGACTACGTGGCAACTCTGCACATCTTTGCAGTGGAGGCACATGCTTGTTTGGCCCATGAGGTGCCCATGAATCTTGTGGAGGATGCCCTGATTCCTTCTAGAACAGGAGTGCCTGACACTTTGTGAGCCTCAGCATGGCATAGTCTGACCAATCTAGCAAGAGATAGCCTAGAGACTCTGAGGCCTTGACATTTCAGAGGAAAGGAGAAAAACAGGGTGCCTGACTTCCTTGTGGGCTGTGCACATTTGAGGTAGATTTCCGGTGCTCTTCTGACATCTCAAGTGTGCCACAGCTTCTCAGACAGGTGCTGTGGCTTTGGGCAGAAGGACGGAAAAATAACCTCCTGTGAAGTGCAGAAAGGAGAGTTCACCTTGGGGAGAAAACTCCAGAGTTCTTAGTACCACCTTGTCATCACGGAGCATGCAGAACCTCCAGCTCTGAACCGTGCCTAGTAGACGTGAAGGTGTCCAGAAAACTAGTTTTGATGGAGGGATAAAAGGATGATATAGAAATCAGAATCTCTTCAGGGTGAGTGGTTAGGGCCTTCAATGCCAGTAGTAGGTCTCATTTAGGGAAGATTGGGCTGGGCCGGGCTGAAGACCTTTATCCACACCTTTCTGGAGAAAGTCCAGGATAGCTGGAATTCCAATTAGCATTGTGCTCCTGGCACCAAAGGCTAAACTTGGTCCAGATGAAGGAATAGGCTTTTATTGTGGAGATTCACCTGGATGTGAGCAAAGTCCTGATCACTTTGGAAGATAGGTCTAGTGCTGGCAACACTTCCCTTGAAGAGAGCCTTGGAAAGGAATGTCTGGTCTGGGTAGCAGCTGTAATGGTGATTCCAGTTTCAGCGTTATCAGATCAGAGAGTGGAGTTATCATAATTTCCTTTGCTTGTTCCTGCTTAATTTTTGGATTACTTGCCCTATGAGAAGGAAGAGCGGGACTGCATATAGCAGACCTTGTGGCCACTTTTGCAACAGGGCATCTGTTCCCATGGACTTGGGATCCATTTCCTATGTGAAGTATTTCAGCTCTTCTATGTTTTTGCAACTCACAAACAGATCAACCGAAGGGAAACAACATCTTTGAGTTCAGATTGAAAACTTGCTGGTTCAGGTACCTTTCTGATTACTTGACTATGTGTTTGCTGAGCCAGTCTACTTTTTGATTCTGCTCTCTTTTTATGTGTATCACTTTAGGGAAGGTACGGTCTTTTCTGCCCATTCCATTATATCCATCAATTCTGCATGCAGAGCTATACTAATTTTTCCTTCTTGGATGTTTATCACAGAATCAAGTGTTAGAAGGTATTGCAAAGGGCATCTAGTCTAACCCCTGCCAGGATGCAGGATTCATTGTGTCTAAACCATACAAGACAGATGGCTATCCAGCCTCCTTTTGAAAGCCTCCAGTGAAGTCGTTTCCACAACCTCCTGAGGCAGTCTGTTCCACTGTCCTACTGTTCTTACAGTTAGGAAGTTTTCTAAATCTAAATCTGCTATGCTGTAGTTTGAACCCATTCCCTCTTGTCCTGCCCTCTGTGGCAAGAGAGAACAACTTTTCTCCATCTTTTTTTATGGCAGCCTTTCAAGTATCTGAAGACTGCTGTCCTGTCCCCCCTTAATCTCCTATTTTCCAAACTAAACATATTCAGTTCCTTCAGGCTTTGCTCAGATGGATTCCATCCCTTTGGTCATCCTTGTCACTCACCTTTGGATCCTTTCCAGTTTCTCTATGTCCTTTCTATACACTGGTGACCAAAACTGGACACAGTACTCCAGCTGAGGCCTAACCAGCACCAAATGGAGTGGTATTTTCACCTTCCATGAGTTGCATGCAATGATTCCGTTAATGCAATTTAAAATTGCATTTGCTTTTTTTTGCAACAGTACTGAATTGCTGACTCATGTTGAGATTGTGATCCACCACAACTCCGAGATATTTCTCAGCAGTGCTGCTGCCAAGCCAGTTATCCCCAATTCTGTATTCGTGTACTTGGTTATGTATGCAACCCTGGTTGTATTGTCTGACTGGATCAGGATTTGATTGCCCTGTAGGTAGCTCTGAAATCTCCTGGGAGCCAACTTGACGACTCTGAGCTCCAGGAGATTGACCGTGTGTTTCCTCTACTTGGCACTTCAGGTACCCTGCACCATTCTGGGTCCCAAGTATGTTCCACAACCTAGCAAGCTAGCATTGGTTGTGAGAACCAGAAGCTCTGGAAGACATATGGGAAGTCCCTTCCCAGGGATTGTCCACCATGCTAGAGAGCCAAGTTTCTGGTTCAAGATCACCACCTGATCTTTCATGCGTTCTTGGGAGTAGTCCCATGCTTTAAGAAGGAAAGCTTGAAGATGCCTGATGTGGGATCCTGCCCATTGGGTGACACCTATGCATAACACCAGGAGACCCAGTAGCTGAGACACTGAGCTATGATTGGTTTGGTGCACTTGTGCAGCGTGGGGCATGGGGCACTTGCTGGAGGATTCTCTGCACCTTGGAGTCTTTAAACCATGATTTGAAGAGTTCAATAGCTCAGACATAGGTTAGAGGTTTATTACAGAAATGGGTGGGTGAGGTTCTGTGGCCTGCATTGTGCAGGAGGTCAGACTAGATGATCATAATGGTCCCTTCTGACCTTAAAGTCTATGAGTCTAATCCTGAACCTTTTGGAACCTGTTGTGTGATGGGTAGATCTTTGCCACCAAGGTGTCTATGTCCACTCTCAGATGGGTTATCAATGGGATCAAGGAACTTTTCTTGAGGTTTATCATAAAGCTGTGGGTTTGCAGGAGGTCCAGAATTTGCATTGTGATGGTGTGCACCACAGGCTGGGTCAGAGGTCTGATTAGAATGTCAACAAGAAAAGGGTATAAGTGAGTCCCCTGCCACAAGAGTCTTCCTATGACCACTGCCAGCATCTTCATAAAGACACTTGGGGCCAAAACGATACCTAATGGGAGGGTTCAGTCCAGGTAGCGCTCTGTGTCACAAGCAAATTTCAGAAGGGTGCAGTGGCACAAATGGATGTGGATGTGGATATATGCATCCACCAGTTCCACTGAGGTTAGGAGACCCCACCCCCCTTGACACAGGAATGACACCATAGAAACTAGGGTCTCCACCCACAAGTTTGTTTTCTTCATTCACTTGTTGAGCCTTTTGAGATCTAGAATGACTCTGACTCTCCCTGTGTCCATCCAAATGATGAAGAAGACAGAATAGAACTCTGAGAACTTTTAGTCTGAGGGAACTCCTTCTATCACTCCTCTGTACAGGGGATTGGAGATTTTTTTTTTCTGGATCGATTTACGCTTGGTGAGATCAGTGGAGATGGGGGACTTGATGAAGAAAGGATGTGGTGGAGCCCATAGCTCATGGAAGTATTCTTGATTTATTATTTTTCTCACCTATTTGTCTGTGGTCAATATAAACCATTCTTCCAAGATGTGGGAAATTCTGCATCTGAGATTCAGTTATGGGTGAAGGCATATCTGCTCATTTTCAGGACAGGCTCTTGAGGGCTGCAGGACCATCTCCAGGCTTTATCCTTGAGCTCTGGCTCCAGGTGCTTTACCTTGGAATATCTGCTATTCTTCCTCTGGTACTTCTGTGAGGAAGAGGGACAAAGTGAGTGCCTGAAGGTATGTTTGTACTCCTTCCTGAAAGCACTCATTGGAGAAGGGAGGGACTGCTTAGATTTAGCAACATTTTCTGCTACAATCTTATTTATTATTTCTCCAAAGAGGAGAAATCCTGTGAACCTGAAGGCCACAGGACTTGCCATGCCTGAATGTCTACCTTACAGGGACAGAGGCATATTTGACTCCTGCCCACTGAGCTGTATGCCATGGCTCTGGCCAAAAACCTCATTGCATCCCTTGAGGTGTCAGCCACAAATGCTACTGCCTGGGAAATTTTCCTGAGAATGGCGCTAAAGTCAGTGTGATCCCTGTGCTTCAAGGCCCTGAGGTCTTCCGACCAAGACAGGGAAGCTTTCGCAAGGTGTGAAAGTGTCTCTGAGGAAGCCTCCAAAGCCCTTCTAAGAGTGATCTTCACTTTCCTGTCTGTGGGGTCCTTGGGAAAGAACTCCCTTTCAACTGGAATAACCATATCTCTTGCTAAGGATGCTACTGGGGCATCCCCCCCTTTGGGATCTCAGTACAGTAATAAAATATTTTGGCTGTGGTAGCTTTTAAAGTCTAAGGTCATGGCTATTAATGTGCTTACTCTTGTCTGATTTCCCCCCACTCCTCTCTAATCACATCCTCAAAGGAGGAGTGCAGGGGAATTGCATTCTGAGGGGAGGATTTTGAGAGGAGATATTTACTTTGAGGCTTGTCCCTCAGGAGCCTGCTCAGGCTGGATCTGAATCATTGACACAACCTTTTTGCACAAGGCTTCAAAATGTGTGTGGGGAAAACATTTTTGCTGAATTTCCCCAGAATTCTTTTCATATTCAGAGCCCGAGAACTCTCCTTCCTTGTTAGAGATGGAGGAGTCAGAGTCAGAGGACAAAAAGTCTTTCTGGATTCTTTTTTTCTTTTTTTTTTGACTTTTCCTTTTCTTACTTCCTCTTTCTGGATTTTTGACTGTTTTGTGCTCTTCACATGAGTGGCTTCCCAGACCTGGCTAGAATGAGCTTTCTTGCAGCTTGCTTTACACAGAGCATAAAGACCTCTATAGAATTCTCTCTCTGAGTGTCCATCATCCTAGGGGGACCCAACCTGCCTGTCCAAATCAGAGCCCTGTACCCTAGCAGAGTTTGGGTTGGCTGGCTGGGAGCAGACTAAGCATAATTTGCCTTCTGCTGAGCATGAGAAAACTGCTTCACATATAGAGGTCTTCTTTGATTTTGCCCAGTGCTCGTGTGACCGCTCTGCCATGCCTGAGAAGGCTAACGGGGAGGCGCTGCGGTGGAGGCTTCAGGTGACTATGACAACTGCCCTGGACCAGGAGGAGAATAGGAGGCTTGAAGCAAAACAAAACAGTGACACTACCTGAAAAACTGCCAGAACAATATGAAGTTGAAAGAAAAGGGATGGGCACTGCAGGAACTACCACTGTTTGCTGCCAGAGAGGCAGAAGATCTGGTGGCAAGCAGGAGAAGGGGGCATGGCCAGTACAAGCTGCTCTGAGGCTTTGAACCTCTTCTGGTAGTTGCAGAGAGGAGAGAGCACAATGTGTAGCAGAACTGTGGGAGATGCTGGGCTGCAGAAACATCTTACAGCAGGATGTAGCAGTGATCACTGAGATAATAGATTAATCCACAAGGGGATGTGGAGAGGCAATGGGATCATTCCAGATGGTCCAAAAACAGGATGGTTGAAGGTCAAAAGAGAGTCATTAGAATTAGTTTTTCTTTCTTTCTCTTGTCTTACTTGCCTAGGTGTTCTGGATACCAGGGGAGGAAAGGGGGATAAATCCAGCAGACCAGGATTTCAACTGTGTCTCCTTTGAAAAAGTTCCTATATTCATATTCTGAATTTCTGTGGCAGATTGTGTAATGCAGACTGGAGGAGACTCCATTCTTCAGGTCCAGTGATCGCCTGGTGGGTGCCAACCAATTTGCCTCTATAAAGAGCTTACAGCCTGAACTGATGCCAGATTTTATTCTGCCCCTTTTATTAGCAACATCATGCCCTTTTGTGCTGTTGTAAACACCTTGTTCTCACTGGCCATAGCAGTAATGTAACTGTCTATCACCAAAATGTGTTGATGTATATTATTTCAGCTAGGGTAAGGAGAGCTAGCCAAGTATCCCAGGGCTCCAGCAAATTTATATTTTGATTTGTCTCATCCTGGCACTGTTGACCCTGAACAACATAAAGTTATAGGTAGGTTACCAAACCAAATAAGCGAGCATCCTTGGTAACCATCACTTGGTTCAGTTGTCTTATTGTGTGTCCTTATTTCAAATGGTTTATGGCTCTGAATTCTCCTTTCTGAGATGAAAGAAAAACTCTTCACAGTTTGGATGATAGTAGATTAGAGTTCGAGGGCTTTTTGCTTCTAAAGAGTGGGAATTTGGAATTGTATTGCAGAGAATTTGAGTCTGTAGGGTTATGCTCATCTTGAGACATGGTTTACATTATGCGTTTAGCTTAACATTTTCTCTTGTTGTAGACCAGATGAACCAGACTCCTCAGGGGGGCAGACACCTGGACAAGGCTTTAGGGAAAGCACGTTGAAGGTTGATAATGCTAAAGGCTAGTCCAGATCCCAGGAAGATAAGAGTGGGGTCTACATTTAAAAAGCTTAAGGAGATGTGGCAATCAGTACTGAAGACAGGATCCCTACATGCACAAAGAAGGGAGATGAAGGGAATGAGGATAAGGTAGGAAGGGAGACCCAAGAAAGAGTCATCCAAAGGTCCAGCACCACTACTACAAAGGCTTCAGAAGTAGGGTCTACCCTGTATTAGAGTTATAAAAGAATAACAAAATTATCTTTACTAACAAAGTATTGTTCACCATGTCGAGTGTCCTGTAGCCATTGGTTGAGGCAGACACTGCAAGTGGCTAAGCCAAGCCTGTATCAGTGCTAGAAAGGAAAAAGGCTGCACCGGTGAAGGTTCTGTATGCAGATCCAGAGGCTGAGAAGCTGGAGGGGTACTTGATTTGGCCTGGGGCTGACTGAAGAGACCAGAGCTAAAGCTGGAGAGATTGCTGGAAATGGCTGAAAATGCCTGTCAGAAAGAGGCAAGCTTAGAACATGCAACTGTGCCTTCCTGGAGCCTCCCACTGGAACTTCACTGTTCCTGCTCTCCTCTGGAGCTGCTGTGTCTTCCTCTGTGTTGTTGGTGCTGGGAAAATCTCCCAGCTGGAGGCTGAAAGAGCTGCAATCATGGACAGAGCTGAGGGAGCTGCTGTACCACCTCTGTAGCAGGAACTAGTGAAGGAGCTATTAACGGGACTATTTGCAGAAGAGAAATCATCCTTGGAGCAGAAGGAGCAGTTTCTACTGTAAGCAAGACTGAAAACTGAGCAAGAAAACTGAGAAAAGGTGACATCTTCTGGATTTCCTTTTCATTTTGGAGGGCTCCCCTGCCATCTTGGGGCCTGGGGTAGAAGGAGAGCTGCTGCATGCTGTGGAGCCAGACACCTGAGAAAGGCCTGAAAACATCCAAGAAAAAAATGCCTTAAAAGGAAAGTCTTGAGATAAAGAAATTGAGTCATGTCTGAAAATGTAAAGGGTTTTCTCTGCTCTGTGACTCAGAGACCCACTTGCTGAAGCTGCCAGGAGGCAGAACAAACTGGGCACTTTCACAGAAGAAGAGCCAGACAGGTCTGATCCTACCTTCTGACGCTGTTGAGCAGAGGAACATGCATTATTGTAATAATGAGCATTTCTCCACTGTATACAAGCTATTTCACCACATTTATTTAAATGCATTTAATGTGCATGATTAACCAAACTATTCAGTTAGTTACATTATTAAGAGTGAGGGGATAGAGTGTGGTTCACCACCTCAAAACAGATGGGTTTCTGAGTTGCAAAATTGAGAACTGGACTTCCTCAAAATTCAAGGATGTTCATATCTTGGGCTTTGATTCATTTCCGCAGAGCCAGCCACAGAGTTGCAATCTGGGTTCCATTCCCCGCCGCTCAATATTAGGGATTATTTGGATCTGGCATTTTGGTGTGGCCCCAGTTCTACATATTGGTGGTGCTCCACACTTCCCTGGGGTAGCCTGTGGTTAAACTGATACTCAGATACTCCCCTTTTCCAGCCAAAAGAGCTAGTAGCAGCATGATGGCTCACCTTTATGTTCAGTTTTAATAAGGGTTGAATCAGGAGGATTTGAAGGCACCTGTGTCCAGTGTGCATCATCATGAACAATTGCGGTGATGCCATGGCCCTCATGCTGCAGTGATGAGTACAGTTTGAGAACATGAATAAAACGATAGGGAAACTGACGTGTGCAACTCTTGACAGGATCCCAGGTTGGCTCGCTGAATATTATGATGGTCCCCAAGCCGTGAAATGGAAGGAGGTAGGAAGACTGCGGATTACCAGCCATTTTATTTGGCTGAGTTCCACAGAGAGGATCTCTGAGGGAGCGTGTTTCTGGTGGAAGGGTGGGAATTCCTGTTAAGTTGAGAAGTGAGGGCTTCAAGAGCTTTGAACCCAAGTAGTTTAATAAAATAGCTTGTTTCTGGTATTATGTTTTGCTTAAGCTAGACAGTTAAGCATAAGTCCCCACACCTGGCCTCCGTTCAAAGTCCCTTGTGCTTGGGGCTGTTATGGAGGTGATGCAAGGCTGGCTAATGCAACCCTGAGTCCAACCCTGCTGTATTCAGAGTATTCCTGTGGGGTTCCCCTTATGTGTTCTATAGCCACCTTGCCTCTATCAAGGTAACAGAAAGAGGGCCACAGGGCAATGCTGAATTGGGCCTTAACCGTTAGTCACTTTTTTCTTATCTGCTTATATTGCAGCATTATAATATCTCTTCAAACAGAAATTCCAAATTCCAGATAGACAACTCATCCTGTAAACAGGCTTATCATGATCAGTCTCCAGTCATTGTTTTTCAGTAAAGAAGAATGTGGTTGTATATCCTGCAATTTTTCTGAGAGACCAGTTTTCCACCAGACTGCAGTATAATTGCAATTATAACCACTTTCTTTTGTGAGGTAATGAACCACTCTCTCCTGTTTATTGATATCCTAATAAAATGCGCACACATTTAAATCAACAAGAAGTTAGCTATAAGGAAATGGTAAACTATTTGTAGACCCCAAATTTGGATGTTGTTTAAAAAAAACCCCACTTTTTACAAAACTTGTTACATAGAAACATTTTAATTAAACTGCAAGTTCCTATAAGTACAGAGCTTGTTTTATTTCTGTGTCTTCTAAGTATCATGTCTGTAATCTGGTGCTATACTACTGATAAAATAATACATATTTTCAATATCGTTTCAATAAAAACAGGATTTAAATTTTTTTTAAAAACTTCCCTATAGTGTTATGAATATCAAAGAAGACACAATGCCCACCCTGCAGAACCAAAAAGCAACACTGATCTGAAACAAAAGTGAAATTTATAAAGCCTAGTTTCGGTGTCCATGACGAGTGAAGTGCAAAAAGTAAACAGAGAACATAAATGATGACAAATATGAGATTTGAAAATTTTTGTGTTTTTACAATCCAGCCATCATAACATTTATTTTAACTCAGAAGTTTTATTTTGATAGTGCTCCTTTACATTAAATTGCCCTGATTCATTTAAAACAACACAAATATTTGCAAATAAAATGAATCTACTATGCAAGAAGCATGTGCATTCATGATACAGTGGAACCTGCTTTTATGGCTTGCTGCTATCTGAGGTCACTTGTGTTAACATCCAGCAAAATCTCAGTCCCTGTGAGACTTCCTATCTCCTCCATATTAACTCACACATTAGTAGGTGGCCACCTGCCTAACACATTTTCAGCCACCTGCAGACCTGCCCAGCTGTGTAAACTGCATTGCAATCAAGCTGGTAAGGCAGCCAGAAGGAGAAAACTTCAAGATTATGTATTTTTAAAAAAGATGTAAAGAATGTTACTTGGCTCAGTTGTGATCTATGCATACTTCCCTGTATCCATGGGAGCTTTGAGAAGCACTGTGCCTCATTAGAGCACAATACTTCCTGGAGCTCATGGGTGCGCAGGAGAAGCACAATCACTTCACCAGCTGATAGGAGGGGACAGTGGTCAAAGACCCATCTCTTCCGAGTTGTCTAGTATCCCTCTGTGGTACTTACATAGTCTCTATTATTGGTATCTGAACACCTCAATCTTTAATGTATCGATCCTCATAACACCCCTATGAGGTAGGGAAGTACTGTTTTTCCATTTTACAGGTGGGAAACTGAGGCAAAGAAAGACTAGTCTAGCACCATAACCACTGGACTAGCCTTGCTTGCACAGATGTTGCTCAGGTGAATGCAAAGTTTCTATGAGCTCCGACCCTTTACGCGAGTATCCTTGCACTTTTCCCTTCTGAACCTGCACAGAGGCCAAGCATGATCTCGAGAGTAATGTTTTATATTCATACTCTAAGGCTTGCAAAAGTGAAAGTGTGTTAGCAGTGCATGGGTGAAAGTTGTCTGAATGGTCTTTTTCTTTATGTCTTACTGTATTCAGTAGCTACCTATTATAATGCACAAAAGACCTGAACTCTAAAGTGGCAACCTGTTAATAGTTTTCAGTGTATGTATTTATTTCATATATGTTTATAATAAAATAATTGCAGTTCCTATACTGTCCCTCTGCATATTTCCCCTGTAATATAAAACCATGACTTCTCACTTCTGCATCACACAAGTAATATATCAACAGCTCTCATCTGTTCAGCACGATGTTAACCCTTTCATATCTGACACAAAATTAAAACAGCGTTAGGATAACAAACCAACCAAGTCATTTTTAATGCTGGTCACAACTATTCATTGTGAATAAATTATCTGATTAATTTACCCCTTTTTAGATTTTTCAATCATTTGTGAGTGGACCTTGATTTCTGCTAATATATTTGGTACTGCCTTACATCTTGGATAATTTTCAGCCATTGGGTTAAAAAGTAAAACACAATAACTATTATAGTCACCACACCACCCACAAGTAATCAAGAAACTTCAACTCAAAGAAAGTAAAATATGTGCACATTGGCTCTTAAATATATACACACACACACACACTATATGGTACATATACACTACACAAAATGTACATATTTATGCACAAACGTGAAGCACGTATTAACTGGGTTGAGGAAAGCAGCAGTAGTATATTCCCCGAGAAGACACTTCCTGAGATTGCGCTAGAACATCCAAAGCTGAGCCAAACCAAGCCGTCAGCTTTGGGCAATATGTTACTGGCATTTTTTAAAATTGTGATGAATTATATCATTAATTTTTGGGAATTTTTAAACACTCTGGAAAATTAGATTTTTACTACTGCCCTCCCAAGTCTTCACAGACCTCATAGTTCAGAGGGTTATCTGTTGCGTACTCTCTTCCCTGCCAACTGAGGAGTTTGGCTCACACAGGGTACCACGTCTTCAACATATAACACCAGGGAGAGAGCTGACTATGCAGTGGAAAGGCATCCACTTAGAGAGGGGATTCTACTGGCAAACGGAAAAACAGCTAGGCAGCTCCAACATATACTGCCAAGGAGAGAAGGTCCCCATGTCTCCAGTGATCATTTTGTAGCAGAAAAGATTCCAGAGTTTTTCCCCACACCCAAACCAGCCCCCCTCTTAGAGGCTGCTGAGAAGAGCCCCAGCCTGTAAAAAAACCATTCCCATCCAATAAAACCAATTCTGCCCCACTCCCAATCCTGAAGACTATTCCTGCCATGGGCAAAAAAAATCCTTCATCCAGTAAAAGCTTAACTTGCAAACTGCAGATGCTCCAGCTCAATCTACCAAAGCACTTAAATACATGCTTAACTTTAAGCATGTGAGTAGTCTCACTGAAGTCATCAGGGTTACTCAGATGCTTAAAGTGTTGCAGGATTGCAGTACCATGCAGGATCAATCCCTAAGGTAATTGGAATGGCAAGAAGAGGGAGAAAGAAAAACTACTAAAGACAGTCCAACACACACAGAATGACTCAATGGCAATAGAATGTCAAAAATGGATTTGGGTAAAAATACCTTCCAGCTTTTGGGCTACATTTTATTTCTATTGCTCTTTAAGTAAATCAAAATGTGTACACACACTATTTAGGACATTTACACACAAAGATGGATATACTACACAGTACCCAACTAATATTTTTGAGCTTGACAAAAAAAGTTATATACATCTTGTTTTATTACATCTCCCTTCAAACTAGTAGTTAGCAACATTTACCTGTGAGCGTAGTAGTGTCAGCAAACTCAGCACTGATGATGGGTACCTTGGGACCATCCTCATTGTATGCTTTCAAAATATACTTCTCAATTACACCTATGACCCCAGCAGGTTTGTCCCAAGTCACCTCAATGCTGTAACCATTTATGCTGTGAATTCTTGAGGGAGTTGGCACATTTTCTGGGACTGTAGAAGGATAAAATAGAAAATAGAGAAAATGGCAGTTCTGAGAAGACTATTGCCCCTATTCTTCACTTTTAATGGCTGCAGTAAATCAGACTGAATCATTAGCATAAATACAATTTATTAGAGTTGTAACTTTTCAGCATTGATTTAATATGACTGCACATCTTGAGCCATTCAGTTTAAGCTATATTTCAAAACCATCAAAACTCCATCTACATAACATTCTTTCTTGTCTAGTTCAGGTTTTCCAAAAACATTTAATGTATCAAATGTGTTTAAACATCACTCATAAGGAGGAGGTGGATTGTAGGCAGCTAACAAGTCCAAGCAATATAATGATGTAACTGAATGAAGCAAGCAGATTAGACTGTTGTTATACATAGGGGTTTGGCACTTATCTCTCGGGTACATCAGCCACTAAATATCACAAATGCGATCAAACTCCAGTTTCATTTTCTAAATTCAAGTATTTCAGAATAATTTTAAAAGCATATGAAAATATGGTGTGATGACCTCCAGACTATCTCTGTGTACTCTCTTTCACCCAGGCATAGTGTCGCAGGTGAGACCTGTCTCACTTCCCTTTACCCGGGTTATAAAAGGGACCAGACAGACATAATTATCAAAGAGCACCCCCCTTTTTGAGGGTCTAATTCATTAACGACAGCCATAAGCATAAGCAGGAGCTTACTAGATACAGGTGGGGACATTCACTGTCTCAGGTTCAGTTCAACTAGCAGTCTCTGGCTCCTCCCTTCAGAAGACTCTTCTTTCCAGTGCCTGTAACACAGTGTTTCCGGAACCTTCCCCAGTTCCTTCTCTGGGTTATTCTTTTTTCCTTCCTTAAGTGGAAGCACTCAACTCTCCTCTTTCAAACTGGGCTCTATTAGTTAGTCCCGCATTCTTTCCTTAACCAGGAGTATCCCCAGCTCTCCTCTCTGGAGCTGAGTTGTGGGCTAGCCAGCTTCAGGGCAGGCTCTAACTGTTTTGCGGCCCCAAGCAAAAAACCAACTAAAAACCTAGCGCCGCCACGCCGGGGAAAAAAAACACCCGCCGAAACAACCCCCTCTCCCCTGAGCACCACCCTGCTGAAACAAATCCCCCTCCCCCAAGCGCCGCCCCCCTCGAAACAAACCCCCAGAGCGCTGCCCCGCCAAAACAAACAAACAAAAAAACCAGAGCGCCACCCTGCCCTGATGAAACAACCCTCCCTCCCCTGAGCACCGCCCCGCGAAATAACCCCCCCCGAGCGCCGCCTCGCCAAAACAAAAACAAAAAAACCCCGAGCGCCATCCCACCTTGCCGAAACAATCCCCCTCCAAGTGCCACCCCCGAACCAAAACCCCACTCCCGAGTGCTGCCCCCGAAACAAAACCCCACCCCCAAGTGCCGCCCCGCCGAAGTAAAAAAAACCAAACAAACCCCACCCCCAAGATTGGCCGCCCCTTAGGAGGTGCCGCCCCAAGCACGTGCTTGGTCGGCTGGTGCCTGGAGCCAGCCCTGGCCAGCTGTAGGCTCTTTGCCAGCTTTTCCCTCAGCTGACCCCTCTTCCTTAAGGGTGCTGAGCAGGCCAGTCTTTCCCTTCCAATGTCTCCTGGTGTCTGCCCTGCAATAAGGGACCAGGCAGCATTTATGCTGGTCCCCTTCTTGCAGCTCCCTGGCCCCAGGTCTTTAAAGAAACAGTTAGGGGATTTCCTTTCAAACACTTTTTATTCGCAGGATTGCTTCCTCTCTCCCAATATCTCCCAGGTAACTTGTATATATAATTGGATCTTTCAAACTCTTAAAGGCCATGACACATAACAGGGAGGGCTGAGCATTAGGCTCCACAACCCTTAAGGCGCAGACAACCCCATTACGTATGAAAATAAATTAATAATTGCATACGACTGTCAGAAGTAAAAACTGAGCTTGTGCAAGGCCTTTCGCATTAGCCTTTGCTTTCAATCACTTCAAATGATTTTTAAAAAACAGAATAAAGATGTTTAAAAGAAGCTGAAAGGCAACCTCATGTACACATACAACCCCTAATAAAAAATTCATCCTATTTCCCATAAACTTTAAGTATTTATTAGATATTGTTATACCAAATAAAGGTCTGGCCAGTAATGACTTCATCACAGATGACCACGCAAGGGATGCAGAGGAAAGGCCCAAGTAACACTACGGCAGGATGGTGGATGGCGAGTTTGCTGTAAATGCAAGTGGACTCCTAAGGCCTGTCAATGAAGATCACTCTGCTTTCCCTACATCAGATATTCTCTGTGTAGTGACCTTATTGTTTAGACTCATTAAATAAATGCAACCTTTGTTGGAGGTGAGATGGACCCTGGAATGCTAAGTGTAAAAATGTTTGAATGTTTGTGGTTCCTATGGAAAATAACAATGTGATACTCTAGGATAGCTTCAGGTTACTGAGAATACTACAGCAATATATTGATTTTATTAGTTCTGAAATATAGCACAGGGCAAAGTAAGGTACAAGATAGCAGATGGTCTTTTCATAAGGGACACAACAAACCTAACTCAAAAATAATTAAATAGTGTAATTATTCTCCAGCCCTTGGGAGCATGTAGCTGCTCAGTGTTGTGGTCAGATTGTAAATATAAATTTATGGTAAAACTTACTGTGGTCAGATAATTCATATAAAAATGGCTGTCTATGCTCTCTTCTGGGTGGAAGACAAAATGGTGACATTAAGCTGCATAAGCAATGTATTTGAAAGTCAAATATTTACTCTGATGAACATGTTTAAAGCATCTTTTGCAATGCAATTATATTATAAGTATTTTTTTTAAAGAAGAGTTCGGTATAATTGGGGAGTCATACAGTAATGCTGTTTGACCATCTATCAGTAGAATTCTCTGAATTTTGGGGGGTACAATTTGGATCTAATTCATAGTGATAGCAGTCTATGGACACATATTTCACAGTGTGAAGAATCTTCAGAAAATTACTAGCTCAACAGAGTATAAAAAGGCCTACTGTACAAAAAGGGAAGCGCCTCCAAATTTCCTCCATGAAATTTAAGGAGAGGTTAATCTTTTTGTGTGAACAAACACATCTGTGAACCCCATCATGAACAGTAATACCAACTATGCACTATATTTTTGCTTTGCAATGCTTTTCGTGAGTCCTGTGTGGCCTTGCACTTTAACAATCATCACCAGATGCCCTTTTTCTAGCAGACATGTGTAATTTGACTAGAGGTTTAGATTTGCATATATCAACATAAACTGGTTGTGTAGCTTATATTCATATATGTACACGCTAAGATAAAGCAATGCAACCTTTTAAATCTCTTTGATTTTACATAATAAATATGGTGTATTATAATTAGAAAACACCTTGAAATATAATGTGAAAAATGCCTACTTGTGCATTTTATAGCTACAATAAAATATTGGTACGTTATTAATCCAAAATGTCAAGAAATTTTGGTTCCCCTTAAAATATTCTGCAATTTTACCATTTAATTAAAATTCTCATAGTGGGATTTTCTTCGGCAAACAGCCTAACATTAGATAACTCATAAAATATGAAATAGATACATTTAGAAACTACGTTTACCTGATTCTCTTGTCCGACCATGACTCCAGACACTAGACACTGATCCTCCTTCATTTGAAGCAACCACTCTATACAGGTATTCTTTTTAAAAAAAAAAAAAGAGAGAGAAAGGAAAAGAGTGAATTCAAGAACACATTAATGCAGAAGGAAATAAAAGTGTAGCATTTCGTTTAAGGGCCCAATGTGTTACCTGTAAATGGCTGTAGACCACTCTCATAAACACTCTGCTCTTTGCCTCGGTAGACTAGGATGGAGTCATTTCCCCTGCAGTTAACAGCACTGTCAGTTGATAGGCATCCGTCCAGATTGACTCTGACAGCACTGCTGGACACAGATGCCAAGTTAACGACAGCACCTCGTGTAAATTCAACATCCTTCATGCAACCACCGAAACCTAGCAAATAGTAAGGGATTAGTATCACATAAAGGGCTTCAGTTGTTAATTAAGAATCATTTTTGTTCCTTGCGATGCTACATTTTCTGTGATAAGAGGAGTTAGGTGTAAATGTTAACTTTCAATTTATGTTTGAGAAATGATTATTTTCCCCCCACACCTTTTACATGTTAAGCTGGTAAGGACTCCTAATGTTCCAGTGTTGAATTCCTGCCACACTGAAGTATATACTTATTATTAAACATTCCACTCTGTGTGGAAAAAACCCCAACAATTTATTTTGCCACTTCAGTCCATATGTTCAAAAGTGTTAACATAAAATCAGTGCCTAATATTGATTTTAAGTTTGGGGTCAGCCCTTGCATTTCATATTTTCATATTTCATATTCCATAAATTTGCATTATATCCTCAGTCACTCGAGCTAAGAAGAGCCTATGGACGGCAAATATACTTGAGTATGGAGGAAACATCAGCATAAAAGGGATCATCATAACTGGACCATACTTGGTACCTCATTCACAAACATAGCATAAAACATAACCCAAGACCTCCCAATCATAGGCAAAATCGTAAGTGACTTGAACACTAGAAATACGGCTTATTACATACATTACACATGCATTATAGTTATTCACAATAGGGACATTTTAAAATACTGTAGTTGTACAATTTTCTAGTAAATTCTATGATTTAATTTACAAAGGAAATGCACCTCTTCATAAAGTGATGCAAAAATAGTACTATGATTAGGGCCCTACCAAATTCATGGCCATGAAAAATGTGTCACAGACTGTGAAATCTGGTGTCCCCCCATGAAATTTGATCTTTTGTCTGCTTTTACCCTATACTATACCGATTTCATGGGGTGTGTGTGGGGGAAGACCAGTATTTCTCAAATTGGGGGTCCTGACTCAAAAGGGAGTTGCAGGGGGGTCACAAGGTTATTTTACGGGGGGTTGCGGTATTGCCACCCTTACTTCTGCACTGCCTTCAGAGCTGGGTGGCTGGAGAGCAGCGGCTGTTGGCCAGGCACCCAGCTCTGCAGTCAGCAGTTCAGAAGTAAGGGTAGCAATACCAGACCATGCCTTTACTTCTGCACTGCTGCCTTCAGAACTGGGCAGCTGGAGAGTGGTGGCTGCTGACTGAGGGCCCAGCTCTGCAGTCAGCAGCGCAGAAGTAAGGGTGACAATATCATGCCATGCCATCCTTACTTCTGCGCTGGTGCTGGCTCTGCCTTCAGAGCTGGGCTCCCGGCCAGCAGCCGCCGCTCTCCAGCTGCCCAGCTCTACAGGAGCACCGCCGCCAGTAGCAGTGCAGAAGTAAGGATAGCAGTACTGCAACCTGCTCTATAATAACCTTGAGACCCCCTGCACAACTCCTTTTTGTGTCAGGGCCCCTACAATTACAACACTGTGAAATTTCAGATTTAAATAGCTGAAATCATGAAATTTATGATTTTTAAAATCCTATGGTCATGAAATTGACCAAAATGGATCAAGAATTTGGTAGGGCCCTAACTATGATCTGAATATGGTACAATAGCCAATAGTTAGAATAACATAAAATAATATAACAACTGGAACAGAGACCTCGATTATTTTGAAAATTAACTCTGGAAATTAAAAAATAGATTGTTCATTCTCTCATACATCAATAACTATCATAGGCGCCGACTTCGTGGATGCTCTGGGGCTGGAGCACCCATGGGGAAAAATTGGTGGGTGCTCCGCACTCACCGGCAGCTCCCCGCCATCCCCGGGACCCACGGCCAGCTCCCCGCCAACCCCGGGGCCCGCTGCCATCTTACCTTAGCACCGGGAGACGTTGCGGGGCCCCGCCCCCGACGCTGGGCGATGTTGCGTCGGGGGCGGGGCCCCACAACGTCCCCTGGCGTCGGGGGCGGGGCCCCGCAACGTCACCCGGCGTCGGGAGCGGGGCCCCGCCCCCGACGCTGGGCGTGCGCTCCCACCGGCGCCACAGAAAGTCGGCGCCTGTGATAACTATAATATAGCTCTTGGGAAAAGCTCATATTTCTATCTAAGGTACTTTTATGGCCTCCATTACCATAGTATCTGAATGCGTCACAATCTATAACATGTTTTCTTTACTTTAACCCCCCTGTAAGGTTAATCTGAAGCACAGAGAAACTAAGGGCTTGTATACAGAAATATTTAGCTCACAGCAAGATGTGTTCTGACTCTGTCCCTCACACGCCTGCTGCACTCTAACTGTCCACTGTGAACTCTACTTTGATCTAGTCCTCTTCGAAACAGGATTAGATCAAAGTGCATTAACAAACTGTTAATGTGCATCAGCAGGGCCCACAATGGACAGTTAGAGCTTGGCAAACTAGTGAGGGGTAGATTCACATCCCAGATTACCAGGAGCTAAATGTTCATACAGACAAGCCCAAAGTGACTTGCCCAGAGTCACAAAAGAAGACTTTAGTGAAACAAGGAATTGAATCCAGGTCTCCCAAGTCCCAGGCTAGCACCCTAACTACTGGACCACTCTGCTCTCTATTTGTCATTGAGATAATATTCCTTATAGCTCATTTTTAAACCAGTTATTAAATTAATCATTTTGATTAATTTAGTACTGTTGAAAGGTGAAAAATCAACAGCCCTGGAAACTGATGCCCTTTGTTTATCCTAAGACAGTTGCAGCTCATAAAATGGTAGTGTAAGCTTCCACAAACATCCCCACACTGATCTGTCCGTCCTACCTCCACAGGTGAGATAATCATTCATGGATTCTAACTGAACTTCCCAACAAGGCTTGTAATAAATGACAATTGTCATACAGTTTTGTGAGGTGGATACCTTATTTGTGATGGGGAACTGAACAATGTTCAGAAACTTATATCAAATAAGAGAAATCATCAGTTGGTAACAACGTTTGGTCGGTACCAACCTGGGACAGTCTTCATACCCCATTGCCATTCTCTGAAGCCAGCTAGGCTCCCATTTTATCCCAACAATGAAAATTGGAATTAAATACAAAGTTGTACTTTACAGTAGATGGTATAAAGTACAAAACATGAAATTAACACATCATGATCTACTACTGGCAATATATCATTCTGCTGATTATAAATACAAGTCTTATAACATCAGCTTCTTTCAAATTTGAATTACATTAAGAGAAACAAACAGTAACACACATTACAATAATTTCTAGATTATGCATCCTAAAACATTACCTAGAAACATGCCATTTGTCACATTTTCTTTCTGACAAATGCTTCTGTGACAATCAGTGTCCAGACAAGGGGAGAACAGGGAGGTTGAAACCCAAAGAATAAGCAGCTGAACCAACTTATTTTATAAAATGTTATTGTGCTATAACATGTGTCGAGTAAAGTCTTTTATGAAAGCTTGTAACTTTCTAAACTTAAGAATCTTTATGAGCTATGTATACAGGTTATGGTTATTTGTGCATAGAGAGAACTGAGCTCCTAACCTTCGGCTCCACTTCACAACAGGACAGTGAGAGGCACTTCCCAGCCAGGTGTTTACACGTTATCAGCTCCAAGTTACTACCTACCATCTAGTCCAGGAAATAACAAGGATGAGCCATTAGAGTTAATGGAAAAACTTTGAGACATCCCAGCTCTCAAGTCAAGAGGGGGTTTCCACACACTGAATATACATGAGTCACCATGGACTGAGGCCTGGTCCACACTAGGAAATTAGGTCAATATAACTACATTGCTCAGAGGTGTGAAAAATGCACACCCCTGAGTGACACAGTTAAACTGACTTAACCCCCATGTAGACAGTTCTATGTCAACAGGAGAATTCTCCCCTTGACCTAGATACCGCTTCTCAGGGAGATAGATTACCTGTGCTGATGAGAGAACCCTACAGCTGCAGTCTCTACAGTGTAGATAAGCCCTGAGAAAAAGGGGGTGGGAAGCCTTTTAAAAGCAGGCTTGTGCCTAAGGTTTTGCATCCAGAAACTGAGGAACAGCCTCTAGGCAGGAAGCTGTCTGTGAAATGCTGGATCCCTGCTATAGTTAGGAGGTATGTTGGAAAACTGTTCAAAGGCAGCCAGTAACTTGTATTAGAAAAGGGATTTTATCCAGTGTAAAGCTTGAGATTATGTCTTTATGTCTATTTGCTGTATAACTTATATACATTTGCTCTCCCTCACCACTTCATCTTTGAATCTGTAATTTTTCTATTAAATAAACCTTTTGTTTATTTTTACCCCAAGCAGGTCTGTGTTGTACAAACTGAGTGGAAATTGGAGGCCAAAGTAAGCTGGTATCTCGGTGGCTGGTTTCACATCTTCAGGGGTGACAAATCAGAGGAGAAAAGCGCTTGTGGGCAGGCTACTGGTGTCAAGGATCTGAACCAAAGCTATACAGCGTTAACACACCTCCAGGTTACAGAGCAGGCAGTGACAAAGCCCTTTACTTGTTCCTCGTGATCACCAAAAAGTCACATACTCTCATTCCTATTGGTCACACTGATAGGCTACATTTGGGAACATGATAAAGTCAAACAAGTTAAAAATATGAATATAGAGCACAATTTTCAAACATGGGTGCTGAAAGATGCTCATTTCAATCCACATTTGGGCACCTAAATAGGTGGCTTGTTTTTCAGAAGTACTGAGGACCTGTAGTTTCCATCTCAAGTCAGTGAGGATTCAGCACTTTTGAAAATCAGACCAAATTTACTTAGGTGTCTAAACATATACTTTAGACGCTCACCTTTAATAATGTTTGGTCCTAGATTAATTGTTCATAGATTCCTTGGCTACAGGAATTGGGAGTGCATCAACTCAGAAGTGATACCATCTGGTAAGATATAGCATTAATGGAACATGAATAATGGATAATTTTTTGGGCCAGAAAAATGATGTGCATAGGATCTGAGGTAGGTTATAATGTATTATGGTGCCTACAGCTACGGAATACTAGAAAGAACATGTATTAATTACTTGTGAATGCTAGTGCTTTGGGTTGATTTGAACCTTTCCATATATGTAAATTCATAAAGCTTGAAAAAGTGTCTGCCTAATTTACTTGAATACAGATATTCAATATCAACACATGTATTTACCCCACTTGAGATGTTCAACACTGAATACCAACATTAGACAATTCACATATAATCTACTGACTATCATTTGATTGTTTGATAGATGAAAATAAATTATGAATAATGAATAACTTTATTAAATAACTTGTTAAAAAAAAAAGGAAAAAAAAAGAAGAGGCCAAAATTCACGGGGGCAGGTTGTTTATGGCCATGTTGCAGGCATTTTGCATCCAGATGGTCCCTGACCAAGGGCCACGGACAACTTGAGTGTTGAACAGAGAGAAGAAAGGTTACTCTGTTTTACACCAGAGATTAAGCCTGTCCCAGAACTGGGGTTGGGGTAGGGGTAGAGGTAGGGGTAGGGATGGGAGGGTCGGGGGGAGAGCACAAAGGTGAGTTGAAGTACCTTTGTCTCCCCCCGCCTCCTTGTTCTGTACCAGGTACAAGTGGCTGATCCAGAAAATCTCACGTACAAAATTTTGTATGCAATGAATACTTTAACTACCTCTGGCAATGCCTGTGAAATGATTAATCAGATCCCAGTAGCTGCTACATATAGCAGTGTCCTACTCAATGGAGAGCATTCCAGTGATCTAATGTGCCTATCTTGTGTTTGACTGGTTGAGTGTGTTATCATTCCAGATTATGGAGGGGACTTGTGTGGGTGGAGTGCTGTGAAAATCTCTCTCGAAGATTTTAGCTTTTCTGCCTGTGCAGCTGAAGTTAGCACGTCTCATTTTTTCTGATGCAGCTGATCTGAATGATTGCTTAAGACACCACAAAGGTGGGAGGATTTTGATAGTGTACAAAAATAGGAGTGATCATTTAGTGTTCATATAACATTTAGTGTTCATATAACACAGAAACCGATCTCCAGCATCTGATTGACCGCTTTTCCAGAGCTTGCGAAGAGTTCGGGTTGACAATCAGTCTTCAGAAGACCAAAGTTATGGCCCAGGATGCAGAACATCCAAGCATTGCCCTCAATGACTATGTGCTAGAGGTGGTCAGTCAGTTCACCTACCTTGGATCTACCATCACGGACAACCTCTCACTGGACCCTGAGATCAACCGTAGAATCGGCAAGGCCTTCACAATTTTGGCCAGATTGTCACAGAGAGTATGGAACAACAACATGCTGACCATCAACACAAAGGTCGCTGTGTACTGTGCATGTGTGTTAAACACTCTTCTCTACGCCAGCGAAACTTGGACCCTCTACGCTTCGCAAGAAAAGAGACTGAACACCTTCCACATGCGCTGCCTCCGTCGCATACTCGGGATCACTTGGAGTGATCGAATAACGAACAACGAGGTGCTGGAACATGCCAAGATCTCCAGCATGTTCACTCTCCTCCGTCAATGCCACCTCAGATGGCTTGGCCATCTAAGTCGCATGGAAGATGGACGGATCCCCAAAGACCTGTTGTATGCCGAACTTGCCTCCGGAAACAGAGCTACAGGACGGCCCCACCTTCGTTTCAAGGATGTTTGTAAGAGGGACCTGAAGACTGTTCAAATCGACATCAACAGCTGGGAAGAGCTCGCCCAGGACAGATGCAGATGGAGACACGCTCTGACCACTGGATTGAAAACTGACGAAGACAAGCTGCGGCAGCTTGCCAAGGAAAAGCGGGTTCAACAAAAAAGGAAGCAGCGGCTCCAACCCACAGCTGACACCGCCTTCAAATGCAGCAAATGCAATCGAGACTGCCACTCTCGTGTGGGGCTCCACAGCCACAACAGACGCTGCACAACCATCAACTAAGCATTCCCCATGGGCGCATATCCATCGTCTCTCGAGACTAACGGACACCAACAACATTTAATTGATATATTATATATAGACTACTTAGACTGTAAGATTTATTTTTATACTATGTCTGTTGCCTAGAAGATAGCAAGATAAAGCACCCTCACCTGGATTCTACATGGGTGGTACTTCTTTTACCGAAAGGTTTATGATCTGGTGTCTGCCTACAAGTCATATGTCATACAGAATTGGGGTACTGCTAAGGGGAATTAGGGAATTATAACACTTGCCTCTTGAAGAGGTCAATATACCAAATGAGTACAGACAACCCAAGCTTAACTTAGGTCTAGTGAAAAACCGACACCCCTGAACAACTAGTTAAACTGAATAGTTAAATCGACTATCTAACCCTCAGCGTAGCAAGCATTAAATCGATGGGAGAATTAAGTTCCACCTGTTGGAGAGCTGGATTACCTACTTCAATGGGAAAACCCCTCCCATCAGCATAGGGAGGGTCTTCACTGAATTGCAGCGGCACTTCTGCAGCATTTTACGTGTAGACAAGCCCTTATTCTATCTAAGGCCACATCTGCACTAGAGGCCTTACAGCCGCACACCTGTACTGATGCAGCTGCACTGCTGTAAGGTCTCCCATTTAGCGACTTTATGTCCCAATGACAGGTGGTAGCTACATCAGCAGGAGAGCATCTCCCACTGACATAGTGCTGTCCACACCAGCGCTTCTGTCAGTGTAACTTATGTCGCTCGGGGGGGGGGGGGGAGGTTCACACCTCTAATCAATATAAGTTATACCAACAAAAGTGCTAGTGCAGACATAGCCTAAGATAACAGCTCCATCAGGAACAACTGATATGTAAATTAGGATGCAATAATCTTGACTTTGCAGGCAAGCTAAGCGGCAGGTGAGATCTAAGGGACCTTTGAAATGTTAGGCTTGGAGCAAGAAGTTTAGCGTGATGGGGTGGACAGATGGAAATGTTAGCAGAAATATGGGGACAATAATAGCAGAAGGGAGAACATCTGTATTTCCCCTTTAGACTTGAACAAATACTACGTTGTTTAAATGCCGCCTAACACTGTACTTGTGCATACATTTAGTATCATCTCAGAGCAAAGACAGCTGTCTACAGAATCACTAACACCTGTTCCTGCAATGCTGGATTTCCCTTAGATTTCCTTACCTTGTTCTAATCCTAGTTCTTTGTAGAAGTTCTGTAGCTCAGAGGGGATTCCTCCTACGTAGACTGGAGAGCTTACTTTCAGTGGCTGAGCACTGGGTTCCAAAACATGCTCTGTCAATTCATTCATACTTGCAGAAACTCTTGAGCCTTCCTTCTTCACAGTCACTTTCTTCCAGTCTCCATCACAATAGGACAGCCCCACCCAGAGATCCACTTGTGTAAAAACAGTGCCAGTTTTTAACAGGAAGCTCAGAATTCCACTCTTCAGCTCAGCCTGTATTTTACAATAAAAGAAAGGTTTCAAAAATGACAGCCACAGAGGAGGAAAAGGTCAACGTGGTACAGACATTTAAGACATTCAACTGAAGGAAAGGTACAAACATTTTTTTCCTTCAAGTAATTGTAATGACAGTACAATTGTTAACATAGGATATAACAACTATAGCAAGTACACTTGTATCAATTAGTGACACAATTTGACACGTAACAAAAAAATTCTATTTTTTTTTGCAACCTATTTAGGACTTCAGTATCAACAGCAGTATAATTGACTGAAAAGAAAAGAACAGCTTACCGTATGACTGTTTCTATCTGACTTTTTTGAAAATGACAAAACACCATTTTCTTCTGTCAATTTAATTTTTGGAAAAATGTGACATGACAATAAGGAAATTAAATGTCAGACCTGATTAAGCTCCTTTTAATTATCTAGTGAATGCAATTTCAAATTTGTACAATCACATATTGATTCCATATTTCATCCTTATTGTTTTACATCTCTAAAATAATTGTTTCTGTATGTATTTTCTAGATTAATGTATCAATTTTGAAATATGAATACATTTTACCTAAATTTCCATTGTGGAACTAAAGTTTCCATATGCTTTACTGCCAATTTTTTTAATCCTGATTGTCTGAGATGCACCAGCAAGTATGTTTTGAGATTTCAAATTGGCTAGTACAGAACACTGATAATTTAAAATACGGTAGTTGTGAACAACAAAAAACCCCAAACAAAAAAAACCCAAAACCAACACCCCCCCCAAAACACCCAAAAAGAAACAAAAACAAAGGATAAGCCCATAGAAAATACATTTCATTTTCCAAGCCAAAATCTTAAGTGAAATAAGATCTTAAAATATAAATATAAAATATAAAATATAAAGATAGATCTATAAAAATATACATCTTTAACATTCTTCTGGAAAAAGATGTATATTTTTGAGAAATAGAGAATCCCAATGATATCTCACATTAAAGTATATATATTTTTATTGCATTTTAGTAACAATGACTCCAAGTGTCCAAAAACCACTAATCTAACCCACAATAAATGTGGTTCTTCAAGATGCTGTAGTCAGTGTGGATCACATGCATCTCATTTGTGTAAAATCTTTTGAACAGCTGTGTCAGTCAAGGCTGCAAATGCACTCTGTGCCTCCTTGTATTCCCATGTGAGGGCATAAAGGGTGGAGTGGCTATGATACTCCCTCAATGCCGTCATAATTTGAAGATTGGGGTAGATGAAGACTCCAAAAAGAAGGGACACTGGACAAGTCATGGGATTGACACTGACTACAGCATAGAACCACGGTTACTGTAAGTGACTGTTCTTTTGTCTTTGAGTATGAGTCAGTGTGAAACCTACTGTAGGTGACCGGCAAGCAGTAAACCCTCAGAAGGGTGGGAATGAAGAGTTTCAGCTGCATCAGTCAAACAGTGATTGAAGTACTCCTCTCCTGAACTTGGCAGATGACCTCGCAGCTAAGGGGCAGGTATAGTGCTTGACAAAGGTCAGTGGCTTACTCCACATTGCCGTCTTCCAGACTTCTGATGTTAGCACATTCCTGAAGCAGGTGGAGGATGTTTGTTCTGTGGTGGGGGGAGCCTTGATGTTCAGTGGGAGAAGTACAGCAGCTAGTTGGTACACAGTGAGCTACATTGTGTAATCCGTTTCTATATTCTTGTTGATGAAATGGCCTGACCTTTAGAACGCCCAGCTGTGGCTAGAAATAGCTAGGATGACAGTCTGAACAGCTTGATCCTGGGCAGTGCAATACAACAAAGCCCTAGATACATCCAGTGTATGTAGTTTATTTTCTCCCAGTGCAGAGTATGGCTTCAAGAAGAAGACAGGCAGGTTGACTGACTGGTTTAGATGAAATTCTGAGACAACATTAGGAATGAAAGGAATGGGGGCTGAGTATCACCTTGTCCTGCGCAATGTCATATAATGTGGTTCAGTCAAAAATGCCTGAAGCTCACTCACTTTTCTGGCTGACACAACACTACTTCTTAATAAAGACTGCATTATTCCATCTGTTACAGTTTGTTTAGAAAAAGAACTGACTGCATATAATAAACATAATATAATAAATATGAATCCACAGCAAATAGGGGGCTGGGGAGACCCCATGTAAAAGAAAAGGAGCTTTGTGTTATCATGCCATGTATCTGCCCAACTACAGCCATGTCCATCTCCAATACATGAGTATTCTCCTCCTCTTCTCAGAGACACTTCAGGCTGGTGCAACACCCGTGCTCTTTATTTGTGATCAAGTCCCCACCACCAGTTTCCAACTATACACAGGCTTTTTACAACAGCTTGGCCTACCATAGGCCTGGTCAGCAACAAACTAGGAGGTTCCCACTGTCTGTTTCAGCTGTCCCCCTGCTGGATTCTTTTTCAATAGTGCCCCCCCCCCCCGGCCATGGAACTGACCAAAGTCACAGCCTGGCCCTGCTCATGAAAATGGCTTGTACAGACTAACTGGAGCCATTGCTCTGCCTAGGGAGGAGGCTTCTTGCTCCTTTGTCTAGCTTCTTTGTTCAGACCCGGGCTCGGTGTAGGGGTGCTCTGCCCAGGTATGCAAGACCTAAAGTGGCCACATAGCTGAGCATATGAGTCATACCTGTGGCTCAGAACTTGCCCAGGCATGTCTATGCTTACCTGTAGTTTTCCCTGCTCTCTCTCTCCTCCCCTGTATCCAAAGAAGCCAATCAAAAGTACTGGTGGGAAACTGCCTAAGTTTGCCTTTAAAACCAGACATTTTCTGATCAGACCCCTGGAGAAGTTCCTTGCCTTGCCACCTGGTCTGATCAGCTAGGGGTCTTGGGAGGCCCTCTCCCCGCTCTCGTTTGTTTTTTGAGCGTACCCCCGTTTTAAACTCCCCTCCCACGAACAACGAATTTGTGCCTGGAGATCTCCTGATTATTGTAAGCAAATCGAGTTTTCTCTGCTTGTTGCTGTCTTGGGTAAGAAAAAACCTCTTGCACACTTCCCCTTGTTTTAACTGCTGGCTTTCTTTCCCCAGCAGGCAGACGCAAGCTAACTCCTTGGTCTGTATTAGGTTTAGTCTTTAGTCTAGATAAATTGTAATTTCATTTTGCATAGCTGTGGTTAAGTAGGTTTAAAGAATTGTTTGTATTGTGTTCTGTTACTTGCTAACTTGTGTAGTCTTGGTTAAGTTAAATCATAGATAAGATTTTACTGTGTTCTGTATAATTGTGGTTAAGTCTGTCTTCCCGCTGCCCAAACCCCCCAAGCTCGCCCGTGTCTCCCCCCGAGCTCCCCAGTCTCATTGCAGTCTCTCTGCTGTTTAAACTTGCAGCATGTCTGCTCTCTGTGTCTCCCTCAGTTCAAATCTCCCTCCGCAGCGCCTCTGCCTTTGGTCTCTGCTCCACCACGTGTCTTCCCCCCCCAACCTCATTTCTTTACCACTGCCTTTCTCTCTCTCTCCCCTAATCCCTTCCACCACGTGCTCACCCCCCCCCCTTTTCCTATAGCTGCCAAGCCTCAATTGCATTACTAAAGTCTAGCATAAAAACCCCATTGGTTACTTTCCTTTTTTTCTCTAACACACCTCACATTTTACATTTACACCACTGTGACCCATTTTTACCTAAAGTTGTTGGTTATTTAACACATTTTACCCATAACTGTTAGTTGGTTATATGCTGCTGTGACACACCCTTTACATAGAAATTGTTAGCTACCTGTTACATTTATACTTCAGTGTTAATTGGTTACCAACTGTATTGTACCCCACTATTGAACCCCCCTATCCTGTTTACTAAAAGAAACCCCTCCCCAATTGTCTACCTTAACAAACCCCATACCCCTCACTATTGAATTTTCCCTGTTTTTATATTCTCTTAATAAAGTTTATTTTGCACCCCACCCGTGCAGTAATTGTCCCCCAAGATCCCCTACCTGCTGGCAGGGACACCCACCTCCGTCCGACCCTGACCTTCCCCTCTTGGTCTCCACCCCCTCCCCCACTTCCTCCCAGCCTGATAGCTCCTGTTAACCAGGCTGGCAGGTGTCATCAGTTACCAGGCTATCTACCCAGTCCCAATCCAATCCCCCTGGAGAGGAGCTGATTAAGACCTCTCTAGTAGCACCCTGCCACAGTGATTCATGTGAAGGAAGAAGTCAGGAATACCATCATACCCAAAATGATACCCTGGCAAAGTGCTGTGACTTCTAACCTATTTTCCAGTGCAAGTTTGTTCTGATCAAGGCTCCCAATGACAGCACCATCATTTACAAGCAGCGTGCTATAAACCTCACTTCCACTCAGTGTTAACTTTTTTTGTGAGCTTAAATACACAGAGAACACTTCTGACATCCTTATGTGTGTTTGTAACATCAGACTGCAAGAGACTAGAAAATGTACTCTGTACATAGCACTCCTTGAGGTGAGGGGATGAGGTGAGATAAAAATTGCTAATGGAAGCAGGGAAACATATTCAACCACACATTTCAGTGCAGTAATAACCAACTGAGCTGTAACACCTAAATTGACTAAAACGGAAAGTGACTTTAGAGGGGCAAATTATTTTTCTCTTTGCTTACTTTGTGTATTTTACAGCACTTTTTGTACAGTCGTTTCCTCTTTATAGTCAGATAACCATTTTTTATCTATTTCTGTGGGACTTCCACACAAAAGTAAAAAACTTAAAAATAAGAAAATGTGGCTGTAAAGGCACAAAAATGGTCAGGGGCAAGCATAATACCCAAAAATAAACTTAAAATTGGGAATAAAACCCCTTTAGTTGCAGTTTCATTTGTAAATTAGAAATATTCTAAAAATCAACACAAGGTCCTTTTTGTTGCTGTTTTCTAATTTATGACAGAAGTTTAAAGGGAAAGAGAAAAAAAGTTTTAAATACATATCAGTGAGTGAAATGACAACTGACAGCAAATATGATGTATGCAGTGTTGTTGTAGCCATGTTGGTCCCAAATTCAGCGCATCTGGTGAAGATGAGCTATGTCGACAGGAGCACACTTTCCCATCGACGTAATTAATCCACCTCAATGAGAAGCGGAAGCTATGTTGGCTGTGAAAAAGATATAGCAGAGATAAAGGAAGTTCATAGATGGCCAATATAAATGACTAGAGACATAAAAAAAAACTTGTCTATTAAGAGGATTGGGGAGGTTTTACTGTACAAAGGAAACAAATAAGGGATATGTTATAGATATAAAATTAATGATGATGTGCAGGAATTGGATTGGGCTCTTCTGTTCACTTTTGTTCATAATACAAGAACAAGGAGAAATTTCATAAAATTGAAAGGCAGTAAATTTAAAACTAATAAAAGGAAATTCTGTTTCTTACAATTTACCTGTAGAACTGAAGAGTTTAATAAGATTAAAGGACTGGACTAAAAAAATCCCAGAGTTTTGAAAAAGAAGTAATGCTTCACAGCATAAACCAGTTTCTACCTAATGGAGGTTAGGAAGAAAACTTCTCTCTAGGCAGATAATTCCATAGTTGCCCACTGCAGGTTTTTTCCCCACACCTTCCTCTGAAGCATCTGATATAGGCCACTGTTGGAGACAGGATAATGGACTAAAATGGCCCATTAGTCTGAACCAGTGTGGAATTTTTATATTCCTATTAAAAATGGAAAATTATTGCTAAGGAAAAAAGTCCTGATTATGATGATCTATTAGGGTGTGGAACAGTTTCCTTAGGGAAGTGATGGAAGGCTTGTAACTTGAGATAATTAAATTGAGCTGGATAAAGTCCTTGTACTGTAAATATACAAAAGAGAATAATCCCACACTGACAAGGGAATGGACTGGATGAATTAATATAGGTCTTTTCCATCTCTAACCAATTCTAATTGCTTACAATCCAGTAGAAAACGTTGCGGTGTATGTGACATATTGATTTTTTTCTTATTTATACGTGTATTATATTTTTTCTTTTCAACCCTTTTGCTATACATTTTAAAATGCTGTACAGATTGGTATTTGGTGAACATATAAATATAAGATTACATGGTTTGAAAAAATAAACTACAAATGACAGTGATTTTAGGGAGAGACAGTAACAAGAAAATCTCATACAAGGTATCTGAAAAAAGTATTTGTAATAATTCATTTCTGAACCTACTGCAAGGTAATCTGGCCCTTCTTTGTTGTAAACAAACAGAAGTAATCCATTCAGTTGGTCTGTTCTAAATTTAAAGGAGATCTCAAAGTCGAGTCCACCATGAAAAATATCTGAATGGAGTTCCAGGAATCCTTGAAAGACAAAACAACACATGTTTTTAAAATAAATAAATCAAAAGTAAGGAAAGATGCTGCATTGCACAGTCATTTATAGAATTCTAACAGAGGATGCTGCGTTGATGTTCTAGAACAGTGTAATTCAGCCTTGTAAAGACACTTCATCATCAAATGGAGCAAAAACCCAGAAAGGAGAAACAGTGCAACAACTTAATGCTTCATTGTGTTGTTTGCATCATGGTGTTCCATTGATGCATCATGGCATTTTGTGTTAATATTCAGTAGGTGTTCCCTTCTCCTTTCGTAGGCACAATCAGCACCTGCAAAATATTTCATTGTAGTAAATGTGTGTGCATCTCAAGCAGCTGCACCTCTTGCTGACTGTAATTCATTCTGTGGGCATGAATTGCTTTTGTAAACATAGAAGCTAAGCCTTAGCCCAGCTGAAAATAACCCAGTATAAGTAAGTGTGTGTTTAAAAAGAGGACAATTGAAATACAGGTGCGATACTTTATTCAATTTGAGAATTGATTGGTCCACTATATAATATGCTATTTTACCTTTGCCAAGAAAATGTGCTCCTTCCATAAGGACAGTGGGACACCCTTCCCAACTGTGATAGACGTTGTTTTGCTCTTCTGCATCCTGCCATTCTAAAGGTTCCCAACTTTCATAGGGATTGTGCTTTTTTTTCAAAAACACATCACTGAGACACCCCACGAAACCTTTCTGGATTATTGTCTTAGTCCCTGCAAAAGTGAAAATATCATTTAGGAAATGAACCACCTGATATTTAGTAAAGACAAATATGCATACATATCATACTTCACACACAGATGGAGAGGTATATATGTATATAAATATCAATCTCTTAATGGATCACCTCTCTGGGTCAAATCCAGATTCTAGTGCCTGGCCAGCCATTAGGGGGAGCAGCTCCCCCTCTTTGGCCTGGGAAGATTCCGAACTTGCTGAAATGCTTCATGGATGCTCCTTCAGATCAACAGTGAAAGTAGCCCATATGGATGTAACAGCATGTACATGCCCCAGGAGAATTCTAAGGGAATCCTTCTAGATTAGCACTCCTCCAATTCAGGTTTTACTTCGTAAAAATACCACAAGGAAGGGGATGCAATCAGTGAAGGGAAAGATGTGGTCTCATATAAGCCGCTGTTTCTGAATCTGGCTTTGGACCCCAAAACCAGAGTTTCCTGAGCAGTATGGGTTCAAACTCCCATCTCCACTCAATACAAGGGACAGTGGTGAGCTCTGGGTAGTTCCTATCCAATATCTCCAAGAAATATAGGTGAACGGGGTTTCTTGGTAGCCCTGGCTGGGGAAAGACATGTTCAGAGATAAGAGATTGCACACATCACTTTTTCCTAACTGAAGAGGGATCTGTAATAAGGCAGGTTTTGCTGATAGCCCTCTCCTGAAAAGTATATATAAGTAAACCCACTCTGATTAGTTTGTTTGCATAGTCCTTTTGAATTACATGGGGTTCTGAGGCAGACACCTGGGATGATTGTCTGAATCAATTTCTTAAAAGACTATGGACACATGTTTTTCTGTTTTTGGTGAATTGAAATAAAGACACAGGAAGTGGAAGCTTTTTGGTTTACTAATTCCATGGACTTGCTGAGGTTTTTGTTGGTTTTGTTTTTTACCTGACCTACCAGATCAGGGCATTGTATGCAGTACCTACATGCACTCATGGATTCCCCCCCACCCCCCCATTCCCTGTGTGCTGCATTGGTTGGAAACACGTATAGAACAAGACTCCACAATGTGGAGGGGTGCCACCCTCTTGTGTGTTTCCTAATATTCAGCCTCATATTAAGTACCATAGCTACATTGGCTGCACTGCCAAAGAGCCCTCTGCAGCTACTCAGGAAGGGACAGAATTTTCCCCTCTGTGTTATAACTGGATATTTAATGAGAAAAGTAAGTTTGTGCTTACTTTTGAAAAGTTTTGATTCCTGTAAACCCTGAAGAGTTCTTAACACAATGACAAGAGAGTGAGCTGGAGTCTATTCCAGGCAGCACACCATGAAAGCAAGTTATCAACCAAGTTCTAAGTCTTTATTACTGATGGTGCTGTAAACTCAAAAACACTGTTTGACTTTCAGATCCCAGTGCTGTCAGTTAGGAAAACCATCTTTTTACTTGTAAACTGAGCAAACATGACATGGAGTCACTGAGACACAACAAATATGAAATCCCAGAATACCATTTTTACATAGTCACTTCTCAGACTTTAAGAGTATGGAGGATTTTAAACAATGATAAAATTGCAGTGTATGTAATCTGCACTCTCCTTGCACGTGAACACAGCCATGTGAGGAAAGTGCAAAATATTACAATAGAGGTCCAAACTGCGGACTGCATAGGTGAAATATACGCAGGTCCTTATCTAAACAGATCATAAGTAACCCATTTAGCCACTTCATTGTGTTCCACTGCTCATAGTATAATGTGCTTTGTATGCAGGTGTATGAAGTAAGGCAATAAAAATTTAAGTACATAAGCAATTAAGAGAACTAGTGTGCTCCAGTGGCACCAGACTGGGACCCAGGAGATCTGGCTTCAGTACCCTGATCCATCAGAGACTTCGGCCAGGTCTACACTAGGACTTTATGTCGAATTTAGCAGCGTTAACTCGATTTAATCCCTCACCCGTCCACATTAGGAAGCAGTTTATTTCGACATTAAGGGCTCTTTGAATCGATTTCTGTACTTCTCCCTGACGAGGGGAGTAGCGCCAAATTCGAAATGGCCATGCCGAAAGCGAGGTACTGTGGATGGAATTCGACGCTAATAGCTCCGGGAGCTATCCCACAGTGCACCACTCAGTGGACGCTCAGGGCAGTAATCTGTACTCGGAAGCTCTGACCTGCCACTCAGAGAAATCCCCGGGAAAATTTGAATCCCTTTTCCTGTGTGGCCATTTTGAATCCCATTTCCTCTTTGGACATCGTGGCGAGCTCAGCAGCACTGGCAACGATGCAGAGCTCTACAGCAGTGGTTTCAATGCCATCGCAGAATAGAAAGAGGGCTCCAGCATGGAGTGATCGTGAAGTTTTGGATCTGATCGCTGTGTGGGGCGACGAATCAATCCTAGCCGAGCTCCGTTCCAAAAGACGGAATGCAAAGATTTACAAAAAAATTTCCCAGGCTATGACGGAGAGAGGATACAGCCGGGATGCTACGCAGTGCCGCGTGAAAATCAAGGAGCTGCGGCAGGCGTACGAAAAGACCAAGGAGTCCAACGGACGCTCCGGGTCGCAGCCACACACTTGCCGATTTTACGAGGCACTGCATGCCATGCTCGGTGGTGCTGCAACAACTACCCCACCACTCTCCGTGGTCTCCGACGACGGGGTCCATTCTACGGCCACGTCGGAGGAGGTTTTCGCGGACGGCGAAGAAGAGGAAGGAGGGGAGGAGGACGAGGCACTAGACAGCGGTCTCACTCGTCATTTCCCCGACAGCCAGGAACTATTCCTCACCCTGACTGAGCTGCCCTACGAACACTCCCAAGGCAGCATTCCTGACCAGGAATCAGGTGAAGGATCATCAGGTCAGTGTGTTACACATTTATTTGCAATACAATAGGTATGGTGTGTTAGCACTGTGTAACTGTGGCTTAATTGGCCTTATGCGCTTCACCTTGGAGTCGCTTTCCCGTGCAACTATTCGAAAAGTCTGTCAATATGTATGGGGATAGAGGAGTAATCCCCATCTGAGAGCTCCGCGAAGCTCTCCTGGAGGTACAGTGAGAGCTTGTTTAGCACGTTCACTGGGAGAGCGGCCTTATTGTCTCCTCCATGGTAGGATACTTTCCCGCGCCATGCAAGCTGCAGGTACTCTGGTATCATTGCCTTGCATAGCATGGCAGCATACGGCCTCGGGGTTTGCTTGCATTGACGCAGCATGCAGTATTTCTCGGTCTCTGTAATCCTCATCAGAGTGATATCAGTCATGGGGTCCTGGTTTGAATGAGTGGTATAATTAGTATAGTGAATGCTTCCTTTTCCCTTTAAAGAAAGACACCCGGCTGTTTCCGTTAATGCGTGGTGGTAGGGAGTCGGGAGCCAAACCATTACTACTTAGCGGTGGGCGGGTAGGGACAGTGCCGGGGACCGGCCACGCGAGGCCGGGGAAAGGGTACGCGAGCCGTTAAGACACAGCGGGTCTCGGGCAATATTGGTTCCCGGGAGCGCCCACGGGAAAGGGGGGGGGAGGGGTAGGCCAGCCGTTCAAACACAGCGGTTCGCGGGCGATCTTGGTTCCCGGGAGCTGCCACACGAAGGGAGGGGGGAAAGGGTAGGCAAGCCGTTCATGCTGAGCGGTTCGCGGGCATTTTTGGTTCCCGGGAGCGGCCACGCGGAGGGGGGGGAGGGGGAGGTGAGCCGTTCCTGATGAGCGGTTCGCGGGCACTTTACGATCCCGGGAGCGACCACACGGAGTGGGGGGGGTTAGGAAAGCCGCTGTAGATTAGCGGTTTGGCCAGCAGCTGTTCCTGCCCGCTGCCAGGAACAGTGAGTGAGACATGGGAGTAGAGCACTGCTGTGAAGCAATCTCTCAGCAGTCCTAACTCATCACCTTACCATGGTCTTCAGAGAGGTGATTTTCACTGTACGGCAAGGCTTCTGGGATCCATATACCGGGACCCCAGACACTCAGCCTTAAGGCATAGTATTTGACCTTGTAGTACGTTTACATGTGATAGGCACTGTGTTTGGTCCTATTCACGGTGAAAGAGTATGGTCATTGTTCTGGAAAAAGTATCTTTCTGAGGAATTCACTCCCTTTACCTCATCCCGCAGCTGCGAGTGTCTCCCGCCCTACCCGTGCTTCTCCCTCCCATGGGCTACTCCAGATAAGGCGGCGCAAAAAGAGAACCCGGGATGACATGTTCTCTGAATTAATGATGTTGTCACAGAGGGAGGCGGCACAGCGGAGAGAGGACGTCGCACGGTACGAGCGAGCAGCCAGGGAACGGGAGCAGAGGGCTGAAGCGTGCGAGGACAGGTGGCGGCAGGAGGATCAGCAGGCGACCCAAACAATGCTGGGACTAATGAGGGAGCAAACAGACACGCTCCGGCGCCTAGTGGATGTTCTCCAGGACAGGAGACAGGAGGAAAATGCACCTCTATATGTTCTTTCCAACCGCCCTCCCCCGCCACAAAGTCCAGTGGTTTACTCTCCAAAAGTCACTAGGACAAGGGGAGGCAGGGTGCGTGGAAATATTCACTCCACCACTGCAGACTGCTCCAGTAGCAGAAGGCTGTCATTGCCAAAACCTTAGATTTTTCCTTCCCCTTCCTCCAGCCGCACCCCTCAACACCTCCCTTCCCAGGTTCCATGTTAAGTTAATGTTCTGTTTAATAAAACTGGTTTTTGGGTTCACTGATGTTTCACAGAGTGTCTTAAACGGGACCGTTTGTTTCTCTGGTTATTGGTTAACGGGGTTTGTAAGTGCAGAGGACCGAAGCACAACCGAGGGTGCAGACAGGGTAACAGATGAAGTGACAGGCACAGTAAAAATAGCATGCAGTAAGCACACCTTTTATTGTGTGTGTAGGTTTCCAGGTTCTCTACATGGGGTTGGTGGTTGGGTGGTTCGCTGTCTGCTGGGGGAGGGTGGCCGCTGATCTTTAGCGGCTGACAATAGCCTGCTGGATAGATCAATGCACCGGGGGATCAGTAGCCGATATTCACAACGAAAAAGTCACAGAGACCCCACCACACACACATGCGATTAGGAGAGGTTAATGATCCCTTTAAACAAGCAGTCCAGCACTTAGGACTGCTCTGTGGGCAGGATCATGTCATTCCCCTTTGAAGGGTACTTTCCCACACTCCACCCGCTCCCCAACCGCGGTATGCGTCCACGGTTAAAACCGTAACCGACAAACCAGTACAGGAGACGGTCCAAATAAATTTTTTTTTCCTTTATTGTGCCTTTAAAGCGTTGATCGAAGGAGGGGGAAGGGGGTTGGTAATGGGAGAGGATGGGCAACGGAACCTGTGTAAAGAAACAGGGGAAGGTTCAGTATCTGTTTACAGAAGTGTAACAGTCACTGGTTACCCTGCTCTGTCTGGAAGCGAGCTTTCAAAGCTTCCCGGATGCGCAGCGCGTCCCGCTGTGATCTTCTAATCGCCCTGGTGTCTGGCTGAGCGTAATCTGCTGCCAGGCGATTTGCCTCAACCTCCAAGCCCACCATAAACGTCTCCCCCTTGATCTCACAGAGATTGTGGAGCACACAGCACGCTGCAATCACAATGGGGATATTTTTAGGGCTGAGGTCGCAGCGAGTCAGTAAGCTTCGCCATCTGCCTTTGAGACGGCCAAAGGCACACTCCACCACCATTCTGCACTTGCTCAGGCGGTAATTGAAGAGCTCCTTTTCAGTGTCCAGGGCTCCCGTGTATGGCTTCATGAGCCATGGCATTAGCGGGTAGGCAGGGTCCCCTAGGATCACTGTTGGCATCTCCACATCCCCAACAGTGATTTTGCGGTCCGGGAAATAAACCCCCTGTTGCAGCCGTCTAAACAGACCAGAGTTTTTGAAAACTCGAGCATCATGAACCTTGCCTGGCCACCCAACATTGATGTTCGTAAAACGTCCTTTGTGGTCCACTAATGCTTGCAGTACGATAGAAAAATAGCCCTTTCGGTTAATGTACTGGCTGCCCTGGTGCTCCGGTCCCAGGATAGGGATGTGTGTCCCATCTATGGCCCCACCGCAGTTTGGGAATCCCATCGCAGCGAAGCCATCTATGATCGCCTGCACGTCTCCAAGGGTCACTACTTTGGGGAGCAGCAGTTCAACGATAGCATGGGCTACCTGCATCACAGCAACCCCCACGGTAGACTTGCCCACTCCAAATTGGTTCGCTACTGACCGGTAGCTGTCAGGGGTTGCAAGCTTCCACAGGGCTATGGCCACTCGCTTCTGGATAGTCAGGGCTGCTCGCATCCGGGTGTCCTGGCGCTTCAGGGCAGGGGACAGCAACTCACAAAGTTCCATGAAAGTGCCCTTACGCATCCGAAAGTTTCGCAGCCACTGGGACTCATCCCAGACCTGCAGCACTATGCGGTCCCACCAGTCAGTGCTTGTTTCCCTTGCCCAGAATCGCCGTTCCACAGGATCAACGGGACCCATTGCCACCATGATGTCTAGGGGCCGGGGTCCAGCGCTTTGCGAGAGGTCCATGCCCCTCTCAGAGTTCAAGTACTCCCAGAGCTTCCGTTGCCTCCTCTCCCGATTTCTCTGCATCTGAGTCTGGAAAAGGTGCGCTATAAGGCGCGAGGAGTTGGCAACGGACAGAACATCAGCGATAATCGCGGAGGGCTCCATGCTCACTGTCCTGTGGCGTCCGAGCTATCAGCCACAGGAAAAGGGCGCGAATTCATTACCCGCCGGCGCTTTCACGTAGGGAAGGCGGAAGTGTGGGTCGAGTGACGAAATTTACGTATAACGACCCTTGACACAATTTAGGTCCCACAAGGCACTGGGGGCTACACCCAGAATTCCAGTGGGCAGCGGGGACTGCGGGAACTGTGGGATAGCTACCCACAGTGCACCGCTTGCAATGTCAACGCTTGCCCCCTTACTGTGGACTCGGAAATTCGAATTAAGATCCCTGACATGGATTCGAACAATCGACCTGGCAATATCGGGTTACCAAGTTCGGTTACACAAAAATCGAAGTAGTCTCGTAGTGTAGACATACCCTTCCTGTGTGATCTAAAAGTCTTTTAGTTTCTCAGTTCTCTACCTGTACAAATGAGCATGACAGTACTTCCCAGCCGCCTACACTACGGTGTTGTAAGGATAAATACAGCAAAACTGTGAGGAATTCAGATACTACAATAATGGGGGACATACAAGTACCTAAGTTATCTAGAAAGATAGATAATAATTAAAGCTGGTGAAAACACTGTAATGTAGCATCGTTTCCTATGCTCCAGTACTGGACAAATTACTGAGCATTGTATTAGGAGTCACCCTACTGCTAGAGTTACTTTATTTTGGATGAGATGTGAAAAAGTCTCACTTACTTGCAGACATTCAAGAACCCAAGGCAATTTTGCATGAGTAGGGTGTTATGTCCGGTGTCCTGGTTAAATATAACTATCCATTACATTTGAGTGGGTAGCTTTGCATTCTACATTCCTCTACTGTTTCAACTGGACAAAGCACCTTTCTGTCCTATACTGGCATGCAGCACTGCTGAGCTAAATAGTTGTTGCATTTCACCCTTGATGTTTCGGTAGTTAAGTTCTTGGGAGATTCAATTTGTGGAAATGAAAAGGGTAGTTTTAAATTGTTGGATGCCAAGTAATTTTGAATTAAAAATTACTAAAAAATATTTAGTTTAGAGAACCAAGACTTGATAGACCAGCTCTTACCAACTGTTTCTCTTCCTGCCAACACAGAAGCTTGGCTCACATAGAAGTTAAAGACCAAGCAAAATAATCAGTTATTAACCATGGTTCTTTTATTGTTAAAGAAAGGAAAAGAAAAGAAAACAACAAACACCACAAACGACCCAACACAAATGTTAAACTGGTTACTTCTGCTACAATCTATTCTGTATGTCTCTCTGTGGAGAGTTTTAACAGAGTTACATCCCCAAGGGTACGTCTATACTTACCCGCTGCTTCGGCGGCGAGCAATCGATCTTCTGGGATCGATTTATCGCATCTTGTCTAGACGCGATAAATCGAACCAGGAAGTGCTCGCCGTCGACGCCGGTAATCCTACTCCGCGAACGGAGTAGGCGGAGTCGACGGGGGAGGCTGCGCACCGCATGTGGACCCCTGGTAAGTATCTTTTCATTCGAACTAAGATACTTCGACTTCAGCTACGTTATTCACGTAGCTGAAGTTGCGTATCTTAGTTCGAATTGGGGGGTTAGTGTAGACCAGCCCCAAGAGTGCACACCTCTGAGGTGTGCTTTCCTTTTGGTTAGTTAATACCAAAGTATATTGTTTCCCCAAATTATTGTGAATCCATTTTTCACTATATCTTTAGATAACTAATAATGTTTATACATGGGCAAAATAGTTTTGTATCAGAGCAGGTGGACCTGTTGTTTATTAAGAAATAACCAGCCAATATATAGGTGGCCAAGTAAGCAATCTTAACTACATCCTATGAAACTGAAGAAATATTTGTATCAGTTACTTATAGGAAGGCATTTAAGGAGCTGTCTTGAGACAGACCAATTAACCAATATTAAGAATTTAAAATCCAATTAAATACCACTATTTCTCTGTTTACCAATGTTTAGCCCATCTCCTCATGGACTAACCATTTGGTGATTAACAGAGAAACTATTCGTCTTTAAAATTACAACAGCATTTCAATATTCCAACAAAATCATTACCAAAGTTTTAAACCTAGTCCCTTGGCAATGTTTTAGCTAATTTTCTCTCATCGATCCATGCTGAAGTCTTGGGAGAAGTATTCTTAGGTTGGTTTCTTCTTGAGTCTTCTCTGTTTTTCTTATCTGCCTGTGGCAGCTTGCTTGTAGAGATGGACAAAATGTGTTACATAGTGCTTGCTGCCTATGCAGAGTAGCAGGGGGTGAGTGTGGGGTGCTTACTTCTGTCTTATATACCCTTCTCCTTTTCACGAAATTGTAAGAAAACACACCTCTTTCATGCTTTTTTAGATTCAAGTTGGTTGTTGTCCCTCTTTCATCGGCTCCATGCGTTGGGGCATGGCTTAGGTGATACTTTCAGCTCCTGAATATGCAGTTTGTTTAATGAATATGCAACATTTCTTTAATTGCCTTTGTTCTTGTGGCCAGAAAGATCAAGACAGAGTTAAAGCTAATTTTAAAATGTTTGTTTTTAGTCAGTCCATTTACTGAGATATTTTCAGTTTTAAAAGAGTTTGACAGAAAAGAAAATTCTGTTTTCCAAAAGTCCAAACATGCCTGTTTTTTATGAGTTCTTAGAAAGAGCTTTTCAATTATACCCACCTTGACCCTTTCCTGATGACATTTCCACCATTTGAAGGACCTGGAGCTGGGAATCAGAGGCAGCAAGGCCCCCCTTGCCACACCACAGAGGGCAACACCATTGAAATTATGATTCTGTAGATTTTTCTGAATCAAATGACACTTCCCTTCTCTTTCTATCACTAACTTGCCCACGGAATGAGATTTTACTACATTATGCTCCCAGACGATTTTTGTGTGGCTTTAAACTCAGGTTTTCCTTTGAAAAGAAAAGGGGAAGGGAGATGGTATAACCCTACTTTACCTCTAGATTTATTGCTCTGATAATACAACCCTGCATTCCTGTCACAATCAGGTTTTTTCCTAAAAATGTTTATGTGGTAAGTGTGCTTGATGGTTGCTTGTCCTTGGGACACAGAAGTAGAAAACATCTGGAATTTCTTCTATTAGCTTTAAGAGTTTTTAACATAATTAGCTAAACATGAGTATTGTCCTATTTCTAAGCATCCTTGCTGTAGCACACTTGTAACAATATATTAATATTTAGCAAGGGCACAAAGAAGTTTGTAATGACTTAACATTATTATAACTTAATTTTTTATTAATATTGTTTTTGCATCAACACTGAGGTCTCTCCCACACAACATATATTTATAATTTTGAAAAGTACTTTGGAATCCTTATGCTACATAAAATATGAAATGCACTCACACGCTTTATGTATATGTTACTAACTTAAATATACGTATCCTATATAAGTCAACATACGCGTGAAGTAATTTGCTTATATTGCTAGTGAACTCAGCCAAAAAGCAATTTCTATCATTGAAGATGCAAATAAAAATACATTCACACAAATTTTCTTGTGATTAAACAATTATCTAAATAATTATGTAAATTAAGTGCTGCCCTCGGGTTCATGGCAAATTATCAATGCAGCCCTCAGTGTTGCAAAGGTAGGTAAGTCAACCCCACTGTAGTGGATTTCAGATACATCACATGCATAACACAACTATACTCACTCATGTCTTTTCTTAGGATAGTATAATCCTGTGGAAGTCCTCCAACAAAAACACCTGTGTTTTCCCCAATAATGGTACTGCCACTTGTAGCTGAGGAAGAACCTAAAAAAAGAAAGGGTGTTATTTTTCTATGAAAAGTTTAAACCTTTAATTTAATAGTGATGCTGTATCACATATTAAATACAGGATTAAAATATAGTACTATGCATGCTTATAATGTGCCCTTTTACACAAGCCCCAGGATGCTTTACAAAGGCATTTTACAGTAGAATAACATAATAGCAGCACATCATCAAGAAGTATAAAAAGAGACAAAAATCCTTGAGTCTAGTATTAAAATTGCCAATGATTTACAGACCATAGCTATTGCAGAAAGACTTTATTTTGGATGGCAAGAACTGTACAATGTACTGTGACCAATTTTGTTATGAAAATTTGTGCAAATATTTGTGACATACAGAAGAGGGTAAGTAGTGAAAGTGAAAGCAAGTGAGTAATACACTGATTGTAATGATATAATGTGATGGAATGGATTAATTACCTGTGTACTGACTATCCACAGTGATTTTTCCCAAAGCCTGATTTCTTGTAGCAATTATATGGTGCCAAACGTTATCATTGTATTGTCTTCCACCATCATTTGTTGGAGTAACTGCCACTGCAGATCCCTTTCAAGAAATATTTAAAATATTAACAGAAGGTACCTGTGATGTTCCTCTGGTGTTATCTGGACCGGTGATCTGCTAGGTCACTCCAATCCTCGATTCTGGGAGCCAGCCTTACCCTCCTCTGCTGTGAGAACCCCCACTCCTGGGCTGTTCACGCACCAGCCTCTAGCATGTAAGCTGCTTGGACTGCTTGCAACCGAATGGCACTAACCAATATCTCCGGTCCCAGACACAACCTTAGGAATCTCCATCTTGCAGTGTCCAGTTATGCCTGCTGGATGCTGCAAGCATATATGGGTTCAGCAATTAAACAAAGAAATTGATATGTACCAGGCCTGTTATCCCAAGGGGAGTCTCTGATACGTTTCAAACCAAACACACTGCTTCAGGTAGAATAAACTAATTTATTAACTACCAAAGATAGATTTTACGTGATTATAAGTCAAAGCACAACAAGTTGGATTTCGTCAAATGAAATAAAAGAAAAACACATTCTAAGCTGATCTTAACACTTAACACAGTGCCCTTACAAACTTAGATGCTGCTCACCACAGGCTGGCTGATTGCCCTTCAGCCAGGCTCTCCCCTTTGACCAGTGCTTCAGTCGCTTGGTGGTGATGTCTGTAGATGGAGGTGGAAGAGAGAGGAAGAGTACGACAAACGTCTCTCCCTTTTATCATGTTCTTTCTTCCCTCTTGGCTTTGCTCCCCCCCCTTCAGGGTCAGGTGAGCATTACCTCATCGTACTCCCTGACTGACCAAGGGAAGGGGGGTGACTCACTCCAGAGACCATCAGATCCTTTGTTGCTGCCTAGGCCAGTGTCCTTTGTTCCTGTCAGGCTGGGCTGGGTTTGTCCCGTACATGCCCTGATGAGGTGTGAACTGCCCCTCTGTTTCTGAAGAGTTTTGCCTGGGCTTGTTTTAAGCCATGAGGACACATTTTCAACCTCATAATTATACACATTAAATTATAACCTATAACATTACTGTAACAACAATGCTCAGTGCATCATGAGCCTTCAGAAGACACCTGACATGACAAACTTTGCATTGGATACCACACAACCATATTAGAAAAATGAACATGGGGGTGCAGGGTGTTCCCCCGAGATACAGAGTGTCACAGTACCTCGCTAAATTATATATGCAGGTGAAATAGAAGCATTTAGGTGTGTTGCAACTTTAATCTCAGACATGTAGCAAAGCATCCTGCAGTATACAAAGATTTGCAAAAAATACCCTCTCTATTAAATTTATGCTAAAATAGTAAATAATGGTTAACACTGAACAAGCTTTACTCATCTCTTTGCAATCCCAATTTTTGGTAAATTACCCTACTCAAAAGTTTGTGTGTAGGACTAGGGATCCAGTTTAATTGCTACTATGAGTTAGAGCCTACATTATTTTCTGACTTACACCCACTACAGCTCCACTGATTTCAGTGGGGGTGGGGGGTGGAGATTAAATTGAAATTCTGTAATATTTCAACAGACAGTTATTGGATGACTGTTAGGCAGCCTGCAGTGTGTGAAATGAGTGTCTAGTGTACAGAAGCCACCATCACATTTAACACTAATTGGGATTGTTTGGCAGTTTCTGTCTTTAGGCAGTCTCTCTGGGTGAAGGTACAAGAATACTTATAGGGCAGTATTGGGAAGCTTGCACTGCCATTGTTCACCCCATTCTGTGGATAAAGAGAAGACTTCAGTCTTAAGGACAGTCAGTCCAGTTTTTTTGGAGAAGAGAAAAGTCATATCAAAAATTCAGAAGAAAAAAATCAGAGGGGGATGGTTTTAAGATGTCATTCATATGTAAGAGATGCATGCAAAACAAATACTAATCTAATAAGAACTCTTTCCAAGTTATATTGAAATTATTTTGGACATACAAAATTGTAAATGATAAGTGAGACACACTTGGAGATATCAATGGCTAACGTCTAGTACAAAACTTTTCTAAATACACCAGGTAAAGGGAAAATAACTGATGCAGACATCATGTCAAAATGAATTATTCATTTTTTAAACAAATGTTTCTCTCATAATACTGTAGGAAAAGTGACTGTGTCATAGGGCAATTCCTAGGGATTGATGTCTGATTGGTGTTTAAATCTCCCAGTAATCCTTAATAAATACAATCCCAGAGCATTAAATTACACCTGACTTGCAGGGATAAAATGCCTTTTTCCAAGGAATTCAATATTATTCAATAGAATTCACCTGTCAGGGCAGGATACCCCTGCAGAACAGACAGAATTTTAAGGCTACACAACCATATACTGAACCTTCGTTGTTACTGTTTCAGTAAAACTTTAAAATACTTTGAGTGAAATCACATCAATGAAGTCAGTGGGAGCTTTGCCAATGACTTCATTGGGACCAGTATTTCACCTTTTGTTCTTAAAAGCAAAACGCTGTACTTGGGCAATGCACTGCCCTATAACACTGAAATAAGCCAGCTTAATGTAACACTCTTGGAGAATGGAACATTTGAACAAATCATTAGCTTTTATTTTTAAAATCAAGAAGTCACATTCTAATTAGCAGGTGAAATAGCTCTCACTGGTGATTCCAATTTACATTAGAGAGATGCTGGCCTTAATGGCAAAGAGTATACTCTTGTTTTAATGCTAGTTTCCACCTCAAATCTCAAACACAGGAGAAAAGCTTCTTGTTAATAGATCTCAGGTGATTAGAGGGAAGAGCAAAAAATAAATGTTTGCTATGAAGCAAGCTTGACAATGAAACACCGTGAATGCTTGACAATGAAATACTGTGCTCTCTAATTATTATCACAATTCGTATGCACCCCTTATGCTAAAGAAAGAGAACTGTTATGCTAATGTGTTATCTTTTGTACAAACACCTGAAGCAACGATTAGTAATATTGTGTCTCTATGGCACTTTTTGTCTAGAGATCTCGAAGTGCCTTAACTATTTAATTAAGGATTCACAACCCCACTGTGAGCTAAAAATAATTACCCCCATTTTATAAATGGGAAAAACTGAGGTGAAAAAATAAGAAATAAGCCAATTAATAATGGATAGGATGAGGATAGTTGGTCATAGTTGATTTTTTTAAAATCACACTGTTATTTGTTGAGATTTTAACTACTGAAATGTACTTAGCCATACATCTTGCACTTTAATTAATGTAGATATAAAAAACTGTGTACATTTTGATTGTATCTGTTTCCTCCACTCTTCATATATTGCTTCTCTTCTTAGGTTGTAAGCACTTTGGGCAAGATTGTATCTTATTGTATGTGTGGTTAATGTCTACTACATTTTGGGTGCTATCAGAATACAAATAATAATATTAATAACATAACTTGCCAAAAGGCACAGAAAGATGGAGAGGCAAATGCAAGACACTGGCAAATTCAAGAACAGAATCTAGGAGTCCTGTCAGGGTTCCCTCCCTGCTCTGAACTCTGGGGTGCAGATGTGGGGACTTGCATGAACAACCCCCTCAGCTTATTTCTACCTGTTTAGGTTGAAAACTTCCCCAAGGCACAAATTCCTTTCCTTGTCCTTGGACAGAATTGCTGCCACCACCAAGTGATATAAACAAACATTCAGGGAGGGACCACTTGGAGCCCTATATCCCCCAAAATATTCCCCCAAGCCCTTTCACCCCCTTTCCTGGGGAGGCTTGAGAATAATATACTAACCAATTGGTTACAAAGTGAGCACAGATCAAACCCCTGGGTTTTAAGACACTGAAAATCAATCAGGTTCTTAAAAGAAGAATTTTATTTAAAAAAAAAAAAAAGAATCACACCTGTAAAATCAGGATGGAAGGTAACTTTACAGGGCACATAAAAAGATTTAAAACACAGAGGATTTCCCTCTAGGCTTAGCTTTAAAGTTACAAAAAACAGGAATAAAACTTCCTCTTAGCATAGGGAAAATTCACAAGCTAAAACAAAAGATACTCTAATGCCTTTCCTTGCTTCACTTACAATTTTTGTAAACTTAGAGGCTCATTTCAGGTATGGTTTTAGGAAATAGTTTTTCCTGCCCTGGTCCCTCTCTGTCCCAGAGAGAACCCAACAAAGAGCACAAACAAAACCTTCTCCCCCTCCCCCAGATTTGAAAGTACCTTCTTTCCCCATTGGTCCTTCTGGTTAGGTGCCAACTAGGTTGTTTGAGCTTCTTTACCCCTTACAGGTAAATGATTCTGTACCTCTGGCCAGGAGGGGTTTTATATTACTGCATACACAAAGGTTGTTACCCTTCACTTTATATTTATGACACGCCCTTTGTATTACATTTACAAATTGTTACTCTGAGGACTTGAAAATAAACTCTTGTTTTGTTTTAGCAATAGTTACTAGCATCTCTGAAAGTAGTAGCTGATTTGCCACTGTCCAGCTGTAAATGAAAAAGATAGCTCTGTAATTTTTGTTGACACCTTTGTTCTCAACTTCTCTCCCTTTCAGTGATCTTAATATTATACTGATGAAAAAAGTAGTGTACTAATGCGATAAATACTAATATGATTCTGTTGAACACTACTACCACAACCTTTAAAGCTGCATTAGCCTAAAGGAATAAAGCTCCGTTCCGTTCAAACTTTATCTGAGTGTTGATGGCCAGCATACAGATACTTAATGTAATACGTTTCTACAGAATGTTTTTAATTGGATGCTGTCACTGATCATACCATGCATGAGAATACGTATGATGTATTTAAGATTATAAAAAGGGAGTAATTTCCCATGAGCATATGCAGTATGTTTTCCACATAGATGCATGTGCCTTTCTTAAAGGTACCTGCATCCTAGGTATGTAGGCATGGTTTGTATATGAGTTCACTGTCCCACATGCATTTACATGAACCCAGGCATTTTTTCATATACTATTTTTATTGTCTTCTACCTTATTTCAACATTTTAATATTTTACAAACACATTTCATTATCGTAGTTTAATAATTAAAACCAGAACTGGTGTCATGCCCAATTAATGTGCCCTGGTAGCATGCCCATTAGTTTTTCCATTAGTGAATTCAACAATACTAATGGGATTACTAGCATGGGATGCTAATTGGGCGTGACATAAGAAACTGGCTTACTTCTTAGCATACCCTTGCTAATGATGAAATTAATGAGCATTTTATTAAATGCTGTCTCATCAAAGTGTACTTAGTTAGCGTTAAAATTGTTACAAACGATGCTGCATTCTAAAGATCAGGTGTCTGAATAAGTGGTTCTTCATATTATGTTTGGCAACTATCTAGAGCATTAATAGTTTTATACATCAGAAATCATATTTATTTGTAACCAGTTCAAGCTGGGACCACACAACCGCATGTGCCAAACTGTGCTTAATTTTGGAGGAAACTATTCTCTGGATTCAAAATACATTCTACTAAATGCTTCTGTAACACATTTTTACCAGAGTAGCAGAATGATACTGGAATCATATTTAAATATTCTTATGTAAAACAAGTCATTTCACATTTGGAAAATCAAATGCTTTGTAGGGACCATATCTGAATTAATTTCTTGAACCATTTGCCAGGCCTTAATTGTTAGCAGCTCCCAATAGACACACACACACTTTTTGGCTGTGTGTGTTTTCCCTGTTGAAGTATTTTAGACTAAATCCCTAGAGTAGGGGCTCTCCATTTATCAATATTACCCATACCATCCATCAGAAAGAGTACAGTACCCATCACAAAGAGTCCCCAATTCTGATTAAGACCTTGGCCACTATTATAATCAAAATGATATAAGAAAGTTACAGCACTATGAGCCTAATGAAGCTAATGGGAGGCTTTCCACTGATTTCAATAGGCTTTGGATTAGACCACAGAATGCAATCCTGGCCCCACTGAAGCCAATGAAAAAATTCCCGTTTACTTCAAAGGGGCAGGATTTCAGTCTAGGTTCTTTTAAAAAGTGAAGTAATGCAGTCACCAAATTCACACATTGCATAACTTTTAAATCAATCAGAGTGGATTTGTCTGTATGATGCTATGGCCACAGAGTTGTATTTTTAAATTATACCTATTTTAAAAAAATAAAAGTATCAATAACAATATTAAAAAGGATGTATACATTTACATATTCTCAGCACCAATTTGAAGTTAGGGCTCAATTGTGTTTCCACTAAAGTTAATGGGGAAACTCTCATAGATTTCAATGGGTATACAATCAAATAGGATGCTGAAAAATATTTACTAGAAAAGTATGCTATCTTCGTTTAATAATCAAAAAGAGAGATATCCATAACTGTTGTCTTAGTATTAAATTGAATTTTAAGGTGGTACTAACAATTATTAACTCAGTGGTAATGATAAGAACAATACTTTTTTAAAAAATGTAATGCAACTCTAATTGAAAAAGGTTAACACATGCAAACATAACTAAATGTTACAAAAGCATGGGGGGGATTCAATGCTTCTTTTCTAAAGATCACCAATTATCTAGGGTATTGAAGAACCCATTAACCTGGATCAATATGAAAAAAATGGAAAAAGCAAGCACCCCCTTCATCTTATACCATTAAGTGTACAATATGCTTGGGTATCTGTAATAAAGCTATATTTTATTTGATCTTTTTCTTTACCTACCTGTGGATCAAAAAGAAAGTAAGGACGTCCACTCTGTAACTGAAGTGCAATGTATTCCTCTTGATTCCCAGGTGACACAGAGAAAAGAATCAGACCATCAGGTTCCCTGGTTCTAAAGCTCACTTTAATACCTGGTTAGAAAAAGCGGGCGGATAGTTAATGCTAATGATAGCTATTATGAATTCTATCAGATAAAGGCAACTACTTAAAAATGAAAAGCTACTCCCCTCAACAACAACAAAAATGGAATATCAAAATGTCACTATGGAAATTTGATAATTAAACCCCGTTTAGTTATTACGCTAGATTCTGCTACCTTCACTCAAGCCGAGCAGCACCTTATTCCATGAGAGCCACACTGAAATCAAAGCAACTATTTGTGCAATAAGGCATTATTCATTCAGAGTAAGGGTGGCAGAATCTGGCCCTACTTAGTTAAGGAACTTCTTTCTAAAGGAAACTTAATTGAAAATAGTTGCAGCCTGTGCCAGTGGCTGAAGACAGGACTGAGAACCTGGAATAATTCAGCTCTAATTCCAGTATTATCACTTACTCAGTGTTTGGCCTTTACCTTTTGCCTTAATATCCTGATCTGCAAAATGGGAATAATAATACTTACCTATCTACGTCTATCTACAAGATTGCTGTGAATACTAATGTCTGTACAGTTCCTGAAAGATGTATAGATTTTAAGTGCAAAAATAATAATAAAAAGTCTGGAAAAACATAATGGTTGCTTTTTTCTTTTTTTTTTAAGTTTCAACAAATATTGGAAATACTTTGAGGGATAATATAAGTACCAAGAAATTATTTTTCCCCAGCATAAGAGCATCCCAGATTGTCACCTAATTGTTCTTCTTTCTATCTTCTGAAATGAGGATTTCAGCAATTAGGATTAAGCAATTAAAGTATAATAATAAAGGTGCACAAGAATAAAACTTCTTTTCTTTCATTAATTTTACTCCAGAATGAAATACCAAGCCAAAGAGCTACCTCCGTGACTTGATATATATTGGAATGTGTTTGTAGAAAGATGGCCTAAGAAACTTACCCATTAATATTTAAGGCAATATTATCAAAAATAGCATTCAACAAAAATGCATGTACCAGTTTTAGGTGCATGTAACTATGCGTGACTACATTTTTAGGCAACCAAAATTTTGCATATTCTCAAAATTGGTTTTGTATATGCTAACTACTTAATATGCACTTGCAAATTCAGTTTGTAGCTATGCAAGACTGCATGTTCTAAATATTCAGTATAAAATTTCAGACATGCAAATCCAGATGCAAGACTGGGTCTATTTTAAAAACATGGTCCTGGGAACCTGTAACTCTACCGGTATTTTGCATGGGGAAATGAAAAGGCAGCATTAGTGACAGCCATCTCATCATTCCTCTCAATTTCTGAAACAAAATACAGGATAAAGACTCAAATTTCAATACACAAGAGAATTATTAGTATACCCTTAAGTGATGCAATATGGATTTCTTAGCATTAATGTCATTTTCTATATCCTCAGTTTCTTGATTCAGTGTTTTGTGACTGTATGGGACAGCAACGTTGGGCTCATAAGAAAGGAGTTAGACTGTAGGTGGCACAACCAAGACACTCCAGTTTTCACAAGACAACAGTCTAAAACATGACCCTCTAACCAGAGTTCTGTTAGAGTGCCGAGCTAGCTGGGGGACGGGCAAAGGAGCTGTAAACCTTCCTATCAGACATAGGTGTTCCCTCCCTCTCCTGCAGGACCCCATAAAGCCAGAGAGGATGGAAGGGAAGCGGTCAGTGCCATGGACAGACCATCATAATTGCTCCTCCCTCCCAGCTTACCTCTCTCTGCACCCTGGGATGCCATCTTTGTGTCCCTCAGACAGAAACTATCTACTCTCCATTGTCTACTAGGGTCCCCGAGGGTGGCAGAACCAGTTCCAGTGAGCTGCTGGACCCAGTGTGATTGCCTTTCGGAGGTTCAGGAAGGAATTTCCCTTAAAAGCAAAAATCAGCATTGAGGATCTTCTGACTTTCCTCACAGTAGTCATGAATGCTCAGTGAGGGAGCATGTTTCTCTGTATGTATAAATATATTCTTACTATATATTTCATTCTATTCATCCGATGAAGTGGGCTGTAGCCCATGAAAGCTTATGCTCAAAAAATGTGTCTCTAAGGTGCCACAAGTACTCCTGTTCTTTTAGTGAGGGATTAGTTTGATTGTCCTGACTTTTGGCCAGTGTCTAGTGTGAAGAACAATATAGAGGGTATCTCAATCTGTCAGGAATCTCAATAAGCTGGCTAGATCCCATGGGTGATTTTGGGAGGCCAGTTCTGTCTTCTTGTTTCTTGGTGTTGGTGGAAAGTCATCCCACTCCAGTCCCTTCACATTGCCTAACAGGACTGGGGTAGGGCTTACATCTTTGTGTTATGTCAGTAAAGTTGCAGTATGACACTTTAAATCCATTCTCAGTTTTGAATCCTTATTCACTCGAGTGGCATATCACCTATGCTAATATCCTAATTTAGTTGCATTTATATTTTTCTCTGACATGCAAAAATTGTTACCTCTGATTGCTCTTTTTGCTCTGCTGCTATGTCTGCTGTCATGCTACCTGAATCAAATCAGCACAGTGGAAGCTAATGCCCCTGGATTTGCCAGCTAGAATTCTCCCGGGAGAGTATACGCTTGCCCTTTTCATTTTGTTTTCAGAAAAAAAACAAACCCCAACAAATGTAGCATCAGAAACTCTTTTCAAAACTCAGTTATTCAATAAGTACCAGTACTCAAATTGGACAATTGCGTGCGGTTATGTCACAGCCATGCTTATAATTGCTGGATGAAAAAGTTTGAGGGGAGAAGCTGGAAGAAATTGATGAAAGGGTAGGTTATACCATCCCTCTATCTATTGTATGCTATCATTATTTTCCAGATCAAGAACTGATTTGCAGTAGCATTTTCATGATTTTCCACTGCTGCTTAGTTCAAATACATCAATACTCATGTCCTTGCGATCCCCGTAAAGTACTTAATACAGAACAGGGTAATTTATTGGGTTCTACCCAGCTGTATCAAACAATTCAACCTCTTCACATTCATTTTCCCCTTCTTATGCCAGGCAGAAAATAATAAGTAATGGGAGATTTTCTTGTAGACAGAATCTATTACAAAAAATTAAGGAATCATAACTCCAATGCATATTCATATCATATTCATAATGCCAGTTAATTACCTCTACCCATAAGTAGTATCCTTTGACTCACATATTTTAATCATAGTACAAGTTCTCATGCAGTATAACACAATGCACTCAGATATGAAGACATTCACTCTAGATAATGAAAATCAATCATGCTATTAAAATACCTACTAAAATCAACTGTACATAACTAACATCAGACAAATATGAAGTACTACTCAATCAAGTGCTATTTTACCTGAATTAAGTTATAAAGGTATTTCAGTTAGAAATATTTCAGCCTTTCCAGAGGATGCTTCTGACTTTCTCCCCCTTTCTCCTCTAAACTGAGATTTGTTTATATATATACATACATATACACACACATTTCTGTAAGGGTATGTGTGTTATGACTAAAGAGAGTACAGAATCAACCGAGTTTAACAGAATCACCAGTGATCAGTAAATCCCCAAGATCAAGAGATGTAAGATGCTATTGAATGGCATCAGGATGGTATTGAATGGCATCAGGATGGTCCACAAAAGACTCTAGCTAGTAGATATGGCTTGATGTAATTACACCTTGTTGTATGTTCTAAGAACTAAATAAACAGACCCACATTTCAAGAGACCATTCCTCTTTCTGGGAAAGGTTCTGCTTTCTGGGTTTATAAATATCCAGAAATGATACACTGCCAGAAATGATACACTGAAAGGGTGCCTACAAATACGAAGGTGGAAAAATGCAATCAGAATGCAGAAAGAGGTCCTGCAGGAGATGGGAAAGCTCAGCTTCATACTTAGGGTTACTAGGGTCACCAAGAATTGTCACACGTCTATTTCTGGGAAAGTGAGAAGAAGAAGCGAAAAAAGTAAGATAGAATAAAGGAAACATGTAGTGGAGAGGGGGCACTCTACTAGCTTGTGAACTCCAAGGTTACCAACTAGTGTGTGTGTGTGTGTGTGTATATGTATTATTTGTGACAATTTGGAGAATATGTTTGTGTCAACTTATGAAATCCCTTTTTTGTTCTGTGAAGTACCATTTGAATGTAAATGTGTGGATTAGACTCTCCACTTTGTAATGAGAACAGACTATGTCTGGGAAACTGAAACACAGCCACGAAGGGGACAACAACCTTGAACAGTCAGTCCTACCCAGATGGAGCAATGTGGTTGCTAAGGGCAGAGCCGATGACTTTAATAACTCTTAGACCAGCAACCAACCGGGGGGGTTGGAGCACGGAAATTATCCAGCATAAGAGTAAAGGTGTCTCAGACTGATTTTTTTTTTATGTTACAGTCTCTCTAAGCAAGGGAGCCAGTCCATTGTGAGACACACAAGACACAACTGGGGCAGGAGAGACTTTGCCTTCTGTTAAGGACATGGACCAGCCCTCAAAATGCTCAGGAGAGGTGAGGACCATTACCCATGTAATCTTAGGCTACGTCCACACTACCTGCCCGATTCGGCGGGTAGTGATCGATGTTCTGGGATCGATTTATCGCGTCTCGTCTAGATGCGATAAATCAATCCCAGAACCTCTCCCCGTCGACACCGGAACTCCAGCTCGCGAGCGGAGGAAGCACGGTCGACGGGGGAGCCTGCCTGCTGCCGCGTGGACCGAGGTAAGTACTTTTAAAAATCGATCTAAGATATTCGACTTCAGCTATGTTATTCACATAGCTGAAGTTGCGTATCTTAGATTGATCCCCCCACCATAATGTGGACCAGCCCTTAATTCTGGTCCCCGTGACAGATCCAGATGAGTGGGGTACAGAAGTCTGGTCCTATTGGGATCCGGGAAGTGGGCGGGTGATGCCCGCCCACTGCTAAAGGATCCCCCCGCCCCAAGCCTAAGGGGAGGGATCCACAGGACCTGGATACCAAGTGATTCCGGGGGACAAAAAATGAGAAAACAGGAACAGGAGTGTGGTCAAAGGGTCAAATGAAGTGAACCAGATGGGGACACCGAGCAGAGAACCCCGGACAGCGCCCACTGCTCTTCAAAGGCGTCAAGGGAGCCAGTGGACGCTGCCCAGAGGAACTCTGCCCGGATACGTGAACGAACAGAGGATAGAAAATAGGCCCCACAGTCACAGGAGCCTCCATCGGCCAACCTCCGCACCCTGGTTTTGTTAGCTAGGGCCAGGAGGAGGTTGACCAGGAGGTCCTGTGACTTTGTGGGGCCGCGGATCGGAAGCGCATAACTAAAATGGTGAGGGGAAAAGTGCAACCAAAACCTCAACAAAATGTCTAAGAGGAGCGGGAACAGGGGCTGCAGCTTGGCGCACTCCAGATAAATGTGCATCAGGGTCTCCTTTACGCCGCAAAAGGGGCAAGTATCGGGGATAGGGGTGAACCGCGCCAAGTACACGCCCATGCTCACAGCTCCATGAAGGAGCCATCAACTGACATCCCCGGCGGGCCTCGGTATTAGGGTCGAATATAGACTGGCCCACCGGGGGGCCTCACCCTCTAGAGGTGGAAGGAGGTCCCGCCATTTCGTGTCGGGGCGGGACGCAAAGGTGAGGAGATAAAGGGTGTCAAGCACGAGCGTGTATAGATGTTTCCTTGGCACGGTCTGGAAGTGGACCGGCTGCAGTTTGTGCAGCTGGCTCGCGGTGAAGGGATGAGGGGGCCGGTTGGGTCCACGGGGCAGGGGCCCGATAAAAAGGTCTGGAGGGCCGGGGGTGGAGGGAGGGCGGGGCGTACCCTCTCGTAGGACCCGGTCGAGGTAAACCCGAGCAGCAGGTGGCAAAGCGGCCGTCACCTCCTGAAGTACGCGCCGGGGAGTACGAGGTCTGGAGAGCCCCATGCGCTGAGAGAGCGTCAGGGGATCCAGCCAGTCTCCCCAGTCGTAGTCCAGGAGGTCTCCGACTCTGGTGACTTCTGCCAGGACCAACCTCTGGCGCACCGAGGGGGACTCCACAACCTGCACACGTAGCTGGGGGTTGTGTAGCAGGGGCTCCGCGAGGAGATCTGACCCATCGGTGGCCGCCACGGACCTGGTCGCTGAGAACAGTTTCCAGGTCCAGAGGAGGTCCTGGTAGAAGACCGGCAGCCCAGAGAGGTCTCGCGGAAGACCTCTCGGATGAAGATAAAATTGCTGCTGGTCATATCGGCGCCCTCGGAAGCGGCGCAGGAAGGCGTGCGCCAGTACGCTCCACGCCGGACTACCTGCACCATAAAGGAGTCTCTGCAGGGCCTAGAGGTGGAAGACACGGACCTGAGCACGTAGGCACTTCAGGCCCTGCCCTCCCTCCTCCAGAAGTAGGTGGAGAACCCCTGCAGAGAGACAGTGCAGTCCTGACCAAAAGAACTCCAGGATCAACTTCCGGAGGTTGGCCAGGAAATCCGGGGCCGGGACCAGGGTGTTGAGCCAGTACCAGAGCATGGACAGGACTAGTTGATTGATTACCGGTGCCCTCCCTCGAAAGGAGAGGTACTGGAGTAGTCCTGTCCATCTCCGGAGTCGCTCGGTCACCCTGCCCTTTAAATCGTGCCAGCTCTCCAGCGGAGATGGATGCATGGCGGAAAGGTAAATGCCGAGATAGAGCAGCGGACCCGCGCTCCACCTGATGGCCTTAAGCGTGGGTGGGCGGGAGCTCGCCTGCCACCCGTCCCCTACCACCAGGCCAGATCTCTTGACCCAGTTGACCCGGGCGGAGGAGGCCGCCGAGTAGATCGCCTGGCAAGCCTCCACCCGAGCCAAGTTGGCCGGGTCCCGGACCATGAGGAGTACATCGTCAGCATACGCCGACAGGACCAGCCGCAGCTCTGGCTCTCGGCGCACCAACCCTGTCAACCTCCTACGGAGGAGACAGAGGTAGGGCTCAATCGCCAGAGCATACAGCTGGCCCGAGAGCGGACACCCCTGCCGTACTCCTCGCCCGAAGCTGACTGGCTCGGTCAGGGTCCAGTTGAGCCTGACCAGACACTCTGCGGAGGTGTACAGCACCTGGAGAAAACCCACAAACTGGGGTCCAAAGCCAAATGCTCAGGAGGTACCCACGATCCACCCTGTCGAATGCCTTCGCCTGATCCAGGGACAGGAGGGCGAACGACAGACCATCTCTACACCCAAGCTCCAAGAGATCCCGGACCAGATATACGTTGTCAAAGATGGTGCAGCCCGGGATGGTGTAGGTCTGGTCTGGGTGGACCACGTCTGCCAGCACGGACCCCAGCTGCAGCGAGATGGCCTTCGCTATGACTTTATAGTCCGTGCTGAGGAGCAAGACGGGACGCCAATTCAGTAAATCGCGGAGGTGCCCCTTCTTCGGCAATAAGGCAAGCACGGCTCGCCTGCATGAAAGAGGGAGGACCCCGCCCTGCAAGGACTCGGCCCAGACGGTGACAAGGTCTGGGCCGAGGACATCTCAGAACACGCGGTAGAACTCCACGGTCAGCCTGTCCAATCCCGGGGATGTATTAGTCGGCATGCGACGGAGGGCTTCCGAGAAGTCGACCAGAGTGAGAGGCAGCTCTAGCCGGTCTTGGTCGCCCGCGCTAACCATAGGGAGTTCGTCCCAGAGAACTCTGCAAGCATTTGGATCGGTCGGATCTGGGGAGAAAAGGCTCACGTAGAAGGCCCTGGCTCTCCCGCACATCTCCGCCGGATCCGTGAGATGCGAGAGGGCAGGTGACGTGTTTCTTAGCCCCCCTCTTTTTCTCCAGGGCATAGAAGAAGCGGGAGCCGCGATCCATCTCCCGAAGGAGACGGATGCGAGATTGAACGAAGGCGCCCCGGGCCCGATGGTCTTTGAGTTCCCGGAGCTCCTCCCGCTTCTCCCGGCACGCCCCACAGAGGGATGGATCCTCGGGGCTGGTGGCCAGACGCCTCTCCAGCTCTAAGACCTCCCATTCCAACTGCTCTATCGTTGCATCCCTCAGTCAGCTGGCGCCCCGGGTGTAGTCACGGCAGAAGAGCTGGGCACGAACCTTCCCTAGATCCCACCATAGCCGCGCCGAGGGAAAGGCGCACCACTGCCCTCGCCAGGCCAGCCAGAACTCCCGGAAGGATGCCACGAAGCCCACATCCTCCAGCAAACTGTTATTAAAATGCCAATAGGCCAGCCCTGGCCTCTCCGCACAGAGAGAGGCCGTCACGGTAGCTAGATGATGATCAGAGAACGGGGCCGGCCGGATGCTGGAGGAGTGGGCCCACGAAAGGTGAAAACGTGATAAATAGATGCGGTCCAACTGGGAGTTGCGCGACCGACGGGCCTCCACCCGAACAAAGGTGAAGGTCGAGATGTCATCCGGGTGGTGGTCGCGCCAGACGTCCACCAGGGAATGATGGTCGATGATCTCCCGGAGGACGTCCGCGGCGGCCGGGCACTGCTCGGTCCCCAAGCGGTCCTGTTCCTCAGGGGTGTTGTTAAAGTCCCCGCCCAGGACCAGGCACTCGCAAGGATCGAAGTTGCCGAGGAAGGCAGACGCCTGCTGATAGAAATGCAGCTGCTCCAGGCCCGATGTCGGGGCATAGATGTTGACGAGATTAACCACGAACCCCTCCATGCGGACCCGGAGGTGCAGCAGGCAGCCCAGTACAACCTCGGCAACCCCCAGCACCTCGGGCCGTAGGTTGGGGGAGAACAGGGTCGCCACTCCAGCCTGACGAACGGTGAGATGGCTGAAGTAGACCCTGTCCCCCGATTCCAGCCAACAGCTGTCTTCAGCGGCCGTAACCATATGGGTTTCCTGCAAGAACACTACAGAGTACCCTCCCTCCCGGAAGGAGGCGAGCACCTGGTTCCTGCGGAGACCCATCTTACAGCCCCGGGTGTTCAATGTTGCGAAGTGGATGGGTGCCATGAGGAGGTCTGGGGGGGATCCTCAACGGCAGGGTAGCTCACGGCCTCTGTCGGGCCGCGCAGCAATCCGTGACCTACCCCATAGGTGAGTAAGGTATCACGGAAGAGGCGGACCCGTTGGTAGGCAGTGGTGGCCTGCTTCCCAGTCCTTTTACCCTCCCCCATAAGGGCCCTCGCGGCCCGGAGGACTTGATGGAAATCCCCCCATCGCTGGAGAGCGAGCTGTACTTTGCTGCAGGAACCCCGGACGTCCTCCAGGAACTCTTGCAGCTCCTCTCGCAGCGTATGGGGAGCCGGGGTTACTGACTCCCGACTACCTAATGATAAGGCCCCTGACACAGCCCCGTGGCCCACCAAAACGGGAGGCAAGGGGCGGACCCCCGACGTGGCGCCTGACGGGCCAGCGCCATAGGGCCCACCCCAAAATTCGGTTTAGTGGGGGGAGCTGGCGGAGGGAGAAGAGCAGCTCCAGGTGGGTCGGGACCTGGAAAGACAGTGGCAGCTCCCTGGAAGTCATTTTCCGGGAAGGGGAAGGAGACGGCCCCAGAGACGGCAGTGGCATCACGGGAGGTTGAGGAAATTGGGACGGCATCAGGGGCAGGGCAGGGATCAAGCACGGGGGGGTGGGCAGGGGTCAGTGGTAGGGGCAACAAGGGGGTCATGAGCAGGGTCAGGGAGAGGGACAAAGGCAGAATCCTGAGCCGCAGGAGCTGGGCCACTGGGAGGTGGCCCCTCTTGGTGTGGCTCAGGGAGCTGGGAATTGGGAAGGGGACCCCCCATGATGCCGGGCTCTAGTATGATGGCTTGTGTAACAGCCACAGCATCGGGAGGTGGACGGATATTTGCGGGGTCCCTGCCCGGGAAGGAGGACGGTTGCCCCACCCCATCGAGGGGTACCCCCTGGGATTTGGGTCCCGGCCGCGGGGCACCGGCCATCGCTTCAGGAGGCTTGGCGGCCATCAGTGGGGTGCCACTTGCGACCAGGCAGGTGGAAGAGCCTAGGGGGTCCTCGGAGGTGGGAGCGGAAGCAGCGGACAAAGGGAGGGAGCATGGGGGGAGGGGGGAGAGAGGAACCGGGGAGAAGTCATTGAGATCGAGGCCCTCTGGTAGAGGGTCGTCCTCCCCCTGGGTGACCAGGGTTAGACCCAGGGCCTCGATCTCCTCGTAAATAGAGAGCAGGTCACCTTCCGCCACCCCGGAGTTCTCCCCGCCAGCACCCGAGGTGATGCTCATTTTAGGGTCCACAGGGGTGTCAGCTGGGGAGGGGGCAAGAGGGGCTCCATCGGGGGCCTCTGAGGGAAGGGACTCCAATGGAGGGGCAGTAATACCTTCCAGTGCTGCCACGTCTTTCCCAGCCGGTACTGGCGGACAAACGCCACTCAGGGGCAAAGCGGAAGGCTCAGCATTGGTGCCCCCTTTCCTGGTCTTCCGGGGGGCTTCCGCATCGGTGGCAAGGAGCGGAGCTCGAGCCTTCCGCTTGCCCCGCTTCCCCTGTACTAAGGCCCAGCCCTCCATGGCATCATCTGGGAGCTGGCTAGCAGGGCTCGGGTCGGCGGGCAGGGACGATGTCTTAGGGACTAGAGGAGGTAGTGGTGAGGCACCATGAGGGAGGGAAGGGTCCCCCTGGGGCGGGCCCTTTCCCACACCCGGTGAAATCCCTGCCACACCCTCCTCCACAGGCCCCCGCCAGACTCCCCAGGGCCTGAGCGGGAGCGGTGGTGGACTGGGAAAGAGGAGGGGTGGCTCTGGGTGCCGGGCATTCAGGGGTGCCGGCGATGACGGGGCCGGCGCCCTGCCGGGGCTCGGAGGTCTCGGATGCTCTTCCTTGCCAGGCCAAGGGACAGTTCCTCCAGATGTGCCCCATTGCCCGGCAGAGGTAGCACCGGGCCTCCACCGTAGAGTAATGCATCTGGTAACGGGCCCCTTGATAGAGGGCCATAAAGGACCCCTCAAGCGCCTCTCCATCACGTGCCGCCGGCGGCAGTTGAAGCTGCACCTGCCGGTGGAACAAGAGGACGTGATGGAGGGCGGGGTCTTTGCAGCCTATTGGGAGAGGGCTGACTACAGAGATGGGTCTCCCCAGGGTGGCGAGGATGGGCAACAGGGTGGCATTGAGGAGGAAGGGAGGGACGGAAGTGAGGACTAGGCGGATGCCCAAGTCCTCCAGCGGCTCCAAGGGGACAAACACGCCCCCCATCACCAGGCCCTTCTCCACCACCTCCTGAGCTGCGGCCTCCGATGCGAGGAAGAAAACGACCCTTCCGTACATTTTGGAGGCTGCTACGATGGCTGTGGGCCCCACCAGCCTCGCCAACACCCACACATAGGTTTCTGCGTGGGGTGAGGCAGGTACCAGGAGGCAACGGACGCTGTATCTCCTGGTCAAGGTGGGGATGGGGCCCCAGCCGCTATAGATGGTAGCTGAGGTGGTGGGCGGGTTAGATGACATAGCGGCAGGTGGGGGGGCTGCCGCCACCTGGACGTACGCCCTGGGGGCCAGGGGTGGGGCATCCGCAGAGCTGGTGGAGGGAACAGTGGGGAGGGACGCCGCGGCCGGTGGCGGGGCCACAGCAGTAGGGGCAGCCTGTGCCATGGAGGGCCTGGCCTTTTTGGCGGGGCCCTTTCCCTTCTTTTTGCCCTGGCCCTTCCCGCCGGCTGCGGGGGCTCCCCCAGAGTTGGGGGGGCGAGGGACGTGGCAGCAGTGGAGGTCTCTTCAGTGTCCGCCGCTGCCGGTGCCCCAGCGGGGGCGATAGCAGGCAGTGCGGCAGCGGCGGTTAAGGTAAAGGCTAGGGAGGGTGACGGGGGAACAGGCGGAGGAGGGGCGGCCGGGTCTTCTGGAGGGGCTCCCCACTCCGTGTCGCCTGCCATGATGAGCAGAGGGGGAAGGGAAAACACCAGAGAAAGAAAGAGGAGGGGAAGGGGAAGTGGGTCGACCACTCCTCCCCGCTAGGCTGCAGGCAGGGGAGGAGGGCATTGGAAGGGGGGGAACCGGATGGGGGAGGGCTATAAAGGATTCGTGGGGGGTTAGTCACCAACTTAAGGCAGGAATCCGGCTCCTCTATCTCCACTAAGGGGGGGGAATATATCAGCATGGGGGTGCAGTGAACAAAGGGGAAACTCAAATAGGGAAGGGACACAAGCGCATGGGTGCATGAAGGTGGTGGGCTAATCAAGGCAAGCGGGAGCTGCACGGGGAGGGAGACAAACAGCTGGGAATGGGGTAGGAAACCGAGGGGCTAGCTTCAGGGCTAGGGTGGGGCAAAGGGAGAAGGGCAGGGCAGGCAGACAGAAACTAACAAAGGGCTGGGACCAAAAAAAGCGGGGGGACAGACAGCTGCAAGGGGCAGATAGCAAGGGGCAAAGCAAGGGGCATGTTGCAGCGGGGGAGAGGGTCAGTCCAAGGGACATGCGGGGGGGGCACGTGCACCCACGTGCACTTGCACAAAGTCAATGGGGGGCTGGCTGCCGCTGCAGGCACAAATGGTGGAACTGGGCGTGGCAAGCCAGGGAAGCAGCTGAATCCAGAGGCAGGAGCTTCAGGCGGATGGTGAGTAACCAGCCGAGGTGGTGGAGGGGTCAGTGGTGGGGGTTGGGGCACAGATGGACCAGGGGGCAGGCTCCACGCCACACCCTCTGTGCCCCCACAAACACAGTCGATACCCTCACCACTAGAGCACAGTTCGAAAAAATACTCAGTCCTTAGAAGCCCCCTCCACAGTGGTCTGCAGAATCGCCATGTGCTCCTGCAGTGGCTGATGGTCTTCTGTATCTTCTGGGTGTCAGCAGCTTCCCTGGCTGCAAACACAGCAGCAGCAGCTCCAGCAACTCTAGATGGTAGTCCGGTGGCCAGGCAGGACCCCTCACAGATGGTAGTGGTTACAGCAGCAGCAGCAGGGGCTGGTGGAGAGGCCCCTCACTCCCCTCCTCTGGGGAGAGGATCAGCAGCCCCCCGGGGGCTGCGGCAACAGAAGGAGCAGCAACCAAGGTGTGGGGAGGTTCAGCAGCCAGCTGGTAACCAGATGGTAGAATAAGGTGGGGGGGTGTCTGACCCAGCCAGGGGAGTAGCTGGAGTAGCAGTAGCTATAGCAGTAGCCGGGAGAGCCCAGGGCCTAGCAGCAGCAGCCCCAGCAGCGGGAGCAGGAGCAGCAGTTCTCTACCTCCCTCTTCTCTCCCGGCCAGTTGGGTATAACAGAAGAGTCAAAAGCAGATCTACTGGCCACTGGAGAAGCAGGTTTCTGTTCCCTGAGTGACCAGAGCAGGGGCTACACTAGAACAAGCAAGAACTTGCTGGAACCACTTTAAGGCAGGCAGGCTAATTAGGACACCTGGAGCCAATTAAGAACCTGCTAGAATTAATTAGGACAGGCTGGCTAATCAGGGCACCTGAGTTTAAAAAGGACCTCCTTTCAGTTTGTGGTGTGCGTGCAAGGAGTGGGGAGCAAGAGGCACTAAGAGTGAGAAGGTGTACTGCTGAGATCCTGTGGTGAGGATAAAGAAGGTGTTGGGAGGAGTCCATGGGGAAGTAGCCCAGGGAGTTGTAGCTGTCGTGCAGTTGTTCCAGGAGGCAGTCTAAACAGCTGCAGTCCACAGGGCCCTGGGCTGGAACCCGGAGTAGAGGGCGGGCCCGGGTTCCCCCCAAAACTCCCAACTCCTGATCAGACACAGGAGGAGTTGACCTGGACCGTGGGTTCCGCCAGAGGGGAAGATCTCTGAGGCAAGCAAAAATCTGCCAATAAGCACAAAACCCACCAAGGTAGAGGAGGAACTTTGTCTCATCCCTTGTAAAATCATCCTGTGTACTGCATGAGGAATGGGTCTTGTGGGGAAAAAAATCGTGTGATTATGTAATTAAAGACTATCAAAATGCATATGCAGAAAGCTTGTCTCTTTCACCAACAGAAGCTGGTTCACTACAAGACATTACCTCACGCACCTTGTCTTTCGAAGCAGAAAGGGGTGGAATTAAGATTGCACATGCAACTAAATCTGTCATTTCCTAACTTTTGAGAGCTTGACTTTGCAATCTACATATATATCTTTTAACATTTTTTTAAATGTAATTTCCTAGGGTTTTTTTTTTTTAAAGGAAAAGAGGTAAAATAAATGTATATTATGTACAAATGTAACAAATCCCCATCTTACATCAGTAGCAGCATCCTTCAGCACTGGAACACAGACTTCTTCATCTACAAGATTAATTATATTAGCTGGCAGCAAGAGAAGGCTGTTAATCCAGTGTGGCGGATTGGCCACTGATGCTAGATGCTGGAAGATCACCTAGCATCAGTGGCCAATCCACCACACTGGGATTAACAGCCTTCTCTTGCTGCCAGCTAATACAGTTAATCCTGTAGATAAAGAGATCATCAGGGGAAAACCCATCCTGGTCCAATCTCTCTCTTTCTCTATGCCCCCAAGAGTTGGGGGAGCTCCTGCCCCACATGGTATCCCCAGAGGGGGGAATAGACCACTGGGGCCATGTCTTGGATCTGGAGCATGGCTGGGGGGAGCTTGGCCTTGCTGTCTTTCCCCCTCGCCCAAGACCCCCAAATACAATGGCTCAGGTAGTTCCTACATTTTCCTAGTGCAGGGTGTGCTGCTGCTACTTCTACAGCAGTTGTATGGGCTTGGCCTTAATGTTCATGTTCAGTTATTTTGGCAGGATGCAAAAATTTTCAAGAGCAATATAAGTGAGAAAAGGCCATGTCGCAAAACTCACTGTCCCAGAGCGCCCCCTGGGCCGGAAGACCTGGTGTTGCAACACTCCTGCCTCAATTTCCCCACAATGATCTTCAGCCTACTCCATCTGCAAAGGTGACTTGACCCTTCAGCCAAGCCACTTTAAAGTGTTCAACCCTTTTCGTGATAACAAGGAATCCCTTAGTACAGTCAAAAAATGTGATATCAAGTCCCCCTCCCTTACCGGCACACTCCCAGCAGCAATGGCATTTCTCATGGTATAACTGCCAGCTCCTGATCGCCAACCAACCCCAATGTTCGGGTCAGGTCTATCCTCCTACCAATGGCATCTGTCTGGCTGTAGCCCTCGCCCAGTTCCTAGCTTAAGGTCAGCTTCTTGCCTCACATCAGAACAGCGTGTCTGGTCTCCTAATTAAACAGGCCTGACTGGCCCCAGGCCTCATGCTCTTAAAGGGGCAGGCTGCCCTCTTATAATGAGAATGGCCATTTAAAAAAAATTCTACTGAGATATAAACTGTTGAAAACTTTCAAAGGACAAAGAACAGGCATTTCTCCAGTCCAAAGGCTTTCTCTCTACCTAATTTCAAAGGTCAGTTGCAAACAATGAAAGTGTTTGAGTTTCTCCAGAAAGGTTGAAAGAGATTTGGTTCTTTTGGTTTGCTATTATTATAATGGAAAGTGTTAGATAACCTACATAAAGGAGTCACGGCCAGCTCCTAATATTACAAATACACTCTTATTAAAGCAGTAGAACTTTAAAAATCGCCAGATGCCAGACAGGAGCGTCCCTTCTTTTTTTTTTTTTGCATGTCCCAAATAGAGTTAGAATCTCAATTTCTGCACTCAAGTATATATATCTCCCCATGAAAGAAAGGGACAATAGCTCATTCCCTACGAAGAAACTCACAGAGTGCATAGCCATGCCTGCACGTTTCCCCTGCCCCTGGAAGAGTTCAGAGAAGGATTTTGCCTCCTGAGCCACAGTCCCTTGTTATTCTGCCTGGGGTAGTACAGTTTGCTCTGAATAAGTGTCTATATGTATATAACCTCAGAATTTGCAGCACTGGATACATTTTCTAAGTAGAAACAAATACTACAGATACGGAGGTAACCTTATCTATTTTACTTTAACAAAACACACACGTTTTGAGGGTTAGCACTGTGAAACTGACCCTGTGCAGAGGGCCAGCACAGGGGCTAGGCACTCACTTAGATTTCACTTAACTCACAATTACACCTTAAAATAGGATGTAAGTGGTGACAAGATCTCATGCTAGAGCTCTGTAAAGGGATGAAGTTCACCCTTTATTATTTTTGCTGGAACAAAATATTAGAAAAAGTGAAGCAACTTTCTGGAACAGCCTTCCAAGGGGAGCAGTGGGTGCAAAAAACCGAACAGGCTTCAAGACAAAAGCTTGAAAAGTTTATGAAGGGGATGGTATGATGGGCTTGCCTACAATGGCATGTGGCCCATCAGCTACTGTCAATAGCAAAAAATCTCCAACAGCCAGAGATGGGACACTAGAATGGGAGGGCTCTGAATTACTACAGAGAATTCTTTCAAGGGTATCTGCCTGGTGGGTCTTGCCCACACGCTGATCGCCATATTTGGGGCCGGGAAGGTCAGATTGACAGAGATCCTGGGGAGTTTTCGCCATCCTCTGCAGCCTGGTCACTTGCAGATTTAAACTAGTGTGAATGGTGAATTCTCTGTAACTTGAAGTCTTTAAACCATGATTTGAGGACGTCAGTAACTCAACCAGCAGTTAGGGGGTCTATTATAGGAGAGGTGGGTAAGGTTCTGTGGCCTGCAATATACAGGAGATCAGTCTAGATGATCACAATGGTCCCTTCTGACCTTAACATCTATGAGTCTATGAGACTAAATTAAACGTATGGCTATTCTTTTAGGGAAAATTTGCAAGGCAACCTCTAAAAGAAATAGACTCTACCCCTGCCTTCACAGCTGACACATATCTAAAATGCCCTGTTAGCTACAATATGTACACTGTATATATTCAATTACAATCAGCTTACCCAATAGCAACACTATAATTACTATAATATTTCATTTATCACACAAATAAACTTCAGTTCAGGCTGGTAGCACAAAGCTGTTGCACCCTGGATTGAAAACATGACCAGCCATGGGATATAATTTGATCTGAATGTAATTTAAGTCAATTGGATTTTGAATTACAACTAAAGATTTACTCTGCTTATTCTGTAGGTCTGTTTATGTGACAGACATTAGTGGTTGCAAAGGCGCTGTTACTCCCCTTCTTAGGTTAAAACCAACAAGAATTTTTAAAATAGCCTAAATACTGAACATAACGGAACCCACTCATTACAAGCTATAAAGCAAGTTTACACACTTTTCTGTGAAGAAAAAATATAAACAAAATAATAAAGGATTGAGACCAGAATATTCAAAGTTAAGGGAGGCAAAGTGATAGCTAATGCTCATGTACATGGCTTATTGCAACGCCACAATTCAGCTCTTACACATATCCATTGATTTGGGGACAGTTGTTCTGTCCTGAACTAGCCTAAGCATCACAATGAGCAGGAGGAGGGTGACTTCACAAACCCTAGGTTCCTGCTCCCGGCACCACACTATACACAGGGTCTGCTGAACGTCAGGCAAGAGAAGGAGCAACAGCAGGGCCTGTGGATCTGAGAGCAAGTGAATCCACCAACCATTCCCTTCACATGTGTGGGGGCGCTATGTGGAGGCACAGCATCTACGAGGCTGTGGAACTCACCAGTGTATAGCATATGTACTGGGATTAGGATTTGCTCCTTAAACATAAAGGGCCCTTTACATCACTCCTGTGGTGGCAAAAGGGGCCCCTTGCCAGTCCCTTTGCCATCTTCTCAGCATTGGGCTATGCCAGGGTGGATCAGGGTAGGAGGAGGGTGATAGCTAGGGCTTCCAACTGTCTAATTGAACAAACCCAAACACCCTTGCTCCGCCCCTTCCCCAAGGCCATGCTCCTGCCCCGGCCCTTCTTCGAGCCCCCCACCCCCCACTCACTCCAGCCCCCATCCCTCCGTCGCTCGCTCTCCTCCACGTTCACTCACTTTCACCGTGCTGAGGCAGGTGGTTAGGGTGGGGGTGCGGGTTCTGGGCTGGGGCCAATGGGTTTGAATGTGCGAGGGGGCTCCGGGCTGAGCCTGGGGCAGGGGGTTGGGGTAAAAGAGATGGTTCAGGCTCTAGGAGGGAGTTTGGGTGCGGGAGGAGGCTTCGAGCTGAACTTGGGTCATGGGGCTAGGGTTCGGGAGGGGGTGAAGGCTCCGGGAGGGAGACTGGGTGCAGGAAGGGGCTCACAGCTGGGGTTGGGGTGCAGGAGGGGATGCGGGGTGCTGACTCTAGGAGGGATTTTGGGTGCAGGAGGGGGATCCGGGCTGGGGTAGGGGGTTGAGGTGTGGGAAGGGGTTCAGGGTGCAGGCTCCGTCTAGGCAGTGCTTACCTCAGGTGGCTCCCGGAAGCGGCGGCGTGACTGGCACTGGCTCCTAGGCTCAGGGGTGGCCATGCGGCTGTGTGTGCTGCCCCTGCCTGCAGGCACCGCCCCCCGCAACTCCCATTGACGGTGGTTCCTTGTTCCCGGCCAATGGGAGCTGCGGAGTCGGCGCTTGGGGCGGGAGCAGCCAACATATTATAAACCTGTGGAAGTTGGAGAATTCCGTGCCAGTTCATGAAAACACTTACTGCTATATCAAAAGACATTTCTAAAAATGCCAAGAAAAGTAGTATATCTGTATTGCTAACATTTATGCAGTCGGCAAAAGCACTGTCAACCAAATTTGCATTTCATAGCTTGCACCAATCCCACCCCACACTGATAAGATTAAAATATAAAAATAATAACCCCGGCACATGTACACAATTACTGGCACTACATAGAAAGTGGATTTCAGGGAAGCACAACTCACACAAAAAAGTGGATCCTGATTTTTTTTTAATTTACAAGCCATTGTAAACACTGCAAAGTATTTTAAACAAATTGCAAACAATCTCAATTTTCAGCTTAATTCTCTGAGAATTTATCCAACACAACTCCCATTTCCTAGCTGCCTGTTGCTGTTGTATGGGATTGCTGTGAGCAGTTACAGAGTTGCACATTACACCCAAGTTCACTGCAAACCACTAATGAGCAAAGTGATCCCTGGATGTATACTATAGCCTTTATGTACATGTAACAACTATTGAAATTATTGAAAGCTGTGGGTCTGCAAGGATTGCAAAATTAAGCCCATCATAACTAAAGCACTTTGCAATCTACCAGGACAATGTGATTTAAGCATGTGCTTAAAGTTAAGAATGTGCATAAGTGCTTTGCTGAATCTGGGTCATATTCTGTAAACTTCATCTAAATACACTTTTACACAGAAGTTACAAATCTAATGAAACCGAAATTTTTAGTTTGTAAAATAAACCCTGAGAAAAAACATTTCCAGTCAATCAAAAATAATTGGTCAGCCTGCTTTCAGTTACGATGCATCTGTGCACCCCCACTGATTTCAAGGATACTACACTTTTTCAATGAGTGACCATTTATTTATTCTTTTTGTGAGGTAATGATGTTTCTGATTTGCTACCAGCTAATCATGATGGCGTTAAAAGACAGCCCAGAACCGAAGAAGAGCTGGATAAGCTTGTCTCTCTGACCAACAGATGTCGGTCCAGTAAAATATATTACCTCACCCAACTTGCCTCACATTTCTAAAGTTATTTATGATTAAAAAAACCATGCCTTTTAAAAAAGGAGAGAACTTTTTTTCAGAAATGGGCCAGGTTTTACAGCAGTTTTGCACACAAACTCCAGCCCTATGTTTATTTCCCCCTAGGCAAGCCTGATTGTCAGGTATATTACATTTCTATCTGACTACATGTCTATATTTGTGACAAGCTGAATTGTATTTCCATCTACACAGTGAAAAGCATTGTTTTCCCCCTTAAATCTTCATTCATTTAAAGACTATAGAGTAATGAAGATAAGAGGGGAGTATGAACTAGTCAGAGAGAAAATTAAATTCAAATTAAAAAATTACTGAAATGTCTCTTTATTGTATCAGTGAAGATGGACAGAAAGAGAAAGATCTGGAAGAAAGGAAAGGAAAGGAAAGAAATCATCTGGAGAAAAATCATCATGATACAAAAATGACCCAATAGGTGTATCACTTAATTGTCATTGCTCATATGTAAAACACACATTTTTACTATCAAAAAAGGTAGTGATTATTCTGTAACTAAGACAAATAAAACCATAGCTTAGAACCTCAACTGGTGCAAAATCATTAATGTAGCTATGTTGATTTACCCCAGCTAAGATCTGGCCCTATAAGTCTGGAAACGTTTCAGTTTCTTACCATGGTTCGTATATGAGCCTTTTAAGAGCTATCATTTCTGACAAGTTTTAGGAGTCTTTGAAGATTAACAGGATTTCCTCCTTTCCAAGACACGTCATCCAATTGTAAGTACAGGCTGAAGAATTAGTGTTTCTGAGGATTTGAAACGTCTAACTGTATTTATATCAGTAAGTTTTGTGGGTTAAAGGAATATCTGCATTAAAATAAAATTTGTCCTGTTTCACCTATCACTGGATGGATCCTCCACTGGGTGTTATTTTTTCTAAGGGAAAATTTGTGATAGCCTTCCTGCTCTTGCTTTCTGTCTCTGAGGGGAAAGGGAGCTAGAAGCTCTGCTTCTCAACTCTCTGCCTACTGCTCTGTCCTGTCCCTCAGGAAGGGTGAAGAAGATGTATTTCTGCAATTATTGTAATGACTTCAAAAATATTTTTTAAATGTCCATAATAATTTTGTATATTTAAGTGTGCAAATATCTACACACACACACACAAGATAGGGATAGAATGTTTTATTGTTGCAATTTGCAAATGAAATGCACAGTTCCAAGTCTTTCTATTTATATTTTTATTTGCCTTTTTCCTACCTCTAATGAGAAGACAGTTTTGCTTTGCTTTTTATATTTGCCTCCGCACAGAGCTCTATGTCGTAATGTTGGCTAAAGTTGAAGAATGGCATAATTTGAAGAGGTTTTTGATATAATCTTAATAATATCTAAAGCTGCCAAAAAGCTAAAGAGGTCAAACTTAAAGGTTGAACAAGGCCGAATACAGGTACAATGAATGAATGAATGAATGAAAGGAGAGACTCTAGTAGATTCTACAAATCCCAAGTTTCAGAGCTAGAGAAAATCACTTTGATTTAGATTTCAGTACTTTCTTTATGTTAAAGTGACTAATTTGATACCTATTTTATTTTATTTTTTTGCCACCCCATTATGCCCACTACTGGTAAAACAAACAGGACATTTTAGCTTTAATCTTCTTACTACATAACCCAAATAACTTCAGTCATGTTTGCATTAATGCTGCATTAATCATGTTGTTGCGTATTAATGAGTTTTCAGGCTATGCTAATTACTGTCATAGATTCTGCAGCAGCCCATTAAATATACAAATTACAGAATTAAAGAGCCAGAGCTCTTCATGATTAATCTTTAAATGGAGAAAAACTAATGATGTCTGTACAAAGTTTCTCTCTACTTTTGGCTGACTGAGCCCAATGAACAATCAATTAGAATATTTGAAGAATACGAAAATTGTACATAATAAAGATTGCACGCAGTTATTCCATACAGCTTTGGATAAGCTAAGTTTGCTATCATATGGACTTTTATAATATTTTCCAATCTTGAAGGCCTTCTTAAGTGTCACATAGGAGTAAAAGCTACAGGCTTTGAATTCATTATTACATACCCATAGGAAGCAGCTGGTTCAGTATGAATATAGTAAATCAATCTTCTCTTTTTAGTAAGGACACCAGTCCTGTTACTCTCTAGTTAGTAAGATTTACAGCAAACCTTGGTGAAAAGAAAGCCAAGATAAGTTTAGAGTCATTTGATAAGATTTGATGTATTAGTAGCACTTTCTCCTCACAGCTATCAAGTGATGTTTTGTTCAGGAAGGAAGCAATGCCTAGTAGTTAAATCAAGGTATAGAGATTAGGAGATCTGGATTCTGTACCCAGAGACTGACTCAGAAGGTCACCTCCGTCTAGATATTTAATTTCTCTGTGCCTCAGTTTTTTCTGTCTGTAAACAGGGTCTAATAGTGCTTGCATAACCTGGCAGGATTATTTTGAGATTTAATTAATGTTTATAAATCGACCACATTAGGAGAAATAGTAGAGGGGTTGTAAAGATCAACTGAAAAATATCAAAGCTGCCAAACTCAGACAAAAGTTTCCCCTGAAAATAATAGCATTTCATTCCACGTTAATCATAGAATCATAGAATATCAGGGTTGGAAGGGACCTTAGGAGGTCATCGAGTCCAACCCCCTGCTCAAAGCAGGACCAATCCCCAATTTTTGCCCCAGATCCCTAAATGGCCCCCTCAAGGATTGAACTCACAACCCTGGGTTTAGCAGGCCAACGCTCAAACCACTTTGTAGTTCAGTAGTTACTTTTCAATCTAGAGTCAACAACGGCTTTATAAACACTAATTAATTGAAGTCTCACAACATCCTGGAGAAGTAGGTATACCTGTAAGAATAAAAAAAGAAAAATCCTGTCTCACGACTGGCTGAAAACAGTCATGTGATGAGTCAATATATTTCTATTATTTACTTCCACTGAGGCAGTTAATACTGAGTTCCCATAGGATTGTTGACCATTCAGCACACATCTAAATAAGCACACGCTGTGAGTTTTATCTCCCTCACAGAATGATCGAGGGCATAGAAAAACTCTCATGAGGGAAGAGGGATTGAGAAGACTGTCATTGTTAGAGATGAGAGAAATAAGAGGGGAGCATGATAAATGTATATAAAATAATGAACAGTATAGAGAAATTAGATTATGAGCTTCTGTTCTTCATGTCTCATAATTCAAAAACAAGGGGACATTCAATGAAATTAAAAGTTGAAAAGTTCTAACCAAATAAAAGGAAACACATTTTATGTAATTAAAGTGTGGAGCTCATTGCCACAGGAAGTCATTCAGACCAAGAACTTAATAAGAATCAAAAAGAGAGTGGACATTCATATGGATATAAAAATATCCAACCATCTTAATTAATAACAAACCTTTCAGAAGGGATATTAAGCCTATGCTTCAGCATTTAAGCCAATCTCTGACTACTAGAGGTCAGGATGAGACCTAATGTGGAGGTCAGATTATCTCACATTTGTCTGGGGGGGGGGCATTTCTTACATGATCCTAAGAAGCATCTGGTGCTGGCCACTGTAAAGATAGGATACTAGATTAGATGGACCTCAGGTACAGCAGTGCCTATGTTCTAGAAGGTAAGAAAGTTTTTCTGAAGCTCTAACTCAATAATCCCCTTTGAACATTATTAATTTAAAGGAATGAAAAAGCTGGAGGGGATTTATGTAATTAACTGAAATTCTAACCTAACTACTTGTGAATATTTGCAGTACATATGCTGGATTCATATTTCAGTGAAAAGCCAGGTTTGTTGTCCTGGAGGGCAAATATTTGCCTCTTGGGTTAATAAATGTTGGTTTTCCCCTCAACTAAAGTCAATATCTGCTTACAATACCCATTCATTTACACAGATGCATAAAAGGATACACATGAAAGAAGCTAAGTGTCTTGTCCAAGTTCAATAAACAAGTCTAGGAATATCTCAGGAGTTCTGACTCTCAGTCGTCTGGTCGTGGATACAGCACATAGCCAGGATTATACCTTTAGAATGGGATTTCAATGAAAGGGAATATGAGTTCTCATCCTAGATTCCTTTGCGAGGCCAAGCTTTGCACAAGGTAGAAGCTAGTTGTAATTTCGTTGTTTTATACTGAAAAAACAGGGCAGTGGTAATCTGCATGAACAAGTGGCCGGTTATTCATAGAAGAGCTTCTATATATTATTGTCTGACTTGAGCAGAAATCAGGAAGCTTCTCAAATATGTAGTGTTTTTCTCAGGTAACATCTGATTTTTGGGGGTTTATTTATATAATTATGTGCCTACCATAGCAACCCAGATCACAGCATAACAATATGCAATGCATATAAAAACCAAAACCAATTCATATTAACAATGTTTTAAATGTATGTACATTAAAAAGTGAAAAGGTTGAAAAAAGAGACAGCCAATGTTTGCACACAACACATTTTCTCTGAGGAAGCCTGATTAAGTAGGTAGGACCTGTAATGCACCCATAAGCTCAACAAACTGAGACTCTGTTGGAAGAAAAGGAAAGTAATTTATGGAATAAAGGGCTCTTTACTGGAAATGTCCTGATCCCAACCCCTGATGTTGAAATATAGGGACTGTCAGATAAGGCATTCTTTGTAATATCCAACTAAGTTCATTGTTGCAGGAACTGTATTTTTATTACCTGTTTATACAGTAGCTAGCAAAATGGAGCCCTACTCCCTGACTGGGGCCTCTAGGTACAGCTGTCTGGGAACTACATGGAGAGAGAAGAGGTCTCTGAGATATGCAAGAACCAAACCATCAAAGTACAACACCATGAAGTGAACCCACAAGCAAACTGGAGGTCAGTGATTAAAGATATAGGATCAAATATAACCCTTTATTTAGTATTTGCAACAGTAGTACAAACGTAATGTTGCACAGGCAGAGAGTAATTAAACTGATCGAGGGAAAAGAGCATGACTAGAACTGGGTAAAATACAAATACATCAAAATTAAAGTAAGTGTAATGATCTGAAACACAGCAAATTTAGACAACAGCACACTAGCCAAGCCAGAATCCCATCACACGGCACCAGAGAAGTTAGAAGTACAATAAGATGGAAATCCTACAGCAACTGAGGATGCTTATTGATTAGACAATGTACATACTGAATAAGAGGATAAATAAAAGAAGCCTAATGAGTGGTTTGAGATATACAATAGGCCGAAGTGGAAATGGAACAAGATGAAGAAAAAACAACAACTTTAGATAGAAATATAAGACAAAGCAAAAGCTCAGCAAAAATATAGCAAAAATTCAAGTTAGAACCTCAGCAAGAAACGCAAGTGATGGCTGAACTGCAAGATCGAGTTTACGACGTATACAGGCTAACACAAAGTTTCAAAGCAGAACAACAAACTCAGCAACTGACAAATGTTAATGGTTCAAACAAAGAGGCAATAATTGAAAGTAAGAAATGTGCATTATTTCATTCAGTAGCAGTTGCAATAACCTTCTCCTAATTATTTTTGACATAGTGATCTTCAGAAAAAACCTAAAAAAGCTGGGTTCACTTAGAGGAAATAAACTCACAGAAAGGTTCTTCCATGTCTTATCTGTAGACAACAAACTATTTCATTTATATTTGAGGGAGAGTTTGCTAGGTAAATATTTAACCAAGCTACATTTACTGTAGATATGCTGCAAACACCACATTAAAGGCTTGCTGAGGAAAAATGCTGAGACCCCTCCACCTCTATTAATTTGCATGAGAGATAGGGCATTCATCAACTCATAAGAGATATTCAGAACCTTGTAGGACTGTACCTTAAAAGTGCAGTTGGTCCTGTGTCACGGCAGCTGAGGCACTGTACCCTCTAAGCTGTGCGCGTGTGCGCGCACACAAAGATCCTAAACCCTGCACACATGGCGAAACATCGCATGCACAAAAAATGAAATACAACATCGGAGTCAGGCTGAAATATCATTTACGGGCGACTTTTGACATTGTTCGCCCACCATCTATCAACCCAGCCAGATTCTACTAGCTGGCAAGGAGGCGGGGGGAAGGGAAAGGAGGGCAATGAATCGTACCCCTCTCCGCCAGCATTTTGAATATGGAACGTTGATCACGTTGGGATGGTTGGGACCCACACATCTCCTTGTATAAGCATTTTATTCACTTCGGCGCATTTGCCTCAAGGCGCACAAATTTGAACTCTGCTTCAAAAATTTGCACAGAAGATCAATTGTTCTCCATGTACACTGAAGGTAGAACAAGAACTAATGGGCTTAATTTGAAGCAAAGGAGATTTAGACTTAGATATTAGGAAAAACTTTCTAACTGTAGGAACTGTAAGCACTAGAACAGGCTTCCAAGGGAGGTTGTAGATTCCCACCCATTGGACATTTTAAAGTACAGGTTAGACAAACACCATGCGGGCTGATCTAGGTATACTTGGCCTTGCCTCAGTGCAGGAGGCTTGACTAGATGACCTCTCAAGGTTCCTTCTAGCCTTACATCTCTATGACTGAATAGCTATTTACAGCCACTGTAGACTGATGTTCAAAGTTATAAATAAAAGTTAAGAAAAGCAAGAATCTATTGTCAGCAGTACAACAATTTTCAATTTCAAAACAAGACATCTGCTATTGTACAGAATATTTTATTTTGAATGTGACAAAACGACTATGTAGTATAGTAATGTAGTACCTAATTCTCTCTTCTTTAACACAAGTGACACTCCTCCAAAGAGAGTTATATCCATGTAAGTAATGGATGTGTGTGGCCCTAAATATATCATACACCAGCCAACCTCTGTACAAGCATGTGCAAGGGGGAGGAGACAAGAATCTCCCTCCATTCCAGCTAGCATCTCTGTGCAGGGGCTGGCCAGCATAGTGACTCCCTATGTAGGGGTCTGAAAGGCAGTAGGAAGAAGTTATGGCTCTAGTGCTGATTTAGGGGGAGATGGCTAGGCACAATGGGTGATGCATCCTCGTCATGGATGGCATAGATGACACTGGTTTGCATGGGAACCACTAGGAGAAGAGCTCCAGATCTCTTCTGGTTGATTCCGGTTGATTCCGGCTTCTGTATGGCCTCTCCTTACTCTCTCCAATGCTTCTGAGTGTGCAAAGGTAAAACCTATTCTATAGTTTGAAGCAGGCACGGCACTTGAATTGCTCTTTAAAAGGTCATTTAAAATTATTTTCAGCTGTTCATCATTAATAAATACTATCTTTTTATTTTATGTTCTTGAACATGTCACCACAAATATATGGACCAATGATCAGACAGTGGATTTTATGTTAGTCACAGTACATTAGGCAACATTCACTCTACCATCTCTGTTCTGCCTGGCTTCTACAAAATAAGTGTCACGAACAACATGACCACAGTGCGTTGAGCCAGCTGTGGAAGGTTTAGGATCAATTTGGAGTCTGGCTTATTCCCAAGACCCAAACCTCTGGACTCACTGTACAAGTCAAGCATGCATGGAAGAAAAGCATGTGGGGAAAACTATAATGGCTATATTCTGATATCATGTGCTGTATACCATTTACATTTTGTTAATCAAATATTTAATAACTGCATTCTAGGAAATATTCTAAGAGTGACAAGTAAAACATTTTGACATTTTTTTCCAGGCCATGGAAGCCAGAAAAGTCCTGGTTGCAACTGCTGAAATCAAGGACTTGGGCAGGCAAATTCAACTTCCTAGACCTCCTTGGAGCTTGAAACCTTATAATATAATGGCAAACACAAGAATGGAAAAAGTTATATGACACCCTTTGGAATTTATTTGCAAGATCAGATAACTTTACTGTTTATATTGGCCACTTGGGCCAAAAAAGAAAAGGGGAAAAAAAAGACCTATAAAGCTACCATTTATTGAATACCTGTATTGGAGGTATGAGCTAGAAAAATGCAAAGTGAAACTGAAACCAAAAGGAGTCCGTTGGAGTCATAGTGTCATAGACTTCAGAATCACAGAAGAATTTGAAAGGAAAATATTATTTGATCCAACCCTGAAAGGAAGATACTTCCAATCCATGCAGACATATACTTGATTCTTACCTCTCACCTCTTTTATGCTGCTGAAACTCCATTGACTTCAATGGAATGACTCGTGATTTACACTAGTCTAAAACACTAGTCAATAGTACTATGGCAAATTGAACTGGCTGAAGATCTGGACATATATTTTTAATATGCTTTCCATTTTAATGATCTAAATAACAATTTAAAACATAAAGATAAGGGCAATATTAGAAATAGTTTTTCTTTTCCTCAATGGTATTTCTTCAATATAGAGTGATATAATTTGGCCTCAATGTATTGTGAGATTTGAGAAGGGAAATTAAATTATCTTATGTTACCTCTGCATATTTTTAATTCCGTATGGCAAACTTGAATTAAAGGTAATGTCTTTGTTTCCTGCCTTTCTGTTGATTTTTATATTATTGCTTAAAACATGAATGATTGCCAAATATATGACTGACTAATCCTGAATGATGATAATAAGGAAATCTCTTTTCCTCTGGTGGTAAACTCACTGATAATTTAATTCCTTTTCCCCCTCTCTCCTCTCATAGATATGGGGCTTTATAGGACATGGAAGATTATGATTGATTGCAATATTGTAATATAATGAATCAGAAGCTGGATCACTGGCCATACAATATTGGTTAAAGGCATCCTACTCTGTTCTATATTCTTCTGTCTTTCCAATATAACCATCATACACAGTTTTTGTAACATATCTGAAAATAAACAAAATTAAAATAGTGGATAAGACTGCTTCTGGGGGGACAACTAGGTAAGAGAACCAGATTGCACCTACAATGGGAAACACATTTCTGGGACCTGATTTTTTAGAAGTGCTGAGCCCCCATGTCTAATTGAAATCAATGGCAGCTTCAAGCACACAGCATTTCTGAATATCTAGCCCCCAATGGGTATATGTATATTAAATGTAAAAACACTTAATATTAATGAAAAACATCAAATCTGAGTAATTAAGCACACATTCAAAAATGTAAGGGCTCAATCCTCAGTGCAGCTGAAAGGACTGAGGTGAAAAGGCTGGAAGCCACCTTAGTGCTTCCCAATCCTGGGCTCCTTGTGAAAACAAAGTGGCCCCCAATGTAATTAAGGCCTGGTCTACATTTAAACGTTTTCTGTCATAGGTATGTCAGTTAGGACTCTGACAAAAATCACACCCCTAACCAACAACTATGCCATCTCACAAAATGTTATTGATAGCACTTTGGCTGTTGATGTTTCATTTTCCAGTGCCACTGATGTCATCTGAAATTGCCCAGAACTGTGGCTTTTATAATAAACCAATATAGCTCAGCACCAGTTAAATGACAAAGGTTAGAAAGGAAATGGTTTGTATGCAACGTGATTTTAAAATATCCACCCTCTATCCTCTTGTCTTTTGTTATAAAGATATTTTGGGCCTGATTCTGTTCCCACATTGGTATTACACTAACATAATGCCACTGAATTCAGTGGAATTACTCCTGATCTGTGCAAACAGGAGATCAGAATGAAGATTTTTGCATGGAGATGGGCCTGAGCCCCAAAGTGTTGTGAGGAGTTCAGTTCCAGGATTTGTGATAACCTGCCTTTTATTTTGAGACGGTAGATACAGTAACATGTTTCTTCCTTAACATTCTATACAGTACTGGGGTTTACTAAAATCTTTAAAAAATTACTTTTTAAAGTATTCAACGTTACTGCTATATTTGTAGTACTCCTAAACCTACGATAGGGAATGCTGTGAACATAATAATAATATTGCTTATTATTAAAGGAAATATTGCACAGATTTTAATGGCTACCACTGGTATAGTGACTTGAAGCTGTGTTTACAAAGTTGCAGATTGCTTAGATGGAAGAGCAGACAGCATCTGCGGATGGAAGCTTGGCTCAGCGACTTTGCTGACCTGGCAGCCAACTGTTCCAGAGAAGAAGGACATCAAACAAGTTTGAAAAGATTTGGCCTAACGTCTTGGAAACCTTTGATTATTCCCTACCAAAGGAAACCAAGATATCGCTCTCCTTTTCCCCACTTCCCATTCCTTTGCTTTTTTTGTTCTTTTGTCCTTTTTTCTGTTCTCCCCTTATTTATAGGAAAATAATATAAATCAATACTAAAAAGTTGAGGAAGACTTGGACATCATGTTAGTGTATTTTGTCCACTGCTCCCACAAAAAAAGTGTATACCTGAAAAAAAACCCACAATGAATAAATCCAGAAGTACAATCTAATTTGTGCAAAATACTTGTACAGTTTTGAAGTTAGAGCTCGGAAAAGGCAAAAGGAACAGAACAAAACTTAACAGCACAATACAAAAGTTCTAGAGCTACAACAGAGTATTGGGGAATATTCTTGCTTCAGAACTGAAATCTTAATAAAGACCACAGGGAGCAAATACTCATTTCCTAACAAAATGGAGGTAGGACTTGAGATAGCAGTGTAGGTAAAAAAAAAGTGATCAAATAAATAAGATAGTACAGAACCAGAGTGTGCTTTATAAGATAACAGTCAGTATTTTAAAATGAATAGTCTTGCAAACTGGAGCCAATGCAGAGAGCCCAGCACCAGGGTAAGATGATCTGGTTGATGTATTTTAGATCTGCTGAAATAAACCCATATATAGTCTGAAGGAATGCCTAACATAGTGAATACTAATGGGAAGGGGGAAGGTTTAGAAGATAAAATAAAAAAAGAACAAGTTAAAAATCACTTAGATAAGTTAGATGCCTGCAAGTCACCAGGACCTGATTAAATGAATCCTAGGGCTAGTCTACACTTACCAGCTCTGTCGGACGCGTTGGATCGATCTTCTGGGTTCGATTTATCGCGTCTTGTCTAGACGCGATAAATCGAACCAGGAAGTGCTCCCCCGTCGACACTGGTAATCCTGCTCCACGAACGGAGCAGGCAGAGTCGACGGGGGAGCCTGCGCGCCGCGGTGTGGACCAGGGGTGAGTACTTTGAAGTTCGAAATAAGATACTTCAACTTCAGCTACTTTATTTACGTAGCTGAAGTCGCGTATCTTACTTCAAACTTCGGGGCTAGTGTAGACCAGCCCCTAGAATACTCAAGGAGCTAATAGAGGAGGTATCTGAGCCTCTAGCTATTATCTTTGGTAAATCATGGGAGACAGGAGAGATTCCAGAAGACTGGAAAAGGGCAAATATAGTGCCCATCTATAAAAAGGGATATAAAAACAACCCAGGAAACTACAGACCAGTTAGTTTAACTTCTGTGCCAGGGAAAATAATGGAGCAAGTCATTAAGGAAATCATCTGCAAACACTTGGAAGGTGGTAAGGTGATAGGGAATAACCAGCATGGATTTGTAAAGAACAAATCATGTCAAACCAATCTGATAGCTTTCTTTGATAGGATAACGAGTCTTGTGGATAAGGGAGAAGCAGTGGATGTGGTATACCTAGACTTTAGTAAGGCATTTGATACGGTCTCGCATGATATTCTTATCAATAAACTAGGGAAATACAACTTAGATGGGGCTACTATAAGGTGGGTGCGCAACTGGCTGGATAACCGTACTCAGAGAGTAGTTATTAATGGTTCCCAATCCTGCTGGAAAGGTATAATGAGTGGGGTTCCGCAAGGGTCTGTTTTGGGACCGGCTCTGTTCAATATCTTCATCAACGACTTGGATATTGGCATAGAAAGTACGCTTATTAAGTTTGCAGATGATACCAAACTGGAAGGGATTGCAACTGCTTTGGAGGATAGGGTCATAATTCAAAATGATCGGGACAAATTGGAGAAATGGTCAGAGATAAACAGGATGAAGTTTAATAAGGACAAATGCAAAGTGCTCCACTTAGGTAGGAACAATCAGTTTCACACATACAGAATGGGAGGAGACTGTCTAGGAAGGAGTACGGCAGAAAGGGATCTAGGGGTTATAGTGGACCACAAGCTAAATATGAGTCAACAGTGTGATTCTGTTGCAAAAAAAGAAAAACTTGATTCTGGGCTGCATTAACAGGTGTGTTGTGAGCAAGACACGAGAAGTCATTCTTCCGCTCTACTCTGCGCTGGTTAGGCCTCAACTGGAGTATTGTGTCCAGTTCTGGGCACCGCATTTCAAGAAAGATGTGGAGAAATTGGAGAGGGTCCAGAGAAGAGCAACAAGAATGATTAAGGGTCTAGAGAACATGACCTATGAAGGAAGGCTGATGGAATTGGGTGTGTTTAGTTTGGAAAAGAGAAGACTGAGAGGGGACATGATAGCGGTCTTCAGGTATCTAAAAGGGTGTCATAAGGAGGAGGGAGAAAACTTGTTCATCTTAGCCTCTAAGGATAGAACAAGAAGCAATGGGCTTAAACTGCAGCAAGGGAGGTTTAGGTTGGACATTAGGAAAAAGTTCCTAACTGTCAGGGTGGTTAAACACTGGAATAAAATGCCCAGGGAGGTTGTGGAATCTCCATCTCTGGAGATATTTAAGAGTAGGTTAGATAAATGTCTATCAGGGATGGTCTAGACAGTATTTGGTCCTGCCATGAGGGCAGGGGGCTGGACTCGATGACCTCTCGAGGTCCCTTCCAGCCCTAGAATCTATGAATCTATGAAAGAGGGAGACTGCGAGCCAATTCCACCAGTACTGGAAAAGTTATCCTCATTTCCTGATGAGGCAGTCACTCTACCTTCACCGCCCCCTCTGGCGGGGAGACGGCGGGTGAGAGGAGCTTGGCAGCCGCAGGAAATAACTCAAGGGGAGCAGGGGGGTGGGGAGCTTGGCAGGCTGCAGCAAATAACTCCGTGGGCTGGATGCTTCAGTAGCATCACTTCAAGGAGTACCCCTGCTTGACATTTGCAGGTCAGCTACATGGAGTTCCGTTCACTGCACATTATGCCTTGATCCAAGACTTCCACTGACCCATCCTTTAGGGCTACATTTCTACAAGCACCTACGCGCACCCCCTACCGCCCCAGCCCTGGGCTCTCCCCACCCCCCCACCCGCACCCCCTACTGCCCCAGCCCTGGGTCACTGGTAACTTGGTCCCAGGGCAGGTCATTCAGTAGGAATTTTGGATGTGCACAGAACACAGACAGGATTGGTTCCCATATGGTTACAGAACTGCAGTAAAGTGGAACAATTTTCAGCTTGTGTGATTGAAGGATATCTGGATGCATATTATAAGACTGTCCTACATTAATGAGGAAAAGTTGAGGTGCCTTTATTATTCTTTTGTTCCATTCTTTGTTTCTTTGGGGAATTTGACAATGCAATATCACTGTCTTCCTTTTAAACAAATAAAACAAAACAAAACAAAAAGACAATGGCTGTTGAAAATAGCAATTCCAGTCCTAATAACCACTGGGAAGCATTTCTTGCTCAATTTTATCCTACTTTTTCTACAGCAAGTTACAGTGGATCAGTATATTTGATTTGGGAGAAATGAGGTAACAGCTGCCCAAAATGAGCTTGAGCACTCCTGAATTTTGAGGGTGTTCTGGTCTGGAATGCAGGTGCTAGATTCCCTTTCTGAATGTTAGCTAAATCTGGAAAGGAAAAGTCAATTTCTGATTCCATGGCTCAGAAGTGGAAATCCTCCTACGTGCTTTACAGTATCTAAAGCTGCCCAGGTCCTCTAGTAGAGCCTCCCCTCCCTTACTTTTCATTTTAAATTCTAGTGGGATCCACCTACCTCCCTTGCTAGGCTTCAGATAGAGAGGTGCATTGTCCATTTCGTCCACCCAATTCTTTCTTTGGGGGCTGCAAGGTGAGGTCACACCAGTGGAGTGTCTTTTTTTTTTTAAATGTTAAAATATGGTATCCCTAGTAGGCTGACCAGGCAGCAAATGTGAAAAACCGGGATAGGGGTAGGGGTTAATAGGAACCTATATAAGAAAAAGACCCCAAAATCGGGACTCTCCCTATAAAATTGGGACATCTGGTCACCCTAATCCCTACCGTTCAGCAGCCAGCTTTACATTAATACAGGAAGCCAGAGCGTGTCTCAGCTATCTCACTCCCTCCCCCTCCCTTTCCTGTTGATAGCGGCCAAGGGAATGCTGGGAAATGTAGTTCTTTCCCTGCTCCAGGGCTGACTCTATAGCCAGGGAGCTAACCAAGGAACAACAACTCACAGGGTTCCCGGCCGCCCCTGCATTTTGGCCGCCCCAAGCAAATGCTTGTTTTGCTGGTGCCTAGAGCCGGCCCTGTTCATACCGGACCTGTAGTCCCCAATAGGGCCAGTAAGAGGGATCAAAGGTGCATTGTGGGGATTATGAGAGCGATGTCAGAGTAGAGGTTAGTTCCAGGAAGCTCCTGAACTTCTGTCTGGATTGATCTGCCTTGGAGGAGGCAATAATGGTTCCGCCAGTGGCTCTAATTCCCGTAATGAGGAAAAGGCCCGGTCTGGTTCAATTGGCAGTGGTGATGATTCCATCTGAGAAAAGTCATGGCTAATAGACAAGATTTCTCCATAGCCTGTGTCCCCTGGTGGGGTCAAAATCTGCCTGGTGAGGGGCAATATTGATAGCAGAGGAGATTGTGGGTCTGGGAGAACAAAGATGCCTTCAGGGGTAGTGTATCTCTCTGCTCTCCCTGGAGAGCATAGGGTTCTGTCTGGCTGTACCGACAGAGCCTAATGTAGGTGGTTCTTTATTGGCGGATCCATATGGAGTTGTGGTGGTACCACGGGTGACTGAAGTTCCTGATGGCTATTCTTCACCAGTACCAGCAGTTCTCAGTCTTTCAACCTGGGTGGTGTCATTGGTATCAGTGCTGACAGCGTGGAGTCTGGTAATGACAGAGCTGTACTCTCATGAGCCTTTTTTGCATGGCTCTGGAACTTAGAACATCCTAAGTCCTTGAGGACTGGACGGTAAAGACTTGCCCAACTTGGACAGGGTTGGATCTGTCCTCTTCGGAGGTGGGGTCTGCTCTTGTGTTTATTACACCATTCCCCAATTTGCTGATGAGACCCTGATGGAGTTTCTGTGGGTGTGAATGCCATCACTCTTAAGTCAGACATCATGGTAGGAGGCACACTCCTCGCTGGCTCTGACCAACATATGGGAAGGTCTGACTGGAACCTCATAGCCTGTTCAATTAGGTGTTTTTTAAGCCTGTGTACTGGCACCTGCCAGTTATGGCTAGGAAAGGAGCAACAAATACTACCGCTGGTGAAGATATGCACTTCCACAAGGCACTTCCACAAGGCAGTGCTGGTGGTTGTTGCTGAAGACAGACTATTTTTAAAGCCAGGTGTTCTGGGCAAAGTCTGATTCCCATATCAGGATACAGGGAAGGGTTTCCCAGGGTGAGGAATCTAATTAAACATTAACTATACTATTACAACTACTTACACTAAAGATAACATTTTGAAATATTTACAGGTTGAAGAAAAGGCTGAAAAGAAAGGAGAAGTTCCAGACACTGGAAGGTCTGACTCAGGCTATGTGACAGTAAGAAGGAATAGGAGAGGTGGTCTGTTCACCCTGCCACTTTTAACCTCAGTATGGAGCACAAGGAGGACAGGGTTGCAGGCACGAACCAACAGACACTGCTTGTAATAATCCTCCAGTCTCAGGTGCATGGAGCACAAGCATACACAGAGTGGAATACATAGAGGGACCAACACTTGAAAAAGAAGATTAAAATTTCTACAGATAACATGCTATGAAAGAACAGCCAGAAAAAAAAACTGCAATGGTCAATCCACTCAGTGATATAATTAGAGAATGGACGGACATAGGATGCTTATTAGGAAAGAAAGAAGATTGCTCTGGAAACATTTCTGAAATAGTAGAGGGGAAAAGTCTTGTAGCTGTGACACAAAAGACAGGTGTGGATCTTTATGATGTCAATTATTTCTCACAGCCATAAAAAAAGTGTACACAATGAACTGTTACAAAATATTGAATTGGGTCAATTTTTGTCACTTGCAACAATTCCAGGAAAACAGAACTTTATTTTGAGTATGGGAGTTTTAGCCACTGATGTAGCTGCATCAATGCACAACTCTAGCACAGACATGCTGCAACCATGAACATCAGGAGTTGCACAGAAGCAGCTTACCCAATTTGAAACCCTACAATAGACAAGGCCCAAAACTGGATTTATAATGCTGATTCTCCAAGCATGTTGATCAATCTCAACCCTGGTTCCCCACCTGCAATGTTCTAGCCTATGATCAATACTCTGAAGATTATCAGGTTGTCGTTATTTTCTCCCACGCTAAACATATCAGGCCATGAAGTTCAAAATGAATTCAGTAACTCATATGGGGTCCTTTGTAAGGTCTTGTTCCAGGGTGTCCAATCTAAAAAGCTTCACTTTCCTTACAGTATTAGGCCTGGTCTACATTAGGAGTTTATGTCAAATTTAGCAGTGTTAACTCGAATTAACCCTGCACCCATCCACACAACGAAGCTATGTAATTCGACATAAAGGGCTCTTTAAATCTATTTCTGTACTCCTCCCTGCCGAGGGGAGTAGTGCTAAATTCGACATGGCCATGTCGAATTAGGGTTAGTGTGGACTGAATTCGACGCTAATAGCTCCTGGAGCTATCCCACCGTGCACCACTCCGTGGACACTCTGGACAGCAGTCCAAGCTCAGATGCTCTGAACAGCCAGACAGGAAAAGCCCCAGGAAAATTTGAATTCCTTTTCCTGTCTGGGCAGTTTGAATCTCATTTCCTGTTTGGACATTGTGGCGAGCTCAGCAGCACTGGCAACGATGCAGAGCTCTCCAGCAGAGGTGACCATGCAATCGCAGATTAGAAAGAGGGCCCCAGCATGGACTGATCGGGAAGTCTTGGATCTGATCGCTGTGTGGGGCGAGGAGTCCATGCTTTTGGAGCTGCGATCGAAAAGACAGAATGCGAAGATCTCCGAGAAGATCTCAAAAGCCATGACGGAGAGAGGATACAGCCAGGACGCAACGCAGTGCCGCGTGAAAATCAAGGAGCTGAGACAAGCGTACCAGAAGACCAAAGAGTCAAACGGACGCTTTGGATCCCAGCCCCAGACTTCCCATTTCTACGAGGCACTGCATTCAGTTCTAGGTGGTGCCGCCACCACAACCCCACCAATGTCTGTGGACTCTGACGATGGGGTATTATCGACGGCCGCTTCCTCGGAGATGTTCGCGGATGGGGAAGATGAGGAAGGAGATGAGGAGGACGAGGCAGTCGACAGCGCATTCAACGCTGATTTCCCCGACAGCCAGGATCTCTTCATAACCCTCACGGAGATCCCCTACCAACCCTCCCAAGGCAGTAACCCGGACCGTGAATCAGGGGAAGGATCAGTAGGTGAGTGTTTTAAACATTTATTTTGAATAGAATAGGCATGGTATGTTAGCAATGGATTTTTAATGATTAGCTTGCCCTAGGCGCTTTACTTTTTGGTCATTGCCAGTGCAGCTACTGGAAAAGTCTGTTAACATGTCCGGGGATAGAGCAGAAATCCTCCTGGGACATCTCCACGAAGCTCTCCTGGAGGTAATGTGAAAGCCTTTGCATCAGGTTCCTGGGGAGAGCGGCCTTGGTAGGAAACTTTTCCGTGCCAGGCTAGCAGCAGGTACTCTGGTATCATTGCCTGGCAAAGCATGGCGGCATACGGCCCCGGTGTTTGCTGGCATTCCTGCAGCATGCGGTCTTTCTCTGTCTCCGTAATCCTCATCAGAGTGATATCAGTCATGGTGACCTGGTTGAAATTAGTATGGGGACTGACTGCCTGCTCCTTTACATAACTCTAACCAGCGGTTTACAGCCACACGGTGGGGGCGGGGAGGCGAACCGTTCATGCTGAGCGGTTCACTGGCAGCATGCAGGGATCTTTCCCGAACCCAGCCACGCGGTGGGGGCGGGGATGCGAACTGTTCATGCTGAGCAGTTCAGCAGCAGCATGCAGGGATCTCTCCAGAGCCCAGACACGCGGTGGGGGTGGGGAGGCGAACCGTTCATGCTGAGCGGTGCGGCAGCAGCATGCAGGAATCTCTCCAGAGCCCAGCCACGCAGTGGGGACGGGGAGGCGAACCATTCATGCTGAGCGGTTTGTCGGCAGCATGCAGGGATCTTTCCCGAGCACAGCCACACGGTGGGGACGGGGAGGCAAACCATTCATGCTGAGCGGTTCGGCGGCCGCATTCAGGGACCGTTACTGGGGACAGCCATGCCGGGGGTGGTACGGGGGCATAGTTCATGCTGGCCGGATCGCCGGCAGCAGGAACTGGCCAGCGCTAGGAGCGGTGCATGGAATGTGAAAGGAGGCCACTGCTCTAAAGTAAGCTTTCAGCAGTCAAAAGTCTACGGCTTACCATGGCCGCCTGCTAGCCGAATTCCGTTGTCCGGCCCCGCTTGTGTGATCTGTACACCAATATAAAGACAGAAAATTCGACCTTGTACTGAGAGCACGTGTGATAGGTACTGTGCATGGTCTTGTTCACAGGGAAAGACTATATTCATTGTTCGCAAAACTGTATCTTTGTGAGGAATTCACTCCCTTTTTCCCATCCCACAGCTGCGAGTGGCTCCCGAGCTACCCCGCCATCCCCCTCCCAGAGGCTGGTGCAGATCAGGCAGCGAAAGAAAAGGAAACGGGATGAGATGGTCTCAGAACTTATGGTCTGTTCCCGAACCGAGGCGGCACAGCAGACCCAGTGGAGGGAGAACATGTCGCAATACCAGCGATCACACAGCGAACGGGAGGACAGGTGGTGGCAGGAAGACCAGCAGGCGACTCAAACACTGCTTGGACTCATGAGGGAGCAAACGGACATGCTCCGGCGCCTTGTAGATGTTCTGCAGGACCGGAGGCTGGAGGACAGAGCGCCGCTGCAGTCTATCTGTAACTGCCCTCCCCCGCCCCAAAGTCCCATCCCCCCTTCACCCAAAGTCACAAGAAGGAGGGGCGGCAGGGGCTGTGAAAACAGTCACTCCACCCCTGCAGACTGCTCAAGTAGCAGAAGGCTCTCATTTCCAAAGATTTGATACGTCCTTTCCTTCCCTCCAACTGAACCTCACCCAAGCCCGCCCGTCCCAGTTTCATCCCACAATTGTGTAGTTGTTAATAAAAAATACGTTGGTGTTAATAACTGTTTCTGTCATGTTCTTTTAGAGGACAGTGTCTTTGAAGGGGGGGGGAAGGGGGTTGGTAACTGGAGAGGACAGTCACCTTTACCAGGGTACAGACACGTTGGCCGGTCCAGCAGAAGGTCACACACACATTGCCGTCAGTAGGCACCCTGGTCAGTCTTGGAGGTGGTTGTCATGTTCTGTGTGGGGTGGCTATGTGAGTTTGTAGCGGGGCAGGGCGGTTATAGATCTTATGCAGCGGTCCGTAGCCTGGATGACAGAGCCACGCAACATGGGATCTGTAACCGCCCTCCCCCGCCACAAAGTCACAAAGCCCCCACACACAGAGTCCCGAAAAGGAGGGGTGGCATGCTCTATTGAAACAACCAGTCCACCACTGTGGACCGCTCTAGGAGCAGGAGCCTGTCATTCCACGAGTTTAGAAGCGTCCTTTCCATCACTCCACCCGCACCCCACCACAGTCTGCGTCCCAGTTTCAAACCTTTAAGGAGAACTCATTAATAAAGAAGACGGTTTTAATGAACAACGTTGCATTTATTTTATTTTTAAAGGTGTGTTGGAAGGGGGGGAAGGGGGTTGGTAATTGTAGAGGATAGTCAACATTAACCGGGTAAAGAAATGGGGGAAGGTTCCGCTTCTGTTTAAACAAACGTAATAGTCACAGGTTACCCTGCTCACTCTGGAAGCTAGCTTTCAAAGCTTCACAGATGCACAGCGCGTCCCGCTGGGCTCTTCTAATTGCCCATGTGTCTGGCCGGGCGTAATCAGCAGCCAGGCGATTTGCCTCAACCTCCCACCCCCTTGCTCTCCCCCTTGCTCTCACAGAGATTGTGGAGCACACAGCAAGCTGCAATAACAATGGGGATATTGGTTTCGCTAAGATCAGAGCGAGTCAGTAAGCTTCTCCATTTCCCCTTCAGACGTCCAAAAGCACACTCCACCACCATTCTGCACTTGCTCAACCGGTAGTTGAAGAGCTCCTTTTCACTGTCCAGGGTGCCTGTATACGGCTTCATGAGCCAGGGCATTAGCGGGTAGGCTGGGTCCCCAAGGATCACTATAGGCATCTCCACATCCCCAATACTTATTTTGTGGTCCGGGAACTAAATACCTTCCTGCAGCCATCTAAACAGACCAGAGCTCCTGAAAACGTGAGTGTCATGAACCTTGCCCGGCCATCGGACGTTAATGTTGGTAAAACTTCCCTTATGGTCCACCAGTGCTTGCAGCACCATTGAAAAGTAGCCCTTTCGGTTAATGTACTGGCTGCCCTGGTGGTACGGTCCCAGGATAGGGATGTGAGTACCATCAATAGCCCCACCGCAGTTTGGGAATCCCATCGCAGCAAAGCCATCTATGATCACCTGCACGTTTGCTAGGGTCACTACCTTTGAGAGCAGTAGCTCAACGATTGCGTTGGCTATTTGCATCACAGCAACCCCCACGGTAGATTTGCCCACTCCAAATTGATTCGCGACTGACCGGTAGCTGTCTGGCGTTGCAAGCTTCCAGAAGGCTATGGCCACTCACTTCTGAACAGTCAGGGCTGCTCGCATCCGGGTGTCCTGGCGCTTCAGGGCAGGGGATAGCAACTCACAAATTTCCAGGAAAGTGCTCTTACGCATCCGAAAGTTTCGCAGCCACTGTGATTGATCCCAGACCTGCAGCACTATGCGGTCCCACCAGTTCGTGCTTATTTCCCGGGCCCAGAACCACCGTTCCACAGCATCAACATGACCCACTGCCACTATGATGTCCATGGCGCGGGGTCCCGTGCTTTGTGAGAGGTCTGTGCCCCTCTCAGATTTAATGTCCTTACCACGCTGCCGTAGCCTCCTCACCCGATTTCTCAGCATCTGCCTCTGAAAAAGGTGGACAACAGCCATAACTGCAGCGATGATCGCAGCGGGCTCCAGGCTCGCGGTGCTGTGGCGTCCACGCTGTCAATCACCAGAAAAGGGCGCGCACTGATTGCCCACCGGCGCTTTCACGGAGGGAGGGCGGGAGTGAGGGTTGAATGACGACAATTACCCAAAACAACCCTCGACACATTTTTTGCCCCAGCAGGCATTGGGGGCTCATCCCAGAATTCCAATGGGCAGCGGGGACTGCAGGAACTGTGGGATAGCTACCCACAGTGCACCGCTTGCAATGTCGACGCTTGCCCCATTACTGTGGACTCACAAAGTCAAATTACTGTCCTTAGTGTGGATACACACGTTTGACTTTGTAATATCGATTCCACAAATTCGGTTTAGGTACAATCGAACTACTCTCGTAGTGTAGACATACCCTTAGATTTGAAAGTGTGGGTGGGTCTTAAAGCCTGCTCCTGACACATCTTGCGGAGTGGCTATACCCTGATCTCATCTCTATTGATTTTCATTCCTGCAGCATGCCCCATCTGCAATTCATGATAGTGGATGTTATTTTCTGAAATGTTTTGAGCAGGAGGTTGGACCTCCTGAGGTCTCTTCCAACCCTAATCTTCTATGATTCTATGACATCAGAGGATCTTATCTTTTGAACATTTATTTTTGCTAATATTTTTCTTGATAGGGCATCAATGTCTTCAACTGTTGTCCTTCCAACCTGAGTTTCTGATCTTTCAATTTTGGCTAGGTAACCTTACTTCCGTATACACCATGTGATGGAATCCATTGAAAAGTCAATTTATTGCCTCACTTTCCAATCCTCTGAGCCTTCTTATGAATTGCATTGTTGTTAGTGTTCTTGTTCCTTCTAAAGGAACTGAGGCTCCCCGCCTGCAAGTCAACAAACATCACAACTTCCACCTCTTTTTCTGTTTATTTCTTGCAGTGCAATAAAAATAGCTTTCAGCTTTGCCCTATCATTTGAGCTGATAGAGCATTAGTTCAAGTTATTTCTTGTTCTTTCTCCATTAGGCACCTGGATGGATGAAGACACCACAACCACCATTCTTGAAGGATTTGTGTGATGAACCATCCGTGTACACATGCATTTGTTTGCCTTGTGACTGATGTTGTTGAATGGTCTTTTCTACAGTTTTCCTTAATGTGGCCAGGTGGATGTGTTCCTTTAACCAACATTCCAAAAGGCAGAGACATTTACTAAAGCACATAGGTTCATGTGGAGGAATTACTGAGCATTCACACTTCTTCACCCACTCTTATCATCAAATGCTTCCATTTCTTTAGTACCCTTTACACATTTTTTGTGATTGTTTCAACCTTGATTTGATTATCCAATTTCTGGTCAGACCTAAACAGTGATGACATTGAGGTAGGGAATGAAGATGATTTCATTCCCTACCTCATTAGCTGTTATTAGCTAAATTAGCTGTTCTTTTCTATGATTCCTGAGAGGTTGAATATAAAACTCTTGTTCACAAGTTGCTGTTGGAGTGTATCTTATAACTCCAATGATCATGTGGGCTGAAAATGACTACACAATATTGATCTTAGAAAGATTACTGGGAGCAGTATATGACCAGACAGGTTAGGCATATTCAAGTATGAGGGGGAGGGATAGCTCAGTGGTTTGAGCATTGGCCTGTTAAACCCAAGGTTCTGAGTTCAATCCTTGAGGGGGCCATTTAGGGATCTGGGGCAAAAATCTGTCAGGGGACAGTACTTGGTCCTGCTAGTGAAGGCAGGGGACTGGACTCGATGACCTTTCAAGGTCGTTCCGGTTCTAGGAGATTGGCATATCTCCATTTAAAAAAAAAAGTATTGGACAAACTATGCAATATGTTGTTTTTGGTGTTCTAACAAATGAACCCCAATTGGTACCAGCAATACATCGTAGAAGATTCAAACACTTTTTTGTTTTGGTTCCCGTCTTTCTGACTTGTGATCCAAACCTTTGTTCTATGTCCAAGGTAATTCCAAAGTATATCAGGTTCCTCGCTGATTTTGCTTGATTCAGATGGAATTTATGCTCCTTTGCTCACCTAGTTACAATTTCCAAGTCCTCATTCAATTCATTCTCCAGTACATCCATTTCATGGCCTGTGATATGAAGTGCAATATAATCTGCATCATGTATACAGATGACTTCAAGACGCCTGAATGTTCAGAGGAATACAGCAGTGTGGTGGGGCAAGTGTCCCATCCCCCTGCAAGAGTGGGCTAAGACAGGCCAGAGAGGCTGCACAAGGAGGCAGCCAATCAGCGAGGGCCTGTTAGAGAGCCAATCAGGGCTGAGCAGGAGGTGGCAAATCAGAGCAGGGCTCAGCCCTATATAAAGTCTGCCATGGGGAAGGTCAGTCTCCAGAGCTGGGAGACTAGCACCGTGGACAGCACAGTGCTGGACAGGCTTGGGGAGCACAAGGGAGCTCTAGCCCGTAGCCTGCCAGGCTGCAGGCCCTGAAGGGAAGGGCCTAGCGGGTGCAAGGGGCCATAGGGGAAGTGGCCCAGGGAAGTGGACAGATGAGGGGAGAGAAGGACAACAGCGAGGCTGCCTCCAGAGGGTCCCTGGGCCGGGAGTGGAGGGTGGGCCTGGGTCTCCCTCTTCCCCCTTTCAGTATACCCAGCCACCGGCTGTGGGGGCGGCCATCACAGACTACGCCAGATCCCTGACAGGAGGGATTAGACTTTGGGGGTGTGGTTGGACATGGTAGCTGGGGTGCAGAGAGACTGCTGATCACCCCCCCCTCCACACCCTGGAAGGGTGTGTGGATGGACTAAGGGGCACTGCCGGAGGGCAGTGGTCCTGAAGAGGACACCGCGAGCTGGAGAGCGATGCGGGCTCAGACGCCAACCAAGGGCGAGACAACTGGCGGGACACCACCAGGAGAGGGCGCTGCACTGGACTGAGCTAATTTCCGGAGACAACCAGCAGGAGGCGCTGGGTGGTGAGTCCCGACCCCATCACAAGCAGAAAAAGAAGAGGACTTAAGACTGAACCTTGAGGCACTCCCATTTTCTGTGGCCTTGTCTTTGAAATAGTACCATTCAGCCTTACTGCTTTTTTTCCGATACTATAGGACAGTGGTTCTCAAACTGTGGGTTGGGACCCCAAAGTGGGTCGCAACCTCATTTTAATGGGGTTGTCAGGGATGGCTTAGACTTGCTGGTGCCCAGGGCTGAAGCCCAAGCTCCACTACCCGGGACCAAAACCAAAGCCCGAGGGCTTCAGCCCTGGGTGGCAGGGCTCAGGTTACAGCCCCCCTGCTTCGGGGTGAAGCCCTTGGGCTTCAGTTTTGGCCTCCCACCCAGAGCAGTGGGGTTTGGGCTTTGCTCCCCACCCCCACAGGGCAGTAGGGCTTGGGCAGTCTCAGGCTTCTGTCCCCCCTCCTGGGGTCGTGTTGTAATTTTTGTTGTCAGAAGCGGAGTCACAGTGCAATGAAGTTTGAGAACCACTGCATAGGAAATCTCTTATTGAGAGGTACATTTTACCATAGATTTCTGTTTCACTGAGTTTCACTAGAAGCTTATCATGCCGAAGTCTGTCATATGCTATCCTGGGATCCAAAAAGACTCCTATTTGTGACTCTAGTGGCTTTTTTTTAAAAATCATCAATAATAGGCTGACAGAAGGCAACCACTATGTCCACAAATGAATGCAAGGGCCTATATGCCATTTGGGTAGGTTCTATATTCCCTTCCTTTAAAAGTCACCATAAAAGCTTTCATTGTACCACTCTTTTCATTCTTATGAAAAGTTGATTTGTTAAAGATACAGGCCAATAGCTGCCTGGAGAAGTGGGATCCTTGCCAGTCTTAAAAGACAATCAGGTTCTTGATTGAATAACAAAGACTGAGATTAAGTGATTTGCAGTACTGAATGCATGCACAATTAAATCTAACAACAATATTGGATATTACAAAGACACAGTGCTTCTAGATAGATGACTTAATAGAAGAATCATTCAAGTAAATAATGGAAGCAACACCTCAGAAGGGTACAAACGTGGACTGAAAAAACAAGATGCCTTTTCAACAAGCAATCAGACTATGGTCATCAAGAACAAGATATTGGGGAACACTAGGGGAACAAATCTGTGATCTAGTGTCTGAGTCTTATTGCAAATAAAAGCAGAACTATAGACCACAACATTTAGAAACTAAGAAGGAGCAATGATATCCTTAATTGCTAGTTCCATTGTATTATCACATTTAGTGATTGACCATCAACAAGTTCATAGGTTTCATTAATTTCACTTCTGCTGGACAACTAGTTGGCAATGGTCACAAAACTGCTTTCTACCATCTACGACTAATCAAAAGACTATGCCCTTTCTTATCAAACATGCTCTGGTCATAGTGATCCACATCTTGATGACCTTCAAGCTAAACTATTGCAACTCACCACATGAAATAAATTCTTTAAACATTTTTTTTAAAAGGTCAGCTAGTCCAGAATGCAGCAGTCCATTCTCCTCATTAACACTAACTGCCAAGAACACATCACTCCAGTGCTCTGCTCAATACACTGATTCTCCATAGAATACAGAGTCAAATTTAAGGTCTCGGTACTAACCTGCAAGACTATCCATGAAACTTACCCAGGATCTCTCAAAGAGCGCCCTTCTCATTATGTTGATGACCTCTCCCAACAGCTGCGGTCAATCTCCAGGGTGAGGCTCCTCAGAAGAGGAGACTGAGCTTTCTTGGCAAACAGAACATAGGATATGGAACTCATTAGAAGAGGAGATTATAATGACCACAAACCTCACAGCTTTCTAAGCAAAGTGAAAAAATCACTCACCTCAGCTCTCTGAAAGACACAAATCAAAACAAAGGAGGAGGAGGAACAGGAACAAGATGAAAGAGGCAAAGGCAAGAAGGAAGAGTGAAAGAGAAAAGGTACAGGAGGAGAGAACAAGAGAAGGAGAAAATTAAAATTATTGGATTGTTATGAGTTTATTGAGAGGTGCTCTGAGACCCCACAAATGGGCACCATTTGATGAGCATGATAGATGCCAAACATTGCGTAAGATCACTTGGACTTTGATGGGCTGTAGAATTGGTGTGAGAACCTTAAGAGATCATGTATCAGAGGGGTAGCCGTGTTATAATCTTGCATATTCTCACCAGCAACTACACACCGCACCATAATAACTCTAACTCAGGAACCAATCCATGCAACAAACCTCGATGCCAACTCTGCCCACATATCTACACCAGGGACACCATCACATGACCTAACCAGATCAGCCACACCATCACCGGTTCATTCACCTGCACATCCACCAATGTAATATACGCCATCATGTGCCAGCAATGCCCCTCTGCTATGTACATCGGCCAAACTGGACAGTCCTTATGCAAAAGGATAAACACACACAGATCAGATATTAGGAATGGCAATATACAAAAACCTGTAGGAGAACACTTCAATCTCCCTGGACACACAATAGCAGATTTAAAGGTAGCCATCCTGCAGCAAAAAAAACTTCAGGACCAGACTTCAAAGAGAAACTGCTGAGCTTCAGTTCATTTCCAAATTTGACATCAGCAGCTCAGCATTAAAAAAAAGACTATGAATGGCTAGCCAACTACAAAAGCAGTTTCTCCTCCCTTGGTGTTCACACCTCAACTGCTAAAAGAGGGCCTCATCCTCCCTGATTGAACTAACCTCCTTATCTCTAGCCTGACTCTTCCCTGCATATTTATACCTGCCTCTGGACATTTCCACTGCTTGCATCTGACGAAGTTGGTATTCACCCACGAAAGCTTATGCTCCAATATGTCTGTTAGTCTATAAGGTGCCACAGGACTCTTTGTCGCTTAAGAGATCATGTTTCCTTGGGAGTTTTCGGTTAAGGATGGAAATACCATAAAAACTGTTTTCCTTATAAGTTCGCACTTCTGCCTATATTCCAAGCCAGAATCCAGGAGCACAGAGCCATGTAAATATGGAGTACAAAATAATAAACAGAGTTTCTTAAATCCTAATACCACACAAAAGTATTATGGTGAGCTTATTTGTGTGAGTGTGTGAATATTTAAAGCAATGGATTCTTATTCTTTTTTGCTTATAAATCTGGCATGTGTGAAATGTGCTCGAATGCCAGCTATAGACACCAAAGCCATCTGTTTATCCACTGAACGACATGTTTTGGGAGGACTGGTAAAAAATTCAACCAGTCTCGTGCTAGATGAAAAAGTAGTTCAGTTTCCAGGCCCCAAAAATATTATTGTAAGACTGTTGTGTTTGTGTCTACTGCATAAAATAATTGTTTAGAATTATTGATGAGGACTTCAAAAATTTCTGGTAAGGGCTTCCACAAACCTTTAACTTTAGTTAACACTGTTAAATAACATTTCTTGATTTTGCTCATATTAAAAATCAGAGAATGTGGACGTACCTAATACAGCTCAGGCCAATCTAGATAGCAATAGCTGGTGATTACCAGATCAAAGGCCTTAGTTAAATCAATAAAGATAGCTCCTGTACATTGATTACCATCCTATGCTATAAAATATAATTGCTTACCTTGAGAAGAGCAGTGTGAGTGAAATGAACAGGTCAAAGCAGGTCAATAATTATTTAAATTAAACTTACATCTTCCTTTATCCAATGGACTAACTCCAGTACAACCCCAAATGGTGGTAATTTACCAGTTTAAAGAGACATATTAACATGTCAGCAAAGGGTTTAGCAGTAATTGGGTCAGCAATTTTAAGAAGTCAAGGTTCCAGGTTGTCAGCTTCTCCATTTATGTTCTCAATTAATCTTAAGGTAATATGGATCTTAGGTCAGTAAGCACAGTTCTAACAAACTTCAAACAAACATCATTGTGGGTGTAGATAGGTGGCATAAGACTAATTTTACAGTACTTCAGAAAATTCTATCCTAACTTTCTAGGGGTTTTTTATGATAAAAAGATTATTTATGTCATGATCAAAATAAAATTGCAGTGATCAATAAATCCTCAAATAATTTGGGATATGACATTTCTGCCATCCAACTTAAATTGCTATTATACAAACAACATTGCTTGGCAGAGCTTATGTTTTCATTCTAATGGTTATGATAATAGTAGCACTCTGAATTCACAGTTATTACTCCGCATTGTTATCTAAGGTAACAATAATTTTGTCAGTGTACATTTAGACTCAGAAATGGTGTATCAATTCCAATGCATTTCACAGACAGCATGAGTAACTTGAAAGGAGATGAGAATTCAGAAACAAAAATGTATGTGATGTTATTTCATTTTGAAAATGTCTATATACTTGAATGGCAATTATTTGTGGAGGCTTGTATTTATTTTCATTGCTTGAAAATGCAGCCTGGTGTGGTACGATAACTGAAGCAATCAGGTAACACTTCAAAAGCTGAGATCTGAAAACCCTAATCATGAGTATCTATTAAAATAAATGTTCTATTTTTACCTTAAGTTCAGCCTAGCAAAAACACCATGCTTACCAAAAAAAAATATTAACAGGCTATTTGTTGAGATAGCATGTCATTCTTGTTGTCAAAAACATTATTTTGTTCTTGTTTTCTGAGGTACCTATCAAGAGGTATAGCTTTATTATAATATTTGAATAATTTGTGTACAGATAATAGCTAATAGGGATTTAGTCAAATTAAAATGCAGCAATTTATGCCGAGTTGGAGGGTATGTTCATTTATTAAAAAGCTTCCTGATACTCAGAGATATAGAAGGAACTTCCCCACTGTGGATTATTATATGACAAGGAGAGGTTATTTATCTTGTACAGAAACTGGAGGCTGAGATGTTTGTCCCTGTGGGTGTTCCATTTCAGGTGAACATGTGCCCCATGCACCTTTGATTGGAGAGTCTTGGTAGTAGTTTGGTCTATACATGTACTCTAGACCTCCTCATGTCCCGTACCAAAGATATATTTAGCCACACAAGTAAATTGCCATCAGTTCTTTCTCTACTGCAATGTCTCGTGAGACAAGAGTTGGAATCAGGGAGGAAGGCGAGTGGGTAGTGAAGCTCTGAGAGGGACAAACATCTTGAAGAACTTCAGTTACTGTACAAGGTAAGCAACTGCTCCCCCTTCTTAGAGTAATATTCCTATGGGTGCTCCACTTGAGGTGACAACCAAGCAGTACCCCTTCATGGAGGTGAAAGCTTCAGAGTGGAGTATAAGACTAATGACAGAACTGCAGTCCCAAGAGCCATGCCTCCTCTGGAGGCATGTACTAGAGTGCAACATTTGGAAACGGTATGAATGGAAGTTCAAGCAACAGCTCTGCAAATTTCTGCAATTTGTCATTTTTTTAATTTTATGTATAGCACTTTCTGTTGATGATGGCAGCAAATGGTCCACTTCATGAAAGTAGACAGATCCTGTAGAATGGGCTATTATTTTAGGAGTGGCTGAATATTAACAGCCTCATACTAAGAGAGGAAACACCTGGAAACTCACTTTGAAAGTATTTTGGTCAGAACAGTGGAACCTTTAGACCTGTCCACAAAAGAAAGTTGGGGAGACTTTCTGAACAGGACTACAAGTGGAAACTAGACAATCATCAGACTTTTTTTTAACATGAGGTTTCTCAGAAGTGGACCTTTTTGCTGCCTCCATAAACAGAAAGCACACAAAAAATGTATTTGACTAAATCCCTATTAGCTATTATGTATACACAAATTACCTGATGTTATAATGTCCAATATCCATTGGTTGAACACATTCTGTTGTCATGAAGGTTGAAAGCAGGAGAGTCAGTTTCCAAAAGGTAGGAGGAGGCGTATAGAGTAACGCAACAGTAGATTCTGATGATGGGACTATTCTGAACCGTCAATCAAACATCAAAATTGATGTCTCTGTGATGAGGAAATGTGGGTGGCAGTGGTGGATATGGTAGACTGCTTTCTTTTCTGAAACCTCGGTCTTATTTTGGCTGGTTCAGCAGACCTATGGAAGTTAGAGAATTGGCCTGTCCTGGATCTCTGAGCCATCTGCAATATACATTTTTCTGTTTGCACGTGAATAAATCCCCAGAGACCAGAGTGTGCACTCGAGTCCTTAATGGTGTGCAAGGACCCACCAATTCACTTGATGAAGAGCTTAAGACCATCACAAGGAAGGTCTTCTACTATGTCTTGGACCTCACTGGGGAATCCTGAGGATTGCAGCCAAGATGCTTGACGTATGATAACAGCTGTAAAAACAGTGTAGGCTGCCATCTAGGGAAGCTTGTAACTAGGTTATTGTTAGGAGCTGTCCCTCCCCAATGAAATTGTTCCGAATGTTAAAACAAATACATTAAATTTGCTGTAGTTCATGTGATTATACTTTGCAATCAGTGTCTGGTAATTCACAATGCTAAGCTGCAGCATTGAGGAGGAATAACCCTTGTGACCAAAGAATTATAAACATTTTTGGTATTTCTGGTAAAGTGTTTTTGAATTATGTTGCCTGATACTCTTGTAGATGGCATGAACAACCAAAGAACCAGGAGAAGGATGGGTAAATAAAAATTCAGAGTTTTTTGTTGGAACATAATACTTTTTGTCTAATCTTTCACATGCAGGCAGTATGGTGACTTAGAGCTGGCAGATGGTCTTAACGGGTTCAAGTAGAGCTCATTCACCTGCAAGGCCAGTTGACCAGAAGCTGTCATGGGAAGAATGTCTAAAAGGTTTTGCTGAGATTCCTAAACCTCCTCTAAGGGGATCTGGAACAATTCAACAATCTTTTTCATAAGGTCCTAAAATAGTTTAAAATTATCAGAAGGTGGGGGAGGCATCAGAGCCTCAAATGGTGACAATGAGGAGATATTAAATTTTTGTTTCACTTCTTCATCAGCTCTAGCTTCTTGTTCCTTGAAAGACTCAGTGATGATCTGTACCCGTGTTCACCCCTTTCACGGGATGATCAATTTTGTACAAAGAATGCCGTGTGAGGTGTCATTTCAAAAACTCATAATTTGATGATCATTATTATCCTGGTAAAATGTGTGACAACATTGTATATAAAGTTATAAGATTCCTCTGCGTGGTAGTACTCAGACATGTTCAAAGTCTAGAGAGCAGTCAGAAACCAGTTCCTCAGAGACAAAAGGCAAGCTGATGCGTAAAGCCAGGTGTCAATGAAATCAAATAGACCATCATCTGGTTAAATGCCACTCTTTGGCAGGAAAGTGTGTGTGGGCGAAAAATCTACATCTTGACAAAGAAACAGCTTGGGGTTCCTGTCCACACAGACTTTCTGTCTCCTGAACCCCAGCTGGAGATGCTTCTCGAAGAAAGAGCTATCAGAAGGGAGAGCAGATACCCCAAATTATTCCTCCATTTCTCTCTGCCCATAGCATCCACAACACTTGAAGAACAAAGGAAACAGCTTTGGACTGGGGAGGTATCCTGACTGAAATACTGAGCTAACGAACAGGGGAATGCAAACAGGGGACTTTAAGAGGGAAAGAAGGTGATCTTCCTGTTGAACGAACAAGGTGTGAGTGAGCTTGTTTGGCTATTTGGTTTTTGGCTGTTTGTATTTTTCTCTCTCTTTCAGGTTATTTAAAATTACCGGCTCAGCTGGGATTGTGTGTTTGGTGACTGTTTGCGCCTTTGTTCCCTGGATCATCCTTGATCAGCCTCAATCAGCCTTGTGATCATTCTCCCCTGTGTGATTAATGAGGGGATAGGATTGATCTAGGTGAGAAGGCCTTAAAAGCCAGAGGCTAAGCGACCAAGGGGAGCTAGCAAAAGAGGGAGTCAATATAATCGCTATGGTTGGGAAAGGGCTGCATCACCAGTGCCAACTCTGCTCCTGTCTCCTCCAGCTGCACTTGTATCCAGATAACCTGACCATGGATGCCTCTACTCAGAACCTGGTGTGGATTTGCAGAGACTGTGGCGTGAATTTCCCACTCTCAGAAAGCCAGACCGGGGGAGGGGAGGAGGAGACGACCGTCCAGTGTGAAAGGTGTCTGCTGGTGGAATCTCTCAGGAAGCAGGTGGAAGAGTTACAGGAGTAGGTGGCTCGAGGAATGCCCATGAGGATATTCATATGCCCATTGAGCATATTCATATGGAGATGTCCAAAGCTGAGGAAGCGATCCAGCTAGAGAGGACTGCTTTCATGCGACCTAGGTAGGAGGAAGGAGTGCATCACAGAGAGGACACTGGCTGCTAGTTACTTCTGGCAGCAGACAGTGCTCCATCCTTATTCCCAACCCACCCACGATAGTGATGAAGAACTGCTACTTTGCCCTGGCAATGAGGAATCAGCCCCAAAAGGTGGACAAGACGCCAAGTATCCCCCGCCCTCAGGCTGGGAAGATTGCAGCCACCACTGCCAGGAGGAAATGTAGGGGAGTGGTGGTTGGTGACTCTCTGAGGGGGACAGAGGCACCTATCTTTTGTCCTGATGGGAGGTATGCTTCCTGTCAGAGGCCCATATCCTAGATGTTATGGAGGAATTGTCGAGGATCATCCAGCCCTCTGACTACTACCCCAGGCTACTCACCCCATGTGGGCACTAGTGATTCTGTGAGGTATGAGTCTGAGCAGATCAGAAGTGACTAGAGGGCTTTGGGAGTAAGGGTCCAGGAGTTGGGGTTGCAGGTGGTGTTTTCTTTGATCTTTCCAGTCAGGTAGGAGCCCAGGAACAGACAGATGCACTCTGGAGGTGAATACTTAGCTGTGAAGATGGTGTCACCAGAAAGGCTTTGGCTTCCTTGACCATGGCATGCTGTTCTGGGAAGGACTGCTAAGCAGAGCTGGAGTCCACTTATCGAGGAAAGGGAAGAGCATACTTGGATACAGACTGGCTAACCTAGTGAGAAGGGCTTAACACTAGGTTCGACGGGCTGAGGTGACAAAAGCCCACAGGGAAGTCCAAAACATGGAGACCTAGGAGAAGGGTCAGAATCAGGGTGGAGCATGGGCCGTTATAGCAGGGATAAGGGAGAGAGAAAAAGAGAGAACATAGGGAGGAAATCAAATCAGTATCTTAGATAACTGTATATTAATGTGAGAAGTATGGGGAATAAGCAGGAAGAATTTGAAATGCTAATTAATAAACACAATTATGACACAGTTGGCATCACAGGTTGGTGGGATAATATGCATGACTGGAAGGGAACACCTTGCTCAGGAAGGACAGGTAGGGAAAAAGGGAGGAGGTATTGCCTTACATATTAAAAATCTATACACTTGAACTGAGATTGAGATGGAAATAGGAAACAGACTTGCTGAAAGTCTCTGGGTAAGGATAAAAGCGGTAAAAAACAAGGGTGATGTCATAGTAGGGATCTACTACAGATCACCTAACCAGGAAGAAGAGGTGGATGAGGCTTTTCTTAAACAACTAACAAAATCATCCAAAGCACAGGACTTGGTGGTGGAAAAATAATATAGCAGGGCACAGATTATCCAACAGTTCTTGGAATGTATTGGAGAAAATTTTGTATTTCAAAAGGTGGAAAAAGCTACCAGGGAAAGGCTGTTCTAGATTTGATTTCGACAAATAGGGAAGAAATGGTTGAGAATTTGAAAGTGGAAGGCAGCTTAGGTGAAAGTGATCATGAAATGATAGAGTTCATGGTTCTAAGGAACAGTAGGAGGAAAACAGCACAATATAGATAACGGATTTCAAGAAGGGAAACTTTAGCAAACTCAGGGAGTTGACAGGTAAGATCCCTTGAAAATCAAGTCTAAGAGGAAAAACAGTACAAGAGAGTTGGCAGTTTTTCGAAAAGACATTATTAAGGGCACAAGAGAAAACTATCCAACTATGTAGGAAAGATAGAAAGTATGTCAAGAGACCATCCTGTCTTAACCAGGAGATCTTCAATGTTCTGAAACTCAAAAAAAGAGTCCTACACAAAGTGGAAACTAGGTCAAATTACAAAGGATGAATATGAACAAATAACACAAGTACATAGCGACAAAATTAGAAAAGCCAAGGCACAAAACAAGATTAAATTAGCTAGAGACATAAAGGATAACAAGAACACATTCTAGAAATACATTAGAAGCAAGAGGAAGACTAAGAACAGGGTAGTCCTGTTACTCAATGAGGAGGGAAAAACAATAACAGAAAATATGGAAATGGTAGAAGTGATATATGACTTTCTTGTTTAAGTTTTTACCAAAAAGGTCAGTAGCAATTGCATGTCTAACACAATGAATGTCAGTGATAATGCAGTAGGATCAGAGGCTAAAATAGGGAAAGAACAAGTTAAAAATTACTTAAACAAGTTAGATGTCTTCAAGTCACCAGGGCCTGATAAAATACATCCTAGAATACTCAAGGAGCTGACTGAGGAGGTATCTGAGCCATTAGCAATTATCTTCGAAAAGTCATGGAAGACAGGAGAGATCTAATAAAAGGGAAATAAGGACAACCTGGGAAATTACAGACCAGTCATCTTAACTTCAGTACCCAGAAAGATAAAGGAGCAAATAATTAAGCAATCAATTTGCAAGCACCTAGAGTAACAGTCAGCATGGATTTGTCATGAACAAATCATGTCAAACCAACCAACAGCTTTCCTTGATGGGATAACAAGCCTTGTGGATGGGGGGAAGCAGTAGATGTGGTACATCTTGACTTTAGTAAGGCTTTTGATACAGTCTCACGCGGATTAAATTCAATAAGGACAAATGCAAAGTACTCCACTTAGGAAGAAACAATCAGTTGCACACATACAAAATGGGAAATGACTGGCTAAGAAGGAATATTGCAAAAAGAGATCTGGGGATCATAGTGGATCACAAGCTAAATGTAAGTCAACAGTGTAACACTGTTTCAAAAAAGCAAACATCATTCTGGGATGCATTAGCAGGAGTGTTGTAAGCATGACATGAGAAGTAATTCTTCCGCTCTACTCTGTGCTGATTAGGCCTCAACTGGGGCCTAAATAAAATATAGGGCCATACACTGAATAAGGACAATAAAAAGAAATAGCTACCCATTCAGTGAGCATGGTCCTTCCTCTGCACTGAATGAGGCACAGCTCATGTATAAAAAAATAGCATGTCATTATATTATGTCACTATATAAAAATTAGGATATAGTATATGCAAAATGTGTCTAAATTAAGGTTGCACGGGCAACATTATTCCGGCATTTCATAACTTAAGTGTTTTATTTTGCAATTTTAATGTTTTTTTAACATAGGTGGTAGGTTTTGGTTTTTGAATTTGTGTATGTAATATATACAGCAATTTTCCCTACCAAATTATCAGTCTAATCCTGAATGATAGCTTTGACACGATGGCATTGTTCAGTCTATGAGCTGATTGATTTTAGACCTTAGATACTGAATCCTAACAAGCACACATTTTTAATCCTTTAATTTCTTTACTCTGTTAGCAGTCACTCAATTGATAAAGCCCATCAAACTTAGACATGGTATTAATTTGATCTCTCTGGAGGATCAATTAGAAGCTGAAATACATACTGATAATATTCATATGAACATTTCCTAGTGATATTCACAACACAATTATAATCAATGCATGTCTTTCCATAGATGCCTATTCAACACTTTGTTCAGTAGCTCCGTCTGGACCTGTTCTATTCAAAAGTCAAAATCTGGGAACGAGGAAACAACATCTTAAAAGCAGCTCAAAAGCAGACAGCTTTTATACGGATCAGTCAGTAAAATGAAATGTTTTAGCCTCTCAGAACTATGATTACTATATTTCACCATACTGGATAACAATGTAGTGGAACAACATGCTAAATATAGTATGGGACCAAACATGGTCCAGAGATCCATGTGAAAACCTCCATGTATGGATCTCCCATTCCATATGGAAAGAATCTCACATGCCTCCATAGCATCATTCCTCCCTGCCCCTTGACCTTGTTGAGAGCTCTCCAGAGAGTCCATGGTTTACTGTGGATAGGAGGAAGGGATCACGCCCTCAGCCAGTCCCTCATAACTACTCATGGAAAGATAATATAGCTCCTGGTTGTATATTTTTCCATGTCCTTTCACGCTGTGCTGGGTACCTTCCTGTAAGCTACAGGAGCCCTGTCAGCATGGCTCCAGCTGAGTGACTGAGCAGTTCTGATTAGCACACATTGTGATAGTTAAATGACTGTTTGTTTTATATCTTTTTGGTTGACACTTTGAAGGGGAGGGAGAGGCTGGTGTTTATAAGCCTCCCAGAATTAAGAAAGGTCTTGGAGGATGGCAGCGAGATTAGGGTGTTCCTCACATATTGAATTAGGCCTATCAGTCTTCTCCAAAAAGATGCAACAAATAGCACAACAATACCAGAAACACAAGATAAAAAGGACCTAAGCCAAGACTATTAAAATGTCCTAGTTGTTGCTTTCTGCAAATGTAAAAGCTCAGCTATCTCAGACAAAAGACAGCAGGAAGTTAGTGTCTAGTAAGGCCTAAACTTAGACATAATACCATAGTACCTTAGTAAATGTCTGAGGTCATGCTCCGCCAGTCTACTCCATTCTTACTGAAATGTACAAGAGTCATTTACACATGTCCATAATTACAAAAATATTGAGCATCCTGGATTCTTTGCTAGAGGGCCACCAAATAGAGTTGACTTCAATTATATTCAATCTTGCAGCATTCGTTTTGAAGTTTAGAAAAATCTCTCAGGGTCAGGACAAAATTTAAAGTGGTAACATGGAAAACTTTGAAAAATGCATCTGTTCTACATATTGTTTTTGTCACTGCCTCAACACGGCACTAGTGGGATACAGCAAGGAGAAATAGTAGAAAGGGTGAGATAAGCAGTTATAGGTTTTCCCGTTCTCACAGACAGTGATGAAGTCAGTTACTTAGACGCCGCCATGTGGAGCACTTGCTGCCAAAGTCTGCTTCTGAAGAACAAAATAGACCAAGCCTGTATCAGTTAATGAAGATGTTGATGGAGGACCAGGTAACATCCTTGCAGATTTCTTCTGTGGTGCCCTGTGTCCTACCAAGCTTGTCATGAAGTATGTTGAATGCATTTTGAATCTCTTTGGAGAACAGATTTTTCTGCTGTTGCATATGCTTCAGTAATTCAGCATTTTATCCATCATGCTATAGAAGACTCATATCTTCAAAAAAAGGCATTTCAAATGAAAATATATTAAGACTAAGAAAGATTTCTTGAACTGATCAGTTCTGTTCAGGTATATCTTTGATGGTTTTTCTATCATGTATTTTATGCCACAATTTGTCCTTCTGTTATTGAAGACCGGGACAAATAAAAGGTAAAACAATTTCTTGGGCAGTGTGGATAGTGGTATTCTGTTTTTCTGTGGAAAGATTCAAGAGGGTGGAGGATATGCAACAATTGGGCCTGCAAATTTATCCAAATTGTGAACTGTAAAAAACGTATGTAAAAGTTCACAAGATGTTACAATAATCTGTAACAACAAATATTGATGGGAAAAGTACGAAAGGGAGACAGAGTAACTGAATTAGTCTAAACAAAAAAGGCCATGTTGATATGATTCAAAGAGTGGGTTGAAATTATTCTGGTTAAAAACAGGAGATGTGGACCTGGAAGTTCATGAACCAAAATTGGTATGTTGGCTATTAGCACAAATTAGCAGAGAAAACAATGAGCAGCAACTGGCTGCACATGGGCAGACACCAAGGATCCACATGGGAACAGGGTTCTTTCTGCACAGGATCAGGACCAACATTTATTGCTTTCCGAACTTGTGCTCTTGGAGTTGCTACCTACTCTAAAACTTTTCATGAAAAGACAGGAAAATACATTTTAAACCTTCCAGTGCAGAATGTCACTGAATATCAGCAATAATGTACTTTGGCTCTGGAGTCTTTGAGAGGATAAAAAGAAAAGCAACTGGGTGCCAGAGCCTGAGCTGCATAGCTGACCTATTATGCTACAAGAGGTAAATATGAGAATTCATACACAAGTGGAGAATTGGGGTTTTTCCTGTACTGGCTACAATAAATCTTTTTACAATATAAAAGAAAGAGAAAAAGCAGATGCTTGATGCTGATAGAAAGTATGTCTATGCCTAACAAAAACAGTTCATCTTAGTGAAAATATTACCCCTGTAATGCTGGCGAGGTCAGTGTCAGCTTGGAATATTTGCTGCATAAGTCCCTGTTGTGCATGTTAGAAAATGTTTTAAGATGTTTTGTTCATAAAGCAGCACAGTTCCCTTTGTTGTGTTAGATCGCTCCTTTTTCTTTATATCCATCTCCCCCATCTCCTGATCTTTAGGTTTCTTGGGATTAGTAAGGAAGGAAGGAATGTCTTTTTCCAGATGAAACTGGGAATTCATTTTAAGTGCAAGGACTAAATTCTCGCTAAAATGTGACCCCTGCAACCTTCACGCAAGAGGATCTTTGTCCGACTACTTAGAAGGAATGTGGCATTGCCACTTTAAAAGCTTCTTACAAGAGGTGGGGAAAGGAGGAAAGTTTCTGGGGATGTACAGGAAGGGCAGGAAGCAGTTGGGGCCCGGTCAGGAGAAAAAGTCACTGCACTGTCCTTCCTGCTAACCAGAAGAGTTGGAGGCCCTCTTTTATCAGGATCACATTACCGCAGGGACTCGGTATGGAAGGAATATAGTTATCAGATAAAATGATTTAAAGGAAAGCATCCCTAAGGGAGCTGAGTAAGGGGGGTTGGGGCTTCTGCATTTCATACCGTCGGGAGATTACCTCCTCCCTCCTCTTTGTAACTCCCGTTAAAGGAGGTGAGGAAAAGAGCTTGAAACCCATACCTCTGGAACAGGACCGGCGCTCCCACTAGGAGACCCTAGCCGGTCGCCAGGCTTGGGGGGGCGGCAACTCCCGGCAGCAATTCGGCGGCAATAAAAGTGGCCACCGAAACACCGCCGAGAATGCAGCTTCCCAGGAGCTGCTGCCGCCGGCAGAGGTGAGCTGCTGCGGGTGGGCGGGGCTGGCCGCCGTGGGGGGTAGGGGTGGGGAGCTGCCGCGGGCGGGGAGCCACGGCCCAAGGGGGGGGCGGGCAGCACCGAGCCTGCCGCGGCCCGAGGGCAGGCGGGCAGGCAGCACTGAGCCGTCGCTGCGGGGGGGGGAGCTTCCGTGAGGGGGAGGGCGGCATTAGCTGGGAAGGGGCACAGGGCTGGTGCAAGGAAGTTTCACCTAGGGCGCAAAACTTCCTTGCACCGGCCCTGCTCCGGAACAGTGGGGAACCGATCCCCCTTCATCCTGCACCATGCTATTTGTTGCCCATTACTCCCACATATTTTATGTGAATAAAACTGTGGCCTAATTTACATCACATCCATTGCTTCCTGTCCTTCGCCTGGAGTGGCCAGGCAATGGTTCTGTGACTGGCTATCTGGCAAAAAACTGAAAGAATGTCTCTTCACTGAGACCCCCAAGTTCACGGGGAGGCACAAGACTTTCAGTGGAAGGAAGTAAAATGAAGAGGAAAACATGGGTTAAAATGATTCTTTTGTGAAGACAAGACTGAGTCTGAAGAGAAAACTCAAGGGGCTTGGCATAAGAATCAAACAGAGTCTGAAAACACATAGCACCTCTTGACAGAAATCCCAAATATACTTTTAATGCCATCTTTGTAAAGTGACCATCTGTCCTAGTTTATCATAATATATTCCAGAATTTTCTTCTGGGTTGCTTGAAATATTTTGGGAGGAGCTGGGGGAGGGGGGGGGGGGGAGGGTGGTGTTGTGTTTTGTTTTCCATTTATCAAGGAAATACATGTCCATAATTACACATGTATTTGTTTCTTGTAATAACTACAAAATGTTTGTTCAAGATTTATTGCTGTGCTGAATGGAATTTGCTCTATTGCTCCAATCTCATTTCAGATCACACGTAAAATGTGTTTACTGTTTTTTTCACTGGTTCTAAAAGAATATTTGTCTGCATCACAAAAAACACAACACAGTTTGACATAATTGTCAGTTTCTGCTCAAAGTTACAGTTCCAACTTAAAGCATATCCTCATTTGATATGTGGGTGATTATATAGGTAACTCCCTGTGCCCCACTTAAGATACTAAACAGAAGAATAGCAAAAGTGTTAAAAGTTTTCCATAGGATCACAATCTGACAGACAATGACCATTTTTCTCAGTCATGTTTTATCTCACAGCCTAAATAAAGTACACATTCATTTCCAAATCTCATCTACTTCTGAACTAGAATTGTGTAATGGTGTTTTCCTATGGATCCACATCCAGTAGAGAGTAGAAATGAAATCAACCAGTTTCACTACCCAATATGAATTTTGAACACGTCTCCAGAGGTGGAATAAAGCATCATTAACACATTGCCCAGATAACATAATTCCCCCCACATATATATATTACGTGTGAGCATTCTAATATGACCTTGTGGTTAAGGCACTCAGGATATCTAGGTTCAAATGCTACCTATTGTCTCCCAGTATAAGAAAGAAGGGAAATACAAACTGCCCTATACTGTGGAGTTCCAACCTCAGGTCAAGGGCTTTGGCTTGGCCTGCTAAACTCTCCTGCCCCACCAAGGTTACTTTCTCTTCAATTCATAGACTAAGGGCAGGTCTACACTACCCACCGGATTGGCGGGTAGCGATCAATCTCTCGGGGGTCGATTTATCGCATCTAGTGTAGACGTGATAAATCGATCCCTGAGCGCTCTCCCCATCAACTCCGGAACTCCAGCGGAGTTGACGGGGGAGCAGCAGCGGTTGACTCACTGCCGTGAGGACGCCAAGGTAAGTCGACCTAAGATACATCGACTTCAGCTACGCTATTCCCGTAGCTGAAGTTGCGTATCTTAGGTCGATCCCCTGCCCCAGCATAGACCTGGGCTACTTTCTTTTATCTGTTCCCTAGAAATGACCTTACAGCACAGTAATTTCTTCAACAGTTTGCCCAACTGTAGTTTTTGAATCTTCTCCATTTAGGAAGGACTAAAGTCCTCGCATGATTGAAAACAGACAGTCCCTAAGCCCCTTCCTGGTCCAAAATGAAAAACCAAAAAAAGGTCTTCTGAACAGGACAAAGCCAAAAATACTGGAGAGGCAACTTCCATCTTGTGTGGCAGGTGAGCTGCTCCTAGCAGCCTTAACAATTCTTTATATTCCCTAAACGCTCCAGGTTGGGCTTCATAGAGCCCAGTGAGCCACAGCTGCCCTTGAACTCAATCCATCAATCCCTACCTCCACCGACTAGACCTTAAAGGCTTTCCAGCTCAGCAATGCTCCCAAACATCCAGGGCTCCTGATTGATGCAAACTCTCAGATGCCACAAACGTCCTGTCTGATCACAGGCATGTCCTTTAGGCTGACATTTTCAAAGGCATGCAACAGAGTCAGACACCCAGCTCCTGTTGAACCTAACTCCCTTAGGCACCTTTGAAAATCCCATCCTTAATCTCACTGTGCCTCAGTTCTCCCATCTACAAAATAGGGACAGTACCTTTCCTATCTCACAGGGGCATTGTGAAGATACATTTTTAACGCTTCTGAGGTATTCAGACAGTAGAGTGATGAGGGCTATGGCAGGATGCCATCTTCAAAGAGCACCCTCTCATAGCATGAGGTGTCCCATAAGAACTTCACCATCACTTGCCTCCTGGGTCTCCCAATAACTTTTTTCCAGTCCAGAGTACTTAAAACAATACTCCCCTTCTTGGGAGTCTAATTTATTAAGTCTACAGAAATAGTCTCCATTGGCCCTTCAAGTTGAAAGCCTTTCCCCTGGTCAGAGGTCCCCACATGGGGCTGTGTCCTGCTTCAAGTTGGCTTCTCCAAGATGATCTTTTTAAATTGGCCTCATCTAGTTCTACCTGGACTGGCAGCAAAGTCTTTGAAACAAACAGAACTCCACACCTTCATAACAAAGCCCTTTCTGCAGAGGTGCCTCTGCTGGAGTGCAGTCTTCCCATCATCTTCACCTCTGGAAGAACATGTCAAACCACCTCAGTCTTTTTTCCTCTGGGAGAGGTCAGCAGGTGAGCTGATAGTATCTTTTACATTTTGAGGAAAGAGGCAGATTATATATGCTGCCCTCTTTTCCAAAACTGGTCCTGGTTGACACAGAGAGGGGGGGGGGGGCTTATCCCACCCTACGGTACCAGGCTCCTGGGTCCCAATCCCTTAATGAAGCCCCCACCCCCGACACTATCACCCCAGGACCACTTCTTTTCTCCCAGGAACTGCCCATGCCATTCCCTAGACCTTTGTGTGTACCAGAACTGCAACAGGGGATAGCTAGCTCCAGTCCCCCTACCACTTAATGGGGACAGAGCACCCTGTTCCAAGGCTTACAAGTATCTCTCAGTGTATATAAATCTCAGTGTAATCTCTTCTTCTTCTCAGTCTGTGCTGAGGATACTAATCACTAGCCAAGTTCAGATTCTGTATTAAACATACTGTATATAACAATGAAAAAAAAGGCAAAATCAAAATAAAGCCACTAGCCACTGTAAATACTCCCACTATCAAAGATTTGGAGGCTCATCTCGAGCAGCAAACACATCAGCATCAACAATAACATCTCTGCTGCTCTGACCACTGTTAATTACTTACAGGTATGTTGAGGGGGAAGAAGAAAATCTTAAATCTGATTCTTCAATAAAACTTTGGATGATTGAGGACTTTAAATTAGAGAGACATGAGCAATACTCATTGTAAATATGCCAAACAAAACAACTAATTGGTAACTACATTCTACAGGACAAATTTTTGATGACTGAAAATGCCCCCTCTGTAATCTAGAGTCACCTTCTTTGCAATCACAAATTCCCAGCACAAGTAACTCTCTTAGACTTGTAAGTGAGTTTTAATGCACACTAATGAGTATTTTGGAAGGCCCTTTGAAAAACTGTCCCTAAAGAGTACTTTCTCCAAACAAGACATTTTAAACTGTGACTGACTCCCTCTTCCTAACCAGCCACTAAATCCACATCTGGAAAATTAACAGAGATATCAGAAGTTTTTTCCCCTATTTTCTTTATTACCAAAGAGAATTTTAAACATAAGGACACATTGCTAAAAATGCATTAACAAAAATAGTAGTTTCTAAAGAAGTCTCAGAACCCAGAATCAAGGGAATGTTTTAAAGGAAACATATACGATGACCACTGGCTGCATCAACATCTCTAGGGCAGAAAGGAGTTCCCATCCTTCCACCTTCTGCAGACAGAGATTGCTGGATGTTCTCATAACCATAGTCATGGAAGTCACCTCACTGACCTCCTCCCCAGTTAAGTACGTCTCATGGAACAAAGTGTATTCTGAGCACTTCGGAGACTGCAAAATAATCTAGTGAAACAGTACCTGCAACATTGATATGACATGACCTGAAATAGCATCACCTAAAGCAAAATTACTAACAATTAGTGCACCCGGTAACATTTTGCAGAATATAGAGAATCAGCAGGTAAATTAGGACACGTTTTGTTACCTCCAGGGGAGGGCAGGAGTATTCAAAATAATTCAAATTGCCTCTTCAGTAAATGTCTATTTCCAGGTGCCTTAAACATGCAGCTGTATAGAGGAAAATTCTCCACAGTTGCTTGTGGACAGCTGTGGCAGAAGTGATTTTCTTCTATACCTGACTTCCTCTCTACCTAATGTATACTCAGAGCACATTTTACTGTGCAGCTGGAGGCTTTGGTACAGACAGAAGGATGCTTCTTAGTACAGCCAATGTTTATTGCCCAACTTCTTTTTATAAGATGAATTTGGAAAACTTCCCAGATAATACATCTGCCCCTATTACTTGCCCCTCAGAGTATAAGCATGATCAGGGGAGGAAGTGAAGACTACTACATCTATTAGCAATGAATAAACTGATCTGTCTTGTCTGGAACAGTGAGTATGCACACACACAATATATCTGCTGGCTGGCATGTACAAGTTGGCACACTTTTGTGTCAAAAATGCACACAGCTGTATGCACAGTGAAACCATTCCATCTACAGAATACACTGTATGCCAAATGCCTGACTTCAGCAGTGCACTGTAAGGAAAAGATTTAGGCAAGGAATACGTGGAGAAAACAACTAAAAAGGATTTTTTACGTTCCATACACTTCTTTCTTTTGATGGTCTCATTCTTCACTTTCCCAGCCTCTCCCCCGCTCCCCAGGGATATTTTGGAAGGGGTGCTGAATCCAGATGACTGAATGTACAGCTACCCACATTTTTATTTCTGGATAATTTATTGAGTTGTCAAGATACATGACTTCTACATTTCTGGGTATCATGCTGGCTGATTTAACCTGATCACCAGGCGTTATCTGTAGATGTCTGGACAAATTGCTTACCATATTTCAGTCCCAGCCCATCTCCAGATACTATGACTAATAGCTGATCTCCATAGAAAGATTATAATCCCAAGTGATGATAAATGACATTTATCTGTATCATAAGCAGCCACAAAATGGCAAATTAAAGGGGATTTTATTTTAAAGTCTTCTCCCATCCCTTCTGTCTATACCTTCCAGAGTCCGCTTCAACCATCTGCAGAGAGACTTTCTCCTTCCTCCTAGTCCTCAGTTTCAATAGTACAAACAACCTCGCTGGCTGAACTGCTCCATGGTCAAACAACACTTTGCTTGTAGCACCGAAGTCACGACAACAGAACAGATTATGTTAATGAGCCCAGCTAGCTGTCCCACCCATTGAAGGGAAATGGAACACTCCGGGGCTTTTGAGCACAAATAGAGGGAGATTCAGTGATATCCATCACTCTTTGGCTCTCCTCAGACTAATAGTGGAGAATATCCCCCTTCACTGGAGAGATGGAGCTGACAGCAATAGCCCAATCAGAAAAACTGCACCCTTGATCCCTATGCAGTTTAGACCACAACAGTACAGAGAGACAATGAGATGAGCAAATAAAAGATTTTCACTAAACATGCAGGGGAGGTTACATCTTTTAATAACAGGGGAACAAACATCAAGCAATTTAGATGTTGAGAAGAGTCCACTGGCTGTTGCTATGGGCTTGCTATGCAAGTCAGGGACAACTCCCGTGAATCACCACGGTGATTAAAGCACCTAAAAAGAAAGTCAGCAAAATGAGTGAATAAAAGACTTTTAATTGACACACTAGCATTGAGCAAAGAGATTTGATTCAGCATGTCAAGAGGAAATCAGAGAAAAGTGATCACTTTGGCCTTCATCGTTTTCACCAGATTCAATCGGTACCATGAGCTGGAATCCCAGAAAACATCATCAGCTTGGCCTAGACATTTCCCAAGCAGCTCAACTTTCCATTGATGCCCTGGAAACACACTTGTCTGGTCCACAAAATGAAGGGCATCAGCAGAAGCAGATTATTTCAACAGAGCGCAGCATCTTTCACAGGCTTTCCACCTGAAAAGTTCACTCTCCCAAGCCAGAAGCAAAGACAGAAAGAATGTTGATCATAGGCAGCAGCAACCCAGAAACAGCAGAACTATAGGTACCAGTCAATTTGTCAGATTGGTGAACCCCCCCAATCCCTGCCCCCACCACACACCCAAAATGCTGATGTTCATAGTCACAGATACATTTTGTCCCATCACTCTTAGAATACTAGAGAAATCCAAAACAGGAGCAAGAGAGAGAGAGTTTTTCTACTAGCTCTCACACCACCACTGGGACACGAAATGGTAGCAGAGGAGGAAACACGCTTCAATAGTAAATACACTGCAGAGATCTCACCCCAGAAAAGTAAATACAAACCCAGTTTATACTTCCCATTAAGAAATGTATCATGTCTGCAGCAGAGCTTACCATAGCTCTGTGTCTGAGTCCAAAGGAATAAAAATCCCACATCTGATAAAGTTTTCTACGGGTTCTTTGTGAGAATTTGTAACTTTCAAGTTTCAAGTGAATGCATTCAGTTATAGACTTAGCACAACTGAAGTAGTCTTTACATAGCTAACAATCACACAACACTCAAAGTAAAATCTACAGATCTAGCAATAAAAATGATATAAAAGATAATAAACGGTAAAACAAATGCAGAGTACAATTTAAACATTCTGTAAGTAATTTAAATTCATTTACCTGTAAAGTACGTATTGGCAGGGAGAGCAGAACTAGGGAATTTGTAATAACCATTTCCTGGGAAACGGATTCCTTTCATTACTTCTACCCTCGATATAGCTAAAGATGAATCCATCCTTTCCAGCTGGTAGATGGGAGAAGGCCCATTAAGTTCTTCAGGCTCATTCCAATTTATCTTTAACACTGTGCTGTTTACTCCTTCAAGAAGAGGGGCAGCAAGTTTTCTTGGAGCTATGTGTAGGGGAAAAAAATGTTACCCATGCATAACTGTCCAGACAGCTTGGGACTTAATTTCATACACGCAATATATTGTTTATGAGGGACCCAGTTTCTGGCCAACCAAACAATAAATGCAAATCTCCATGGAACCCCTATACTGTGCTACTATACTAATGGAAGGATTCTTGATGTTAAAAGAAAACCCTAGTCTCAACCTTGTAGGAATGCCTCATTTGATCTTCAAACTTCAGATACAATCATCCACTATTCCATCCCACACAGACCATGAGACATAACTCTTATGGACCCTTAATAATCTGAATCACTTCCCACATAATAGAATTAATGTTCTCTCCTTGATTAGACTCTTAGCCCCCAATCCTGCATTGCTCTCAAGGGGCTCCATGGAGGCGTACTGCCACAGGGTTCTCAACGAAGGGTCGGGGCCTAAGCTCAGAGGAAAATCAAACTTTAGTAGCTTCTTCCTAACTGCATTTTAGCACTCTGGTACATGATAAAACAAGATTTTGACACAAAGTGAACTAATTCTGGTCAACAAAAGCACAACCATTACCCCAGTACTTGTATTGAGGACCTACAACATGGTGATTGCACTCTAGCAAATAACCAGTTTGGCACATCCTCACTGTTTCCATGAAATATTCTTCCTCAAAGCAGATATATAATTTTATGAGCCATTGTCATGTATACAGATAATTCTCCAACTTGAATAAACGTTACTCTCCATCTTTTCTTGCCTAAAAACCAGTGCTCTGTAGGACACTATGAAGCTGATACAAGACTGACACTTTGCAGGTATGACCACGTCACAGAGTTTGATATTATTACTTTAATTTCCCAGTACTGGAACATTCAGCGTGACACCTATTTAATCAAGCCAACTGTGATGATCACTCTACAGTTGAATTATGAAATAAAACTATTGACGTTTTTTAAAAAACACTGTACAGTAAGCCACTGGAGGGCAGCATGACCTGTTTGGATAATGAAATGATGGTCCTACAGGTGTGAGTGGATTGATTCAGCAAAGCAGTGTAACCAGCTATTGTCCACAGCTGATTTGCAGTAGTTCTTTATTAATGGAATCTATATCCATTTTATATTGTTAGTAACCCCTCTGTCTGATAAATAAGGATTTAATAAATGAACCTTCATTATGAGAGACTGGAAGGGAGATATGATGGAAACACTTTCAGGTAAATCGTTTCCATGATGACTATAGGGCACCAAACTCACTTCAGGAATAACATGATCTGGACTGAAATACAGGTCTTCAAAATCTGACAAATTACATCACAACACACCCTTCTATATACTATGAGTTCATTGTATAGACCTTCATTTGGATTGAATTAATGACATCCTTTTAAAGATTCTTGCATTTACAGGACTATTAACATACTTTTTATTTCTCCCATTAACCTGTAGCATGTTGCTATTTCTTTTCCTCCAACTTGATAAATACTGTTCTTGAAGGGATGAAAAAACCCACACCAACCATACTGTGTGTGTTGTAAATTCCTACTTAGACATCATTTATGACTTCACAATCTAATTAGCATCACACTGCTATGTTAGAAATTTACAATGTCAAAATTAAAGTAGTGTGGTGTGAAGTCATAAGCTTTCCCTGCATAAGTAGGGCAGAACACTAATGAATTTCAATATAAATGCAGAGGTTTAAACAGAAAACATGGCTTGACAATCAAAACTTCATCGCTGGAGCTAGGTATACATCAGCATTTTAAATGTGAGTACTGAGGTTGAGCCCTCTGGTTCAACTTACTGATGCTAAAACAAAAACACTAAAATTCATTATTTCTAAAATGTACACAGATAGCCAACACTTATGACAACAAGCATATCTCCCTTAGAAGTCCACCATTAATAAATGGTAGCTGCTTGGACTGTAATTATGGCATCCCTACTACCCAAACTTGAAGCTTTTATGGGGCTTATGCAATTAACTACTTAAATGCATCGTAACACTTGCTTCTGTGACAGGGAAGTATTGATCTTTTAATCATTTTCAAGTCTCCTCTAGCACAAATAAATGTACTACAGTTACAGTTAATGCACTGTGTACATGCATTAAACACTGGCATGACACAATTTATTATTTGGTGATATATGGAATAGAAGCCTAGCCTTTCAGAAAGTCTTTGCTATAACATCAGTATTTAAACCACAATGTCCTTGGTACTTGAGAATTCACCTCCTTGCACACAGTGAGAGCCTATTCTTAAGTCCAGACCCCCCAAAAAGCTGAAAATAAATCTGTAACATTGGCCTTCATGGTACTGTATGCTGAAATTAAAAATATCCAGGACTAAAAGACACAGTGTATATTTTCCTAAAGGTGTCACTGTGGTACCTGTAGCTACTATGTTAAGATGAATTGACTATAATTTTACCTATTTAATTTTTTTTCAGTCACATTCTGTTAAGACACATCTGTCAAAATAATGAGCATACTGTATTTTAGTAGATTCAAAGTCACATTTTGGGTATTTTAATTATGTAGTTTTAATGTCTTGCACTATAATACATATTTAATATATTGTAAAGCTAAAACAGTATTTAAAAGCCTATGATTGCTGCATGCCATTGTGTAACAGAGGGCACCAAAAAGACCAGTAAAGACAGATGGTCCATACAGCTTATTTTAAAGTAATATATCCAAATATAGACGTTATTACATAGGTCATTACAAATAAGCCTTTCCTATGTATGTGAGAGCACATGCAAAAACGAAGTTGCTAAGTAAAGAGCAGTTAATTTTGTTTTTGTTTGAAATAATATCATTTTAGTTTTAGAATCTAAGACAGATGCCAGCATTTCACTCTGAACAGATGGTAATTCCATCTAATAGTGCATCTCTGTATTAGTAAGGTCTGTTGTGTATACAAACAGTAATAAACACTAGGTAAGGATCAAAATAAATTTTAATTGTTGACATTAAATTCTGGCAGCCACAGTTCTAAAGATGCAATATTCCTTTCTCAAGTCTGTCAGGTTTACTAATACAACTGCTAAAGCTTTTCCACGGACTGCCAGATTCCTGTCCCAATAAAAATGTGTTTACACTCTGGCTACAAAACCTTTACCAGTCTACATACTTGTATATGTTTGAATAAATAATTCTCAGTGTATTACAGGTGGATGTTTCTGTACCCATCAGTATTAGTCTGCAATTAGCTATTTAAGGTTTTCAAGATGATTACAGGAGCAAGGTGTTACTCTTGTTTGTACTATTTTAAAAGGTAATATTAACAATGAAGACACATAAATACTTACACTTTTGACGGCTGTCCATTAGAGTTCATACTGTAGCACATACAAATCAGAGCAGTTGTGAACTTCACCACCATTTTGGAGGTGCAATTTTTTTTTTGGCAGGGTGGGATGAATCCTATATGCAAAGCCAGGCAGCTATCAGTTTCATTATTGCTATGGGTCACTTGGTTCATAGGACCCTGCAATTGCTGTAGCATTCCTGGTACAAGTGCTGCTTCCATATGCACTTCAAGCAGTATCAATTGTGTCAATAGTAAATGAGTGAAGCAATAGTACTTATGGCTTCTGACAATCATTTTAGACTTTTTCAGAAGAATCTTTTCAGGTTTGTTTTTTTTAAAGAAATTTTATTGTAAAAACAAATAAGAAAACATCAATAATGGGTATCAGGAGACCATTTAATAACGTGTATTATAATCATATCTTAAAAATAGATATAAAATACAGTATTTTTGTTAAATCATGAAAAATATATTGCTTCCACCATATGGGACAACCAACGACTTACCAACCGATTTAAGATGCAGCATATTGAGCTGACCATATGTTACAGTGCTGTTGAATGGCTGAGTGATTCATGCCCGTCACATTCTAGTATATCAATTAAAGCTCCTTGAAGTCTGCATGATTTGTGTCTCTGTTATTAAACCCTGCTAATTCATCCCACTTACACATCTGTTATAAATCTCTAGGAGTGCTGCATGATTCATGGCAATCTGTGAGCATGGTACAGCAAATTCTTCTCCTTGTAATTAACAGTAAATTGTTTTACTGCCATGCAATGAATTTTTCAGTTATATTGCAAATGAACTCCTAAATGCACGGTTCTTTCCTAAGAACTGACTTATATCATTAGGCAATTAAAAAGTATTGCTTTGAACCAAAAGCCTTTAATCAAGAGAAATACAACTTACACATACCTTAAAAACCATGCACATTTGACACACTGGCAAAAGAATATTTTGAGCTACTTTCTGAAGTGTAATGTTGGGAGAACAAACAAACAACTTTTGGCTTCCTACTATTTTACCAAGACTCAAAGAGCAGTTTAACTACAGCTTGAGAACACTCAGAGAGACAAGTTTGAGCAGATACTGTTTATCTCAAAAGTTACTTAAGTCATCTGTCATTACCAAATTTCTTAGATTACTTTACACTTCTCTAATTGTAAAACAGTGCCTTTATTCTTGAAATAAATAATCGGATAATTAGCTAAGCTGAATCATCAGACGACTCGAATGCTGTTCAAGTGTTCTTGTCAAAGGTGAAGTAAATTCATTTCAGTTTTGCCTCTGCAGCCTTCTGAAGAGGCTTTGATTTTTTTTTCCTTCTACATTCTTGGCAGCAGCCTCAAATTCATGAGTCCATACATCAAGTCAGTAGTTTAACAACAAATGAAATTAAATTCAAAGAAGGGAAACTAATTGAAGGACAGCAACAAAAGTGTTTGGTAATGTGCTTTTTAATATGGCATGCCACATTTGCATGATAATTTTTCCTTTTTAGCATGGAGCAGAAAGTGACTAGCTTAATGAGGGATTATTCAAGACAGGAATGAACAAAATGCATTCATAACTGAGAACAAAGATTGTATTATGAAACAAAAACAGTCAACTGCCGAGAAGTAACTGGATGATTGGTTTATGCATTATGAATAAAAAGCTAGAAAAATATTTATATTAGTATTCACTAATGACTATATATACAAGATTGTTGTAATTAAAATTATAAATTAACATATTAAGAGAGCTTGTTTAATCACTTCGGGTCCTATTCGCAATGAAAAGACTTATGTACATGCATGCAAAACAATGTGTGTTTTCAGACCAGCAGCAAACAGCCTTCATATTTTACTTTTAATAGAGAGAGAGAAGTTAATGCACGATTAATTACCAGCATAACGGGATATGGGTTGTTTTAAGACTGTTGCTTAGAATTGTGCAGAAAACCAATTTATGACAGGCATCAGCAAGTGATGCATTGCTAGTGCAAATGGAATGTAGCTCTCCGAAAGAGTTTGCACTGGACTTTCTTCATAAATGGATAAAAATGGACAAAATTACTTAGATTAAAAGGGTAATCAAAAATAAAATGACATCCAGGAGTGTAAGACAGCCCAGACAGCCCATCAGCATCATTATCCCAGTAAACCCAGAGGCAACTCTAAAGTCACCAATACAACTGCTTCAGGAGCTTGCCAAGAAGCCAGATGCAGCTGCTCCTGGAAGAATATCTTCCACAAATTAGCTTCTGAACCCTGTAATTGCCATCAAAAGCAAAGGAACAGTAAGACAATGTGCTGGGGTGAATGGCAGCAATCACAAGGATGTGTTTTGGTGTCTCTTTTAAAAACAAATGTTGTTAAATTTAAGTTTGAAAAAAATCTTACAAAAGGACAAATGAAAGACAAACTTAATTACAAAAAGTGAATTCAGTCACACAGTAGTTAATGAAACACAGCTGTATAGATTGTTTAAGGCACACTGACTATTTGATATTGAGATCTGTAGGATAAGCAATTACTGTTCTGTTATAGTCCTCACACAGCTAATTCTATTTTGCTGAAATGTCACAAACCAGGAATGGGAGGGTGGGGAGAGGAAGAGAGACAACTAAATGTCTCTGTGCCTTACAGAAAACTTTTGAGCACCTGAATGTTTTGCCTTTGAGAAATCTGCATTAAATATACAATGACACTGATTTGCCCGTAAACGGCTTTCAAAAATGAATCATAGGTGCTGGAACTAGGGATTGTAGGGGTGCTGCAACACCCACTGGTTTGAAGTGGTTTCTATTATATACAGGGTTTACAGTTTGATTCAGTGGCTCTCAGCAACCCACTAGACAAATTGTTCCAGCACCCCTGAAATGAAGTAGAAATCTTTAATGACAAACGTCGCTGAACTCATTTTAATATTCAGGGAGTGATACAAATATTCCTAGTATTCTATGCAACTAAATTTTTTGAACCTCTTTCTTGTGACCAGATCCTCCCCTGGTGTAATTTGTATACCTCCAGTCTATGAAGCTATGCCAATTACATCTGCTGGGAAATCTGATCCATAATGTAATGGTCTGAATTAAACACAAAACAGAAAAACCCTTTGAAAATAAAAAAAGTAATATCCGTGTCAATATGCCTCTTCCAGGCATTCACAGTTCCTTTTTCCCATGGGCTGATCACCTGTTTGCATTCTTCACCATATGTGAGAAGGCATCTCCTTCCTAGTACTGCAGCAGGACACAACAGGACCAGTGCTTTTGTCTCAGTTTCCCTTTTCTTGCATAGCCTCCAGTAACTCCACACAAGCTTTCCACATATAAATAGCCTTTTGCACGATTCATTAGCACAAAAGACTTTCAACCACAATCCAGATTTGTCCAGCACAGACCAAACAGTACATTCACTCTTTCAAGTCCCAATAATACATCAACCCACCAAGTACAGCTCCAGTACCTCTCACCCCAACCCCCCCACCACAGAACCTAGAGCTGGGGAGCGTCTCCACCCTGTTTGCTTACCAGGTGTGGTTCTAGCCCTTACCCAGAGACTTCAGCAAGCTCATCCCCCCATCATTTCCCAATCTTCAGCTCTCTCCGGCTCTCCAGCTTAGACAGCCAGAAGGTATCTCCCTCAGCCCTCTCTGGCCATGGCTCTATGACCTGGGGAAGTTCACAGGTAACTCAGCTGCCTTCTCCTTTCACCAACCTGATCTGACTCCACTGCTCCCCGCTTCAGGAGCATCCCCTCCCTGAAGCTTTCAGCCCAGTTCTGTCCCTTCTTCTGAGCTCTGGCTACTCTCATTACTCTGGGTTCTGAGCTCTCTCTCTTTCTCTGAAATTCCCTGAGCCAGACTGCCAAAGTGCCACTGCCTCCAGTCTCTTGGGAGCCTACAGGGGAAAGACAGCCTCCAAGGAGAAAGCCCTGAGAGGCAGTGCTCAATTAAAATAGCACAGAAGATTCTTGTTGTGGGTCCTTGAAAAGGAGGGAGGAGGCGGCAAAAGGGAAAATTTCCTGAGAGCTGTAGCCCAGGGTGGGCTGAGGAACTCTTTCTGTGTTTTGCCTATGTTTGGAAAACAAAACTGTGCTTAGAAAGAGACTGTGTGTGGGGGCCCTTCCACTCGGGTATCAGTAAGAGATAATGGGCCAAATTCTGTTCTCAAAAGTCAATGGGAGCTGGAGCTGTAAAGCTGGAAACAGCATTTAGCTCTACCACAAACTGAAACAAAACTCAAGGCTACTCTAAATTGCACTGGATTGTAACAGCCATAAGGGACCATTACATTGAAGCACACTTCAGCCACACCTCCTCCAGCAAGCTCCTTCTGCCAGGGGGCCAACAGGGAGTGGCACGGCGCCAGTGTTGCTGATTCTTTGCCAAACGGAGATTCCTTCACACTCAGGGAATCCTCACCTACCCTTTCAAGGCAAGTTTAATTTCCCTTTGAACCACTCAGTGGTGCAACAAGGACTTATTGATGGGAATGGCATCGCCAAGTCTGTCTAGTATTATTCTACCTCTTATATTAACTTGAAGATTACAAAACCAGGAGGTTTTATTTTTAAAAAATATATATATTTTAAATACTTTTTTTAGAAATATTTTCTCCCAGGATGGAACTGTTGCAAATATAACACTGTTATGGAAATAGTATTAGACACTTAACTATAGGATTGCAAACAATTTGCTACAGTTACGAAAAATTCTGAATGGTGAAAGATGAAATGGCATGCAAAATCCAAGTGTTTGGTCCTTTATATTTTAACATTTCTGAGCATAAAATCTGGGGAAATCAACATCAGCGGTTCTGTTTCAACTGAGCAAATGCAATACGAGACTGAACCCTCCAATTCTCAAAATGGTCACTTTCAAGATCTGGAAACAGTGAACAGAAAAATGCTATAATGTGAAACGTCTAATAAATCCAGAGCTGTCTGTTACTCTGTTTTGTATTCTCCTGTCTTCTTTAATGTGATAGGTCTCTAAGCATTAACACAGCCGAGGAGGAGACAGTCATAAACAAGCTGTCAGGCTTAACTGAGCTATTCATTCTCAATCTTTGAATAAATATATACACGCAAGGTTGGATAATTTGTAATAACAACAAAGGGTCCTATGTAGGTCATATTGGTTTCTGGGGCTATTAGCCTTTGGAATCCCTTGGAACAGTGAGGTTCCTATGGTGAAGAGCTGTCCGGGCTGGCACTAATTTGATACTCCATTCCAGAGATGACAATTGGATGGTTGGGAATGATATGATGGAGAAGTAAAGTCATGCTTATATGGGATGGGTTCTTAAGACAGCCAAATTTAAAATTTGAAAGGGGCTGCAGCATTTTGAGATCAAAGAAATCTCCCTGGAGTCCAGAAACAGAGAAGAGAGACAACCTCAGAGCCATATCTGTCCATTCAAACAAAAGGCCTGAACAGTGAGGGAGCAATATCCATTGTGAGAGAACAAATCATTTCCCCCATAACTGAAAACAGGTAGACAGGCAACCATGGAAGGGGAAAAGGGCACATTAAAAAGTTTTAAAAAATATTCTATATAGCAGGGGTTCTCAATTTTTTTTCTTCATATTATGGACCTCATCACAACAGATAGCTCATTTCATGGATCACCTCTCCTACTGTCACAATTGCAAGGACCACCTCCTTCCCATTCATGATCCCCTACAGAAGCTGAGTAACTGGAAATGGTAATATTGTGAAATTATTTAATGGGTTTTTTTTATGTAGTGCCGCAGCTGGAAATAAAGAGAAAGCCATGTGACCGGCCAACTCTCTGCACACCACCAGTAAGTGCTCCACAGATTTGGAACTGATGTTTACAGTACTGCAGCTCTATAACAGAGAACCTTCATAACCTGAATATTTTCAAATGGGCATACCCAAAATATGGATGTACATCAGTGTGTCCCTGGCATAGGTACACAAATACTCACCACACACAAGCTAGTCAAAGTTTGCAAATCCACTTCCTAAGAAAAGAATGCAACCCTCACTTCCATGTAAAGCTAAGCATTTGCAAAAGTGCATATATACTTCTGCACGCCTTCATTTGAAAATCTGGCACATGAAGACTTATAAGAAGCAACTGATTTATTATCAGCTCTAATCAGCGTAAGAGCTATGGATGGGCATGATATAAACAAACAGGAATAGGATAACTAAATAACTGACTTGTAATTGAGAGAGAAGCACATAAATCCTATCGCATTAGAGTATACTGTAAACCTGCATGGAAAACATTTTGTTTTGTTTTTAAACTGTCAAGGTAAACAAATTATAATTAAGCGAGTCACTTTATATTAATATAACACCTATCCCTGTCACTGTGCATCAAACTATGATCATCTGTAATGGTACTCATTAGAAAGTTGCGTCAACTTTGTACATGGATCAGATTATTTCCTTACCAGCTGCTAAGGTTTGTCCCATGCTTGGCTCACTGGTTACACATTCAATTCGATTGCAGAGAGTAATAGTGAAGTTGTACATTGTGTACGGTTTTAATCCTGTCACTATATAGGACAGCTCATGAGCTTCAGCTACATACACAACCTGCAAGGCAAACAAATTGGAAGATGGTACTTAGTTAAATAATGTTTTCATTCCTGTTAATAGAGGATATGATCGTTAATAAGAAATTAGCCTCTGAATTTGTAGATTCATGCATTTAGACATGGAAAGGTTTGCCAAGACCCATTAGTAGAAAAGGATTATTTTGGTGAATATCAACAAGCTAGGATTTAAATGATAATACTTCCATCACACTGTTTTATGAGGTAATAATCCAGTTCCTGGGTGGATAAATGAGGAGACATAGTTATTGCCTCGTAAAGCTGTGTGGTGGTGCTGGTGTCGCTACAAACACTGTAGATTATGGATGACGAAGATGTCACAATTAAGTGATGAAATCTAAGCCTATCCATCTGATCATTGTGGAATAAGTGACATGAGTGGCACACATTTTGATAGGAACAGTCAATTTATTTATATAGGCAAAGAATTAGTAAGAAAAGACTTAAACTACTTTAATTTTGAGGTAAAATATCAAAGAGTTAGAGATAGGTGAACCTGAATAAGATTTTGTTGTTCAGTTAAACTGTTTCAGATACTTGTTTCTCTAGAAATCTAAAGTCTCACAAAATTGGAACCCAGGAGATCTGAAGCACTTTACAAATAAGTAAGTTACAATTTCAACAACCCCATGAGGCAGGTAAGCATTACTGTCTCCATTTTAAAGATAAGCAAATGGAGGCACAGAGACAGTACCATAAATTATATACTTACATCAGTGTCAGAAATAGAATGCAGGAGCTCTGGCTGCCATTCCCTAGCTCCCTAGCTAATAGACAACACTTCTTCACTCACTCTTTAGATTTTTAGTTCAATATTATTGCCAAAATAATTAAAATTAAAAATCCAGTATTGTCATCCCCAAACATTTAAAAATTATGAGTTAAGGCCTCAAAAAACTTGTGAGTTTAAGATCTGGGGTTCTTTTTACTTGCCTTCTATTTTTTAGGGTTCACATTTTCAACCAGAAGACTAGAAAGATACTATTTTAAAAACAAAAACTGAGATTCTCACACAATAAAATGACTCCAGGAACTGGGACTTCATGAAAAAATAATATTTGGACAGTTGTGATAAAATTGCAAAAGTTGCAACACTGAAAATCATACATTTATATAGCACTTTTCATCCTGAAGGGTACCCAAAGTGCTCCATAAACTATGGATTGAATTCTAGCCCACACTTACGCACACACTAGAAAAGCCATATACAACTATTTTTCATTCCCATTTGTGGCTCCACGCAAAAAGTTTCCATGCGCTGTAGGATTTCTGCAAGTGAAATTGCAGTGGTACGTTCTGAGATGGGGCCTAGAAGTCATTGGGAATATTCTATAGGCACCGACACTGTGTGTGTTCCAGGGCTGGCTCAGCACTCACCAGCGACCCTCCGATCAGCTTTTTCCACCCCTGTGCCTCCCGCCCGCGCCAATTAGCTGTTCGGCAGCGGGCAGGAGGTGCTGGGGTGGGGGGAAGAGGAAGCAGTGGGGGCGGAAAGAGGCAGAGTGAGGGCAAGGCACACTCAGGGGAGAGGGCAGACTGGAATTGGAAAGAGGCGGGGTGGGGCTTTGGGGGAAGGGGCACAATGGGGGTGGGGCCTCAGGGCAGAGCAGAAGTGGAGCACCCCCTGGGAAAAGCAGAAAGTCGGTGCCTGTGGCATATTCCAACAATGGCCAATTTACATGCTCCTCCCACACAGATTATTCTTGCTTTTAGCACAGTTCAGGAGCAGGAGTAACTGAAGTTACAGTAGTCATCTGTGTAAGGCAGTATTGCCAGCGCCGGTAATTCAAAAATCACCAGTCAGCACCTCAAAATCATGAGATTTATTTTTTAAAAAGTCATGATTTTTAGCCACTATTCTGGATTTCTTTTTATTTGCCTTTTGAACCTTTAGGGATCATATTTTCAAAATTTTCCCAGAAACCACAAGAGTCACCAAAAAAAAAAAAAAAAAAAAAAAAAGGCTGAAACTCTTGCATAATCACCTGACTCCAAAAGGGAAGGCTTTAAAAAACAACAAGATTACAATAAAACAGAGAGATGTCAACACTGGCAAGGGGATAGAGGGACTGTGCATGGATTGCACATATTGCTGGTGCCCTCAGGGCACATATATATGCCGCTTTTACAGAATCAACATATGCACAGCTTGAGGGTATTTACACAATTCACCTGAATTGGCTCTTCATATCTAGGCATCTCTTTACCCACCACTGAAATACAGCTGTCTTCAGGGGTACAATTCAACACCTATTTAAGCAATGCACACAACATTACAGAAAATGAAAAGCATGCCATAAACTGCTGAGTGAGGAAATTAGGTAAGCAGAATGTACAGTAAATAGGCAAATAAAATTTTTGCCAAGACACCAATGCTGATACTATTTTGTATAACATCCATATATTAGCAAACAATGAAAACAGATTGATGATAACAATACCTGGGAAAATACTGGCAACATGTTTTGTGTGGTAATTACGTTGATGCTGTATCCCATCACTTCTCCTCTTACTACATTATCTTGTGGCTTTTCCCAAGATACATTGAGAGAATACGGTGAAAGAGGGAATACTGATGGATATGGCATGAATACAGGAGCTAAAAACAAATGTGCTAATTTACCATAAAATAAATGAACAACATGTGTCATGCAAGTTTTCTAACTGTATTTGTAAAATGCCATCTGTTATAGACGATAAAATGTCTTTTCACATCCAATTCCTTAATAAGCACCTTGTAAAAAATTAATCTTCAGGTCGAAATGGAATTTTATATTGTTTTAAATATTATATAAAAAGGCAAAAAAAATCACCTATTCAGAATAAAACCTTGATTTTATAATGCACATGTTTTTAAAGAAGTACTAACCACCACTTAGCTACTAAACACATTTTTTGGCTGATATAGGTAGGAAGTACATAGATGAAAAGCTCTCAGATGCAAGATCTTCATGTGATCCGGAAAAAAGCTGATAAAAGCAATGATTGTTCAATGCTTAATCACCTTAAAAGCAATTTTGTTTGCTGGGCAGGTTTGAAATTAACACATCTCTCACTTCTTATAGAGGAATGCTCCTGTCTTGGATAACAAAACCTGTAAAAGCACTGTCTGCTCTGCAGTAAAAGCCCCGCCTTCTCACTTTGTAATGATAGAATCCCAACTCAGAGTGCCTCTTATGTACAAACACCATACTAATGGATCTCTTCCCAAGAGAAAATTTGACACTTTTGTGATATATGCTATTTAAAAACCGACAAGCAGAAAGACAAATTCTAAAAGGGCTTTTAGCCTAGCCTCCCATTTTGTGGAAGCAAATAACTGAGGACATGACTTTGGAGGCACCAACAAATGTGGGCATCACTAATGAGTAGGGCTCCATGTCTGTCATGGAGGTCACGGAAATCACAGATTCTGTGACTCTCTGCAACCTCCGTGACTTCTGCAGGGGCCAGTGTGGCTGACCCCAGGGCCTCCCAAGCAGCTAGCTCTGGGGTCAACGGCTCAGATAGCCCCTGGGACAGCCACACCAGCCGCTGCTGCAGCGGCCCTGCGCAGCAGTCCCCAGCTGGCCAGAGCAGCCGTGGTCCCCAGCAGCTAGCGCCGCTGGTACCGGGTGCCCCCAAGCTCTATCAGGTAGGAAAAGCCAGAATTGTCAGGAGAGCTCAGCTCCAATTTAGTCAAGAAAATAAGTGGCCTTATTATCAGAAGAGCTCAGTATGTTGAGTACTGAACTCTTTTGAAAATCGGCCATAGGTGTCACAATGCCAGCTGTTGTGTGCAGAGTACTTTTGAAAATCTGGTCCCTACTTAGGTGCCTGGCCCTTATTTAGCGCATGAGAGCTGAGCTCTTTTAAAAATCTAGCCCCACTTGTGAGTGCTGAGGTCTTGAAAATGTGGACCTGAGCTTTTCTGAAAAAAAACTAGCTGTAAATGGAAACTAAGGCCCAGATTCAGGAAATAATTTAAGCATGTATTTAAAGTTAGGCTCATGCTTAAGCATCTTTCCTGAATAAGGACTTAAATGATATTAATTGCATCCACATTTATTTCTTCCCCCAAAATTGCAAGTGCTACAGAGTCTGAGTTTGTTGACCTTCAAGGCTCACCTCAAGCCCTACCTATTCTCCTAGGTTTTCAGGAAAAAAAAGTGGGTTAATGAGTGTTTGCTTGAAGAAGGTATACACAATGATGGGGAAAACTGGGTAAAATTCAGAAAACCAAACTTAAGAATAATAAGATTTTGTTATCATATGGTCTTCGAAGTTTGTTGCAGTGTGATTGCAATTTTTTCTTCCATACTCATTTTACTCATGCTAAATTCCCAGCAAATTTAAGTGAGTTTTGGATAAGTAAGATGAGCAGAATTTGGCCCTATATGGCTATTTACTTAACATAAAAGCTCTCTTTTTTAAATACATTCTAGGTTTTTAAAAATGTGTTAATATGAACTAATACTTACCTCCTTCTCCAGTTCTTCCTGATATCCAGTCTGAAAATATGCTACCAGCCATGTTTACGGCTAAAACACAAAACTCATACTCTGTGAATGGCTCAAGATCAGTAATTACGGTGCTGGTCTGAGGTGGCATTAATGCGTTTTCATTAGCAGACTCCATAATTGGCAGAGGACTGAGCCATCCACTGCTTTGGAAGATGCGACTTTCAGGAGGAATACGACTTCCATCTGATTGTAATGCTCCCCTCATATAGATTTCATACCTCATGATTATACCTAGAAATAACAGTGAGTAAACAACAGTAATTTATTGCAAATTGTTATTCAGTATCCAATTAAAATATCAACACAAAAATATTTTAAAAAACTAATAATCTAGCAATAGAGCCACTAGAAAATATAATGCACACAACATTTTAATTGCTATAAAAGTTCACTTAGCTACGGATATTTTTCCCCGCTAATGTGTTGTTATTCTATCACAACTTTTGTTGTAGTTGTTATTTGATTAAACATTTGGTTTTACAACCCACAACATTTTGGCACTTGAAAATTTTTTTAGGTTGAACTGTTATCATTTGATTTGTTATGCTTTTTCTCTAAGGATAGATAAAAGGTTAGTAGGTTTCAACTTGTTCTAGAGAGTTCCTACATGGATACTATAGTAGTATAGCAAAATAGCATTTTCAAAGCAACAAGTGTGTGTGCAAAAGGCAGATCATTATTTAAGCGGCAGCAATGGGCAGTGCCTTTAAAATAAGCTGGTGTGATGGGAGACTGTTTTTTGTTAATTTTCCATCAAAGGAATCTATAACTAAGTGGCAAGATCTCAATGGCCAGGAAACAGCAGTTGGACTTAAGTAATGCGCTGTACCTAAGTGCACGCCTAATTTTGAGCGCACGAGTAGGACCATTAACCTCACATGCTTCAAGTTAGGCATGTACTTAAGCACCTTGCTGAACTGAGGCCTGAGAGAGCAGAAAAATGTAAATATTTTATGGGAGACATCTGAGAGACCAGGAACATCAGCACAGCCAGAAGTTAATAAGCATCACAGTGGATAAGTATCTGGAGCCAAATGTATGGACTTCAGGCAACTGAATAACCGTAACTGGTGGTGGGGACGGGACGACAACTTGTCCCTTTGTCTTTTTGGCAGACAGAAAGATCTGACCAGGCACCAAAGGAAATAAAATAGCATTGTTCCCAGCTGCCTGGTCTTGGAAGTACATGTAAGTGATGGTTAATTTTAAGCTACAGATAATTAAATTACATTGGGACCTTGCTATTTTCTGTGTCATTCTTAGAGAAGAGTCACACTATCTAGTATTAAGTTAAATAAAAAAATGCATATATAGCAATTGTTACCTTCCCCAATATAAAATATCTTTGATTTTTAGAAAATACTAAGCATATATTAGCATTTAAGAGTTGCTCCTGCTATGCATGCTCCTAACATTGCTGTGCTCTACCAGAGGCACCGTTACCAGCAGCCTCTGTGGGCCAAAAAGTAGTGACCCATTTACACTATACCAGACAGGGGGGCTTACCACTCATTTGCTCTAACACTGAGTTTTCTGACAAACAAAATGTAGTGCTTCTTCCATCAGCAGTTGCTGGGAAAAGTGAGAATGGAATCCAGGAGCTGACATTGATTGCATCAACTACCATAGGCTTACAGATCAGGGAGTGGCAACCACCAAGTATAACTAGGAAGCACATACAGTAAGGATCAAGAGGTTAGTACTGACATGAGCTAACACTGCAGTGCCTGTAGTCATAATTGCAGCCCTAAGCATACAGAAACATTCTGGTGTAGGCTAATCTCCCAACTCTTGCTAAAATAGGAAGATAAGGTCCTCACAGAAAGTGGGAACTGAGACCTGTACACCACTTTTGTGTACACAAATGCTCTTTCCTGAAGTATCTGTGCAAACGTTACCAGTCTGATTTACAAGAGTCCTACAAAATTTTGGCCCATGGGCTGCAAGAAAAAATGGTAAACAGCATCACGGTGTCTTCCTTACGAAAACTGATGCTTCCACATACAAAAACTAAAGCCAAGTCAGGCCCATAACACCTGGTCATTATCAAATCTGCAACAAAGTTAGCTTAATAACAGAATGAGCTGCCATATATGCCTCATGGTTTAAAAAACAGATTCTCTCTGTTAATTCTCTTAGTTTGTTAATCCTTTTACTTACTGATCTAGTAGATACAGCAATGGTCACTGCATCTGTGTGAACTAATTGGTGAGGAAAAATGGATTTTACAGTAAACCTTTAATTGTTAACATCATTCTTGTTGAGGCAGATGTCACTAAGTGGTAAATCCTGGTCCCATTGCAGTCACTTAGAATTTTGCACTCCAATGGAATCAAGACTTGACTCTAAGAGACCACACAATAGTATCAGACAACGGATAATATTAAGAGATAGTTTAACTGATTTTTTTGTCCAATGCTTGTGTCCCACTGACCTGGAAAACATGAACAGATTTAGATAAAATACTGCTTTTTCATTGCTGAATCTCAGTTTAAGAAATTAAACATATTAAGACTTACCATTTGGTTTTGTAGGTGGAGACCATTTTAGAGTGAGCTCTGTAGCACTGATGTTGTGTATCACAGGAGAGTGTTGCCCTTCTGGAGGGGCCTGTGCAGTAATTATTGTCACTGGCAGGCTCTGCAAACAGCCTCCACTGGTACATGCTCGAACACCAAAAATGTACTTTGTAAATGGAACCAGATTCCGAATAATTGTAGAGGTTTCTAAACCTTCATACTGGCCACAAGGCTGAAGATCAACTGAATAAGTACAGGTCAAAACATATTTTTCTATAGGCCCAAAGTCATTTGATGAGGTTGTCCAGTTAAAGGAAATGGTGTGCGGGCCAACAGGAAAAATTATATTTAAATGTAGGTTTCCTCTAGGTGTCCCTGATTTTGTTCTGTACATCACTGCTGCACTCCTTGTAGAACCATGAACATTGCTGACCTTGAGGTAATAAGAATAGAAGGTATAAGGGAACAAAGTGGTGTCACTGAAGCTCTGCGTTCCTAAAACAAACAAGAAGAAAATTATGTTCCACATAGAGTGACCAGACAGCAAATGTGAAAAATCGGGAGAGGGGTGGGGGTAAAAGGAGCCTATATAAGAAAAAGACCCTAAAATCGGGACTGTCCCTATAAAATCGGGACATCTGGTCACCCTAGTTCCACATGTCAAACACCTAGAAACCGGTCTTGAATTTGTTGCTTGTTATGAAAGTTTTGAAAGGCCACAGTATCCAGATAGGAAAAGATTAAGTATTAAATATAATATACATTAAAATCAGACACTTGGCTAATTGTAGGTATAAATCAAAGTTTCTATTCCAAAAATTTAAAATATTTTGAAAGGTTTAAGTGTAGTAGCCGTGTTAGTCTGTGTCAGCAAAATGAAAATAAGAAAGAAAAACTTGTAGCACCTTAGAGACTAACAAATTTATTTCAGCATAAGCTTTCGTGGGTTAATACCCGCTTCATCGGATGCATGGAATGAAACACTTCAGACAGACATTTATACAGTCAGAGAAACATGATGGTCCAGGTGTATAGACCAATCTTAAGAGGCTAATTAGTTGAGAGGAAACATGACAGCAGGGGAAGAAAAAGCTTTTGAAGTGATAAACAAGATGGTCACACAGGTGTGAATGAGGATCGTTAACTTAAGGGAAATAGATTCAATTAACATAATGGCCGAGCCATTCCAAATCACGATTTAATCCGGAGGCAACGCAATCTAGTTTGCATATCAATTCGAGTTCAATAGTTTCTCTTTGAAGTCTGCTTTTGGAGTTAATCTGTCGCAACACTGCTATCCTCAAATCTGTCATTGAGTGATCAGGGAGGTTGAAGTGTTCACCTACTGGTTTTTGAATGTTATGATTCCTGATGTCAGATTTATGTCCATTTATTCTTTTGCGTAGAGACTGTCCGGTTTGGCCAATGTACATGGCAGAGGGGCATTGCTGGCACATGATGGCATATATCACATTGGTAGATGTGCAGGTGAATGAGCCCCTGATGGCGTGGCGGATGTGATTAGGCCCTGTGATGGTATCACTTGAATCGATATGTTGACAGAGTTGGCATCGGGCTTTGTTGCAAGGATAGGTTCCTGGGTTGGTGTTTTTGTTGTATGGTGTGTGGTTGCTGGTGAGTAATTGCTTCAGGTTGGGGGGCTGTCTGTAAGCAAGGATTGGTCTGTCGCCCAAGATCTGTGAGAGTGAGGGATCATCTTTTAGGATAGGTTGTAGATCTTTGATGATGCGCTGGAGAGGTTTTAGTTGGGGGCTGAAGGTGACGGCTAGTGGTGTTCTGTTATTTTCTTTTTTGGGCCTGTCTTGTAGTAGGTGACTCCTGGGTACTCTTTTGGCCCTGTCGATCTGTTTTTTCACTTCAGCAGGTGGGTATTGTAGTTGTAAGAATGCTTGATAGAGATCTTGTAGGTGTTTGTCTCTGTCTGAGGGATTGGAGCAAATGCGGTTGTATCTTAGAGCTTGGCTGTAAACAATGGATCGTGTGGTGTGTCCAGGATGGAAGCTGGAAGCATGTAGGTAAGTATAGCGGTCAGTAGGTTTCCGGTATAGGGTGGTGTTAATGTGACCATCACTTATTAGCACAGTGGTGTCTAGGAAATGGACCGCTTGTGTGGACTGGTCTAGGCTGAGGTTGATGGTGGGATGGAAATTGTTGAAATCATGGTGGAATTCCTCAAGGGCTTCTTTTCCATGGGTCCAAATGATGAAGATATCATCAATGTAGCGCAAGTAGAGTAGGGGTGTTAGGCGACGAGAGCTGAGGAAGCGTTGTTCTAAGTCAGCCATAAAAATGTTGGCATACTGTGGGGCCATACGGGTACCCATAGCAGTGCCACTGACTTGAAGGTAAATATTGTCCCCAAATGTGAAATAGTTGTGGGTGAGGACAAAATCACAAAGTTCGGCTACCAGGTTAGCCGTGGTAGTATCGGGGATACTGTTCCTGACAGCTTGTAGTCCATCATTGTGTGGAATGTTAGTGTAGAGGGCCATTATGTTAATTGAATCTATTTCCCTTAAGTTAACGATCCTCATTCACACCTGTGTGACCATCTTGTTTATCACTTCAAAAGCTTTTTCTTCCCCTGCTGTCATGTTTCCTCTCAACTAATTAGCCTCTTAAGATTGGTCTATACACCTGGACCATCATGTTTCTCTGACTGTATAAATGTCTGTCTGAAGTGTTTCATTCCATGCATCCGATGAAGCGGGTATTAACCCACGAAAGCTTATGCTGAAATAAATTTGTTAGTCTCTAAGGTGCTACAAGTTTTTCTTTCTTATTTTCATTAAAATATTTTGTTATCAAATAGTCTTCCCAACCCTAGGGTATCAGAGGAGGGGGAGAAAGGGGAAAGAGAAGAGTCGAGGCCTAAGAACAGGATTTTTATTCATGTATGTTTCATCTACATCCTGATGATGCTAGTTTCCTGTTTTCATTTTGTCTGGAAGAAAAAACCCCAGAAAGAGTCTTTCCCTTCCTCTTTATATTTCTACATGGTTAAGTCCAATGAACTATGATTTGGAATCTTAAATAGATTTTGGTATTATTCCATATTTTATAGCAAGCATTCTGTTTTATCTTTAAGATGTAGATTGTGATCTCCTGAGTGTTCCCAGCATCCAACAGCAAAGCTAGCAGAGAGCTTAAAAAAAATCACTCTAATGAGGTACTCTGCAATCCTATCAGCCAAATCATCAGGCCAAGTTAGAAGACTATTGTTAATTTTCCTTGAAAAGTTCAATGCTTCCACAACTGTAATTTCAAACTCTCATTTAGTAATAAGATCTGTATTTACTCAGTTGCACTTAAGTGGCATTTCCTGTGTGTGCTATAGATGCCCCCCATACACACACTCTAAGAATCAAGTAATAAACATCAGAATATTATTAGAATACAAATTTCTGACAGCATTAACAAATTGTTCTTACTGTTCAAATGCCATGCAGATGATTTTCACATCATTAATTAGAGTGTGTGCCAGGAAATGTCAGAAATGTAATTTTTTTAACCAAATAGAAAATAATGGTTTTGTTAAATAGGAGTATATCAATGTCTGATTATCTAAGTAGTGAATACTTAGGGTTTTTAAAGCAGCTCCTTAAATATATCAGTGTAATAATGAAATAGTGTCTTCATCTTGCATTCTGTTCTTAAACAGCTTGGTACGATACTATGAACATGAACAAAATATATTGACTTTACTTGTGAAAGGATTCAACTTAATTTCTAAGTTTTTGCTTTTTGCTAGGAAATGAAGCAAATGAAAATCTATCATATGATTCCTCAACTTTGCGGTCATTTCTATTTCTCTCACCACATTCATTGAGTCCCTTATAGACACTTAACATACTTTCACCTTTGATTTACTGTGTTCAGCTGTATTACATAGTGTCTACATGTAAGGTACATAATGTAATCAAGTATGAAAAATACTTAAACAAAATATATCAGAATTAAAAACAATGAGGGACTATATGGTTCAAGCAGATCTCAGATTAGGCACTGAACAATTGAGGCACTCACATTCAATAATCATTTTTGAAAATTTAATCAGATGTTTCTTTCCAAAGACATCGAGCAGTGTGGAACCTGAGCCAACTAGTAGGAAAAACTGAATACTGAAAAACCTTATAGAACAAATAACAGGAACCTGAGTTAACAATTGGAAAAAATATTATATATATGTCAAACACTGCTGTCTTCATGAACACTCACTATAAGGATAGTGGTCTTCCGTTGTATAAATTTCAGTCTCATCTCTATATAGTCCGTAAGTAAGCCAGTTGGAATTTGGAGAATCAGGGGGGTTCCATGAAAGATAGATAACAGAAGAATTTAAAATTTCTCCTCTGGGTGGAGGTTGCTGGGACGGAGCTAAGGACAATTTTTTAAAAAGAAAATTTTTAAAACAGAGCTCATCAATAAACATACAAATAAATAGAATTGAAATCTTTAGGTTAAAGATTGTTCTGACAAAAAACAATGTCACGTGGACATATGGTCAATAGAACATTAACAAACAAAGTTAATGCATCAGAACTACTCTGCAACAAAGCTTTTTATCTAACTACATAAAACAAAATTTGTACATCAAAGCAGCAGCCTAAATACATTTAGAAAAACCACAAATGTTAAACATCAGTATTACCACAGTTTTTTAAAAGCTTCTTTTTCTTTGTTTCTTTTTGTTTTTAGGAAATTATCAAAAGATGGATCATATTTCTCTGTGTACATTATTAATTTAAAGTTTGCAATCTAATCGTCTGTTGCATTTTGAGAAGGTTTGTTTCCATTCAGCTTATCTCAATGGCCACATAACTTCATCTAACAAAGCAGAAGAGAAAAATCTTACCTCTGTCTATCAGAAGGCTGCAAGAGACCAATCCTGATGCCATTGGGCTTGATTCTGATCTCCCTTACACAAGTTTTATACCAATATTAACTACATAAACTTCAATGGATTTACTCCTGAATTACATCAGTATCAACAAACAGAGGCCCGAGGGGTGCAAGACAAGGCCCAGTATGTTCTAGTTACCATCCTCTTTACAGCACAAGTAAATTATCAGATTACATTTTATTAGAGGACAGCCAGTTATCTCAGTGCAAGGCCTATTTAGGTCTTAGTCTATCATCAAAGAGCAAAATTCCCTCTGTTTTCTTTCTGTGATCCAAATGAATGACCACGGTCCTTTCTGACTGGTGGTGGTGTTGCTCAGTAAAATATTCTTAAATATTCTTAAATGAATTTTTATTAACATTTTTGATCAAATAGATATAATGTATAAGCCAGAACACATAAGGCCACGTTATGCCATTAAGCCTCTGGCCAGCCTATGGGTGCTGCACAGCTGCAGTGCCCTAAGAAGTGCTCCATGAATGAGGCAATATTCCTAAGTAGGCACTACCCCTCCTCCTGCTTTCCAGTACAGAGGGGGAGTGTGTTTGCCACTTTTCGGCACCTAGCCAACTTTGGGGACTAATATCTAGGCCATGCCCCCCCACCACCACCACCAGGGAAGGAGAGTTTAGAAGGACTCTGGGCATTGGGCCACCCTGACCTAGGGGCCTGGTACATGGATTCTGACCATTAGGCCTCACGGCGCTGACTACCAAAGAGGTAGTAGGAATGACAGACATCGAGAGGCGTTGTTACCTCTCGCACCCCCCGGGGCCAAAGGGGCTGACGAGGTGCAAACCCAGTGGCGTAGCCAGGTTTAGAGCACAGGGGGAGCGGAGCGGAGCTAAAAAAAAAGGCGCCGGGAGCAAAAAGCGCCGGGAGCAAAAAAAAATGTTCCGCTCTGGCTGCAGCATAGGAGCAAAAGGCGTCGGAGCACAAAAAAGGCGCCGCTTCTGCTCAGTGGGGGAGCGACCGCTCCCCCTGCTCCCCCACTGGCTACGCTACTGTGCAAACCCCGCCACAGAGTCCAATTGAAAGTCAGAAGGACTTGCACTCCCAAATTGTTCAGGCACCTTTGAAAGTTTCCCCCACAACGCAGCTATATTGTTAACCTATCAAGACCTACACTGTCCAACTGAGTAACCACATGAATTTATTAGGTTAACCTGGATTCTCTCTTGCCCGGGTTTGTTACTCTTATTTGTTGTAGCCTGTGTTATAATTAGACTGTAAGCTCTTTGGGGCAAGGAACATGCCTTTCTATTGTTGTTCACTGGTTGGTTTCATTTGACTTGGGGGTGGGGGAAGAGAATGAAGCATCTGGCATACCTTAGGCCCAAAAATACAAAATAAGTCTCCCTCCAGAAAATGTTATTTGGACACTGGTAGTGCCTTACATTTGTTTCTGTTAACACAGATTTATGTGGGTGGTGCACTTACTAATATGACAGCTGTCAGTAAAATGCTAAATTACAATGAGGCGTAATCACAAATGATGTACCACTTAAAATACAGAATTTCCATTTTGGAACATTCATCGCACTGGAAGTACTGAACATCTGGACACATCATTTTTATATGGTTCTGATTAATGAGTGTGAATTCATTGCCTTGCCACAGATCCCTAGATTTGCACAAGACTGAGCAGATATAGAATAGCATTTACAAATCTAGGCAATAATCTAGAGGGGGCAAAGCCCCAAAACTGGTGACTACAATTAGAAACTACTGGCAAGAATACCTGAAAGGAGAAGATTACAACTCCTACATAATTTATGTCCAGAAAAAGACTCCAGTTACTATTCGGAATGCTGTACAAGTTTTCCCACATTTTCTAATTGAAACCTATATTAATCTATGCATTTAAAATTTTATAGCAGAATTGCCATTGACCTTTATAAAATGTATACAGTGATATAAATTAGTTGATCAGTTAAAGATGAAAAGCACCATAAAAATGCTAAGTATTATTATTATAAATTCAAATGAAGCACTATACACTTAAAAGTGAAATTCCAAAACAAAATCAAACTATCAGGACAATGGAGAAGTACTATGTGTTCTAGAGATGGGTCTAAACCAAAATCCTGAATCTGAATACTTTCAAATTTGAGAAATTCATGTCTGGAAATAAATACATCTTTCTGATTCAGGCCCATTTATAGTACATGTTCTACATGTATATGTTCTTCAATGGTATACTGTTTAAACTTAACTTGATATAGGAGCCAAACACAAACTGCGAACAAAGTGAAAGTTTTGTGTATTTGTGAGTGCCCTTTGCATGTGTGCACACACACAAAATCTACCACACAGATACAATGGTGTTGAACATGATGTAAATGCCTAGACAAACTAGATAAACAGACATGTTGCAGAAGCAATGTCCCAAAACACATAGACCTGTGATAAAAAATGTTCAGCGATGACCATAAGTCCTACTGATTTTCATTGACACTTAGGCATCTAAGTCCCCATTTTCAAAAGTGTTTTAAGAGCCTAAATCACCTAAGAGTTTTTGAAAATTTTAATCCTTTTCTACACTAGACTATTTTTCTTAAAATTTCCCAGTGGGGCAGCTTGACCATTGGTATCAATAATGCAATTGTTACTATAGCCAAGCACCCAACATATGCCAGCATAGAGGTAAGCCACAGAAAAACAAAATTAGAAAGTATCATTTTGATTAATTAGGAATCATATAAAGGCTGGTGCCTTGTCATCCCTGTACTTCAGACTCATTGCAGTTGCCTCAGTGCAGGTGCTCAGTGGCAGTGTGTTTCTTTTTATTGTATCACTCAATTGCCAACATAGCTTTAGCCCACTCTACACAAGTCAGTTTATGATGACCTGTCATGATGTGCTACACTGTCTCCCACAGTGATGGATGGAGGCCCCATGAGGTGGCAAGCAAAGTTTCACTATGAGCCTGATCCTGAAGCCAATGGGGACTGAGGGTGCTCAGCAAACTGGAGTTCAAGCTCTATCTGTGGCACAAAGCTCTCTGAAGTACTCTAACTAAATCTTTCCAGAAGGATCTCCTAAGATAGCTATAAAGAAGAAGAAAAATAGGATCTTGAAATATGGGGAAAAAATCCCACTTTTAGTATTACAGAACTAATTTAACACTAAAAGCCATTAATTTGAAAGACATGCTTTTAAGACCAACATCCACTTACTTTTACTGCAGCCAAATAGGTTGCGGATGTCCAAATTACTAGCATTGGGAACACAGTTGTCACATTTCAAGCCAGTTACAAATTGTTTACAAACACATTGTCCAGTAACAGGATGACAAGTCCCATTAATGACTCCTGAAGGATGACAATTACAATGCTGACATCTATAAACAAAAACAAACCGAGAAAGTAATCAAAGCACATTAACACTTCAGTTAGACGCAGTAGGGTTTTATTTAGTGGCTTCTTTTGTCCTACATAATTCAGAATTATAATTAAACAGCTTAGTGGACAGAGGTGCAGTAAAAAATGTAAATATTTGGATCGATTTAAAAAAATAAAATGCAGCTTAAAAATTTGCAAATTATCTATTTCATACTGTTTTAATAAATACTCAAAATAGCCATTTGAAATCTGAGCATTAGATAAAATTTATGCTAAGTTGGATAAAGAAAATGGTTTAGATTTAAAAACATGTTAATATAGAATTGATCCATACACAGAGTGCATAACAATATTGTTTAATAAACCTACTATTGGTACAATCCTGTAACCCTTATTCACACAAAATATTCCTTACTCACAAAAATAGTGCAACTGAAGTCAATATATTTATTTGGCCTGCTTTATGTATAAGAGAGACCTTCAGGATATATTCAGATCCTGAAGAATCTAAGCTTTCATCAAAGAAAAAAGTGTCTTGCCCACAGAGGCAATGGATAGGGATTCAAATGCAGAATAAATAAAAAAGAGGAAAGATCCAAAGACTGGGAAGAAGGAGAAAAACAGAAAGGAGGAGCGTAGGAAGAGAAATACCACTGGTCATAATGGGGAGCACATTTCCCCCACTATGTGATACTGAAATCGACAATGAGGTATTTAAATAAATAATAATTAAAAGTTTAACTACTACACAAAGGTCCACATACTAACCTTCATCCTTTGTGTAAACCTCTCATTGGCATCAGTGAAATATCCTCAGTGGATTGAGATATTTGATCCTAAATCTATATGCTGGCTCATGGACCATAATTAAAATGGAATTTGATCCTCTCCTGCTAAACAAGGGTTTTTGCAATTGATACATATTTTTCCCCAGTGGCACCTAATTATATCATTGCTACCAAAATCAGTTAAATATAAGGTGTGTGATTCTCAATAATGGACTTATCCAGGTAACAGACAATGGTTTGTCTTTGAGTGAACAACCTACATCCCATTGCCAATTCTCTGAGTTATGCCACCGACCTCAGCGTAGAGTTTAATAATAGCAAATAAACCACAATTAACTTTTCTGCTCTAATTTTCTCATCTCACATTTGTACCTCAATGGACGGAACAAATGTTTTAAAAAAATGGTCCAAATCCCTGGCTGTAATTCATTACCATACAGTACAAATCAGGAAGGGGAGCCACAAAAGTATTGTGAAACTTAGTTTGCACTCACCTAAACCTGAGCTGGCTGTTCAATGGTCCTGTCCTCTGGCATAAATGAGAGCAGCCTGAAGGGAGCTCTAAATTACACCAGGTGCCAACAGTTGCAAGAGGACAATTAAATAAGTCAGGGACTTAAAGGATATATGGAAGATTCAGTTATGTTTCCTTTTTCCTGGTAGGACACCTATGCTAGCCTGGGAACATTTCCTACACTTAAGCTGATCCTCCCCTGACTGGTTACACTGGCTCTGTGGTCAGATCTCACTGGTAGTGCAATATAAAGTGACTGCATCATATTCAAGATTCTGCCCCATATTTCCACTTCTCTTTTCTTTATTTCCTCTCTTGGACACACCTGTAGGTCAAATAATGCTGAGTTCAGCTACACTTTAGGATGATAAAAGCAAAGGGGAAAAAAAACAACTTTTTTCACATTGGAGTACTAAGATCCAGGTCAATAATCAGTGAAATAGACATTAAATGTGACAGATTTTTAAACAAGTTTAAGAGAACTATTCACATACATTTTTTGCCCATTGCAGAGCTCTGTTTATTAGAGTTCTTTTACTCCACTGCAACTCTTGCTGTGTGATCTCCTGAGTAATCATTCAACACCCTTAAAAAGGCTGATAAAAGCTAAAGCTGCAAAATAAGCTGCAAATTTGTTTTATGGACTAATATCCCCTTGGGAATAAATAAAATACATTCTCTCCTGGAAGCCACTATACTGTAGTTTGCTCTCTTTTATAGTCAAGAGAAAAGGGCAATTTTTTCAAACAACTGTATTAAGTCCTTTCATCTGTAGACAGTGCATCCAAATCCCCCTTCAAATATAGGTTTTGTTTAGACTATTTATTTAAATGTCATGACTGAAGAAAATGGTTTAGTTAGAGATAAAAAAGAAGATAGTGTATTGATAGGCAAATAATTCAATTTTATTATTTCATAATTTCATTACATGCTGCTATTTAGAGTGTATAGTTTGTGGGGAGTTTAATGCAAGTGTCTCAGTACATAAATAATGAGAGACTTCTCTTAGTACTACTGTGTATTACTGGACCTCTCATGAATAGGGTCCCCTGAGTATTTCAATTTTCATTATCATTCACTCATGAAACAATCAAATTAGTTTTAGATACAGTACATTTATGGTGCCTTACAGTTGTCTGGGTGTGTTTGTTTTGTTTTTTGCTTGAAGTACTTATTTTGTCTTCTAGCCAACATATAGAAATATCTGTCTCCATCTTTATTAACGTAGGCCCCAATCCTGTAAACACTAATGTATGAGTTGTCCTGTTGACTTTAATAGGACTACTCATGTGTGTTTCCAGGATCAGTGTCTTCATTAGTATCCTAAATAGTGAAATCAATACATTTTATTATTTTAAAAGTTTACCGTACATTTGTGAAGTCAATATTTTTATGCCACTGAGGACTTGTACGGTAAATAAACAAACATTCCTTGAAACTTTCCAGCCATACAAGCAATATTTTCAACATTCTTGAAGACTGTTAATAAAATAAATTAGAAGCTTGTGTTATTTTTTAAACGCTACCTTCCCAAGACATTTTAAATCAAACATATTTCCCATTTATTAAAACAGAATTACACATAATCAAAGAAAAAAGACTTAAAACATGGAAAGAGAAATACCAAGCCAAGATGAATTGCAATATTGATTTTGCAAAGATAAATGGTTTTTGTAATATTAATATAGAGAAACCTTTATTACATTGACTCTCTAGGTGCAGTTAGAGCCTCTCCAGCAATCTATTTAAAATCTTAATTTTTCATCCTTATGGGAAAACCTCACTTGCTAAGTGGATTTCATAAACAGTAATCTGTCAAGATATATATATAAACAATTTGTAATGTTCATTGACCAGTTCATTATAGTAAACAATACAGAAGTAAGGCTGATCTAATCTCTACCAATGTTCATGACCATTAGGGATTCTGTTTGAATCACTGTAAAATACTGGAGTCTAAAATTCCTCCCATCCTGCAGGGAATTTTCTACTTTGCAAGCTGAATTCCACTGAATAATACTCCATGTTCTCGCAAGGTTGGTGGAATTGTAAGGCCTCATGACTCTGTCTCTACATATCACAGGATAGCAATAGAAAAATGGCAGACATCAACACAGCTCTGAGGTTTAGTTTATGGGCGGCTAGTATTCTTTGCTTAATTGGTTTTGTAACCCCAAAATCGCTAGAAAGGGACAGTGTGGAATTTGCAAAAAATGGTAAATCAGTCCTCTTTAAAAAGTCTTAAAATTTGCAAAAACTGAATGAAAACAGATAGGCAAATATGGCTACAGATGATCACTTTTAATAGAGAAATCCTTCTGAAGAGGAGGAGGAACATTGCCCAACATAGAGCGGAACCATCATGGATCTACTACACAGGAGGATCCAGCTCTCCCAGGCACTACAAAGCCAAGCTCAATGGTGGCTCTCTCCATTGGCCTGTTCAGGGATTATGGGAGTTTCAGGGAGTATACTGAGACATAGCTGATAGGTTCACCAACTCTTTTGGTCTACTGGCCTCAAGTGTAGCAAGTGGGAGAATTCTGTACTTCCCTTTCTCTGTGTTCCCCATTTAAAACCTGATTACTTTGGCTCTACACATGGGGGGGGGGGGGGCAGGGAGATGCTTCCTATGAAGAAGTGTGTGTGTGAAGGGATAGTACTGGGACTTGGGGATGGGGGAGGGGAAACCAGCTCCAGGTTGGGAAAGAGGGTCCCTGGGTTTCTTACCTGCTCCCAGACCAGACCATCCCCACTGGGACCCACTCCTTGCCCCACCCACCCCCCCTGGGGCATGCAGGAGTTTACACAGAGGTGGAGCCCCCACAATATTTCCATTACAGGGGTGCTAGTCCCCCTAGCCTGCCTGGTTCCTCTACCCCTGCACAAAGGACAAGGATTCCACTGTAAATTACTAAAAAGACCAATTCTGGAATTCTTTGTTGTGAGGTAAAATGGAGGCCTTGTGGGCATAAGAGCAAGAAGAATCATAAATGGATTTCTAATAAAGTCAGATAACAAATGCTTGCATCAATGAGAGATTAAATCCATATCCCTGGTCATGACTATGACACTGGCATTGTCTAACCCTGTCACCATTACCAACAGAACTGTATAATTATAAATAGCCAAGAGGATATTACCAAACATGAAGCCAAACAAACATGAAAGTCTTTGCTTAATGCATTACTGCAAGGCACACAATATTACCACAAGGAGTGTAGTATCAGAACCTGAGAAGAACAGAACCAAAGCCTACCCATTGGTGACACAAGTCAACAGCGTACATTGTCTTTTGCCTAACATATAATTGATTGACAATTTATGGAAGCAAAAAAAGAGAGGTGGAGTGTTAAAACTCAGTCTGGATTCAAATCCCAGGTGTGTAAGAAAGCACCTATCTTTAGGATAGCAGTAACCAAAACTCTGGGATCCCAACATTCTAAAACTAAGTTCTTTGGGATATGGATACAGATATGAATTCGGTGGTTTGAGCCCATCTCTAGTGTATGAAAGGCATTGCTTACCAGACAGAAATTGTGACCCTTTTCACATCCTGTTTGGAACTCAAAGTCAAATGCTGTTTCAAACTAAAGAATAAGGAAGATGAATTTAGAAGGAAACTTAATATTACATTATTTTTATCCCTTACCATCAAGAGTGACAGAAAGTGGAACAGAAAATCCCCATTCTTACAGATTCCAAAACTGCCATTAACAGATACCTCTATGACCCACAACACTAAAAAAATCCTCTGCCTGATGATGACAATAATATAAAAGTTAAAGTGAAAAAATCTGCAACGTCAAGTGCACTCAGGAAGACATATACACTCACGTTCTAGGGTCAGGATATATTTATTCCCTTTTTCACTCAAGGCTAGTATGGGGATGTCATATCGCTTTCATTTGAGTCTATTTTTTAAAAATATATAAATATTAAATGTAGCAAAATACTTTACAGTCATATGGTCTGCAGGAAAATGTGATAATATGAGTGCCTGTGAAATCTTATTGGACAACATGTAAAAAGGAAATTGAGATTGTGGGGATTAGACAAGCAAGAGAAGAAGCTGCAAGAGAAAGATAGAGCAATAGACAGAATAACAATACTGATGTACCTCAGACATTCAAGGAAGTATATTCACACTATTTTAGTGTACATAAAGGCTCTAGGATACATTAGATACAAAATTTTCCCTGCACCACAAAATTAGGGTGCTGATAGAGAGAGTTCACTCCACTAGGACTACAGATTTTGGAAATGGAAAAGTCTGTCATTAGATGAATCCATTCTCTGCAAATTTTACATTTTCTGTTATTGTTAATAGAAAATATAGGGGCATTTAATATTTGCTACCCTTCCCCCATGAAATTTCATTTTTACTGAAATTTTCCCACCAGTGTTAATTATTGATAAGAACAGCGTGTAAATTTTTTTCCAATTACCACACCAAATACCTTAATAGTTGATTATTTCAGACATAATAACGGTAATAAGACAATCCTCAAACCATTATAAACATGAGACACAGCGTACAAGGTTTCAATTATGCTTCCACTGAAGTCAATGGCAAAACTTTCATTGACTTCAGTGGATGTGGGAATGGGTCCTGTGTAAATCTGGACAGGTGTATAAATTTGAGTGGAAGACTGTTTTGAATAGGTGGCCTTTTTTATTGTTACTAAAGATTATAAAGTTAGTTGGTGTGAGGAAATATAAAGAAGAAATTTGAAATAAACTGTATTTATAAAAACAAACAAACAAAACAAACACAGTACTTACCTCCCTGAATCAGAATCAAATCCAAAATAAAGTTCTCTGCAGTGGTTACATCTCTGTCCAGTTACGGAAGCATCTTGGCAAACACATTGGCCAGTTAGACTATTACAGACCTGATTCACTGAACCAGTTATGTAACATAAACAAGGCAAGCAGCCGGAAGCACGGTATGGAGATATGTAAAAACCTAGCAAAGACAAATTGATGAAATGCACATTTTAACAAACTTGCAGAAAAAGCAATACAAACAGAAGAATATCATTTTGTGCATTCATATTTAGCGATTGAATAATATATCCACCACCACCTAACAAACCTAGTACATATACACCCCCCAACACCAACAAATTTATGCAATCATTTTGTGGAGCAGGGTGTCTAAGCCCATTCAATGGTATTTTCTGAAGCTGTTATCTATTCTCTGCTTGCCAAGTCTGATTTTCTATTCTGAACCCCGCAAATCTTCTTCTTTAGGCAGAACAGGAGAAAAAAACAGGACAACAGTGCCACAGGTATCAGGCAGTAGGGGAAGCAAAGACCCCACTGCATGGGAGGCACTAATGAATACAACACAGACTGCAGGAACATGCACATCATGCCATGTAAGATCAGAGCAGTGGTTCGTCTAGTCCAGGATCCTGTCTCTGATAATACCAGTACCAGTCACTTCCAAAGGAAATGCAAGAAACTGATACGTCCTCATTGGAGAAATTCCTTTCTAAAATCTTCTAGGTAAGTGGTTGGTTTATGCTCCAAAACATGAGGGCTAACATACCTTATTAAGAAAGCCACCCTGTCTAACATTGTGTGGTCAATGTTCCTATTAGCCATATAAATATCTAAATCCTTTTTTTTTTTTTACTTCTGCTAACCTCTGCACTTTGTGGCAATGACTGCACCTTTAAGCAGGGGGTATTTGACTGGCTGGCCAAATGAAGGGGAAAGTGCTTTATGGCTAGGGGGGAGTGGAAGAAGAAAACTGCTGCAAAAAAGGACTGGGTGCAGTTGGGATTTTTTTGCCTTCCCCACACCGGGTTCAGGAAGGGCTTTGTTCATGCATGGCATGAAGGGCGATAGGCTATATGTCGCAACTCAGAGTAGGGTGGATGTCCAGTACATTATTTAAGTGTAGGGTGGATGTCCACAGGAAAGTTATAGTGACCAGATAAATGGCTTGGAAAAGGACTTAAAAAGGTGTTCGTTAAAGGAACAAACAGGGGGGGGGGGGGCAGTTGGGGACTCCTATGATTGGTACGGCAGGGAGACAACCCCCCCATTCTTAACCCTCCTACAAGGGGGCAGGGGTGGATGGTAAGGTCCTGGCAATGGATTTGCTGGAGGGACCTGGATGGAAAAAGAGGGGGAGCTAGTGGAAGCCCCCCAGGATAATTACAGAATAAACAGGGGGTTACCTGCACTGTACACTTATCTGCCAGGTAGTCCCAGAAATCTAATAATAAAGTTGCGGCCTGATTAAACCCATATTAATGGTCTCCTGTCCTAAAATGTTTTCTTTTCTCTATTTTAAAATGGTTGCTTTCAGATTTGTCCCCCATTCCCTTGTTCTTATATTATGGAAAAGGATATACAAAAGCATCCAGTTGACCTTCACTTCCTCATTCATTATGTGGTATGCCTCTACCATGTCCTCTTATCAATATCTCCTTATATGAAAGTCTATCCAGATCTCTAATCATTTTCGTCACCTACCTCTGAATCTCTTATTCCTACTAAATCTTTTTGACATAGACCAGAGCTGAATACTGAACTCAAGTAAAGTAGTACCACACATGTAGTAGTAGGATTTTATGTTTGTATTTATATAATTGAGAATAAAAAATAAAGAATAATAATGTAGCATGTATTAAATGGATTGGTGTATGATTTAAACATATCCTGCCAGCCACCCTATTTTAATAGCAGAAAGGAATGGCCTAGTGGGCCATTGGTCAAGATGCATCAGCCAGAATCTGTGTCTGAGTTGATTTCAAGCCAGTAACAGACCTTTTAGGGTCACAACTTTGTTGTAGGTTTAGCATTTAAAATAAGTAAAAGAATGCAATCATTGCTTTTCTCTTGCATTGCAATTTGATGTTCCCGTTCAAATGTTCTGTGTAAATCAATTGTATTTTGTGTGTGAATGAGGAATGTGTGTGTTAGAAAATAAGTGTAAAGGCCATTACCGGACCAAATGTTCTAGGGAGAACCGAGGACAGATGCAAGGGCGCCAGAAGACTACAACACACCCCTATTAAAATGCCAAAAAAGGCAAATTAACAACTCGAAAAATAAGACTGGCGCCTATCAAATCCTGGTGGGTGCGCCGGCCCTTACTATAACATCGACTGGCAGGACTTTGTGTGTGTGTGTGTGTGTGATTGAATGCACATGCTAATTGTTGTGCATTCCTTTCCCCCTAAAAAGATCCCGTGTGCTTCTTATAAGCATAACATTATTTTCTCTCTCATTTCTTATACACGCTAACGTTATTTTAGCAGGGGGTGGGTTGCCCCACTGTGCATTTAGCAGAGGTTCACATTTAAGTTGCCCTGGCTTTTTTCCCTGAGTGACAATAGTTAATTTAGAATCTAGTAGTGTGTATGAGTAATTCAAATGATTTCTTCCAATATGCATTACCTGGCACTTGTCAACAATGAATTTCATCTATTGGGCTGCCCGTTCTCCTTGCTTTGTGGTGTCTTCCTGGAGTTCTTGTCTAGTCCTGACATATCTACGTTAATTGTATGTCACTGCACTGTTTACCCCTCACCCCTACCATTAATAAATATATTAAATAAAGCCAGTTCTAATATAATAATGCCACCTAACCCTTATATAGCACTTTTAATCCATACAGTTCAAAGTGCTTTACAAAAATAGAATATTTGCGTGGGAGGGGGCATCCCTCTGTCAACATTTTTCTATTATTGTTTATGGTATGACTTACAATGAGAAGAATTTTCCCCTCCTCTCATACACACTTGCAGCATTCTCATAGACCTCTTAGTCACTTTTCCTCCCTGATTATATAAAGTTCAATAAGCTTCTCTTTTTTAGTCATGTTCTTCAGTTGCTGAATCTTTTTAAGTTGTCCATGAACTCTCCCTCTAACTTTCTGATGTCCTGTTCTATAATGAAGGGCCCAAAATTGCATTGTAATGTGCTATCTAACCAAGGCATTATTTCCTTTGTCTTACAAGCGATACCTTTATATATACACCCCCAGGGTGGAATTTTCTGTCTTTGCAGCAGTGTTCTGCTGTGAGCTCATATCCAAATAGCAAAAGAACTAAACAAATTGAAAACATTAGAATTTTACTGCTCAAGTCTTTGTTCAAGTTTAGCTTCTGGTCCTCAGTGAGATAAATCTCAAGTGGACAGTCAAGTGATATCAGTCTCCAGTTAACACACATTCGCATCATAAAACAACCATACTGTTGGCACTTTATTCCAGAGAGGCCCAGAACTGAGCCATCACAGAGACTGAATATCTTGAAGTTATTAGTGAGGCAGCATGTATTATCTCATACTGCAGTTGCGTGTACAGTATAATACCTGTCCTGTACATAAATAGAGGTGGCCATTTCCCAGCAATGTCACTCCCGAGCACAATGAACAACTCAACTGCAAGAGTATAGCCGGAAGATAGGAAACAAGTTTAACCCTAGACCTCATGCAAAAGGTCAGCGCACCTCGGTAGATATATAATTTATAATCTGCTGAGAGAGTACTAAACATTACCATTAGGAAGACCCTAGTGCAATCTAGAAAAAGACAGACCCTTATCCACTTGTGAATTAGCATAAAATTTACAAGTAACAAAGGACAGAAACAGATAAATGAGCAAGTCTAAAGTATTGTAATGAATCTCAACTGAGCTGACTTGCTCATAAGAACATCTTTTATTATAATTGTTACAGCAGCAAACTCTATAGTTAAGATTACCATTTTAGGGCCAGATCCTAAATCCTGAAGACAATAAAGCTATGCCAATTTAGAGCACGTAAGGATCTGGCACTATATCTCTGTTATTCATCATTTATAAACTTTTTATCACGGTGACACTTCAAAGTTCCTCAAAAGCATCAGAATTTTTTTAAAGTATTTTAAAAACAAGAATGTAAATATAGGAGGTGGGGGAATGGAAGAAAAAACTGAGTCATAAACAGGACTATTTGAAAGAGTTTTTTTTTCTTCTGAATATACACAGTAAGGCCTAAATCTTCAAAAGTGGCATTCAGTTTTAGGTGCCTCTGTTTCTGGATACCCAGTTAGGGACAGGTTGGGAAGGCTGATTTTAAGAAAGTGGTCAGTGCCTGCTCTCTGAAAATTAGGACCATTTGAAGTGCGTCAATATGGGCACCCAGAAGTCACTTATGAAAAATTTAGTCCTATATCAGAGGCAGGCAAACTACGGCCCGCGGGCCCCTCCTGCCCGGCCCCTGAGCTCCTGTCCCAGGAGGCTAGCCCCCTCCACCGCAGCCTCAGCTCACTGCGCCGCCAGTTCAATGCTCTGGGTGGCGGGGCTGCAAGCTCTTGCCGGGCAGCACAGCTGCAGAGCCTCAGCCTGACCCGGTGCTCTGTGCTGCGCAGTGGCGTGGCTGGCTCCAGCCGCGTGGGAGGGCAGGGGAGTTCGGGGTGGTGGTCAGGGGGCTGGGATGTGGAGAAGGGTCAGAGGGCGGGGAACAGGGGGGTTGAATGGGGGCAGAGGCCCGGGGGGGGCAGTCAGAAAGGAGAGGGGGGATTGGATGTGGTGGCAGGGGGCAGTCAGGGGCGGGGGATCTGGGGGCGGTCAGAAGACAGAGTGAGTGGATGGGGCAGGGGTTCCAGGGGGGGAAGTCAGGAATGAGAGGAGGGGTTGGATGGCACGGCGAGGGGCAGTCAGGGGCGGGGGTTCTGTGGGCGGTAAGGGGACAGGGAGCAGGGGGGTTTGGATGGGGCAGGAATCCCAGGGGGGCAATCAGGGGGGATCGGATGGGGGCGGGCCACACCTGGCTGTTTGGGGAGGCACAGCCTCCCCTAATTAGCCCTCCATACAATTTTGGAAACCTGATGTGGCCCTCAGGCCAAAAAATTTGCCCACCCCTGTCCTAGATCACCAAAAAACAAGACAGAAGAGGCATCGGATTGCAAACTGATGTTGCACATGTTGGGCTAAACACTATCCTGGCCAGCATGGCAAGAGAATAGAAATGCAACTGAAATCCTGATAGTCAGACCACAATTCCTTGCTGGTGACAGAGGCAGCATACTGAGTGAGTATTTTGCTTCACTGCACAGCGGGAGCAGAATAGATCCCTGTCTGTGCTACTAGTGGCAGCACCTGACCATGGCACACTGTATATGCTCGTCAGTGGCAATGGCGTGTTAGGAAAGGATCTGATTGAGAAGCCCTATGCTCTCCCCTTCCACTAATGAGATGACTATTAATTGTGGGGTGGGGAGATCAGATGGAGAGGGGCAGAGAATGAGGAAAAATACAATAATAATGAAGAAAGTTGGGGTTTTTTAAATCCCTCAACATTTCAACAGCTGGGGGACCTCTAGCCCCGGTGAATTGCATCATCCCCTTCCATCAGGAGGTTCTCTCTGTACAATGTTCCCTGATATCTAGTCTTGAGAGACTGTAACAGCCCACTAATTGCCCAAAACATTTGTATTATGCAGAACCCATTAGTTTCCTAGTAGTTTTGTGCAGCCTCTCATGGCATTCATCCATCTGTTGCCAACCAGAAACCGTAGTTTTGGGGAGAGGCTTTAAGAAATGGCTGCTTGGGATTTAGAGTCAGTTTTCTCCAAACTAGCTGAAGTGTCTAGTTCCAGTGACTTAGGACTGAAGTCCCATTTCAAATGGGAGGGAGGCTCCTAAAGTCAATTAGGCACTTTTGAAAACGTGTCATTGGCACTTCTGAAAATTTTCTCTCAAGTCAAAGTCTGAGGGCTGGTCTACACTAGAAGCGCAACACTGGTGCAGCTGCTCTGATGCCGCTGTGCCGCGTCTGGTGAAGACGCTCTATGCCGACGGGCGAGCGCTCTCCTGTCGGCATAATTACTCCACCTCCGCGAGAAGCGGAAGTTATGTCGGCAGGAGAGTGTCTCTCGCTGACATAACGTCAGCAAGGACAGCGCTTATGTTGATGTAACTTGCATCGCTCAGGGGGGTGGCTTTTTCACACACCCCCAAGTGTCAAATTATATCGACATAAGCGATGGTGTAGACCTGCCCTGAGCGGCTGCACGGAAAGTTGTAGTCTCTGGTCAGCAAGAGACTCCTACATGCCTTCCTGTTGCAAGGCCTTTGCTCAGCACAGGTTCTAAGGCCTGAATGGTTGTGGAGAGGTTGCCCAACCAGGTCAGGGTGGCAGGGAAGTCTGCTGACAGGGCATGTACACAGTAGGTGAAGACAGGTCCAGGGCATATGCTACTGTACCTGTTTTGTGGCTAGAGGCTTTAATTCTTCAGGGCTGTAAATCCACTGCCTCTCATAGGCATTAAGTTCACATGTGAAGTAAAAAGGGGTTTTCTTCTTTTAAAAATAGGGGGTTCCTGCTTTCCATACACCACTAATTAAAATAACTAAGCTAACAGTGCCTCCCTCAAGTTACATTTAATTTCAATATTTTTTCATTCAAAAATAAAAGTCTATGCAAGAAAACTATTCTTTATAAATCAACAACAATCCGGGAGACCTGAGTTTCCCCCAGTTCTCCCCTTCCTCCATGCAACATAGGTAATTGATCTCCTTTCTCCAAGGGGTGACAAAACGGGGTGAGAAGGCATGAGGATGTGTTGACATTTTGAATCACATCAAAGTGAGAGATTTTTTGAAAGTTAGAGTGCAAATATCTATCTTTTTGTGGCTACTTTTAGGTCTCTTACTTTAATTTATTTTAAGTAAATACACTGGGAAATGAGAGCACTTAAACAACTTGAGTTTATGCTATAAATCACAGAGTAAATGTTTTCAGGAAACAGAGTTAAAATAGGTGCATTGTCCCATCAATCTAACCTACCCTTAATATATTTTTATGGTTGCCATTTTTTCTTAATTAATTACGTGCTTTTAATTAGTCTGTGATGGCTACGGATATGCTTGCAGTACATTTTGTTGTCTTTGGCCTAAGGCAAAGCCAAAGGATATGGTTAGATGATTTGAACCCGGTTAAATTGCTCCATAGTTCCATAATTTAAGACCACTATTATCAGATCAGTTTGTAAACAAATAATATTTTAAAGAATGCATACTCTTTAGAGCTGGGTATTCTTATTATGTTATTATAACTCATTGTGTTATAATTATTAAATACAGGGCTAGTATGTTGTATTAGCAGATTTGGGTTTCTCTGGGGGGTTTTAATAGCTGATCTAGAAACTGCAAGATTAAGTTCAATCATCCACAGTGATTCATCCACTGGTATGTATTCCTTCCTTCCTTCTTACCCTCCTCCTCCTCCACATTACTCCCCACCTTAAAAATCCCCTCATTATTACAACAGTGATAATATAGTACTGACACCTCAAAGATCTTTTTCGGGTTACTATTGTACATCGTCATAATTTCTCCTCCCTCCTTTGAATGTACCCTGATATCAGCATCTATCATGCAGGAAACAGTGCACTGGTTTGGGACTCTGGTTCAGCTGGGTTCTATTCCCAGGTCTACTGCTGGGTGACCTGGGGTAAGTTACTTCACTGCTCTGTGACTCAGTTTTCTCATATGTAAATGGGGATATGATATTGGCTTGCTTTGTAAAGTGTTTTGAGATCTACTGATGAAAAGAGCTATATAAGACCTAGGCTAGGTGATATTGTTAGGGTCCAAACCAGTTCTCACTGAAGACAACACAAAACTCCTATTTAATACAATAAGTACAAGATGAGGCCCTTACAATGTTAAGGAATCAAACTAATCTATAAAGCAGTAAACTCAATGCTAATCACTTACACATTTGTATACATTTCTTAGTAAAACAAGACAAATTACTTTCTTATAACAAGATTTCTTTTTAAAACAAACAAGTATGTGAAAATATTCCCTCGTGTGCCATGTAGGTTATGCCACATACTATTCTGTTCATACTATCAATTAGACATTTTAAAACTATTATAGATCTACATAAACCCTTTCCTTCACTTTTCAAGGACAAGGGTGGGTCACTGGCTCAGGAAGCCTTGACATCACTCCTGCACCTAGCCCCAGTCTGCTTTCTGATTAAATGCCTGCTGTAGAGTGTCAGCAGGTCAGACAGAACTGGGGAAGGAATAAAAAACAACAACCCACAATAGTGCTATATTTATTAGTATACATACCTAAAATAATTTAAATTAATGTAAAAATACTAATGGAGGTTAAGCTGCATTTTTAACCTATGTTCAAGTTATTGAATGGCATATTAAAACCAATGGGGCTCTAATGTACCTTCTAATGTGCACTGCTACTTTAACAAACTGCCTATACATTTAACTTGAACTAAATCTTTCTCTAACACAGATTAGGTTAATAATACATGGGGTTTCATTATATTCACCTGTTTTCTAAAAATTAATAAAAAGATAATTATAGTGCTACCCACTATCATGAACTCAGATGTAAACTCCATTTACAGTAATGTAGAATACAATTCCTTAATTGTTTCAAGGCACTGTGATGTACCAATTACATTTTCAGCTGCTTATAAGCCCAATCCTTGCTTAGTCCTTGTGAGAACCTGCATATCCTCAACATGATGGTACAATCACATGCACTTACAGGACAATTTGTTTGGCCAGCCTTCCTAAATTGTTCCTACAAATGTCTCCACAACTTCCTCCATACTAACCGCTCATGCACGGAAGACCCTTTCTGAACTGATCTTTGAGAAAACAATCTTTCAGTTCCCTCCTCAAAACCCCCATTTGCTGCAATTCCTATAAGAAATCACCAGTCAAATCAGGAGTAACTTCATTTATGTCTATGAGATGTACAACTATGGAAAACAAACTTGTATAATTGGAGGTGAATCAGGGCTAAAGCCCTATCAAAAAGGATCAGTGTAATAAAGGAAAAGACAGTTCTGATTTTGGAATACTGCAGAGTGTAACAAGCAATTTTCTTCCAATTTCCTTACCTGATTCACACTGATTACACCTTCTTCCTTGACGATTAGGCAGGCATACACATTGTCCACTAATCTGGTCACAAACTGTCCCTGCTAATGTCCCCAAGGAGTCGCAGTCACAAATCTGGCAGCCGAGAAGGTTGCTAATGGTAAGATTGTACATATGAGGCACACACTGATTGCACTGAAGCCCAGTTACACCAGCTTTGCAAGGACACTGTCCCGTTGATTTGTCACACAACAGAGAGCCATTTACTGTACCTGCATTATCACAATTACATGGCAGACAGGTTAAGGAATTATTCTGTTGTACTTTGTGATACCCATCTAGGCATTCACTGCACTGTCTTCCTCCAGTATTAGGTTTACATACACATTGCCCTGTCGTAGCATTGCAAACCATTCCAGAAAGTGATCCTGCAATATTACAGTCACAAGTCTTACAGCCAGTAGCATCCAGCCCAAAGAAGTTGTCCATGCAGGTGTCACACTGAAGCCCTTTGGTTTCTTCTTTACAATTGCACTGCCCAGTAAAAGGGTTGCAGAACTGGTTCAGTGAGCCATAGATATTACACAGACAAGGCCCACATCCATGTTCATTAAAATTTCTGCCGACTTTAAATCCAAAATTACAACGATCACACTTGAGGCCTGAAGAGAGAAAAAGTTATTAATAAAAGGAGAATGGGTGCGGGGGGGATGACATTCAATTCAGTCAACAGAAATTCAATACAAACTATATATTTTAGATCTTTTTAAAAAAAGTTCTTTCCCACCACAGTTTTTAATAGCAGCAGCAATGAGGTTGCTGCACAAAACTACAGAAAACAGCAGGAGCGAACGTAACAGCTATTTTTTTTGTATGTTTATATTTCAGAAAAAAACAGGATTTTTTGTTGGTTTTCATATACAGTTTTTTACATAGATTTATTTTCATCTCAAGCACATTTTAAAATCTCTGGCAAAAACTAAATGTGATGTAGGTGACCACTTGTTACATGGCCTATCTTCTTAACTACAAGAGATGATACAAAACGAATGAGCAGAAGATGTGCTGAGGGCTGTCAACTCATTTTGATGACATATGTATAAACACTGCAAATTAGACTAATTTCTATGAATTTTACTCATCATACTTCAATTTTAATATTGATTACACTTGTATACCAGAGTTTATTAGGAGTCTTTATGGGATACAGAAAATGTTTTCCTTAATCCAAGATGAAATAATGCTTTTGTCTAAATGTATAATTCAGTTAACACTTACAATACATTAGAAATTAAATTGTTTTTTTCATACTTCATCCTGTAGCTCTGTTAGTTTTGCTTTCAATTCATTGCTTTATCCCTGCCTCGGGGGTTGCAGCTGAATTTTAGTTTATAACATTTACCTCACAAGAAAGCAAAGTAAATTATTATTTGAGAAATGGTAACTCACATGTGTATGTGTAAAAACAACAAGGAGTCCTTGTGGCACCTTAGAGACTAACAAATTTATTTGGGCATAAGCTTTCGTAGGCTACAATCCACTTCATCAGATGCATGGTTTTAGCCCACAATAAGCCCACAGCTTATGCCCAAATAAATGTGTTAGTCTCTAAGGTGCCACAAGGACTCCTCATTGTTTTTGCTGATACAGACTAACACGGCTACCACTCTGAAATGTGTATGTGTGTTACTTTTCAGTGAGAAAATATTTCACTATAATACCATGGTTTAATTGTGGCATCCAGTAAAAGAAAAAACAACTTAGGTCCTAACAAAATATTTCCATCCTTTTAAAAAAATGCATAAATATAATACATTTAGAAACTCATATGTAGAAAAGCATCTCTTGAAATGGTAGGAAATGCATTATATATATGAATAAAAACTCGAGAACTCCAACAGAAGGCAGGTTCCTTTAACAGTGATGAATGGCTCACCTAAGGCATATCATTTAATTTCAATAAGGAAAATAAAAAAGGCCCACTATTGCTGCAAATTTTAAAAATAACTGTATTGTTAACAAGAATTATGACTCATTTTGAACTATTAAAATTGGTCTACATGGATTCATATCATATCAGTTTTAAAAATATGCGCAGTGCTTATTTGAATATGCCATACATATTCCTGACAGGTAATCTATTCCTAACGATACTGAGGAAGGCCTACAGGGCATCACATTCAGTGTTAACAAGTACAGGGGAGTTAGCACGCTTGGCATTTAATTCACATTCTTCTACCTTTTTATTCTAGATGAATGACCTACTTTAATAAAATTATTGGTGCTAATGTATTTTACTGGTGATAGAATCGTTAGTAAGATTTAACAGTTGTGTTAACTCTAACAGTTCACGTTCCATAACATTGCAGTACACAGTTACATTTTCTGTTATCACATTTCTTGAGACAAAATAACAATAGACTGAGGTTACTTGTAAATGCAGTTTAAAAAAATAATTCAACATACATTTTTAAGAGGTAGCTTTTCTTTGTAAAAGTTCACTGCACAGGACTGGTAAATAACACTTATTTACACATGGTAACAAGGGAAATCAGAATATTTACAGTTAGTTGTGTAAACAATCCTACTAAAGTGTGCTTAACTTTAAGCACAAGTAGTCTCACTGAAGTCAACGAGACAAATATGCTTAAAGGTAAACATGTACATACGTGTTTACAGGATTGGGCTTTATGTATCTTCCTCTCCTTCACCCCCATAGATTTTTTTTTAAATGAAGAGAAAAATAATCCCAAGTACTTTCATAGATAGTGTAAAAGGTCTGAAATAATTTAAGTAAGCAAGGGTCTGATCCTGCAATCCTTGCATACCCAATTTCTCACTGACGTCAAAGCAAGCTTGGGAATATACAAAGAATCCAAAATCAGGTCCCAAATATATATGAAAAAAATAGAATACAGAATTGTTAGAAAAACTCCTATTTTATTTAATGTAGGAAATTCAATTTTAAGATGCATTAACTGTTTGCTCTGAAAAAATCAGGATGTGTTTGATCCTGCAAGGGGCTGAGCACCTCCTAAGGGATGTTGACCACGCTTTAATCCCCACTGTAGACAATAGGAATTAAAGGCACTCAGCACTTAACACGGAGGAAGCTCAGAATTACCCAGGATTAGATCCTTTTAGGAGGAACATTTTCATGTATTTATTTATTTATTGGCTTGTTTTGGAAATTCCAGCCACAAGAACAAAGCATAATAGCTTGTAAAAATTCACAACAATTCAACCTTTTGGGGCATTCACTTTAACCACACAGCTATCATATTTCTCTCTTACAAAGATATGGGTGGACACTAACAGAGATTTAGAAGTCTGGAAGAAGCAGTTGTTCTCAATTTAGTGACCATGAATGACCTAAGATTTGAACATTGAAAGGTATTTTTAGTATCAACATATGATCACGGTTAGTTCAGAAAATACAGATTACCAATAGTTTGAATGATAAATTGGTATAGGGATTTTTTGAGCCATATGTATGGCCTGAGACACGTACAGTTACCATGCAGGGCTCACTTTATCAAGAAATTCTCCTTGCATAATATTCCCATACATCAATATTTCAAAGTGTATTATGTACACTGTGTATTTTGGGCACTTGATAAATTTTGTCCTTATGTGGCTGTGGCTCCCCTCAAATATGCTGGAAGTAATAAATTGCTATAATCAAATCTAATTTCTGAAAAATACCTGTGGGAGTAACAAACAAAAAAGCACGTCTTGTAAAAAAAATGATAAATAACACAGAAGGTAGCAGTTTATTATAATCAGCTTGGCATTGAATTACAAAATTAAAATTATGTGGCCCTTGATAACTAAACCTAGCAATGTTCATGATCTGTGGAATAATGTTGACTTATTTTGCATTTCATAGGAACAGTTCAAAGAAATACAATAGAAAAAAATGGAAAGATTTATCACAAAGGACCCTGTAGCACAGAATATTTTGAGGGGGGAAAAATCCATTTATTTTGGTCTATTAAGAAAACTAGCATGGAAACGATTTGCTTAGAACTCATTAAGTATAAAACATTTTGAAAAAGTGCTAATTTCCTAAAAGAAACATCTATGCGGTAAGCAAATTAATATTATTTCTGTGAGTTATTAGTATGGAGCTATATGAGCCAATGCAGCTATGGAATAAAGAGACTTCTAAAGGGTTGATTAAACTAAGCTTCAGACTGCAGTTTGATAGAATTATTAAATTAATAATTTTTAGGCAGTTAATTTCATTCAGGTTTTTAAATTTGCCTTCAGCAAAAGAAATTTACTTTATTTTTCTGTTTAGAAATCAAATGTTTTATTTCTAGCAGATAAGAAATATGACTGAAAACTCTTACATTACACATACCAATAACATTTACTTTGCACTTGCACTGGCCTGAATTTTGGTGACAGGTAATATCTCCATTGACTGTCCCAGAGGTATTACAGTTACAGGGACTGCAGCCATCAGGGTCTGACTGTTGTAGATTGTAGAATCCTTCCTGGCACTGATTGCACTGTCTGCCAGACACATGTCTCTTACAATTACACTGGCCTCCAATCTAGAAAGATACAAAATATTATTGAATGATGAACGTATCTATTTTTAGATGATACACTCATTAGCAACAACGGTGGAGGGTATGGGGGGAGAGAGAGAAAACTTTAAATGGAAAAGGAAAAAATAGGTCTGTGAAATACATGTATTATTTTACTTGCCGAGAAGAAAAACTAAGAAATATTAAACAACAAGCATAAATACTTTCTGAAGGGTGAAAAAAATTACGAGTTAAACATAGATGTATTCATAATCTAAATATTAAAAACCATGAAGGAGAACTGTCACTAGGCCACGCTTTTCCTCAGCTCCAAAGCATCCTCTGCCATGCCTATCCTTTGCAAGAAGGTTAGCAAACAAACAGAAAAACAGAGTCTTAACTCATTCCTTAGCCTCAGGCTTCAGGGCCACTCCTCCCAGGGGTCTCTGGCACTCCTGCCCCTGGCAGCGTCCCAATTTCTGTCAGCTCTGCTCCCTTTCTGGAGTACCAGCCCCATGGCTATTTCCGCGAACCCCTGCCCCATCCTCCGTGGACCTACTTGCCAGCTTCACTTCGTTCAGAGAATCATAGAAGATTAAGGTTGGAAGAGACCTCAAGAGCTCATCTAGTCCAACCCCCTGCTCAAAGCAGGAGCAACCCCAACTAAATCATCCCAGCCAGGGCTTTGTCAAGCTGGGCCTTAAAAACCTCTAAGAATGGAGATTCCACCTCCCCTCCCCAGGCCAGGTAACCCATTCCAAGGCTTCACCACCCTCCTAGTGAAATAGTTTTTCCTAATATCCAACCTAGACCGTCCCCACTGCAATCTGAGACCATTGTTTCTTGTTCTGTCATCTGCCACCACTGAGAACAGCCTAGCTCCATCCTCTTTAGAGCCCCCCGTCAGGTAGCTGAAGGCTGCTATCAAATCCCCCCTCACTCTTCTCTTTTGCAGACTAAATAAGCCCAGTTACTTCAGCCCCTCCTCATAAGTCATGTGCCCCAGCCCGCTAATCATTTTCGTTGCCCTCCGCTGGACTCGCTCCAATTTGCCAACATCCTTTCTGTAGTGGGGGGGCCCAAAAGTGGACACAATACTCCAGATGTGGCCTTACCGATGCCAAATAGAGGTGAATAATCACCTCCCTCGATCTGCTGGCAATGCTCCTACTAATGCAGCCCAATATGCTGTTAGCCTTCTTGGCAACAAGGGCACACTGTTGACTCGTTACACCACTGGCTAACCAGGCTGGGGTGACAACTCCCCCCTGCTTGAATGGGCCATCACCGAAATATATTATCCCTTGGTGGCCAACTTTTACTCAAAGTCCATAAAGCATACTTTCAGTATAGTTACATTGGTCCTTAAATATTACCTGTACATACATCTCACAATGATTACATATCTTGATATGTTATGAGCTTTCTTACATGATACTCCTTATGGATATCTTACATGATACTCCTTATGGATACAGACCCGGAAAGACATGTTTGATCTAATGAGTTTGTGAGGTCTGAGACAAGAGTTGTTTGTAAAGAACAGGGGACCCTTTGCCAAAGGGTCTCTGTCATGGCACCTAATTTTCAAAAGTGATTTAGGCGGGATTTTTTTACTATATTGCTGTCTTGAGCATTCAAAGGATCAAGGGTAAATATATTTTAGTTCTACTATATAGCAGACTTTAGAACTTTACCTTGCTGTATGTTCCTTAGAGATTGTTCAGGATACATTTTGGAGCACTTCTTCTGAACTATATACATTACTTAAAAGCACCATGAAAATCTAGCTGATGGATAAGCCGCAGGAATTATTTAAAAATGTATATAAATATAATTTTTTTGTAATAAACCAGTGTGACTTTTCTTTCTTTCTCAAACATATTCAGGATATCTGACTAGTTTGATAAATAGCACCTACTGAACACATTGAAACTAAAAGATGCATTATAATGTACATTATTCACCTCATATTTTTCCATCCATGACATTCATGAATAACAGAATCCCCCAAAATTCTGTGATGTCATGGAAAAACCATGTTACAAAGGCAGCTTATTTATGTATCCTCACTGTTTAGTTGTATCAGGTCCTAGGTGACTGAAGAGAACTTGTAAAGGGGTGATGTACAGGATGGAATAAAGAGGAAAAAGAAATGATGCAGAAATTAACCAACGCACAAACAAGACCAACTAAGGGAGAACATGTATCAAAACCATTTAAATTGCATAATATTCTATGCATTATTGAACATCGTGGATTTTTTATTACACAAGGATCAAGCATTTTGATCTGATAAATCAGCTGTTGAGGGAGTAGACAATATATGATGGGAGGCTGATCTCTGCCAAGAGATGTTAGAGGCCAAGGAGATAACAGAAATTACTGGATAGATATTATATAAATTCTAATCTAAAACGCACGTGCATAGCAAGATTATTTTGAAAAGTTGTATTCTCCAGTTGGCGGGGTATACTTGGGGAGAGGGACGAGAACATCCATTGAGATGAATGGGTCCGTTCAGACCTCTGAGCTATTGTCTCAGGCTATATTCATTTCCCTGGCATGTTCCTGATTCATCTGAGAACATCTTATTGAAAAATGAGCCAAATCACACCTCTGCAATCCTCCTATGCTGGAGAAGGTTGTGCCGAGACCCTTCCCTCTACACTAACCCCTGAAGTGCAGTCTGGGACACCTCCTCCCTTAATTCCCTCTTGCTGCCTTCAGCTGGTAGATATATGCCTCACAGCCTAACAGTTACCACTTGCCTTCCTCCCTGTAGCCTTACTAGAGGCACGGAGAGGCCAGAGCTCCTAACTGAGTGGCAGTGAGGTGTTTCCAAGGAACCTTTTGTGCCCCCTAATCACACCCCCTCACTACTAACATTCCTCAAAAATAAAGGAAATTCACTTCTGAGAAATTTTAACTGGGTTAAAGTTGACCAGCAGTGCCTCTCATCCTTCCAGAACATGAAACGGACCTATACTTAAACCTCTGAAAACCAGGGAATAGAATTAAGACAAAACAAACTTGAAACTCTGAAAGCCAGGAAATATTGGGTACACACAAGCCATGTAATGCATTGTTAACTCTACTTTCTTTGAGCAGAGCCCCAATATGCCAGTAACACATTACCCATGCAGATGCTACAGAACACTCAAGTAGCAGAGCACATTAAATACGGTACGACAAAATCCAACACCGTTTTGCTAACAAAATTTGAGTTTAGATCAGGCATAGTGAATAGGAACTACCTTCATCTGGCTTACACTCAAACATCAAGCCTGCTCCACACAAACCACCCTAGGCTTCCAAAATATTATCACCCATTCCCTGTTGTTCTGTGGATTCCTTCTGAGACACCGCCTTCACTTACTACTCACTTAGCCAAGGAGACCAATGTCATACATGCCACTAGACTGCTGACCATCCCCAATGGCAAAAAGAAACCTGATGCTCACATTCTTAGTTTTTTCTCATGCTTACCCTTACTGAACTATTTCCAGAGGCTCTTCAGCTCCAGAGGGGCTGAGTTGAGGTTGTTTTGCAGGGCTGGTATGTACCTTAACTCTGTATTTACTGGCTTTCAGAGGCTTAAGTATAGATGCATTTGATGTTCTGGAAGGATAAGAGGCACTGCTTGTCAGGATCAGGACCAGGACATGGGTGTTCAGGCTTAATGGTTAGAGCCATGGGGCTGGCCAGCCCTGGGGTTTAAAGCAGAGCTGAACTAGAGTAAAGAATCAGGGTCACAGGACACTTGGGGTTGTAACTGAGATTAGTGCCAAAGGCAGAGCCAGGGATCAGAAACTGAATGCCAGAGGCAATGGGCTACCAAGATATGTGGTCAGGAAGTGGAGCCAGGAGTCACAGCCAGGGGTGTCATGGATGGGTAAGGGCAGAAGCAGGGTGGGCAGGTAGGCACAGGCTAGATGGAAGTAAGAGCAGGTGCAGGAAACAGGATTAAGTGCAGCTGCAACATGGAACATGTTGAGCAGCCAGTGAGCTCTGGGTATTGCTGGGCCAAGCAATAGTTTAGCTCCACCAGTCAGGAAGTGCAGTCCATCCAGCAGCCCCTGTCAGCGTCAGCTATGCTCGATATGTTGCTAGGAGACTGACACTGCTGAAGCTGACTCTTGACACTGCTGGTCAATCTTAACTCTGTGTTAACACAATTTTGAGGTAATGAATTACCCAAATTCATCACCCAAATGGCATTCAAGACAAATAGGGGCTAAAACCAGGTCTTCCAATTGCTTTCTGAGGTGGTGGGGAGCAGAAAAGTATATTGTCATCCGACCTTTTCTTGGTAAGACTCCATCAGCACACTTAAAGATGTTTTAGAAATACATGGAAATTTGCAGTAGTGCCTTCTCAATCAAACTGGAGGCTTGTCTTACTTACAAACATGTCTTCATTCTTCATCTATTTCAAAACCTTGAAAATCGGGGTGGGAGACAGTTCTTAGCATTGCATACTTGAATGTCTTTTAAAGGGAATTAATAGCCATCATGAGTTCTCAAAGTAATATATTGAAAGATTCCACAAGCACCTTTCACAAATTATGGCTCATAATTTCAGGGTGAAATATACTCAAGCAGCAAGAAAAATGGGTGACTATAGAGACCTTCTGTAGGCACATACCCATACTTTTGACCCCATAATACCCAACCTGATGAGGCTTCCTTTACTGTTAAATACGTTCATTCAAAATCCAAGTTTCCATTACCTCTTGTTTAGCTACTGAGATTATTACTGTTTTAACTGGTTTCCTGGTTTTAATCTCCTGTATTGATTACAAGGTGTTGGATAACTTTGAAAGGTAGTGCCACAGTAGGAGGAAGAGATCTTTATAATCTGGTCTCTAGTGGATCGTATTGACTGGTCTAGATAACTTAAATTACACCTAATGTTCAGCCAATACTCCCTTTCTTGGAGAGCCTGTATTTACTGTTTTGGACTCTCTCTTCTTGCTAAAGGTGAGTTCTTGAGTGTACATTTTCTGCCACTGAATGTTGAGAGCACTGCATCACCTCTTGGCACTCAGTACTACCTGGCATGTCAATGACACTTAAATCTTTTCTGTGGTAACTGGTGCTCCTTCCCATTCCTGGCACTCACTAGTCATTTCACTAGTGACATTTCACTAGTCTGCATGGGACTCCTCTATAATTGATACAGCTTGATGAGGTTTTGCTGTACGTTTATTTCATGCAGTATCCTTGGTTTCTAATCATGTTGGGGGTTTTTTCCCTGTAAAATTTGCTAATCCACAATAGGTGTCTCTGTCATCAATACAAAGAGATTCTATAACGTCAGATTTTCTTTTGGAATGTGCTTGGATATAACCTTCAGGCACAGTTTTTGCATCCAATATTTACTATCAGGCCTAGAGATGCTGTATTTTCTCTCACTCAGGTTAATGATCCTTAGATCTACACTGTACAGATTGGAGGAGCCAAATAAATAGAAAGTATATTTTACATGGAATGTTTTTGTAGCTTTGACCCAGCCACCTCAATCCTCATCCTTTGTTCTAGTTTGGCCTCGGATTTGGGGTAAAAAAACAGAAAGACCTTGGTCAAAGAAGTTTTGAATTCCATGGGAGATAATTTCAGTAGAGAGCATTAAAGAGGAATGTTAATGCTTTAGAACATTTTTGTTTCTCCAGTTTGAGCCAAATCCTGCTTTCTTCACTCATGTGAGTATTCACAGAGAAGTAAATACAACTGCATGTGTGGGTGAAGCAAATAGCTTTGGCCCTAAGCAGTTAATGCAATGGTGAATCAATTCTACAATGTTGGCAAATTATGGAGAAACAGTCTGATTCGTCTCTTATGGTGGAAATCTGGAGTAACTCTCTTGAAATCAATTGTTAACAAGGGGGCAGTTAGTTCCATAGTATCCAGAAATTATCCCATCCTGCTCACATGGGGTATTTAGCTTTATTTTGGGTCAAGTCCTGTAATCTTTATTCCATTCTTATTTAGCCAGTACTCCCATTGTAGTAAATAGAAGCAGTGTCTGAACAAAAACAACAGGGTTTCACCTTTAGAAATTATACACTATTTTGTAATAGCTGTGGATCAGATAGTACTATCTGGTTTTAAGCAGAAATATTTGTCTCAGGGTAGTTGGTCCCTGTGCACAGACTCAGCCTGTGACAGGGTGCTCCACTCACCACTAGAGTGGCACCGCTTCCTGGTTGTTCTGGGGAATAGCTCACCAGGTCGATCACCCTTCTTGCAGTTGTGCGCCATCTCTCCACCTCTCTCTCCGGGTCTGCAGCACCTCTCACTCCACAAGCTGCTGCTGCCTCGTCATGACTCAGCCTCCCAGCCAGGTCACTCTCTGCATTTTCCCCTTCCAGGGTAACAAAGTCTTCCTTCAGCAGTCCTAGGCAGTCTTCCCATTCGCTGCCATACGTGCCACTCCTTCAGTGGCTGGCAGGGGAATTTGGGCCCACCCTCTGCTCCGGGTTCCAGCTCAGGGATCCTCTAAGCCAGCAGCCAAGATCTGTTGACTTCTAGACTTACTGCCTTTTCCTGAGCCCTTTCCTACCTTCCTTGCTTCCCCACTCTCTGGGTTCGTCCACCCAAACACTCCTCCATCCCAGGGAGTGACTGCAGACTTTCCCAGCAGCTCCCTTCTGCTGCCAGTTTCCTGCCTTTGTAAGTCCAGCGCAGCTGTTCCTCCTCAGTTGGGCTACCTCAGTCAGGGGATTGCTTAGCCACCTGATTCCTCTCTGCTGTGTCCTATGGGGTTAATTAGCCCTCTTTGTCTTCATTAAACCTTTCAGGACAAGTGTGGGGTGAGCACCTCATCACAGTTACTAGAACATGTCTGTGAGTGTACACTCCCTACTGCCCTGTAAGCATTTAGAATCCATTCAAGTACAAATACAACACATATACATTCACATTTCCCATCAAGAGCAGAGTGAACTAGATAAGCAGAACAGAAATTCAGTACCCATGTTCATTCCAATGAAGTTTTGGGGGCAGCGGTAGTGTATTGATTACTCTTTTGCCCCTCCTCCTAATTTTATCTATGCATATTTTTGTACATGATGAGTAAATATGCTTTGGGGGTAATTCAAATGTTCCCTTTTGCAATTCCACAGCTCTTTAGAGCTTGATGACAGATAACTAGTTCTGTGCAGAAGAAAAAAGCATTGATGAATTGCAGGAAATGGTAAATTATGCAGTGAAAGTGTATTCTATATCGTTTTTAGCGTATTTCCTTGAAAATTATCATTGTGATGTGACAATTAATTTTCATGAGTAGGGTCCTTATTCCTTATGATTCCATCTTCCACAGGTCAGACCTGGAAACACTTCCTTCAATGATGCCTTTCTATTTCATGTAATTCATTTCAGCCCTTAGTCTACAGCCTTATTAATCTATTTTTAATGCCTCTTAATCATTTCTCTCTGCCCTGCTTCTATTGCAGCAGTCTACTGATGCCTTTTTGAGCAGCTCAGTCTCCCCCATTTTTCCCTTTTTTCTTGTTTTTTTTATAATCACAGCTTCAAGCTCATGCCTCAGCCTCTTTCATTACTGTATTGTATTTTCAAAAAGGGAGACAGGGCCGACTGTGGCAACTATCAAGGCATTGCCCTCCTCTCCATCGTTGGGAAGATTCTTGCTAGAATCTTACTGAATCGCCTGCTCTCTCTTGCAGAGGAAGTATTTTCCAGGGTCCCAGTGTGGCTTTAGATCATCCCAAGGCACCTCAGACATGATTTTTGCAGCCTGGCAGATCTAGGAAAAATGTCAAAAACAACACCAGGAGCTGTATATGGTCTTTATCAATCTGACCAAAGCTTTTAACTTTGTCAACCATGAGGCTCTGTAGAAAATCATGCCAAAGTTTGGCTGCCCAAGCCAATTTATCACCATTGTAAGACTCCTCCATGACCAGATGACTGCCTCCATCCTGTGCAGTGGCTCTACCTCTGAGCCCTTTGTTATCCAAACTGGTGTAAAACAAGGCTGTGTTCTGGCACCCACCCTTTTCTCCATTTTCTTAGCGGACATGAAAACATTAACCCAAGACCATCTACCGCAGGGCACTGGCATCCGATTCTGGACTGATGGCAACCTTTTCAACCTTTCTCATCTCCGTGCCAGAACTAAAGTAATATCGGCAACAATAACTGAACTCCAGTACCCAGATGCACACTCAAATGAGGATCTTCAAACAGCCCTTAATTGCTTCTCTGAAGCTTACAAAAGCCTACGGCTAACTCTGAACATCGGCAAAACAAACGTTCTCTACCAGCCAGTCCCCAGTCAATCATCAGGCCCAGCAAGGAAGATCTACACTGACAAAGAAGAACTGGAAAATGTAGAATACTTTGCCTGTCTTGGCAGCCATCTCCTACAAAGGGCAGACACAGATGTTGAAATCCAGCACAGAATCCGCTGCACCAGCCTTGCCAGATGTTCAACAATCACAACATCAGAACACATACTGGACTTTTAGTTTATAAAGCAGTTGTAATCCCCAACTCTCCTCTATGGCTGTGAGATTTGGGTGACCTACAGAAAACACTTGAAAAACCTGCAATACCAGCACCAGCACTTACTTTGGAAGATCCTCAACATAAAGTGGGAGGATCATCGCACTAATGTGCGCATGCCTGATGTACGCTTACCAAAACAACTGCTGTATGCCCAACTCACCAAAGGAGAAAGGAAACGGAGGCCAAAAAAAACCCACTATAAGGACACCCTCAAGATAAACATCAAGAGATGCAGTATTGATACCACACACTGGGAGACAGCAGCCCAGGATAGGGATAACTAGTGAAGACTTGTCAGAGTGGGAGCGTCCACTTTTGAGGAAAATCGCCTTTCCGTAGTCAGAGAAAAAAGGAAAGACAACCGTTACGAAGCAATCGTGGACCAACCCTGTCTTCCACCACCACCTGCAACGTCTGCCAACGAGCCTGTGGCTCAAGGATTGGAGTCCTCAGTCACCAAAGGACCTTTGAAAAATAAAACCTGTGAAAAAGATCATCCTCGACCTTGAAGGATTGCCGATGATGTTGCATTAGTTAATAATTTTTTAATTTATTTTACCACCTTTAATTATTATCCCAAGTTACTGTCAGACTAGAGTAACAAATCATCAGCAACAGCGAATGTTAAAACTAGTGTCTAATTTCTCCTCCATTTCCTCCTTCCTTTTGTGCCCTACAACAGTGTGAGGTCCTAATGTTGTTTCTAGAGTTTTAAAGGATTTTCATTTCTGCACTGTAGTTAAGAAGCATCATCCTCAGAAGATGGATATCAGAGAGTCTGTTTCTGCTTGTGGCTATTGGGTATTATCATTATTAAAATATAGGGCTCTAACTTTACACATTGCTTTACAAACATAGGCATCAGCCCTGCAATGAGCTCTGCACAGGCAGATGAATTCACATGGTTTTCCGTACATGTGGGGTCATTTGTAGGATCAAGGCTACAAAGAAAACACTACCACAAAGATCTTACAATTTAAGTAAAATAAACAAAAGTAAAACACATTATAGGACAAATGTTACAATGGATTATTTTATGAAGAACTTTTGGAAGAAGTTGTTAACCCTCAATAGAAGAGAAATAACAACATATGTTGAAATGGTTCCAGATTTTAAAATTACATTTGGGAGGGGGGGGGGAAGCCTCTGCAAAACTGCCTATCAGAGCCAGTTCAGGGTCAAAATACTGGTACAATGTGATAAAAAGTTTTGTCAATGCAGTTTTCAACGCAATGCATATGCAAGACTTGAATGTCACTTGTGTTTTCTTACTCACTTTATTTTCCATATGCAGGTATGAGGAAAAAACACCACAAACCCAGCATTTTATAACATGTTGCTGGATTCAATCCCATGATTTATCATTCTTACACTGTGACTGAGCACCATTTTAACAGGCACTCAGTAGGCACTTTGAAAGACACCGTAAGATTTATTAGCAGACTATATGCCTTTCTTGTAAATGAGATCCAAATCCTCACGAAGCAGAGCTGATGCCCTTTTTTCCTTTTTAGTTTTCAAAACAAGATGAGCATGGTGACTTATATGTAGATCAATCTTTGTCTATATTTCAGGAGGAAAGCTAATAAAATTTTAGCTTAATTTGGACTCTGTCTACATTTTTAAAATTGACCAGTAATTTTTGGTGCATCCATTTTTTGAGTGCGCCACCTGAGACACCTTAAAGAGCCCAGATTTTAAGAGGGATGGTGCTCAAGTTGGGCACTCAACATCATATTCATTTCTGAAAATTTGTACCTGTATATTTTACATTCACTCCTGATCTGCACCTAACACCATTCTCAGATTGCTTATTGTTAGTCTTCCAGTCTTCAGTATGAATCAGCCACCATTTTGTAAAGAAGGAACTACAGCGACTTATCTAAAGCAGTATCAATTTAAGCACATCTTGTAATTAATGTTACTGATACGCCAACCAGCAGGTAGAACATTCTCTGATATTTTGTGTTGAGTTCACTTACCTTATCACACAGGAGGCTGTTATTTTTGGTGCCTGCTGTGTAGCAGTCACAGGTTTTACAAACATCGACAGCTGAAAGATCTGCACCTGCTTGCCGGTAATGGAAATCCTTACACATCTCACAGTTTCTTCCTGCATGAGGGAAAGGTTATGCATTATGGCTTCCAATTCATTAAAATTAGCTGTATAATTCAAAATTAAAGACTCTATTCCTTTGAGAGAATTCTATAATTTTCAGAACGTCCATTTTAATGCACCTTTCATCTCTACCTGCCAATTTAGTGATCCAGAGCATATGAAACAATGAACCTGTTACAAACTGTGTTTTACTCCATTAAACTTCCATCTGTTATATAATACCACACTTCTATAAAGCTATGCTACGTGAATGTCTATACATTTTTTTGGACAACTCACTGTTGAACCTCAAACTTTCCCCTTTCATAGAGAAAGCCAAGAACACTGAAATAAGTATGCAAATCCTCTACATATGGAGTGAGCAAATTTTTACTCATTAAAGAGGGATCTGATATTTTACCAAAAATCTATGTTTGCTATATGTTACCTGGTTAGACCAATTTGATGGCCCTGATAGAAACAATGTAAATCATGTATAATGGAAACCATTTTGCAAGCTTAACTGCAGCAGATGTTGATGTTCATGCTATAACAAAGTATGCTGGGATATAATTTACATGGAAGATTCTATACAAAATTATATTGCATTGTAGTGACAGCATTTCTCTATCTTAGCTGCTTACATAATTCTAGCTACTGAAGTACACAGGGGCTGTACTTAAAAAAATGTAATTTTCTCTTCATCATTGTTGAACCTCAGAACCATTTGGGTTTTTATGACTGACTCTCTCCAAAATGACCCTACATATTTTGATGTTGCTTATTAAATTACCTGTGGTGTTATGTTGACAATTATCACATACTCCGCCACCTCCTCTATAGTGTTCATTAGGAAAAGAATCCATTGCCATGTCATAGTGGCAGCTTACTGCATGGCCATAGCACTGACAAGGTTTACAATTATAAGCACGAACTTGGTCACCTGGATGAAAAGGCTTGTCATGATATAATGGCAAACAGCTCTCACACTAAAATTAAAAAAAAAAAGGTTAGTGCTTTTTATCTCTACAAGGTACATATTCATATTGCATTTTATGCTTTTCCTTTTTTCGCTGTTGAACATGTTGGCATATAGACTTTTAAAACATGTTTGGTAAGCAAAAAACACTCAAAATCTTCATGCTATAACTTTCACAAGAATCAACTTCAAGGGGGATATAAAATATACTAAAATAAAAAACTGCTAGGAAACTTAACTCAGACTTAGAGCGAGATTTACAAAGGCATGTAGGGACCTAAAGATACAGATAGGTCCCTGGTGGGATTTGCAAAATGCCCAAGTAGTTCAATGGGAATTGGGCATCTAAACTGCTTAGGCATTTTTGGGCTTTAAGACATCATAAATAGGTATAATGCCTCCCTCCATGGTTTTCAGGGTCCCCAGATCTCCAAAGCTATATATTAGCCTGTAAAATTAAAATCTTGTAAAATTACAATGGCATTTAGACACCTAAAGATGGTCCCCTTGCACCCTCTGACCTCCGCCATAATGCACCTACACAAGGCTAGCTATAATCTGGCCTTTCACACGTGTTTCATACAAATATTTGCAAGCCCAAAATATAAATATTAGTCATCATTCCAAACTACTCAAAAGCACTCTGTTCATGTTCAGAAAAAAAATGACAAAAGATAATTACTGATATACAATTTTATTAATTTAAAATCACTAAAAATGTTTGTAGGCATCCATCAAATGGAAATATTGCCTTAAGTTTATATTCGTCTGAATTATTTGTCCTTATTTCACCAGTGATTTCTAATGTGCATTTAAGTTAAGAAAGTTTGGTGTAGTTTCAAAGTTGATTAAACCAAAATCTCTCCAGTTCTATAGACAATTTATTTACTAAATTAAGTGTGAAATATGATATTGATGCAATATTAGTGAACCAGTTGTAATTGTTTATGTAAGTGTCCTGTGGCAAAATGTTTTCTTATCGAAAAGGTTATTATTTCTTCAAATGTATTTAATATTTACAAAAGCAAATGATTTTAAATGTATTCCTTCATGTGAAATTAAACAGAACAAAATAGCCTAGTATCCAAAAGAACCCATAATTTCTGTTCAAGTTCTGTTGAAACCAGGCTTTTTAAAAAGTATGAAATGAGAATAATCTCAAGTTTATAATAGACTCCGCAAAACTTCAAGGAGCGCTATTGGTTCATCAAAAACAAAAAAAATGGATTTCTTACAAATAACTAATGGATTATATTTTGGACAATGACATTCTAATTATTCAGAAATGATCCAATTAATGTGCAACAGGGGATGGATCACTTGATGATTACCAGTTCTGTTCATTCCCTCTGGGGCACCTGGCATTGGCAACTGTTGGAAGACAGGATACTGGGCTAGATGGACTTTTGGTCTTACCCAGTATGGCCGTTCTTATGTTTCTTAGTTAAAGCACCACAATGAGAACAAGCACAAAGGGTAAAAGGAGCTAATATTGAGACATACATAAGCTAAGCCCAGGTCTACATTGGGGGGGGGGGGGAGGGAGGGAGAGAGAACAATCTAAGATATGCAACTTCAGCTACGAGAATAGCGTAGCTGAAGTCGGTGTACTTAGATCGACTTACCGTGGTGTCCTCATGGCTCTGAGTTGACAGCTGACGCTCCCCCGTTGACTCCGCTTGCGCCTCTCGTGGGTGGTGGAGTACCGGAGTCGACGGGAGAGCGCTTGGGGATCGATTTATCGTGTCTAGACTAGATGCGATAAATTGACACCTGATAGATCGATTCAGTGAGTAGTGTAGACATGCCCTAAGAAATGCACCACCAACACGAAGAGCAAGAGAATGGGGAAAAGCTAAATGGTACGAGAAAGCATCTACTGCCAAAGCAAAATGGACAAAATTCAAACTTCATTTGAGGAAGTGCATTTCATTCATTTCAATTAAGTAATTATATGTATTTAACGAGTCTGAATTTGGCCCAGGGAAACAAACATTTTTCTCTCTCTATTGGTAGAAACAAACAAATGTATTAAGAGAGGAGGGTGGTTGAGTTTGAGAAGGTTATTGCAGGAAAGTTAAGATGCTTTTAGTTCTGAATATGGTATGGTACTAAATGCTTGAAAGGTCCAGCTGAATGAGAATGGATGTATTTTGATTGTCAACAAGCAGGAGGAGGTAATGCACCAAAGCAACAAGTGCTGTCTGTCCCATGCTCCCAACTGAAGCCTTAATGGGAGGGGTCCAGGATGTTGGCATTTGACACTTGAGACAATTTTTGGCCAACAGTGACTTAGTTATTTAAGTCTTGGACTTCATTTAAGCTCTAGTGTAGGCAGCGTCTTTTAGAGACAACTATATCACAAATCATCTGTGCCATAGGACATATGCAGTGTATAGGAATAGTGTAGTATTCCTTTCAATAGTTGTAAAACCTGTGTGTATTCTGTTCTAGAAGCTGCCAGAAACATGTCAGAATAGCAGTATGTATATAGCTAGGCCTTACAAATTTATATATAGCTAGTAAACCATTATCTGGGATCTAGCTGCACATGTATGGAATAGGAGCTCTAATTTCATATGTAATGGGAGATCATGCTGAAAGGCCTTTGCTTCTAGCTGTTTTACCTCTGCAAAATGTAACTATGCCAATGACAAATGCCATGGTACAAAACTAAACTAAATATGATCCAGTGCTGACTGAAATGAATGACATTATGATGACTGGAATATTTATGCATACAAACATTTGTTTAAAGGGCTCTTTCCCTATTCCTAAACACCGCAGTGTCCACTTTTGGAAAAGCTACTCAGGATATTTTCTAAACATTTGTGCCAGGTTACAAATATTTGTGGTTCACCCTAGGGAGCAGCTTAGAGAGAATGGGGTACCAATGGCAAGACACTGAAATAGAACATAATTTTTTTTTAAATGTTTTCTTGATAAATGTTAGCCAGTCAGATCCTGGAAGTTTCCGTTACTATATATTTTACCATGATTTGCTTTTCTGCAAGATTATTTATAGAATGAGCTTTCAAAATCAAGAATTACCTAAGGACAGTTACAAAGGAGTTACAAAAAATAGGGGATTAAAATGGGTTGAATCTTTCAGTCTCTTTGTGGTACTTAGGCTGCCACTCGTTTTTATTTGTCAGAACTAGCACACCTCTCACATGTCTCTCTTTCCAAAGGATGGTCCTCATCATAGACCCACTTCTAGCCCTGAACCACACACAGATCTGGAACAACCTGGGATTACACACTACTGATAGCAGGAAATTGAAATGATGAGGAGGGTATTCTTTATAGGCATGAATACACATTGCATCAGCTTCCCTGAATTTTGGGTGTTTGTCCCACATCTAGGATTTCTCAGATCAAGTGGTCTTGTCAGGGATGTTAATCTAATCTTTCCTTAGAAAGCGCCAATGACAGGGATTCTACAACCTCCTTGGGATAACCTGTTCTAGTGCTTAACTATTCTTATAGGGCTGGTCTACACTACAGGGGGGGGGGTCGATGTAAGGTACGCAACTTCAGCTTTGTGAATAACATAGCTGAAGTCGACGTACCTCGCTCGACTTACCTCGTCGTGTGGACCCGGCAAAGTCGAAGGCTGCCGCTCCCCCGTCGACTCCGCTTCCTCCTCGCGTCGGGGTGGATTACCGGCGTTGACGGGAGCGCGTTCTGGGATCGATTTATCGCATCTAGATTAGACGCGATAAATCGATCCCCAAAAGATCGATTGCTACCCGCTGAATCGGGCGGGTAGTGTAGACAAGCCGATAGTTACAAAGCTTTCCCCAATATCTAACCTAAATCTCCCACACTGCAAACTAAGCCAATTACTTCTTGCTCTATCCTTGGTGGACATGGAAAACAATTTATCACTGTCCCCTTTATAACTGCCCTTAACAAGTTTGACAACTCTTCTCAGCTTCTCTTCTCTAGAGTAAACATGCACAAATCTTTCACCCTTTCCTCACAGGGCATGTTTTCTAAAGCTCTTATTTTTACTACTCTCCTCTGGAATCTCTCCAATTTGTTCTCATCCTTCTTAAAGTGTGTGCCCAAAACTGGACACAGCTTAGTGATGACGACTGCTCATTATAGACAGAATGTCCTTTCTCCACTGATAGTACTGATGTCAGTAAATCATGTTGGGAGTCATTTCTCTCTGACAGGACTAGGTGCAGACAAGTACCTTTCAGAGTTTGGCTCAGTCTGTGCACACAAATGGAAAAATATGCCCAATATGATATACATCTGATCCCTTTACTTTCTCTGGGGATAGTTTTCTGGGAAAATGCATTACATGAAGTCAGCTGGCTCAAAATATCTAGCTCATCTTGACCCAATTCATTAGTCAAAACAAGTCTTTGCTCTAATTTGTCATCATTTTATCACAATTCCTGGATCCAGCAAATTTGTGAATAGACCTAATGACATCAGCTTGAACGCAGATGTGCAGAGTTCCCTATTAATCATTTGGAATGCTGGAGGAAAATCACAGTGAAGCAATCTTCAACATATCAAGAATGCAGAGTGGTGCTTGAAAAGGTACAAGTATTTTAAGCCTTACAATAAGTAGTACTTAATTAAGCCCGTCTTCCCTAATTCTGTTAAAATGTTCCATCCCGTTGCTTACGTCTCACTTCCCACCTCAACAATTCTCAGTCCCAGTCTCCCTTGGCTGTTCAGCCAATCTCAGTCTCTACCCACACACTGACTCCCAGTATTGCTCCATCATCTTTTCCAGTCCTAGTCTCCTTGCCTAGCCAGTCATAGTCTCCTCAAACCCAATTCCCAGTTCCAATATCCCTCTTCCTCTCTGCCAGCCTCCAGTCAAGTCTTCTCTGCCCCCACCACTCCCCAGGCTTCTTCTCCCAATCTACTCCCCCCAGGGGTCTGGCTCTTGTCCCCTCTGCATTCAAATCAGGCACCTTCCTCTTTTGCGGTCTGGACCCAGCAAGAGAGTCACTGATAGCACAGGAAACAGTCTCCTGCTCTCAGTTCAGTTGCCCAGTCTCCGCATGGCCTGCAGCAGTCTAGAATTGCAATTTCAGCCAAAACCCTGCTTAGCCCTAAGCTGGTGTCTGTCCATTATGGACAGAATCTTCGAGGAATTTGGCTGATATAAAATATTAGTCTCTACTGAGCATGTGCAAACTGCAATTTTTCAAAGTCTGATAAGTTGGTCAGACAACAGCCAATTCCCTGCCAAAATTCAGGTCCCTACTCCAAAGCATGGGCCGCTCTAGCTTTCCAAAGAAAAGGTCGCCAGAATTTTTTTAACATGGGCAAAACAGTATATTTGTTATTAGCCTTGTTCTAAAAAAGCAGCAGAATCATTCTGGCTGAAATTGAAAAAAAAAATTATAATCAGCCTAATGCAGACACCCAGCATGGAAAATTTCAGCTCTCTCTCAGTGAGGACATGACTCCGTATTGCTCCAGTCAGATGCCATAATCCAGTAAAGCAGAGCTCCATAGCAATGGAATAATACTTGCAAGTAAAAAGGCCTGTATTTCTTAATTCTGATAAGGTTACAATACTACTGCAAAGAAGGTATATGTAGGAATTCAGAAAATAAAGTAAGAGAGACTAAGATGTGGTCTAGTGGCTAGGACATGTAAAAAAGGTAGTTAGGTATTCTGAGTCCTATAGTGAAGAGTCCATTCCAGACTGAGTTAGCCACACATCAGTTTATACCTTGACCAGACCTCATCATAGGATCATCTGTATCTTCCCCTTGTGTCTTGTATAGTGTTAATCATGCTGTCAGTGATTAATAAATAAATAGTAACTTAACTTCATGGTGAGTGTAGGACAATTGGAACCCTCCAGGATCAGGCCCTAAATGTGCTTATAATCAAAGTCAGCCTGGCAGGCTGCCTAGTGTAACAGAGTATACAACTTTTTTCATTCCAGCTCTTCTAATGTATTATAATTCCTCCAACACGTGAAGATTATTGGGGACACCTCCAGAGAATCAGTGCTACCAGTTCAATATGGAATGCTATGCTACAAAAACTAGTCTTCCAACTCTTTGGAAATTTAGGCTTACAACTGTCATCATTGTTCACAGGAGTTACATTTTCAGCTATTTACACACAGTGTTAGGAATACAACAGCACTATGAACAGTAACAGGAGTGTGAGCCTAGTTTTCTATAAACTCCATTGGAAATGCATTCCTAAAATCCCATCTAAACTGGCTTTTCAGCCATGATTTAAAAAATAAAAGTACAATTTAAACATAGCTGTAGCCAAACATGGTTCAACCAATCAGTGTGGAAAGAACCAACCCACGTACAAGCATGGATAGGAGCCTCTTAAATTTACTGTCCGGTCAGGCCCACTTTTTTGACTTCTGCAAAAGATAACTCTGACAAGTGCAACTTTAATTGCCATTTGACTTAGATCTCATATGGATTTTCATCATCCTTGCAAAGTGAAGTGCATTACTGTTGGATGAGCCTTTTAGACAGAACAGTAACCCTTTCACATTCCCCAAGTGAATGATCATCTGGGCAACATGTCCTCAGGTAATAGAGACAGCAACAAGCTTTTTCAATATTTCAATGAATTCTTGTACACAGATTATTTTAGAAGTCTATGATCTTTCATTTGTGAAATTGCAGTGGTTTTCCAAGGATGAATTCATGGACAAACCCATAACTTCCAGAGACATGTCAAAACATATTTGAAATTTTCAAGCTTGTAAGGCTCCTGACCAGATGGCTTTCTACTTGCTGTTTTCCCAAACTCTAGTCAATCATTTTCCAGCTATGTTTCGTTTCAGTTAGTTCTGAAATGACTGGCTTCCTCCCAGATTTATCCCTGATGCCCCAACTACAGTACACTATTTATTGGATAGCGTGAGCTAGCAAGGCACTTATTAATTTAATTAACTAGTACATACTATACTAAAAGCTGTAACAGTTCAGACACAAATCATTAATTAGGTATCTAAAAATATACTAATCCAAAATGGCTTTATTAATAGTAGATTCTCCTGTAATGGTATAAAATGGCTTACTGATCTGATTCATGGTAATCAACAGCGAAGCACCCTCTTTTAATTTAATGGGCACTGAAGACAGAAGAGGTATTTGATTGCATTGATTGTTTAGGTTGAAAACTTTGAAGGCCTCAGTCCTCTATGTTGTAACTAATAACTGATTCTCAACTTGCACCCAAACACCTCCGGGGCATGCACAGTATCTCAGAATCCAGGGCATGCACATTTCTCAGAAACAGAAGGGAAAAAAACATCTATCTAATGTTCAGTTGTGACCAATTCAAGAGAGTCTCTGTGCATGGCAAGGTAAAGCTAAACTGATCAAGGGCCACGTTTTTTCATGGACAGTTCCAGTTTTTCATATGCTGTTTCGCTGGCCCAAAAACTTCTTTGGACATAAGATTACTCATATTTGTGAAGCTACCCACATGTGTAAATGTTTGAAAGATCAGGACCTCATTCTCTGCACCTCAGTTTCTACTTTAAATTGAGGGTACTTCCTGACTTAACTAATATTTACAGCACCTCTATGATGTAACTCCGGTTCAGTCAGAAATTTGAAAATAGGTGTTCTATGAAGTAAATTATTACTTTTCATATGGTAATGGACGATCCTTTCAGTGGCTCAGAAGAATTTTTAAATACTTCAAGGAAAGTTTTTTTGTTTTTCTTTCTCGGATGTAGATATTTGTTTCCTCTACAGAATCTGCTGGGTCTACATGTGCAAAGCACTCATAAGGAAGGATTCCCTGCTCCGAATTTCACATCAAAATGCATTGTCAGCCCAAACAAAACGCTCTACAAAGGAAAAAAATAATTGTGTCTGGGAACTCAACTTAGGCTCATCCATTTCAGATAAGGACTAGATGCAAGTGATTTATTTAATGACAATTTCCATCTGTAATAAGTTATTTGATTTTTAATGTCTTTTGTTGCTTTGGAGTGCAATATACATCCAGATGTATATGCCAGATATGCTCAAGATGGTAACTTTAGCTGTATCAAGTGTAAATGTGACAAGGGCACACTATGCCATATGTTAGGAGTTTGTCAAAGGATCTCAGATTTCTGTTCCAAGGTACTCAACAAAAATCATTCAATTTTCATATATTCCCTTACTTGCAGTCCCTGAGTTACTATTACTTTTTTGTGTTGCAAGTTCAAACCTCAGGCACCTGGTTTGCAGTGTTATTTGTTCTCACAAAACTTATGCGTGCAAAACCAAATTGTGGGTACACATGAATAGTTCATCCTACAGCTACTTGATTTATATCCAAAGCACAATAATTAGATAGAGGTGTAATAAGATTTGAACACCTATTTTTGTGGGTTCAAAAATACAGATGTAATTTGTGCCTGCAAAAGAGTGAAAATTTACCCAGAAATACAGTAAAAGTTTTGTTATCTGGCATGTTGGGGGAATGGAGGTTGCCGGTTAGTCAAAAGTTCCAGTTTACTAAGAGTTATACTTACCAACGGAATACCAATTTCCAAAGAATTAGAATACAATTAAATGAATAAAAGGTACTCACCAATCCAGCAGTAGTACTGCAGTGCAGAGTGGTTGGTTTCTTGAAGCACTTAGGGTATACAGGTAAAGTTTTCTATACAGTAGGTTATCTTATGACACTACATATTACTATGGGCAACGTGTGGCGCACACCCAGATCACTAAAAATACACTTAACACTAAAACTATACTGAACATAATTTAATCTTTCTTGATTTGATGATTCAGAAGGCACGTCAGAATCTTCCAGTGCCTCCGGGTCATCATTATCAACATCAATTATCATTGTAGATGTAGAAGGTGTAGAAGATTGGGCTGAATCTGTAATGACCCTATGACACACCCTGGAAGCTGCTTTTTTGAATAAATCCCTGATATTACCTTGCTTACTTGTCTTCTGGCTCTTTTGCATAAAAGTAGAGTGCAAAATGTGCAATTGCATAATCACCTGGGCAGTATAACATGGCTGCCTTTCTGCAAATTTAACTATTGAATCAAAAGCTGAAGTAGCCTTTCCCCAAATTATTTTGTCCTCTTCACTAAAATCTTCTTCACTGTCTTTATCAGTGTCCTTTGACTTTTCAGGATTCAAAACATTCTCTATTATTTCTGTATCAGTAACAGCATGTGTCACTTCCACCTTCTTGTCCGCTTCAACCCACTCTTCTATCTCACTTTCATGAAGTTTGTTTTTTGTCTGTGAAGAAGGAGTATCCACCATTTCAAGAATTTGTGCTAATGTATTTTTTCTAACTCTTACTTTTAAGCCTTCAAATTCATCCTCATCAGAAGACACTTCTGCAAACATAACACTAGGCCACAATTTTATCCAAGCTCTCCTTAATGTGTCACTTTTAACAGAATTCCAGGCACAAGCAACATTAAAAATTGCATCTTTTATGTTATAACAAGATTGAAAGTCCTGTATAATGCCTTCATGATTGATCAACTTTCTCAGGAAATCTCTTCTGTAATAACCTTTCATGTTCTGGATGATGCCCTAGTCCATAGGTTGAATCAATGAAGTAACATTGGCAGGCAGGAAGATGGTAAAAATATTACCAGACACTAACTCTGTTTCATGAGGGTGAGCTCTATGATTGTCTAGCAATAGAATAGCTTTGCTATCTTCAGGTAAGCCTATTTTTTCTAAAATGTTCTTTTACTGCAGGTACAAAAACATGATGAAACCAATCATAAAAATGTCCATCCTTGAATTATCTTGCACTTTGTAAACAACAGGTAAATGTGCAACACCTTTGAAAGCTCTAGGAGATTATATTTTCCAATCACCACAAGTTTTATTTTATGCGAGCCTTCAGCATTAGCACACAAGAACAGTTAGTCTGTCTTTATTCTGCTTAAAGCCAGCAGTGCTAGATTCACTTGCACCAACTAGGGCAGAATTTGGCCAGCATTGCCAAAATAGGCCAGTTTCATCAGGATTATAAATTTGTTCGGGGACAGATCATGTTCAGCAATTAAATTTCTAAAAAATTCGCAATATTTTTCTCCAACTTCATGGTCAGCCAATTTTTGTTCACCGGATACATCTAGCTTTCTAATTCCATGACAAAGTTTAAAATACGAAAGCCATCCATAACAAAATGCACATGGCTCAGTCAATTGCATTTGCTTATTAAAATCTTTTGCCTTTTCAATGAGCCGGAGATAGGGGCACCCTCCAATTGTTTCAATGAAAACCATTCATATAAAACACTGTCTAGCAGCTCTAATACGCTGTTGTTCAACAGCTTTATTTCACTCACAACTAGCAAAAAATGTGAGCAATTGTCCTTTTTGATCCTTGATGTCATATATCGTGAATGAGCCAACATTGTACTTTTGCATCAAAACATTCCTATTCTTGTCCTTTTCAAGACATGTACACATAGGCGTGCACAGCACATTTCATTAGGGTGTGCACCCAGGGAATTTTATTTATTTTTTAAAGGCAAACATTTATTGAATACTCAATCATAAAGGACATTAGTTTGTTTGATGAATAAAAATAAAGAAACTAAAACTAAACTTAATTTTTTTTAAATTAACAACTAAACTTTACTTAAAAATACAAACTTAAAAAATGAGACACAAAATACCAAATTTTTGCTGTAGTGATACCAGGCATATACAAAGATAGTCAGTTTTCATGTATATGAGATTATATGAGAAATGAAAATGAGCTTGCTTTGGGATTTTACAAGGCACTTATATCATTTAAACACATTTGGTACCCTGAGTAATAACAACACTTCTTGCAAATCACATAAATAGCGATCTCATGGTTCCCTTCCTTCACCCCATTGCAAAGGCGCAGGTGTTATTGCTGGCTGCCCTAGGGCTGCAAAAAACCCTAGGCTATGGGCAAAACATATGGAAAGAAGAGGATCAATGTATACAGAGGGCTGAAGGGGGACTCCCATAGTGCATTAATTAACACTTAATAAATACATCAAAATTAAATACTTTACAGAGATAAGAACCTCTAATAACAACTTTACTTCATGAGACGCTCCAGAGAAAGAAGACCCAGGGAGAATAATGGCAGGGTGAATCCCAGGGAGACCAAAAGGGCTGGTAGAGGGAGCAGACAGAGAAAAAGGGTAGAGGCAGAATGGCTGGCCCAGTCTTCTACATCTCCCCTGTGGGTGGAGACACTGATCTCTATCACTGTAAGAGGGAACAATAGAATGGAATGCCCAGAAGAATGAATGACTTGAGGGCAATTTCCTGAAAGGACTCTTATCCTTGCAGAGCTTTTCTAGCTCTCAGACATTTACATTTCTACATAGGGTGGTTTGGCCCCACAGAAATAAAAATCTGCACATCTTCCATGTAGTTTTGGACCAATGGAAAAAAACAGGTACAATTCAAGTGACTTTTAAAATTCTCTATGAAACTGAGTTAAAATAAATAAGCTTATGAACAATCAGAAAATATACTTCTCAAGTGAAACTTATAACTGGACTTCTTTGTAAAGAAATTGTAAGTTTTCTTACAGGAAAAGCCACAAGCTGTCTGACAAGGGAGAGTAGATTAAATTACTTGCCTCAGTGAAATTAAATATCCAGAGAATTGCTGGGCCTGTGATGATGATGAGTGGGGTTTGCTCACCTGTGGGGCCCCTCCCCGTGCTGTGGAGGGACTGGCACAGCTGGGCAGGTCTGCATCTGCAAGCAGGCCCCCTGCCTCAGGTGCAGCTCCCATTGGCCTTGGTGGCCAACAGTCTGGGAGCCTCCTGGCCAATGAGCTGGGGGGGGAAGGGGAAGATTGTAGGGAGCTTGAGAGCAGGGGAGGTGGGAGGAGGGGAGCTGTCTCTGGAGACACAAAGGGGGGGCTCTCTGGAGAGGGGTGATGGGGCACAGGGGCTGGTGGGAATCTTCGGAGGGAAAGAGGGTTGTGTGGGTGTTGGGGGGGGGGGGTGTGATGGACAGAGCCAGCTGCAGCCTGGGTCTGATCTGTGGGGTAAGGGAGTGTTGCTATACCCCTCCCCCTCAGGAAGCCCTCTCTGTAGTGTGTATTTTATGCCAGCCCCAGGGTGCCCATCACTGCTCCTTTCTCCTGCCCCCAGCTCCATCTGTTTGTCTGCCCCCTGTGACCAGATGTCCCGATTTTATAGGGACAGTCCCGATTTTTGCGTCTTTTTCTTAAATTGGCTCCTATTACCCCCCACCCCGTCTGATCGTGACAGATTCCTGCTTCTCTCTCTGTCTGCAGCTCCCTCCCCCTCCCTGCTGGGGAGGCGTGGTCAGGCAGCTCAGGCACTGCCCCCCCACAGCTCCCATTGGCCAGGTTCCTGGCCAATCTGCTGGGAACTGGGTCAGCCCTGGGAGGGGGGAGGAGGCAGCGTGTGGAGCAGCCCTGCCTCTGCTACAGGGATGCCAGGGATGGAGGAGCTGCTCCCGAGGTGAGAGCCCCCCATGCCCCCAAACCGTGGAGCATGGGTTTGCTCCCTGTCCCCTCCTGACTGCCTCTGCCTCCCATTCAACCCCCCGCACCCCCAGCCATGCTTTTCAGCAGCGTTTGGCTCAGCGTGGAGCCAGATGCTGCCCTGCAGGAACAGGTAGCCCCGCCCCCTCCCCCAGCATTAGGGTGTGCACGTGCACCAGCAGCACATAGCGTGCGCACGCCTATGCATGTACAAATATCTATTTTCTGTTTTAATGTCAAAACAACTCTCTTACGCGTCTCTCCTTTGCTTTTTGCTGGTATTTTCGATGCCATAATGGTAGGGTGGTGTTGATATTTTACGATAAACATAGGACAGTACACCGAGTAATAAACCGGACGATCACAATGGCGGATATAAACAGAAAGAACAGCATTTGGCTCTTCTCGGCTAAATCGAGTGTAGTCCGACTGCTCTGGGAAATACTCGGGTCCCGAATAGATTCAGCATCGGTCCTGCTTATTAGATTGAAGATTCATAGATTCGAGAGGTCATCGAGTCCAGCCCCCTGCCCTCATGGCAGGACCAAATACTGTGTAGGCCATCCCTGATATGATTTGTATTGAGATATCCGAAATGCTGGTTTCTAGAGCTTTCCGGTTGATAAAGTGCCAGATAACACAGCTTTTACTGCATTATGTTAGGTCTGCATGGAGGGATTTAATACAAAGAGAAGACATCTACCTGTGGAATTAATCCTGACACCCGTACAAAGAATACATTAGTTTTGTGCAGAAGTTAGCTGCAAAGCCCAGGGGGTTCCAAATCCTCCTCCACAAGCCACAGAGCTTTCTGCAACCATTGCAAGTCACAAGGTTATAGCAGCATCTGCAGCCCCTCTGCTGAAGTCAACAGAGTTATGATGGTGTAAAGCCTGAATGAAAGGAGTATCATAGCTACCATCTTAACACTAACTCAACGGCTATGACCTGATTTTTATTTTCAAACAATGGTAGTATCAAATACAGGACTACTGAATTTTTCATACTCAGGTATTATATCCACCATTATGTTCCAAGTAAACCACACAGAGGAAAAACACCCTCTTGGTTCCAGCCACTAGTGTACGGATACCTGAGATGGTCAAAAACAGAGGTGGATTTTGGTTTTGCATTACATCAGTTGTGTATTTTGCCTTACAAACTCAAAACCTTGAGCCATTTGGATCTCGTTAATCTAAATTCCCCATGAAAACCAGGGAAGGGAAGGGAATAATGAGTTGCAAATAACCAATTCTATTTTGGTTCATCTTTAGTAGATATTGATATTGCTGTTAAAGAATGGAAAAATATAATTAAACAACCCACTTATTTTTCTCTGAATGAATTTGGTTAATTTAAACCACAATGCACTCAAGCCAATTAAAAAAAAGTGACACCCACTGAAACAGTCCATTAACAATGACAAAAGTTATCTGATAAGGCAGTTATACCATTAATATGTATTCGGTTTGTTTTCACAAGGTATCGCAGGTCTTGCTAGAGTGCTTGGTGAACTTCCAGATCTTATTAAATATTTATAATTAATCCTTACAAAGTCACATTTCACCATGCTTGTTCTAATTAAAGGGACACCGTCAACTTGCATTTTTTTTTAAATGACTACTTTAAAAACTTCAGTTTTCTGGTAGACTACCATTTAAATAGTAGAGTCTAATATTTTAAATTACTTTTAAAAAATGGTTACAAGACTCTCTCTTCCTCTGTTTATATTTATAAGGATCTGTGGTATGATCCTGAGAGCAAAACAACAAACGTATTCATGTTAAACCTCTCCCTCCACCCCAACCTTTCTCTCTCTGCTTTTTGCTGCCCGTTCAGTTTCATCTTTGTGTGTTGCCGTTACTGTCAAACTTTCCAGGCCTCAGGGATGCTTGTCCACCATTGGACACGAGATGTGACACAGACCAAAAATCATGAACACAAATATTATTCATGCAAGAAACTTAAAATGCAGTGGGGCTCTTCCTTTAGAATAAATAAGCTCTTTCGATAAGATCAGTTTCTTAATTCTCTATTTTTTAGATTAATTTTCAACAATAAAACTGAAGGGAATACCAAATTTGTGTAGAAATGAGGTAACTTGAAATTTGGGGACTGAAATGACTAACATCCCTCACATTTTGGAGGTATATGTACAAGCAACAAAAACAGTGCAACAGAGTGCTGTCAAATGCACAGTGTAAACGAAATGAAAAGGAATTTTTAAAAAAAATCTAATACCTTCCAGTTAAATTTATTTTAGGGGTTATTTACTACTATAGTCATTTGGGATTTTTGGAAAGAAATGTGATTTCCAAGCTGACAATGTCCCTGTAATACTATATGTATGGCAACATACCTGTTTCTGTATTCATCTGAAAAAACCAGGCAAGCCCACATACACCCAGCCCACTAATTTTTCAGAGTTTACAACATCACTATATTAGAATTTAGATTATTTTGATAGCCTACAGCCTTATCTCAAAGAAAGGACTAATGCAAGTGCTTATCATAGGTGAGTGATTTCATCATGTGGCCGAGAGAGGATAAAGTTCTTACCCCAATTCACAAAGTATGCTGGCAATGTGCTGCTTATGATATGAGCTACCCTAAGGCTAGCTTTACGGAAACACAGTGATAAAAAAAAGGATATAGTGGGTTTCAATTAACACCACTTTACGTTATTAAAGTAGTTTACAGATATGATATAACTCAAAAGGAGAAACACTAAGCACACACAACTATGGGGGGGAAATAACATTTACAATTTTTGGTGAAGGAAAGAGTTTGGCAGGGTACTCTAGTCAGCTTTCTAATTTTGCTTGAGCAATTGATGTTATTTAGACATCCAACCTTCTGACTGAGCCAGCCACAAATCTGTGCACGTATTTTTTGTGTACATCAATGTTGAGCACAAAATGATACAGGGCTATATCCCTTATGGTGCTAAAGATGAGACTGTTCATCCATAAAGCTCCTCACTAAGGAATGGGAGCTGAGAAAACTCTCCCACTTCTTCTACCAAACAGAACCTTTCTCCTACTTAGCCCTCTCCCTCTACAAGGCCTGTAAGACATCCCTCACTGAGAAGCCCAAGAGCCTCACATTGGTAGAAGAAGTGGGAAAGTTTTCTCAGTTCCTGTTCCTTAGTGAGGAGCTTTATGGATGAACAGTCTCCCCACAGCCACCAGCCCCCTCTCTCCACACAGAGCTAATGCCAGTTGTCTACTGGTTCCTCCCTGCACCCAGCTCCCAGAGCAGCCCACCTCTCCTGCATGTTCCAGGCTTGAGGGAAAGCTCAGGAACAGATTCCTGCAACCCAACCCGAATCCACACAGAACATGACTGCAGGTGTTTTAATTGGGTCGAATCAAGTATGAAAACAACCTGAGACTCTTGGGCTTGGGTCAGGTAGTCTCTAATCAACTTCTTCTGCCCATGGGGTTGGCGCGGCAGTGACTGCTTTTTCCCCTTCTACCAGCCACCACAACCTCACTAAGTAGGGTGTGCTGCAGGGTGAGCTTGCCAACAAGTTACAGCACCTCTCATTCTGCAGCACCCATAGCACAATGAGGCAGCCAGCAGCAGGAGTGGGGCACCTGGTTGCCACGTCACCAACCCTACATGGAGGAGACATCCAGAGATGGATTTTGGGCATGGGGAGCCAGAAGCCCCCACTAGGCCAAGACCTAAACACAAGGCGGTGGCAGCAGTGCTGACATAGGTTCATGGGAAACAGGTTGCTCTACAGTGAGCAATGCTAGGCCAGAAGAACGGGGGAGCAGCTGGTGGGCCTGGGAGTAATTAGCCTCCAGGAACTCTGTGGAGAAAACAAAATAAAGTCTGAGCCAGCTGCTAGACCCTTGCAACCAACTCGATTCCAAGAGGACCCCACTACAGGTGTTGGGATTGGGTCGGGTTGAGTCTAGTCTGAAAAAAAGCCAACACACTCAGGTCAGGTTCAGATTGGCTGTAATCTAGGTGGGTTTGCGTGGGTTTTTAAATTAGGCCCAAGCAGACTTTTAGTCAGGAACACAGAGAGCCAGAAACTCACAATGGATGGAGAAGGTGAAGACTTGCGAAAGAGGGATTTCTAGAGAAAGGGAAATCACTGGCTCCCCCACAAGAGTCTTGAGTTGCTACATTCCCAACTCCTGGACACCAGGCAGACCTGCCAACAGTCCCAGAGTCCAGAAGGCACAAGGTGACAAAGTAATCGTCCCCTCTCTCTCCTCCACCTCCTTCCTGCATCCAGCATGGGAACATCCAGCAGGGGAACTTAGAATTGAGGCCTTTTTTCAAGCTAGTTTACTTAATTTACACATCTGGTTCAGCCAAAGCAGAACTGTCTATTGAATATTCAATAAAGTATTTATTATAGTTTGTATATAACAGATGGCTCTGCTTTTGCTGAGTCACATATGAAAAAATCCTGTAAGAATGCCAAATGATACACCTTTTTCTTATTCCATCTGCCCAGGCTCCCCCAGGGAAGTCAACTTTACAGTTTCATATAGCTTGCCTATGGCTGGACAAGAAAACAGAAAATATACTGAAAGGGGCATTATTCTGTCCCCTCCTCCCCAATTTCCCCTAACACACTCTTATTTTCAATAGAGGTATTCTTTCTGGGTATTCCAATGCCAAGAACACTGGGAAATTATCAGGGCTTAAGTTTGCCAAATGGCTGCAGTGCAATTCACAAAAGCCCTATTTATTGAGCATTATTATTAATAGTGAGAAGAACACAGTAGAATTGAGGACATTCTTTCTGGAATATATCCTGGAATATATATTTAATTCTGGTTCCAATAAAAAATAACAGGTTTATCCTAAATTCCAATTTTGAAAAAAAATGTGGAAAATATTCAAAAGTGTCAATATTAACCTTGATCTCTTACTAGAGCAATAGCCCATTGAAGGTAAGTCTACACAGGCAAGTATAGTCTCAGCTTTCTGTTAACTTTACACATGCTTTCCGAGTATAAATTATCACACGTTCAAAATGTTTCCATTTTAGACTCCACATAGAATCTTTCAGCAATTAACTACAGTAAAGTATTTCATTATAAGATAAAAATCAGAAATTGGCCTCAGAGGAATCCCAAGTATCCATAAATCTTTGATAGATGTTTAAAATCTAAATTTAAATCTGGATCCAAATTTTGCAGCTCACGATATTCTAGCAACAGGCCAAGCCAAACCTTTGAACTCAAACACCCTTGAACTTTGAGGATGGAATTTTTTATAATCCATACCTGGATCTAAAGCCAAATTTTGCAACTTTTCCCTATCAAATCACGGGATCCAAAAAAGCTCCAAGTTTTCAGGGATTGAAACCCCACTCCAAATGTTGTGCTTTAGGCCCATGCTTAGATATAATACACGCAGGATGATAGGACTTACATTATCTCCTTGTGTGTAGCTGTCCTTGGAGCAGAGGCATCTATATGACTTAGTACTTGTGTCACAATAATCAGCATGGCCATGACAATTACACCTGCAAACAAAAGCAGCTATTAAAGAACATACACAACATGCGTTATTTGAGAGACATCTCTCCACTATTTTTACACTGTCATGAAGGTAATTTTTTGCTTTGTTAAGAATAAACCAAGTCTCAGAAAATACTGTTCTTAAGTGTAGTAACCATTAGCTGTCTTCTCCATTCAACATTTATAAATGTCAAGTAAATGCAGCTTTCCAGGGGAGTAAATTGACAGGACCATTTCTAGACCAACTATTAAGTTATCAAGTGTGCATTACGTGCTTTCATTACATACTATGCAGATACAAGGCCTTAATTATTTACTACAGCTAGCACCTATCTTGTCAATATTAACCCTTTGATCTTATAACTTGGTCATAATATCTTAAAGATCTTAAACACACAGGGCCCAATTTTGCCCTCAATTACACAAAAATTACTCCCACTGAAGTCAAGTCCTCCTATGAAAGTCAATAGGTAATACACCCAAGTAACTGAGGGCAGAATTGAGCCTGCAGTCTTTTCTTTTTGAGGTATGAAATAGCCTCATAGTTCTGCAGTAAAAAGGACCGCATGTTACCGACATAGTAACTGTTTAAGTGAAATAGAAATCACAATACATCTAAATAAACAGTCAACATTTTACAAATTAAGGAAATTAATTTAATATAAAGGCGAATGTGACCCCTGATAGGGTGTTATCTCCCAAAATGAGATCACATCTTTCAAAATATAAATTCAAATATAATACTTGTTCATAAAAATCAGCACCATATGCTCCTTTGGAGACTATTTCCCTGTAACATTTGCATATTATTTACAGGGCATAATTAGTCCTTTAACAAGATTGCATACTTAACATACATATTAAAGTTGTCAGTCACAGATAATACAACACTTTCAGAACAGCTTCCTTTTTAAAGGAAAAACTGTGGCAAAAACAAAGAATATAGATCATTATTAAGACCATTAAATTTGCATGTCTGGAAATGTGTAATGAAACTTAGAAGACCTACTAAAGCAAAGCATAAGACAGGATTTCAGTTATAAGCCCCTATTTAGAAGAGTTTGTAACTCAAAGAAAAAATCTCTTTTGACATATTTGTGTAATAAAAGTCATTATTTTAAATATGTATTTGGATAAATGTTCAGAAAATATGTTTAATGGTATGTGGAACCTGATCCAATACTATGGGCCAGATACTTTGCACAATCAAAGTAAAACCAGAGTAAAGCCATTGACTTCAAGGTGCCTAATGATAAATCACACATCTTTCTCAAATTTTCAATTGTTCAGAAGTTTCTTTAACCGAAAAAAAGACATTCTGATAACTCCTACCTTCCACTGATTGTAATTTCATCAACTCCATAGTATCTGTGCCTGAAGTTGACCCAAGGCTCAGTTGTATGATACTGGCCAAGAAGATGAATCCTCACTTGCATAGCTTTTACAAACTCTTGGAGAGATGGAGTATTGTAGAAGTCATTGTAACCAGGCCGACGATTCGGTTCAGGTGTAAGAATGCTGAAAGTAATGTTTCCACGGGAGTATGGCGTAAACCTGTTTTTAAAAAGATGATAAACTGAAAAACATATTTTACAGCTTACCTATTCTTCATGTTTTCACAGAGGGCATTAATTAAGTGAGCACAACTATTTATGGCTTCAAATGGACAAATTTTGATGCAAATGGAAACCACATACAGAGTTCAAATAAAAGATATACACAGGCATATGCTGTATGTCTGTTTTCCCCATACTGCCACTTTGTGGTCCAGAATCTAAATGTTTATTTTAAATATAAAGTCTCTAGCCCTTAAAGAAAACCTTGAAAACGAATACAGCACTGTTTCCCCCAGTTTGCAGAGGGCCTGAAACAATGACGCAGAGGTGTAAACTGGTCTTGTTGATATAAGGTGTTAACTCAAATGCTCAATGGTGATAATTTAAGTTTCCACATTATTAACTATTTCCCAGCTGACCAAGGTATGTAAAAAAAACAGAGACACAAACCACATCATGAAGACCTATACAAACTACAGTGACATCTCATTTTGCTGGCACTTGGTAGAGTACTACACAACTTCCTTCCCGCTCCCCAAATCAAGAAAAATGAAAGCGCATGGAGGTTTGTGAAACCCAGCAGGGCCCAATGGGAGCCAAGGCCAAAGAGCCCAGCTGAATATTTTAGCTTCACCAATGGAGGACATAGCCACGCAAAGCCCAACACAGCATGCCTAATCAGAGGATCTTCACAACCTACGATGAGCAGCATCTCATTTAGGCTTATTTAATGGGCAGAGTTTGGCAAGTAGATAGAGCCTAGGAGAAGAACCACTGCTTTTTCCCCTACCCAAATTTGGACTCTCTAAAACCTATGCACCCAAAAGCAGAACTTGGCACTTGATAAATTAAATTCCCATGCATTGTTTTTTCCTCCAGAAACCTGCTGGGCTGTTTGAAACATAGAAGCTCTTTAATTTTCGTAAACAGTTCCCAGTTTAAGCCCCTACCCTGCAATGAAATCCTCTGCTAGTGCAGACACCTGAGTCTCAGTGGGGGTCCCATTGACTTTGCTGAACCCTTACACAAATCAGGGGCCCATTCTACAGCATCGGAACCTCAGTTTTTCAACAGAAAATGGCTGGAGGGTCACAAACTGATCTCCAAGCAACCCATTATCACCCATTTCTTGTAACTATCTCTATGAGTCTTGCTACCCATCCATTTTTTTCTGCCCCTAGCACAGATCCTCTTTTTGTTTGGTCAGCTGGGATGAGGCTCCGAATGTGTATAATTGCAAGTTAGTACACATTGCAAATTAACATGTCATCAGAAATAGCACCAAGTGACCAGAGAATGGGTTTGGATGATCACTATCCATAGAAATACTATAATAGAATATATCGATACAGTTTCACTGAGAAGGTTAGGATTAGAGCTATATGTTATTTTCTCCAAAGGAATCAGTTGCTGTTTTCCTGTCCTTAAAAAGAATACATAACATAGTAACCAATTTTTCTCTTCCACATAATACCTGCTTGACTATACAGAATATACATCGGTCTTCAGAGGGCTTTTGGGAGAGTTTTTTTTTTTTAAGTGAAGTGTACTGTACATCAGTCATACACAACATTATGCAGTTTTATCATATATCCCATGTAGTTGAAGGGAGAAACAGTACTACATTATAAAACATTTATGGCAGCAGTTCATACATTGGCTATTTCTTTTTAGAAAATATGCCAATTATGTTTTAGTTAGGCTTGGCAGAATTTTTTTTTTTGTTTGTAATTTTACTAGATAATATCAGTTTATTTTAAGCATTTTCTCAATTTTTTTATCAGTTTAAATTTTGCAGTTGTCCAAAATTATGGGTTTAAGCATTTACTTTTTTTGGTATCTATTTAAATTTTCACAGTTGTGGGAAATTATAGAATGGGGGACAGAAAGTTATTTACTGACCGTAGACACTGAGATTCAAAAAGTTAAAGCTTTATAAACCACTAAAACCCAAACTGTCAACATCACATGCCAAAATATAGATAAATATAAAATACAGTAAATATCGTTAAATCAACTAGTCATACCTGTTTTTGCTATTCATTTGCTAATCCATTTGTAATGAGTCGATTCAAAAGTCTAAATCACTGATTTTTACTCTAGTAAGTTCTCAACCCACATTCTTCTTTGTTTGCATCTCTGTAAATTTCTATGATCATCGTTAGAACTATTCCTTGTCAGTTTGTGTGTACACACAATAAAAAAAAGACTGACATATACCGACATTTCCCAATAAAAATTTAATACTTCCAACTCTAGTTTTAATGTTGGGTAAGGCATCATTTTACAACTAATTTAGATGATCAAAACTATTTTCTTTGCTTACTTAATTAATTGGCTTTCTCCATTCCCCTCCCCGACTGAATAGCAACAATGTTCAATAGTCATTGTTAAAAACTGACTTAACTCAAGTGACCACATGCTGTTTCCCCTAGAATCCTGAACTCTTAGAGCCCCCTACAGCACCTGGTATTTTATTCCCAGATTGTTTTCCAGCCAAGCACTAAACAGGCCTAACACTGACCAGCATCTGAAATCAGGCAAGAGCTAGTGCATTATGACAGATATGGCTATAAGCAGAATTGGTTTACTTTTTAATTTGCACAAGGCACTCAGTGAAACAGGGGACTGGCAATATGTTTCTGAGAGGGCATCTCCAAACAGAATGTATTTGTGTTCTTGCCTTTAAAGGCTAAAAGCATTAGAAAATGAATTTGTACCCTATTTCCTGAATGGTTTCTCACATCCACTGTAATTCTAAAGAGCTGACTTTGTCCTCACTTTTGCCCTCGCTGATTTTTGTCCATCACTACAAAAGCATCTAAGTTCCAGCACAAGATCTGACATTCTCAGAAGTCATCTGTGATATTTTTTAGATTAACTGGATGCTCAAAATCAGTTAAACTAGCACCCTTCTCTATCCCTCTTATCAGTGCGCCTCAGTTTCTTTACTACGTGAGAACAGTCCCATAAAATATGAATTACCAAATTTCAATATTCTAACTCCATTAGAACATGGAAATCAATTGTGTCAGGTGCTTGAATGTTTGAAATCTGATTAAAATGACAGATGACCTTTTGGTGATCTCCAATGGAAAGGTTAAATTTGGGATCTTTTATGTACTCGGCAGCCCATAATAAATGAGCATATCAAATTTCAAGATTCTATCTCAATAGGAACATGGAAATGAATTGTGTCAGACACCTGTTAAAAGCATCTGTATGATATAGATCATATCTATTCATACCTAGGAAGCTGGAGACAGTTGACAGAGTCTGGATTTTTTAGAGAGCCATTGTTATCCATTCCAAAAATACTGCAATTTCTAGCAAAATACTGCCAATCTTCCCAGTTTAAATCATTTTTCTTTTTCCTTTGAATTCTCATTGCTTCCGGCTGTGGACTATAGAATTGAAGGATAATATAGAACACCTAGAAGTGAACAACACAATACAGACTGAAATTAGAATAGCTTGAGCTACCTACCAGCATGAATACAAATATTAAATAAATTTCTGTATCCACATGTAGTAATATAAAAAAACTTATTTCACAGCATTCACCATATATGTGCACTTTGAACAAACAAGAAATAGACGTCGCACACGAGAAATATCTAAGATATTCCCCCCCCTTCTCACGGACAGGTTTAAGAGTTAAAGTAAACTTCCTTGTTAAACCTGCTCTTTATACTGCTCCTTGGTAGGCAGTGGAATCATTCCATGATAATTATTCTTCATTACTTTTCAAGGTCTATTTGAAATTAGTACCTCATCGTATGGCAAGTCCGTGCTCTGTGATATTACCAACATTTTGGCCACAAGTAAAATGGGATACTTATGTATTGCCAAACAGGTGTTGGATAGTTTTCTGGTTTTAAGACCACCCAATTTATCATTTTCCCCTGCCTTTGGCCTGGAACTACTTCAAATATCTGTGACATAGAAGGGATTTTCCTCCACCACACTGTTGTAAGGGCATTTGTGATAAGCACTCCCACATGTACACTCCAAATCAACTGAGTCTTAATATTTCAGATATTTAAATTGGCTTTTAAATAGAGAACAAGTTCTTACAAACTACACCAAAATCTATCTTCAAATTCTTCTCCTCTCCTACCCCAAACATGCATACTCAATTGACAATAAACAAAAAAGCTAACGAGAGTAAGTTTTATAAATATTACATCTGGGGCTTGGTTCACCTCTGTGCATACAAGGGGCACAAACTGAAATGCCTGCTCTCATGAAGGGAGTTTCATCACGGGGGGGTCTATTCATCTTCAGGGCAGGCCACAGTAGGCTACTGCCCTTCAGCACTGGAGGGAAGCATCAAAGTCCAAGCAGGACTCCACAGAACCCAGGCTGGTGGAAATGCTAGTTGGCCTGTCTCTGTCCCCTCCCACAGCAGTTCTTCCCCTTTGTGGGCTTCACTAGCCAACTTCAAGTCCCCGATGAAGCAAAGATTTCACACGGTTTTGTACTGTTGCACACCTTTGAGCAGACTTTTTTTTACTGCACCTATCTTCCAGTACCTGAAGGCATGAAATGAGTCCCTTATGTTTTAATAGAAATTACGGTTAAAAATTACAGAAGCGAAGCAACTTAAATATGCATGTTTTGTTTATGAACATCGGAGTTGTCATACTGGAGCTGAACATTAGTTCATCTACTCCATTACGCTGCCTCTGACACTAGCCAAGATCTGATGCATCAGAGAAAAGCCAGAAACCAGAAACACAATGCACCTGCTCACTTTTTGCAACATTATGGGCAGGAGAAAATTTCTTCCAGGCCACCAAAGTGACCCGTTGATAGCTCAAAGTAAGAGGTTTGAACTGGCTTAAAATTGAAATCTGGTGTACTTTAAGCCTCCTCTTAGCTTTCATTTCATCAGGGAGCATCACCTGCATTCCATTCTCATGCCCCAATGACAGAAAAGAAAAAAATAGCCTTCTTATTACCTGATACTGTCCATTTTGTAAATCTATTGTGATAGTAACTCCATGGTCCAGATGTGCAGTATTAATGAACAGAGATGAAATCCAGGAGGTCCCAATATCATTATCGTTGATATAACACAGGGAATGGGCTTCTGGGTTCAGCCTCAGCACTCTGTCATTAGTTGTGTCATCTGCACCATTAGGGATGCAATACCTCTGCACCAAAGGGTGTACCCGGGGGTGACTGCCTGGGCAGCGGCATTCTGACTGGGTGTGCAGATGAGGAAATTCCCCAGAGAATACCTCCAAAATGTCTCTGTCACAGCATAAAAAGGGTAAATAGGTACATGGGTAAAGGGAAAGATGATTGAAATTATGTGCATCTATGATTACAGATTAAATTTCAGCCCCAGCCTTAACCACCACCATCATAAACCACCACACTAAATTTGATTAGAACACCACCATTAATAGTTCTCTTTTATTACATCATACCTGACTCAGATCACTAATCTGAATATTTTCCTTAAAACACATTATAGCATTGACATAGTGTCTGTACTAGCTGTTTCAATTAATCCACGTGAGTGTTAGTACCTGAATTTTCTGAAAAACCTCCAATTATGCAGACAAATTTGCACCCTCAAATAACTATGGGTGCAGAAAAAAGTGTTTATTGAGAATTTTGGCCTTGATGTCTTAACTATGTATGCTTCTCTTTGTGGTAACCCAAATAGACACTGATTTCAAAGGACACTGACCACATACATCTCCCATTGACTCCTTTGGCAGATGAAATCAGGCCCTAGCTCTCAAATAGGTTACCCAAAAGTTGAGGCACCCAAAATTAGTGGATACTTTTGAATATCTGAGTATTTAATCACCTGATATGCCAGCTGTCATAGAATCATAGATGATTAGGGTTAGAAGAGACCTCAGGAGGTCATCTAGTCCAACCCCCTGCTCGAAGAACCACCAACCCCAACTAAATCATCCCAGACAGGGCTTTGTCAAGCCAGGCCTTAAAAACCTTTAAGGATGGAGATTCCACCACCTCCCTAGGTAACCCATTCCAATGCTTCACCACCCTCCTAGTGAAATAGTTTTTCCTAATATCCAATCTAGACCTCCCCCACTGTAACTTGAGACCATTGCTCCTTGTTCTGTCATTGGCCATCACTGAGAACAGCCGAGCTCCAACCTCTTTGGAATCCCCCTTCAGGTAGTTGAAGGCTGCTATCAAATCCCCCCTCACTCTTTTCTTCTGCAGACTAAATAAGCGCAGTTCTCTCAGCGTCTCCTCATAAGTCATGTGCCCCAGCCTTCAATCATTTTTGTTGCCCTCCACTGGACTCTCTCCAATTTGTCCACATCCTTTCTGTAGTGGGGGGGACGGGACCAAAACTGGACGCAATATTCCAGGTGTGGCCTCACCAGTGCCAAATAGAGGGGAATAATCACTTCCCTTGATTTGCTGGCAATGCTCCTACTAATGCAGCCCAATATGCTGTTAGCCTTCTTGGCAGCAAGGGCACACTGTTGACTCATATCCAGATTCTCGTTCACAGTAATCCTCATGTCCTTTTTTGCAGAACTGCCACTTAGCCAGTCGGTCCACAGCCTGTAGCAGTGCATGGGATTCTTCCTTCCTAAGTGCAGGACTCTGCACTTGTCGTTGTTGAACCTCATCAGATTTCTTTTGGCCCAATCCTCCAATTTGTCTAGGTCACTCTGGACCCTATCCCTACCCTCCAGTGTATCTACCTTCCACCCCAGCTTAGTGTCATCTGTGAACTTGCTAATGATGCAATCCATCCCATCATCCAGATCATTAATGAAGATGTTGAACAAAACCAGCCCTCGGACTGACACCTAGGGCACTCTGCTTGATACTGGCTGTCAGCTAGATATCGAGCCATTGATCACTACTTGTTGAGCCCAATGATCTAGCCAGCTTTCCATCCACTTTATAGTCCATTCATCCAATCCATACTACTTTAACTTGTTAGCAAGACTACTGTGGGAGGCCGTATCAAAGTATATCACATCCACCATCTATCTATCATCTGCACCTGCAGTTAATTCCGGACACAGTATTTTGGGCTCATTTGTCTGTCACCACTATACCCACAAAATTGGATGCTGGTTTAAGGATCTTTTATAATCAGATAAACAATTTAGAAAATGATGTATTTGGCTGAATTAATCAAATTTTTATTTCATGGGAAACAGCAAGGATTTCCTTAGAGAATATATAGCCACTGTGATTGCGACAGTGTAGGGATATGTCTGTATTGAATTATGAGCTCATTTTCTATTATGCCTTGCACCCATGTCTATATTTGCCTAAGGGAAGCCTATTGTAATGTATTTCCAGATGGCTGACCTCCCAAATAAGAGGACTGATACCTCATTGCAGGACAATCACTGAGAAATCAACAAGATTGCAAACTGGGGCCATCAGCTTTGACTGTGCCCCAACGGTTGGCTCACCTGCATGGAGTAATGGACTTCCTACTGAGGGGCCTGCATGGAGGTGGAGCATACAAGATTGGAGGGTGGTTGAGAATTTCCCAGTGAAACACATGGCAGAGACAGAGGTCTTCTTCAGAGCTGAGTACTGCTCTGGACAAACAGACAGACCATCCCCACATGCAAGGAAGACTTTCAGGAGAGTGAGAGCAGAAGGGTCTCTGTCTAGCCTGGAATACTAACAAACCTCAGACTCACAAGAATGGGCGAGATCAAACCAGGGGATTGTGCTCTAAGGATTTTTTATTTCAAAGATCTGTAACTCTTGAAGGCTTCAACTGCAAAGTTTCTGTAGTTAAGAATTTTTTTTGCTAAGCCTGCATTCCTTGCTACTTGCCACGTTGTCCCCAAAGGAGTTAAATTAGAAGCCTGGAGTACCCACAGCCCCAGGTGGAGCTCAGGGGAGTGTGTATAAGTGACTGCATGTGCTTGGAAAGTCTCAGACACTGAGTTCAGGATCTAGAATGGTTGAGTTGTGCCACATGTCCCAGAAAAGCATCTCAGACCAGCGGTCTGAGCCTGGGAGTATACAGACCCAGAGACAAAAAAGGGACTAGACTCTACCCTGACCCTGTTGGCTTGGGAGCACGTGAAACACAGCAATGGGGTCCACTCACCACAGACTGGGTAACTGTACAGTGGGGTACTGGGCCAGGTTGCAACAATGACAACATATAAACAGGAAGGATATCACAGTATGACTATCTAGTATTAGAAGTCACTGTATCTATTTTAAAAACATCTGAGAAGCACAACTGATATCTAACATTCCACCCATGACTGATCTCACCTCCAAGCCTGTTTGATACGAACAGCCCTGCTGAATCCATGCCCAGTAAACTATGAGCACAAAAGTAACCATCTTTTAAAGAGAATATTTTAAAAGCCCTGTATTTTTGGGAACAAATTTACCACTATGTATTCTCTCTCGTCATACTCCTAGGTTTTACCAAGAACAAGAGTTTTAATTTTACCTGTTTGTAAGTGCCACTTGGTACAATCGAAAATCTTGCATTCTTCCAACAAATTGCTCTAAACCTATGAAAATATATTATAAATAAATAATCTAATTCCATCAACCAGAAGGCAACTCTGCACTGCATGAGAGCACCTTTATTCAGCACACAGTGATCTCTCTTGCACAATTGCCTCCCCTGAATGAAACCATCTTGGATGTGGACAAAACTATAGAGGGCAGTGACTTAATTTTTTGATAAAAAGAATGATTTATAATAACTTTATAGGAACATTTTGTACCTCTCTCTTTTCTGATTAGAAAGGTGGCACAGGGACCGGCTCATTAGACAGAAGTAATGAGCCAGTCTATGTGCCACCTCTAATTACAGAAGAGATACAGTAGGTACAACTGTACCTATCAATTTATAAAATAAAGATAAAAGGTATTTAAAATATTCCTTTCCTTTATACAGTCATTAGGTTGATAGTATTCAAAAGTTAGAATGACAACAGAAGACATTTCCAGATATTTTAAGAGTTTTTAAAAGTAGGATGGAAAATTACTTTTCTTGGTTTTCCAATAACAAAATAACTCTGTTTAAGACAGACACAGATATATTTAGGAGTTAGCTCCAAATTACAATATGTTCTGGATCAGTGGTACATTTTTTGTCCACAGAGCCAATTCATCATCATACAGAATTAAAGAGGCACAAACTAACAGTACCCGGATTTTGCATTGTTCATACAATGATGTAGAATTTGTCTAATTCTGAATGCAGACTGATGTAGAGCTCTATAAATCATGATGTATTCTGAAAGGAGGAACTGGTAGCAGTAGTTAGTTGTTATCTATGTGAACCAGCCATTAATGAAAGCTGAGGAACCCCACAATTTGCAAGTGGCTTTCTTGAGTATTTGATAGAAAGCAGAGGAATATTAGGTATCAGGAAACTTGAGTTCTCTTCCTGGCTCAGGAAAGGAAAGTTGTCTAGTTGCTACAAACAATCCAGATAAGTACACGGATTTGGCATATTTATTCTGAAATGCAGTGGGAGATACTTGCCATGTTAGATACCTGGTTTCTGGAACATGCTGAAAAATCTATCTGGCTGTGATAATCTCCATGACCTGTTGTGCAATCAGCCAGGCACCTCTGTCTGGGAGCCAAGTTTCTGAGGAATGCCATTTACTAATGGGCATTTTTTGTTGCATGGAGCCGTGTGCCTAGCTTTATGTACCCTTTCAATATGCAATACATCACTGAAAATTAGCTTGCAGCACTACTTACCATGGTTTTAGACACACATCAAGCATATAATACTTTGAACGCTTAGCATACAGTGCTAAAATATTGCAGAACTTACCACTGAAATTTTGCCCAATTTGCAGTGCACCATCAGCAGCAAGGTCTGCAATTGGTCCACCAAGTGTTCTTGAATCAAAAGCAGTCTTGTCATCCTCCAAACCATCTACAAAGAAACTGATTTTGGTGTGGTGAACCTATACAGATACATATAAAGAGGCAAATAAGGGTTCATTACAAATAACAATTTTGTACTAATTGCATCTATTATTGATTAACCATTTTGAACTAAGTAAGGGAGTTTTTTTAGTATATGGCTGTAGTTTAGCTTTTTAGGTAAAAGGTATGTTTTTTTTACTTTCTTGATGTCTTTTAAATCCCCTGGCCCATTTTCCATACTCACTAACTAATCTTCCCACTAGTAATCTAGGTAACAAAAATGTCAGATACATAAGACTAGAAAAGTAACATAATGGTCAAACAAAACAAAAAGCTACAATGAATTAATATTAAGGGGTCTGTCTGACTTGAACCAACACACAACCAAGGAAATGCAGAGTCAAGGTTATCACTCCATTCCCAATTTTATTTTAATTCCTAGGTATTTCTTCATTTTAAGATCAGGGCTTCACATCCCATAATCCTATTAGTATTTTTCCTTGATGGGGAGTACATTTCTTTCTCAGAGTACTGAGGGTATCCTTCCTCCACTGTGAAGGACAGTAATTAAAATAATAATTACTACTTTCCACATTACATCTAAGGATCTTAAAGCACTTCACAAACATTAACTAATTATGTGAGACGCTTGTGATATAGGTACCATCCTCCTTTTAAAGATGCGTAAAGAGCGGCCCAGTGAATTTAAATGACTAGCCAATGGTCAAAACACAAAGTGGTACAGGTGATACGTAGATTTCAAGAGTCCTTTCTGCTAACCATGAGAAAACCCTGAATTTAAAACCATGATTTTATTTTTTATTTTTTACCATCTACAATTTAAAGTAAACAGAAGTTGCATGATTATGTTAGGGTTGTATGCTGGAAAAAATAGGTCTGACAAGAATACAAGAGCACAAAGGTGCCTAACTGGGCATTCATGGGTATCAAACGCAGACCTGAGCCAGAATCTGGGGTACACAGTTTAAAAAGTTTACTTTATTGTAGGGCTGTCAATTAATTGCAGTTAACTCACGCGATTAACTCAAAAAATTAATCACGATTAAAAAAATTAATCACAATTAATCGCAATTTTAAATCGCACTGTTAAACAAGAGAATACCAATTGAAATTTATTAAATATTAGTCTATAAGGTGCCACAGGACCCTTTGTCGCTTCTACAGATCCAGACTAACACGGCTACCCCTCTGATATTAAATATTTTGGATGTTTTTCTACATTTTCATATATATTTTGTATTCTGTGTTGTAATTCAAATCAAAGTGTATATTTTGATTACAAATATTTGGACTGTAAAAATGATAAACAGAAGAAATAGTGTTTTTCAATTCACCTCATACAAGTACTTTAGTGCAATCTCTTTGTCCTGAAAGTGCAACTTACAAATGTAAATTTTTGTTATATAACTGCGCTAAAAAAAAAACCAATGTCAAACTTCAGAGCGTACAAGTCCATTCAGTCCTACTTCTTGTTCAGCCAATCGCTAAGACAAATAACTTTGTTTACATTTACAGGAGATAATGCTGTCCTCTTCTTATTTACAACGTCATCAGAAAGTGAGAACAGGCATTTGCATAGCACTTTTGTAGCCAGCACTGCAAGGTATTTACGTGCCAGATATGCTAAACATTCATACACCCCTTCATGCTTCAGCCACCATTCTGATGATGCGCATTAAAAAATGATGCATTAATTGAATTTGTGACTGAACTCCTTGGGGGAAAATTGTACGTTCCCTGCTCTGTTTTACCCGCATTCTGCCATATAGTTCATGTTATGGCAGTCTCGGATGATGACCCAGCACATGCTGTTGTTCATTTTAAGAACACTTTCACTGCAGAATTGACAAAATGCAAAGAAGGCACCGATGTGAGATTTGTAAAGATAGCTACAGCACTCGACCCAAGATTTAAGAATCTGAAGTGCCTTCCAAAATCTGAGAGAGAGGAGGTAGGGAGAATGCTTTTAGAAGTCTTAAGAGAGCAACACTCCAGTGTGGAAACTACAGAACCCAAACCACCAAAAAAGAAAATCAACCTTCTGCTGGTGGCATCTGACTCAGATAATGAAAATGAACGTGCGTCGGTCCGCACTGCTTTGGATTGTTATCAAGCAGAACCCGCCATCAGCATGGACGCATGGCCCCTGGAATGGTGGTTGAAGCATAAAGGGACACATGAATCTTTAGCGCATCTGGCATGTAAATAACTGGTGACGGCGGCTACAACAGTGCCATGAGAACTCCTGTTCTCACTTTCAGGTGACATTGTAAACAGGAAGTGGGCAATATTATCTCATATAAATGTAAAACAAACTTGTTTGTCTGAGAGATTGGCTGAACAAGAAGTAGGACTGAGTGGACTTGCAAGCTCTAAAATTTTACATTTTTCTATTTTTGAATGCAGTTATTTTGTACATGATTCTATATTTGTAAGTTCAACTTTCATGATAAAGAGATTGCACTACAGTACTTGTATTAGGTGAATTATAAAATACTATTTATTTTGTCTTTTTACAGTGCAAACACTTGGTAATCAAACACTTGTATAAAGGGAGCACTGTACACTGTGTATTCTGTGTTGTTATTGAAATCAATATATTTGAAAATGTGGAAAACATCCAAAAATATTTAAATAAATGGAACTCTATTATTAACAGTGCGATTAATCGCATGATTAATTGCTATTAATTTTTTTAATTGCGTGATTAATCATGATTAATTTTTAATCGCTTGAAAGACCTACTTTATTAATAAATGAAGCATTGCAAACAGTTCCTTTTAATTTACAGAGCTGAGTGAATAATTTGGAACAAATACTTTACTAGATTAATTTAGCCTCCTTTTTCTGTTCACAGAATATCTATGAGCAGATCACAGTTTCCTCAATAAACTAACTTTTTGCCGTTTACTCCAAAGACTAATCACAAACAGTTTGCTGATAGTATACAATACTCAACATTCAGAACTCAAGCTGTGTTGCTTAATTGCAACTGGTTGTGTGTCATATAGGCTTGCAACCTTTTCTTTTCTCAGTCACACAAAATTTTTCCAAGTCTTCATTCCTAGAAAAGTGAGATTTCTGTCAGATTTAGAGGCTGAGTGCAGAGTTTAAATTTAAATTCTCTCTTACCACTTTCATACAAAGTGATTGTATGTGAATGATAAAGTTACACATATGAATAAATGTTTGCATTACTGGAGCCCAATCCTTGTTGTAAAGTATATGGTTAGACACTGGTCTCCCTTGCTAAAGTGTCTCTGTGCCTGGGATATAGCAAAGTGTTTGGGGAAAGTTAGCCCTCTTGATGTGTCAAATAGTATCCCATAAAATATACGATAACATAAAATATACCAAATGCACTGATTTACTGTCATTTTTCTGTCATTACCATAGAGATTTTACATGAAGTGTATGCATGTGACTGTGGGGATTCATCAAGGACATGGTCAGTCCATTGTTTGGATCACTTCCTGGGCTATTTAAAAGTTGCTTACCACAAATAATCATGCATACAGGTTTGAAATGTGGGGCCAAATTTGGAGATGAGGTGGTGGCATCAGGCAGTCTGTTATGAGTCCTTGATTCTCTGCCAGGCTCTGAGCACAAGTTAGGGCACTCTGGGGGCTTCTCTAATTTGCACCATCTAATATGGATCCCAAAAGAACCATTCACCAGCTTAGTATAGTAAAGCAAGCACAACACATTCAAACAGGCCTCTGACATTCCTCCAACCCGATATGCCCCTTTCATCAGTGGCTGCAAGGAGCGCTGGCTACACCTGCTCTGTACCCACTGGAGATTCCCCTACACTAGGGGATGTCTATGCAGACAGTCTTCACTCCAGGTAGTGATTTCTGAAAGCGTTCTTTTTCTTGCCAATTCATATTAAATTTGAGCTAATATTCAGAGAAATACTTAGTGGCAGTCTCCCAGTCCTAGTAATTCAGAAGACACAGAGCTTTTTTCTGTTAGGACTGTTCTGAATTAGAGTATAAATTACATGAAATTAGAAAGAATTTATAATACACAGCCGGCTTCTGGGTGTTGATTTTATGGTTCAAAAATTTCATCTGAAAAATAAGGAGAGAGACACGCACACCGGAAGGAAAACCACATACCAGTTTCATTGCCTTATAGCCATATTTCCCTAACTAAATTAAATATATTAAATGCAACTCATTCAAAATGTTCAAACTCGCCCTGATAGCTCACTGCATTAATAAATACAATGAATAAACTTTATTGAAAAACCTTCTTGTTTACTTATGTGAGTGATTTATTCACAAGAACATTCAATCCAGGAATTATCCGATTTTAACTGTATTTCGTTTGTGTGAGGTTTATTTCAAATGATGGTTTGAAGAGCATCAGATTTCAAAACATTATTTTGTTGTTGCCAGATTATGGAATGTTATTTCCATTTTGAAGAAACAGGTAATCATGAACTTAAATGGATGCCTGGTGAATCGTCTCTACTGATAGAGGCTAAGAGAAGCTAGAGTGCTCTAGCCTGCCTTGATATCCACTCTAATCAAATCAAATAGGGCTGGAATAATTGCATCCTTAAGAACAAGGGGTGTGTGAGGACAAACAAAAGGCTTATGAGCCAATGTAATTTGGTGCAAAAGGAAGGCGAGACCCTGAAAACTTGAAAATCAGAAAACAAGCATTCAGAATGCTATTCCACCAACAAAACATTTCAAATTCTGACCAAGATAAACAGACACAGTTATCTATAAATCTGAGCTTGAGTGATTATCATCGGTGCTTTAGCCACCATGATTCTATTAGTATTTTAAGAAAGAAAATGGGAAATTAATAGAAAATTGATTTTATGGAGAAAATTTATTTCCCCTAAATTATTCTTTAAAATAAATATATATGCTGAGTTTTATTATTGTTATTTCCAGATGCACTCAATATTTCCCAAATTTAGACAAAGATTTATTGCCCTGCCACTGAAAAAAAATCGGAAGGTTATCATCATAATTACTAGGCATCGAGATTTGTTCAAAAAGTTCTCGCATATGGGTTTCCCCACTCTAAGCGCATCACTTTCATTTTAAGTTAGCTTTCTGTGTTGACACATCCATGACCCAAATGCGGGAAGATCTTATTTAATTTACTACAAAGCCTTTAAACAGCCAATGCCCAGTATGTAAGAGTGTGCAAATGTGTGTGTGTGTGGTTGAATTGCAGGGGATGGGGGTGGGGGTTGCATCACATTTTTTTTTACAGCCTTTTACTGTCATTTGGTGTTTGACTGTTATCATTATAAAAGATACAGGCTTTTCTACTTTGTTATTTGTAGCATTATCTCATGTTTTACAACATCTTTGCACAACATGCAGGCACATGAAATATAACTAGTGAAAAGTTCTCAGTGGTATTAATGCATAAAAAAGAATGTGGTTCCATCTCTACTGTCTTTACCCAGCCAAAAGCTGATGAACAGCCAATTTTCCTTTATCACATTAGCACAGCCATGAGGGAAACACATTTGTTCTAGTCAGCTACACTAAAGATACTATTACCAATCTAACATATACATGTTTTATATCAGCAGTATTCTCAGAGTATGAGGAAGCCAACAATATATTAACACTAGCATGACAGTTTATTTAAGAAAAGAAAATTGTCTCTGTAGAGGGACAGAACTTAGAAATGTATGGCTAAAGCTCAGTGTCACTGGTCTAATAAAGGTAATAATTCTTACGCTTTCTTTATAGCAGGTAACACTCCTGTGACAGCTCTGTCATATCATTCAAATAAAAATGTTGTCTTTTTACAAGTTTAAGTGCATCTTTATTTTGAGTCAGATATGAGGCATGTTTTTGATTTTCTGTTTTCACGGTAATAACATCTGTACTTGGGGGGTGAGTAGGCCAGTTCTCAGCTCCATCAGCTCATTACAAATTTGCTATCTCAGTTCTTATAGGACCCAATTCTGCCACATTTATTCTGTCCTGAGTAGTACCTTATTCTAGAAGTATTGCTATAGGAAATCAGTGGGACTACTGGCAGAACTGGACCTTAAATGACTAGATATTTTATACAGTAAAATAGTTTACTGCAATCTCAAATCTCTCTCCAGCTTTCCCACTCCCCCTGCTGCAACCTCTTTATATTAAATGGGATTTAGAATAGTTGGGTTTAATATAGCACACTCCCAAAGTAGCCCTAAGCACTTTACAGTGCTGAACAGGATATCAGTAGTGCAGTGACTGTGTACAGCTAAGGCAGCAGTCATTATGCATTTGGCAGTAGCTCAATGTGATGATCCCCCTGCTGGTTATTAAAGGGGGTTTGAATACTTGACAGAGGAAGAAATTGTAGGAGGGGAACCATGTGTGGTATAAAAAAATCCTAGTGCTCTCCAGTGTGGGAGGAGGGGAATGTCTCCAAGTTTGGTGTCAACGTAAACTAAGCTAAAGAAGAAGAAGGGTTGGCACTGAACTGACTGTTTGATGTGATTATTTAAAGTGTCCTCCCCAGGCGCATTAAATCACATACAAAACCCTGAAAATAAACTATTTTTACTGTCAGATGCCCAGGACAACAGGATTATCCCCCTATTCTCCTATCAATAAAGTTCGATGCGATCTTTAATTTCCCCCAAAAGAGCAGCAAGAGATGAAGAGATGAGTCAAAGTGTGGCCTCGTGGTTTTACAGAGCACAGGACCAGAGAACTGTACTGCCAGAGTTCTAATCCCAGCTCTGACAACTGTCCCACTCTCAAATATTCACTAAAGCTCTTTACAGGTAGGTTGTGAGGAATAGTTAGTTACTGAGCTAGATTCACCTTGAAACTGTGCTGGCTTCTGCCAATGCAGAGCTTGATACAAAGACCAAAAAAAAGGCAGTGGAAAACCCACTTAGTGGGAAGCTGTGGTGGTGCAAGGTGCCCAAAACCTCTCGTTTAGTGGAGGGCCTGTAACCATCGTGCACAGCCTCAGCAATGGGCTGTCCAGTGAGATGAGGGATAAGCATCCCTCTTAAAGTCTCCATTAGTGAGGTTTACATAGAGCCCCAGCTGTGATTAAAACTGACCTCTGCATTCAGAAACTCCAAGAAAACAAGAAGCATGGTCACCTGCCCTCCCTTGGGTAAACCACCAATAGGGGCAGAGGGTCAGGCTGGTTCAAAGAAGTGCGGTTTGCACTCCCGTGTGCATGAAGTTAATCTGGCCAAACATTCGTAAAATGAGGTAAGATTTAAAAATGCATTATAAATGCTAAATATTATCTCATTTGAAGATCTGTTCCTACTGAAGACCCATCCACATACTCCAAAAAAAAGAATTTAACATTAGTTCTGAATCATGGGGTTGACCATGAAGAGCTGCAACACATTTTACTCTGACATACATGGACTATTATTGTGCTATAATATAACTATAATGTAATATAATTGCAACATGGGATAGGTCACAACCAAGATCAACAACCAAGATCAACAATTCTTTGCATTAAGTGGATGGGACCTAACAATATATCATATGCCTAGTATTGCACTGGAATGTCAGCTTTAGGCATAATGGCAAGAAAAGTACTTTGTACTTCTATAGCACTATCACGGCTCAAAGTACTCAACAAAGGGTTCTACAGATGAGAAAACCAAGTTGTAGACAATTTAAGTAGTGCCACCATGTTCACACAGTGAGTCGCTGTCAGAATGCATAAGACAATCCAGGTATCTTGACTCCAATCTAGACCATGCTGCTGGCCTTCCATGCATAAACCCAAGTCCTTATGGACCGGGAATTTAATCCACAAACTTTTGTCCCAGAGGTAACAATGCTGACTGAACTTCAAAGATATTAGAGTACTATATACATACAATTTGTAGCATATAATGTTTTTAGGTATGCATACAAAGCTTTCTGTCACTCAAACTGACATTATTATACAAAGCAAAACAAGAACTACTTTTACAAGAGGCAGGGAACTGTATTTTTGTACTCCTCTACACAAGAAAATGGTATCCCTTTAACTAAATCTGTTTAGAAACTGGTTTAGTTAAATTAGTGTGTGTGTGTGTGTGTCTTGTGTGGCCACTCTTATTTTGGTTTAGTTAAATCAGTACAATTTTCATGTATCGACAAGGCCGTATAATAGAAATAAATCTCTGCCTTAGCACTCCCCACCGATGAACCTAACCATAAAATACCCTGATAAAAATCTGAATATGGAGGGCACGAGGTGAGAGTCGAGAAGAGAGGAAGAAAGAAAGAAATCTTTAGGTTCCATTACATAAAAATGACTTATATTATTTGTATTGCAGTAGAGGAGTGTTTCCCAAACTTGGGACGCTGCTTGTTCAGGGACAGCCCCTGGCAGGCCGGGGTGGTTTGTTTACCTGCCGCATCCGCAGGTTCGGACGATCGCGGCTCCCACTGGCCGCGGTTCGCTGTGCCCGGCCAATGGGGGCTGCAGAAAGCGGTGGCCAGTACGTCCCTTGGTCCACGCCGCTTCCTGCAGCCCCCATTGGCCAGGCACAGCAAACTGCGGCCAGTGGAGCCGCAAGCAGCCGAACCTGCGGATGCGGCAGGTAAACAGACCGTCCGGGCGCCCCAGGGGCTTTCCCTGAACAAGCGGCATCCCAAGTTTGGGAAACACTGCAGTAGAGCATAGACACTCCAGTCATAGACCAGGGCCCCATTCTTCAAGCAACTGTACAAACAGATGGTTTCTGCCCCAAACAACGTATAGTCTATGTTTTATATGCTTTAAATAAGTACCTGCTATACCATAAGTACTATCAAAAAGCTACTGTGTCCTATTCGAATTTTTGTCAGCTTCCTGCCCACTACCAGAAGAAAAACTTACAAAAAGACCTAAAGAAGAGCTCTGTGGAGGTTGAACATCGGTAAAAGAGACAAACAGAAGTTGATCCAATAAAAGACACCACCTCACCCACCTTGTCTCTAAATTAGGCTGTCATGGGATAAGATGGAAGGTCATCTCATGGATCAGTACGTGGTTAAAAGATAGGAAACAAAGGGTAGAAATACATGGTCAGTTTTCAGAATAGAGAGAGGTAAATAGTGGTGTCCCCAAGGAGTCTGTACTGGGACCAGTACTATTCAACATATTCACAAATGATCTGAAAAAAGGGGTAAACAGTGAGGTGGCAAAATGTGCAGAGGATACAAAATTACTCAATATAGTTAAGTCCAAAGCAGACTGCAAAGAGTAACAAAGGGATCTCACAAAACTGGGGGACTGTGCAACAAAATGGCAAATGAAAGTCAATGTTGATAAATGCAAAGTCATGCACACTGGAAAACATAATCCCGACTATACATATAAAATGATGAGGTCTAAATTAACTGTTACCACTCAAGAAAGATCTTGGAGTCATTGTGGATAGTTCTCTGAAAACATCCAATGAGCAGAGACAGTCAAAAAAGCAAACAGAATGTTGGGAATCATTAAGAACGGAATAGATAAGACGACTGAAAATATATAGCCTCTATATAAACCCATGGTATGCCCACATCTTGAATACTGCATGCAGATCTGGTTGCCCCATCTCAAAAAAGATATAGTGGAATTGTAAAAGATTCAGAAAAGGGCAACAAAGATGATTAGGGTATGGAACAGCTTCCTTATGAGGAGAGATTAATAAGACTGGGACTTTTCAACTTGGAAAAGAGATGACTAAATGGGGATATGATAGAGGTCTATAAAATCATGACAGGTGTGGAAAAAGTAAATAAGGAAGTGTTATTTACACCTTCTCATAACACAAGAACTAGGGGTCACCAAGTGAAATTAATAGGCAGCAGGTTTAAAACAAACAAAAGGAAATATTTCTTCACAAAACACACAGTCGACCTGTGGAACTCTTTGCCTGAGGATGTTGTGAAGGCCAAGTGTATAACAGGGTTAAAAAAAGAACTAGATAAATTCATGGAGGATAGGTCCATCAATGGCTATTAGCCAGGATGGGCTGGGATAGTGTCCCTGGCCTCTGTTTGCCAGAAGCTGGGAATGGGCGACAGGGGATGGATCACCTGATAACCTGTTCTGTTCATTCCCTCTGGGGCACCTGGCATTGGCCACTGTCAGAAGACAGGGTACTGGGCTAGATGGACCTTTGGTCTGACCCAGTATGGTTATTCTTATGTTCTTATTTCTGATATTCTAAAAAGAAAACATTCCTTTTACTTGTTAAAAATACACCACAGTTCCTAATTTCCATAGGACAGAATTTTAATTCCAATGTTTTACCTCATAGTCTATTGCTCTAACAACCATACCATGTTGTCTGGTAAGATACACGGGGAAACTAGAAGGGCCTCTTCCCTGGCATATAGATCAGGAAAGAGGGCTTTTGCAATAGGTAGAACCTCTTATAAGCAGAGGAAAATAATAAACCTTCCACTAGCCAGTCAGGCTAAATGGCACCAAGCCTAATCAGTCAATTTACTGATGGCTGCAGGTTCAACTGCAATCTCCAACCCAGGATCAGCTATGCCCACCCAAGAAAGTCTCGGGTGACAGGGAAAACATGACATTTGTAGAACCCAGTGAGGACAACTGGGAGGGGACACACTCATGTGCTATGGACAGCAACTGTCTCCAATCAGTAAGCACACCAGTAAACCTTGATATTTGCTTGGGACCCTGAGGGTACTGCAACTGGCTTACTGCTGTAGGGAAAAACAAATTGCAAGAGCACCTGCTACCTGTCTGTAAAGCAGTGAATGGAGCCATTATAAACATTAGGTGTTCACAAGATGTAAAAATGAAAAATCTGTTTGTGTGTCAGATAAGAAAAGGAAGCTTTCCCCTAATTTCAGACAAATTGGAAGCTGGGAGCATGTTGAGATAGTCTCCAAATTAAGTTAGTTCATCCATTAAATAGCTCCCAATTACGTACTAGAAATTCCTCAGGAGTAGCTATACTGTTAATAAGAAAATTGTGCACTTATATAAATTCCCAGGATTTCAAAGCAGATTACAAATGGTAATTAACTGAGCCATACAACACACCTGTGAGGTAGAAAAATATGGTTATACTCATGTCTCAGATGGGCAAACTGAGGCACATGGTGGTTTAGGGCCAAATTCTCATCTCAGTTATGCTGATAAAAATCTTCAAGTCTACTGAAGTCAATCGAATTATTCTGGATTTACACTGGTGTAAGTGAAAGCAGAATTTGTCTCAGAGATTTGCTCAAGGTCATGTAGTTAATAAGTGGCAGTCAAGTCTCCCAAACTACCAACTTTAAACCAGTAGACCATATTCCCTTACAATTGTTCTACATCATGTAATTTTGTATGTTTCTTCTAGTGCAGTGGTTCTCAAAGCCGGTCCACCGCTTGTTCAGGGAAAGCCCCCTGACGGGACGGGACAGTTTGTTGACCTGCCGCATCCGCAGGTTCGGCCGATCGCGGCTCCCACTGGCCACGGTTCGCCACTCCAGGTCAATGGGGGCTGCAGGAAGCAGAGCGGGCTGAGGGATGTGCTGGCCGCCCTTCCTGCAGCCCCCATTGGCTCTGGAGCAGTGAACCGCAGCCAGTGTGAGCTGCGATCGGCTGAACCAGCGGACGCGGCAGGTACACAAACCGGCCTGGCCCACCAGGGGCTTTCCCTGAACAAGTGGCTGGCCGACTTTGAGAACCACTGCTTTAGTGGATATTTCCAATATATGGCCTTTTCCTGAACTCATATTCTTTGACTACGTAGTAAGCTTCCCCAACCCTTTGATCTGCATTGTGAACATTGTACACATCAGGAGCTTTCTCAATAAGCTCACTATACAGAAATGGACAGTGTATCAAGACATTTTTTCCAAGGTGATAAAACAGATTAAGGATATGACAAAAATGACAGGCCTATGGCTTCCTTGAATACTTTAATAGAGACAACAAATCAGCAGCGGTCACTGATGACAACGGCTAAAGAAGATATAATAGATGGAGGAGCAAATTAGTGATGCTGCTACAACAGCCTAAACTCGAGTGTAAATTTTTTTCACCTTCAGCAGTTCTAAATATGTTACTTTTGCCTACATGTAGGAGGATAAATAGCATATTTTACCATTAGGGGTTGATTCTGTCCTCTGATGCACAGGTTCACATCACCCCACCTTCTAGAAAAACAGGTATTGAGCACAGGCATAATAGTTATTAATAATAATAATAAAAGACACAGAAATGGACATTTACACATCAAAAAATGAGAGAGATGTAGGTTATATACTTAGACGTTTTCTTGCACAGCTGCAATGGTTACAGATGGGGCATTTATTTACAATGTTTACATGTTTTTTTTGTATTTTGATCTTTTTAAAGCTGCGGGTGAATTCTGTACTCCGGAGTGAGAGGCCAAATGACATTGGCGTGATTAGGCAAAGCATGGCAATGAGCCACTCAGAGATCTGTCAATAGATTCAATCCTAGTCTTCAAATCTTATGTTATTTTCCCTCTCCTGAGTAGAGGCTGCTGGTTGCATTGAATTGTGCCAGGCTACATGGCAGTTTTATGATATTAGAGAGCAGACTCATTTTCACCTGTGACCAGGGCTATATTAACCCAAGTACAGCCCACTGACCTTAAAATTTTGTGTTCCTCTTTGCATATTGACAACCTTTGGGTCCCAATGTGCCACTAAAGTGATGCATCAGGAGCAGCCAAGATCATTTTGTCACATGTCAACTCTTTCTTTTCACTGAGTCAGTCTCCTTCATTTACATATTTTCTGTAAAATCATTCTTCCCTCTGTCCAAGGCTTTTTTCCCGCTCAGCCTGCCTCCTTCTCTTGCTTATTTTTCCTTTCAGTATCAGTCACACACTCTTATTTTGTATTACTCTTCATTTTTTTTCTTCCCTTAAGGTGCCCCTTTCCTTATAAGCAGGCTGCTTCTTCCTTTTCTACAGAAGCTTGGCACTCAGTCCAGTGCCCATTGGGATTAATATCCCTTCTCACAAACCTAAGCAGTCAGAGAGGGAAGAAAGGATATATCCTAATACTCTCTCAGCAAAGTAAACAGAATATAAACATCCAACCTACCCTGATTCCTTTCTTCTAGCCCCTTCAGCAACTACACAACTGTTACTTTAGAAGCTCCAGAGTAGCAGTAACCTCCACAACCTTAATGCTGGGGTCCCAGACTTCAGGAGCTCATTTGGATGGGATACCCACCCTGGAACAGCTTCATACCACCTCATCCATCACACACCATCTTCCTTACCAGATAAATCACTCCCAGAACCAACTGGCCCTATGCACCGTCTGCTTATACAGCCTCATGAGGCCTATTCACCCCTCAAAACTGCATAATAATGGATTATATACTTAGTGAGTTACAAAGTCTAGTTGAGTGAAATGGTCAGGAACAAGTACAATATACCAGGGATGATGTGACAGCAGGATTTTTATGTACACCAAAATCTCTCAGTGCTCTCTTTCTGAAGCAAAGCAAAGCAAAGATGAAAGAGTAGAGATGTTAATCTTTTGCCCTTTGCATTTTAATTTTTGAGTTGGAATGAAAATTGAGACAACACAGAGGGAACCTGGCAGATCTAATGCTTGGCAAGAGATAATTAATTTATGTAGCAAACATATGAGAACAAGACACACGTCACTTTTAACATAAAAGAGCCTCTCTGCATATGTCATGAGGAATTTGTCTGGGGCCTTGTTCTCAAACAGACAAAAAAGATGCAAATGCCATGTTAACAGAGGGGGAAATCAAAGAATGACGTCCAGGAGGACAAGCCAGCTCAGATAATTTATCTACATAATATTTGACAGACCAATGGCAATTTCTAAGCTAGTAACACAACTTGCTGGTGTGTCTGCCAAGGAGCCTAGTGCTGTTTCAGCTGGAAATCCTGTGTATCGTAGCTTCAAATGCATTTGTCTTTATAGACATCCATTGAAAAAAAAGAACGAAAAATGCCACCTCATCAGGCTATTATAGGTTCTTTGAACATTTCACATTGTTCCCAGATTGTCTGAATATTATATTTTAAATATAAAAAAAAATGCAAGAAATGTACATACATTAATGGTAGCCAAACTGAACACAAAGGTCAGGAAAGGATTTTGGCTCTTCAAAAAAGATTTCTACAGTCCCATATTTCCATATTGTAACCTTACAGTGTATCATTCACACTGTAAAAAATAAAATGTACTCAGTCTAAGCAGTCACAACACTAGACATATATAACAGGGCCCCCGAAACCTGGTACAAACTATGGTACAAACCTGAAACACAAGACAGCAGCCAAAACAAAAGAGAAAAATGAAAAAAAATGAAGCCCAAAAGCCCATACAGTGTCTGCTAGATGGTGCCCTTCAAGTGTTCTGGGCTCTCAGATCAAATGGAACAAAACTGAGGCCGAGTTCAGTTTCCATTGAAGCCAATGAGAGTTTTGCTACTGACTTCAACAAGAACAAGGTCAGGATCCGTTGTTTTGAAAAAAAACATGGTGGGAAAACTGGATTCCTTAATTTTTAGCTATTCGCTCTAGATATTTAAGTGAAATCAAGCCATGTTTGTCCCAAATTGTCATCTATTGTCTGAGCCTATTCCAAAATACAACCCAGATCTGTCTTCTCATTACCACTTCCTGCCACTCTAAACTTGAGAAGAAAAAAGAAATCTTAAAGGAGGAAAGTCTGTATCCCTATTCTTTGCAGAGAAAGGGAAGTGGCACCTTTGAGTGTCTATTAAATATGTTAAACAGATTATACTCAAACGTAAAAAGAAATCCACCTTTAGGCCATTAAAAGATAACATTTATTTAAAGTTATAAATGAGTGCAAACTGTGTACTTACACTACATGTCAGGGAGAAGTTGAATTTCATTAGAGAAGCAGGGATTGATTTTAAGCAGACTTGAAGTTTACAAAAGGAAATATTCTGAAATAATTCAGGAATTTTATTCTAGATCAGCATTCAGTACATGGAGCTGGAATATATTCAAGTTAATCATAAACAGCTTCTACTGTATCTAGATCTATGAATGAATCTACATTTTAACCCAGGGTATTTCTTTCTAATTTAGAAAAGTTATGAGAAACACGGCAAGTTAATTTGATTAAATATAAGGGAATATATATACACATATTTACTAACGTATATGTAATGTACGTGTGTATATACCGGGTAGGTGGGGCTCGTCAGCCTTGGAAGGCAGCCCACCTAGGAGAAGGAAAACTCTGATTTAAAACCTCCGCTGCCTTGTGGCAATACCCACTCATGGGAAAGGCTAAGGGAGTCAACCCTGAAACCAAATCCGGTGCCGGAGTCCCGATGGCGGTCTGACATTGTCCTCAACGTCATTCCCGCAACTCCTGCGATGCCACTGGTGCCAAGTTGTATCAACATTGTCTTTCCCTTGGATCCATCAGTTGCGTGGAGAGGGGGGTTCTGCTGCATGGGCAACAGCTGTTCCTCCATATCACCCTGCCCTGGCTTGCGCCCTGGAGAGGACACTCCAGCTTCGCTTCACAGCGTCGACACAACACGGGAAGCAACAGTTTACTGGTTATAAGCCCCCTGCTCGATTGGCGTAGAGCTGGCGCCAGGGGTTGCTTCCGACGGTGGGAGGGATCATCATGTCTCACTGGACAACTATCGCCCGCCTCAAGCTGGGCAGCCCCCAGCCAATAAGGTGTTGTCCCGCCACAGTTCACCTGCTTCACTGGGTGCGTGGGGCTTAGTGTACATGAGTACCCAACAAGTGGACTGCAAACCATGCACCAGGCAACAACAAAAGAAAACCAACATTTAAGAAACCAGCCCTCAAGTTAGGATGCTGGAACGTACGGACCATGACAACTGGCCTATCACAAGACCTTCAGGCAATCAGCGATGTTCGGAAGACTGCAGTCATCAACAATGAGCTAGCATGACTCCAAATCGACATAGTCGCTTTGCAGGAGACACGGCTGCCAGACGCTGGGACTCTCAGGGAAAAGAACTATACGTTCTTCTGGCAAGGGAAGAGTGCCGAAGAAATCAGAGAGTGTGGTGTTGGATTTGCCGTGAGAAATTCTTTACTGGGGATGGTGGAACCTGGTCAACAAGGAACTGAAAGACTGTTATCACTCCAACTCCACACATCCACTGGACCCGTCAACCTGATCAGTGTGTATGCACCAACACTCGGCGCCAACAGGGATACCAAGGATGAGTTCTATGATCAGTTAGACACGATCATCAGGAGTATCCCTAAAGAAGAGCACTTGATACTACTGGGTGACTTCAACGCCAGAGTGGGAGCTGACCACGACTTTTGGCCAACCTGTCTTGGAAAGTTTGGCGCTGGAGAAATGAATGAGAATGGACAACGACTTCCGGAACTGTGCTCGTACCATGACCTCAGCATCACCAACTCATTCTTCCAGACAAAGCCTCAACACAAAGTGTCCTGGAGACACCCTCGCTCCATGCACTGGCACCAACTCGACCTGATCATCATCAGGCAGTCTGCCTTGAAGTGCGTCCTGCTTACTCGCACCTTCCACAGTGCTGACTGCGACAGTGATCACTCGCTGGTGTGCAGCAAGATGAGGCTACAGCCAAAGAAGATCCACCGCTCTAGGCCAGAGGGCAAACCCCGCATCGATGTGAGCAAGACCGCACACCCAGACAAGGCAGAGAAATTCACCCATGAGCTCTCCGAGGTGCTGAACTGTATGCCTCCCGGTGGCTGCGCCAAAGAGAGATGGGACCACATCAGAGACGCAGTACACAGCAGAGCCATGAAAGTTTTTGGAAAGAAACAAAACATGAACAATGACTGGTTTGAGGCCAACTCCGCCACACTCACTCCAGCCATTGAAGAACGCTGCGCTGTTCACCTGGAGTACAAGCGTTCCCCCAGTCAGAGGACTCTACAAGAGTATCGATTTGCCAGGAGCAAAGTACAGAGACTAGCTCGACAGTGTGCAAATGATTACTGGCTCCAGCTCTGCCGGAGCATTCAACTATCTGCTGACACTGGAAACATCAGGGGAATGTATGATGGCATCAAGAAGGCCACGGAACCCACAAAGAAGTGGAGAGTGTCACTAAAGTCTGCAACAGGCGAAAACATCCAGGTCAAGGGCAAGCAGATGGATAGATGGGTGGAGCAATACTCTGAAGTGTACTCCAGGCAAAACACCGTCACCAACTCTGCCCTGAATACTGTGGATGGTTTTCCCGTTGAAACTGAGCTGGACGAGAAGCCCACCATGGAAGAACTGAAGAAAGTCATTGAGAGCTTGTCCACAGGAAAGGCTCCAGAAAAGGATGGCATCCCACCAGAAGTTATCAAGTATGGCATCAACGTCCTCCTAGAACACCTCCACGACCTCCTCTGTCAGTGCTGGGACGAAGGTGCAGTACCTCAGGATATGAGAGACGCCAACATCGTGACCCTCTACAAAAACAAGGGTGATAGAAGCGACTGCAACAACTACAGAGGCATATCGCTCCTGAGTGTTGTGGGTAAAGTCTTCGCACACGTGATCCTGAATAGACTGCAGAAGCTTGCTGACAGAGTTTACCCAGAGTCACAGTGCGGGTTCCGAGCAGGGAGATCCACAACCGACATGGTTTTCTCCTTAAGGCAGCTGCAAGAGAAATGCAGAGAACAGCACAAGCCGCTATTCCTTGCCTTCATAGACCTGACCAAAGCTTTCGACCTTGTGAACAGAGATGGGCTGTTCAAGATCCTGGTAAAGGTTGGCTGCCCACCGAAGCTGCTGAGCATGATCCAGTCTTTTCACGACAACATGAAAGGCACAGTACTGTATGATGGCTCGTCCTCCGATGCCTTCGACATCCACAGTGGAGTAAAACAAGGCTGCGTTCTCGTTACCACACTCTTCGGCATCTTCTTTGCAGCATTGCTGAAACGTGCCTTTGGAAATTCCACAGAGGGAGTCTATCTCCACACTCGGTCTGACGGGAGACTTTTCAATCTGGCTCGACTAAAGGCCAAAAGCAAGGTACGGGAGGCAACAATCAGAGACATGCTGTTTGCAGACGACACTGCCCTGGCCACCCACACAGAAACCGATCTCCAGCATCTGACTGACCGCTTTTCCAGAGCTTGCGAAGAGTTCGGGTTGACAATCAGTCTTCAGAAGACCAAAGTTATGGCCCAGGATGCAGAACATCCAAGCATTGCCATCAATGACTATGTGCTAGAGGTGGTCAGTCAGTTCACCTACCTCGGATCTACCATCACGGACAACCTCTCACTGGACCCTGAGATCAACCGTAGAATCGGCAAGACCTTCACAATTTTGGCCAGATTGTCACAGAGAGTATGGAACAACAACATGCTGACCATCAACACAAAGGTCGCTGTGTACCGTGCATGTGTGTTAAACACTCTCTACGCCAGCGAAACTTGGACCCTCTACGCTTCGCAAGAAAAGAGACTGAACACCTTCCACATGCGCTGCCTCAATCGCATACTCGGGATCACTTGGAGTGATCGAATAACGAACAACAAGGTGCTGGAACGTGCCAAGATCTCCAGCATGTTCACTCTCCTCCGTCAACGCCGCCTCAGATGGCTTGGCCATCTAAGTCGCATGGAAGATGGACGGATCCCCAAAGACCTGTTGTATGCCGAACTTGCCTCCGGAAACAGAGCTACAGGACGGCCCCACCGTCACTTCAAAGATGTTTGTAAGAGGGACCTGAAGACTGTTCAAATCGACATCAACAGCTGGGAAGAGCTCGCCCAGGACAGATGCAGATGGAGACACGCTCTGACCACTGGATTGAAAACTGGTGAAGACAAGCTGCGGCAGCTTGCCGAGGAAAAGCGGGTTCAACAAAAAAGGAAGCAGCGGCTCCAACCCACAGCTGACACTGCCTTCAAATGCAGCAAATGCAATCGAGACTGCCACTCTCGTGTGGGGCTTCACAGCCACAACAGACGCTGCACAACCATCAACTAAGCATTCCCCATGGGTGCATATCCATCGTCTCTCGAGACTAACGGACGCCAACAACAACAACCAACAATATACCAGGCATGGCCAAACTGTGGCTTGTGAGCTGCATGCAGCTCTTTTACAGTTTGTGGGGTTCCCGGAGCCCTCCACGCTCTCCCCACCAATTCTCCACTTACAAGACTGGCCAGTGGGGAACTTGGGGCTCCTGCTCTGCCATGGGGGTAGTGGGACTAGGGACTTCTGCACTGCAGGGAGGGGGAATCTAAGGGCTTTAGCCCAGTGGGGGGCAGACAAGGGTATTGGGGCAGAAGCCCCGCACCCCATGAGGCTGGTTGTGCATGTCTTGCAGACCTTGAACGTCTGAAGATTATTGTTTGCGGCTCAGAGGATCAGTAAGTTTGGCCACTCCTGGTATATAGCAGCCATATGTATATATAATCCCTTAATATTTTTATATATATGGTCCAATGTCCAATCTTGCTGCAACGTGCTAAGCACTCTCAACTCTTAATGAATTTGGAAGATCTCAGAACATCAAAGTTTGTCTGCAGAACTGTGCCCTGAGGAAATAAGTCCAAAAAAACTCATTTGTTCCTTTAAACTTCTCTTTGTTTTCATTTGTATACTCCTTTCTTGCTTCTATTCTCCTTGTTACACTTTGGGTATATTTACACTTGGAGCTGGGAGTGTGACTCCCACCTCATTCAGACATACTCGGGCAAGCTCTCCTTAAGCTAGCACACTAAAAATAGTAGTGTAGCCGGGGTAGCATGGGCAGCAGCAAGCAGCACCACTGGCTAGCCATGCTGAGTACAAAGCCACCTGATCCCCATAAGTGTATCCTTGGCACAGTTAGCCTGTGCCACTGCTCGCTGTGGCCTGTGCTACCCCAGCTACATTACTATTTTTAGCATGCTAGCTCAGTGAGAGCAAGCGCAAGTACATCTAGAAGAGTTGGGAATCACACCCATAACTCCAAGGATAGATGTAGCCTCAGGCAATTGCTTTTCAAGGAGCACCTAACAAAAATATCTTGATCAGATGGCTTCTGAAATTAAAACTCCATAACTGGGAAAATGCACTTTTTAAAAATATTGAAATGGAATCATTACAACATCTGGTCCAGAGATAACAAGCGGACTGACTAGAACTTAGCTGTGAATATATTTAAATGTGGACATACACAGGCAGTAGTAGGTAGGTAAAAATAGGATATGAAATAAACATTAGCCATCAACTCTAAGCTCACTGTCAAGAGTACACCAAAGCTTCTAACCACAGAGTTCAGCTGAAGGTAACTATCTGTCAAATGTAATCTTTACAAGTGAATATGCTTAAGCTGGTGCTATGAATCAACCAAAATTGCTTTGGTCTTATTGACATTCAATTGCGAGAAGTTGCAGCTCATCCAGTCCAACAGACAGTCTGACAACACCAAGAGTGCTTCAGTGACAGAAAGCTTTAAATATAGATGCAACGATCATCACAACACACATGGAACTAAACTCTATGATCCTTCATACCATCTTCAGAAATTGGTCAGTCAGTCATCAACTGGCCATAGATGCCATATGACTGCATCATCATGTTCTGCCTTTCGCCAATTCCTGCAGTTAACAAATCATTACAACTTCATAAAGGGATACAGATTTGACTGACAGCAAAAGACACTTGATCCCTCATCACTCTCCCCTTTACATTTTTCTCTCAATTCACCTCTCTTCTGTCATTAGAGTCTTCATTTTCCCTTCCTATAGAACAAGTGCCACCTTCAAACTCACTTAAACTACATGGTTTGGCTTGGATGAGCAGTTAAGAGACAGATCCTCAGCTGGTGTAAACAGGAATAGCCCCATTGACCTCAGGTTGGAGCTATACTGATTTATAGCTGCTGAGGCTCTGGCCTTAAATATATTAAATTCACTTTCTTCCTGACAGCTGTCATTTACGTCTCAAAATGAAATGCCCAATAAGATGTGTATGGGAGGGCACTATTGGAGGAGAAAGAGCCTTTCATATCAGGTCCTATGTGGTGACCTGATCCATGTCCTTACTTTCCACAAAAGAAAGGCACAATAACTGCTATTCTCTAGATGTTCGCAGGATCCTTTGCACTGAAACTAGGGTTGTCAACTTTATACTTGCACAAAGCCAAAAACCCTTATCCCTCCCCTCCCCCCACCCTGCTGCGCCCCTCCTCCGAGGCCCCGCTCCTGCTCACTCCATTCCCCCTCCCTCTGTCACTCACTCTCCCCACCCTCACTCACTCGCCCATTTTCACCGGGCTGGCTCAGAGGTTTGGGGTGCAGGAGGGGATGAGGGCTCTGACTGGTGGTGCAGGCTCCGGGGTGGGGCCAGGGATGAGGGGGTTTGGGTGCAGGAGGGTGCTCTGGGCTGGGTCCGAGGGGTTTGGAGGGCAGGAGGGGGATCAGGGCTCTGTCTGGGGATGCAGGATCTAGGATGGGGCTGGGGATGAGGGGTTTGGGGTGCAGGAGAGTGCTCCAGGCTGGGACTGAGGGCTTCATAGGGCAGGAGATGCATCAGGGCTGGGGCAGGGGGTTGGGGCTCTGAATAGGGGTGCGGGCTCTGGGGTGGGTCCAGGAACGAGGGGTTTGGGATGCAGGAGGAGACTGGGAACGAGAGATTGAGGGCAGGAGGGGGATCAGGGCTGGGGCAGAGGGTTGGGGCATGGGAGGGGATGCAGACTCTGAGCAGTGCTTACCTCAAACAGCTCCCAGAAACAGTGGCATGCCCCCGCTACGGCTCCTACATGGAGCCATGACCAGGCAGCTCTGTGCACTGCCCAGTCTGTGGGCACCGCCCCTGCAGCTCCCATTGGCTGCCATTCCCGGCCAATGGGAGCTGGCGCTTGAGGCAGGGGCAGTGCACAGAGATCCGTGGCTGCCCCTACTCCTAGAACCCAGAGGGGGGACATTCCTCTGCTTCTGGGAGCCGTGCACAGCCAAGGTAGACAAGGATCCTGCCTTAGCCCTGCTGTGCCGCCGACCAGACTTTTAACGGCCCAGTCAGTGGTGCTGACCGAAACTGCCAGGGTCCCTTTTCAACCGGGCATTCCAGTCGAAAACCAGATACCTGGGAACCCTAATTGGAACAAATCCTTTCACACCAGTTCCAGCTGTTCAAATCCATGACAGCCGTATTTTTTCAAAAAATTGCATATAGCCACACAAACGACATGAAGTGTTAGATCAAGCTATCTGCCTTGAGCTGCTCCTACATCTACATTCTTCCCCACAGCATGCAGTGCATTGAGTCACCACCTCTAAGATGCAACCACCTCTAAGATGTAAAAAGGTTTTGGGCATACCACAAACACATGAGACCCGCAGCCATGTTGAGGAGGACACTAAAATGTTTTGGGGGAAGCAGAGAGGTGCTCTCATTCTCACTTCCCTCAATGGTAGTGCCTACGTTCTAAGTAACTGCAGGACTAAAAAAAAGCACTGAAAAATAGTCAGAGGCTTGAAGAACAAACCTCATCGGGGGACCAAAATGACAGAACTGTCATAAAACAGAGGGGCTGGGGAAGATAAAGGGACAAGAGAAGGACTGATAAAGAACAGTGAAGTAAGGGAGAAGCACAGGGTCAGGAGGGGAAAGTTGTCTCTTTGCCTTTCCTTCTTTTGCCTCAGGCCCATATCGGCCTTTCCCTTTTTTGACTTAACTGGGATGAATTTTAATTTCAGCCTCTCTACATGTTTTGTACACTGTATACTTTCCATTTGTGTGGAGTGGATTTCCCATTCATCACAAGATTTCAGGCAAAAATCCCAAGAGCATTTTGCTTTCCTTCAAAGTTAGCTTTGCTAAAATCAATAACATTGGGGCTGCTTCCTTTATCTAGTACACACCCTCAAGAGCATTTCAAATCTAGTGATTTTGTGATCAGTTGATCCTGCCTTTTCTTCATCTCCATATGTACATTCATATTTATATTCTCTCCCAGAATAATATTCAGAATACTCTGGCTGTATATCTGTCTAAGAAACTGCATAAAGTCAGCAATCTTGCATTTGCATTGGAACCATGCTCTCCTTTGTAGTTTTAACACAGGGATCAATTGGGATACTTCCTAACAACTTCACCCCAGATTCCCCCTTTTCCCAAATGCTCAAAAGCTTGCTCTTTTTAGGGGCCTGTTATATGCTGGAAATAAACACTTCCTGATCTATTTTTTCTGGCTACTTGGAGGTCTATTGCAACTACCTTGTATTGTCCTTAACTTCTATACAAACTGTCTCTATTGAGTCAGTCAAAATATTTATGATTTTTTTCCTCTGAAGACTCAGTGTCATCCCTCACCAATATTACTACCTCTTTTCCAGCTTCATATTAGCTCTTCCCTCGCTAAAACTCTGTATCTTGGTATTTTAAATCCCCCTTCATTTTCCTGGTTGTCTCTCTTCTTCCAATAATATCTTTCTTATCCTTGAAAACATGTCACTCCAATTCAGCAGTCTTATTACATATGCTCCTAGCGTTTGTATAAAAGATATTTAGCTTTTCTCTTTTCCCTCCTTTACTTTTCTTTCTCACTATCTCCTACAATGTTAATCCGTTCTCAACGGGAAATGGTTTTCCTTCAATCCAAGTCTTTCTTTTATGTGCATACTGCCACTAGTTCAGCTTGAATCCCCCAAAGAGCCATGTAAATTAAAAGAAAAGAAGGGGCCAACAATGGAACCCTGGTGTGCTCCTGAAGCAATTAACTTGGTGTGCAAGAACAATCCATGTATTAATACATATTTAACCTCAGACTGTGAGATGAGAAGGGAACCAGAACATGGTGTGGCCCTGAAGGTATTTCAGGGACTACAGACAACCTAATGGTCACCTTCTGAATAACTCTCTCAAAATGCTTTAATGTCAAGTAGCACTTAGCAGAAGATTGATCCAAAATAACAATCAAGTGTACCAATAATTACTTGGACAAGGGTAATCTTAGTGCTGTGAGAAGGTCCAACATCTGAGTGAAATCACATATCTGATTACCTGACCAACTAGCCAGGAGATGACAGATTAGGAAGAGAGGCAATGTATGAAACAGGTCTGTATTTTGATAAAGAATTAGTATTTAATCAGCAAAGAGTGAATGTTGGTTTAAAATTTTAAAAAGAGCATCTGTTGAATCAGAGATGAATTGACCCCTATGCTCTATAGGCAAGAATTGCAAGTAAGAGTCTGAAAATGTCACTTAATCCTTTACTGGTGTGTAGATCAGGCTATTCGAATGAAACAAAATTAAAATTGTTAATTATAGTTCAGTTGTATTCCACCCCAAAACAGCATTGTGGCAAGAAAAATATTCTTTATTACCTCGGTTAGTAGTGCCCTATTATGCTATTAAAGATGCCTCAGGAGAGAACAAACCATACATTTCAGGGGGGGAATGTAAGCTCAAAATTGTAAACAAACATTCTGAAGAACTTTAAATAATTAATGAATAAGCTTTTCTCTAACTACTATTTTAGCAATCTTTTCTCTTTCCATATGCAACTGTAGAGAAGCAAGTAACTTTTGCTGCTAATGAGTTCCAAACAATAAAACATAAGAGGATCCTAGTAATCAGATCTGAAAATAGATGGAGACAATTGCTTTCTTGCCGCATAATAACTCTATTTTTCCCAAGTCACAGAACAAATCAGATCCAAGCGCCAATGATCACTATAGTAACATGAAAAGAGACAAGTATTAAGGATTCAACAAGCTGCCTTTTAGAAGCTAAAACAGCTACATAAAATAGACTTGCCAAAATTAATTGAAACAAAAAGCTCTGGAAGTACATTTGAGATAATCTCATAACATTGCAGTTTTTCTTTTTTTTTAATCTGTTTAAAATACAATGCTACCACTGATTCTGATTTTCCCCCTGAACTATCTGTAATCATGTAAATGAGTAATAAGATGTAGATGTCAAATGTAATGTTGGTTTTAAATAAAGTCTCTGTACTTTACCAGTCAAAAAATAAGTAACTACTTGCATAGATGAAGGAAGTGAACAGCTATCAATACACAATGATTAACACATATTACATTATTGATTATAGACCTATTTCTAGTCACCTGATTGGGATGTAGTCAATATGTGAGCAATTTTGTGCCATTTAGGCACTGTCCAGTGCTGAACATGGTGCAGCACTACACTGACTAGAGAGAATTCTGGGCAGAATTCTGGGTCAGAAGGCAGAGTCTCCCTCAGCTCCCCAATATGAAGGGGGAATATGCAGACAGCCATCTGGTGCTTCTGGCCAGCTCCATGGATGCAGGAAGATGGAGAGGAGAACAGGGACCTGCCCTTGAGCGTCCCTCCACCCACACTTAACATCCAGGCAATGGCCAGGCACAATCTAGCAGCATAACCAGAAAATCATCTTCTCCTACTGCTTGAACCACACCACTCCTCTATTTACAGCTTTCCATTGTCTTCTGCAACAAGATCAAGTCCTTCCTCATTCTAAAAGCGATAAACAATTCTGCTTTCAATTCACGTTTCTCCCCCTCTTACACTGTCCCCTGTACCAATGCCTAACTGTTCCCTTCTTGCCTTCTCTCATATAGTCAGCTTCCTCCACAGAGTTTCCCAGCTTCAAACTGAATTCTTAACTGGGCACAGAAGAGAAGATTTTTGCCTGGGTGAGAGAATTACACACCCTTGAGGACTACCACCTGAACATATACATTTTGCATTTTATATGCACAATAGCTATTTAGACAATGGTTGGGATCTGCCTATGTAATTTCTATTGCTCTACAAATGCTGTATGCAGAGGTGATAGCGCTCAAAACATGAATGCAGAAGTATTTGCCGACAGAAAATTGCACGTGTAGAACTGGAGTCTGGATTAAGGACAATTGGAAAATCTGGTCTTTAATTTCTTGATCTGATTTTTGGCTTTTCTTTCACAGGAAAACCTGAAACAATTCAATAATTCATTAAAAAAAAGAAATAAAAGCCTGCTCTAAACATTTCACTGCATTTCTGAAGCTTCCAGTTAAATTTCAACAGAAGGTTTCAGGTACTAACTCAGGACAATTTTGATGTTTTGTTACCAATACTGACATCAGATATACTCAGATATTTTGTAACTCTCTCAGTTTGCTCCCTAGAGAGCCTCAGGGAATACAGCATGTATACCAATTGGAAAAGCACTCATACAGCTGTATAAACGTATTTTATGTCACTGCAATCAATAGATAACTGGGAAGAGGTTTATCAAGGTGCGCACATGGGCATGCACTCAACAGATTAATTCAGAGTCAGGGTCTCTCTAGTCTAATGAAAGCCTTCCTTACATTTTCTTTTGCATTAGGATTCCAGATTTCTGACCATCCCAAATTAGATATATGAATCCAAAGACCCTAGTTTAGACACAGGGTGACTATGAAAACCACACACCACTTCTTCATCTCTTGATTCTTTCAATTATAGTTACACAATCCTTTTTGATTATTAATTTTAATACCTATTTTGGGCACTCAGAACACTTTTCCCACCCCCACCTTCATCTTCCCACTTGTACTCCTACGAGGAACGGGTAGACTGCTTAACATTATCACACACTGTGTAACTTTATTACATGCGAGGTTATGTAGCACTCTCAGAATCTTGCAAGAAATGTTAAATATTCCTTTGTTAACTCATTGGTTGGCTCCATGTTTGCTGTAACCCATCAGCTGTAAATTACAGTAATGGTTTTATTGCATATTACAAATGGTCACTAGAAGGCTCACTGGGCTGATTATTTTTTAAAGCTGTTTATTCTATAAAATGTGTAAAATTATTCAGGAGGATGTGCAAAAGTGTTTGGCTTTTCTTTTTAAAAGAAAAAAGCCTGGGTTCCAGGCTAACACTGAGCATACTCACTAAACACTACTATATCTACAGAATTTTATTTTTAGAGATAAAGATTTGGAAAAAGGCATATACATCATTTTTCTTAATCTGATTTTTCTAATGTTGATACTAAAATAAGACAATTGGTTGCCACCAAGTTTTGTACAGAGAAATGATTGTTTGTATAACAAATGTAAGCCTGATGCAGTTTCGCATAACCAATATAACCAAATCCCTACTAGTGTTCCAATAGAAACTGTTATAGCCATCGCTAGAAAGACAAGCAAGGCATTTCTTTGACAAACCAGGCACTAATTCCTAGTCCCAGCACTGGTCACTCAAAAGATTGATCTTGTCAGTTCCCATTGCAGTTAATGGAAAGTCTCCATTGACTTCATTGGGCTTTTGACCAAGTTCTGTAGTTGACACTGCAAAGAGGATATTGGTAACACTACTCTTTCAGCACCCTATAACTGCATTAAATTGCTACTTTGGGATGAAGTGATGTGTCTTATCCTCCCAGTCACAGGTTAAAAAAAAAAACAATAGGCACAATCTTGCAGATCCTTAGGTGTAATGCTTCAGAATATCTTGGCTAGTTGTAAAAGTTTGCAGGACAGCTACATATGTTCTTATTCATGCAAGGAAGGAAGCTTTTGAATAAGAGATAATGGGGGGTTGAGGTGAATAGCCAAGTTTCCAAGCACCTCAAGTCATTATAACCAGAGAGCTTTCAATCAGCACAAATAGGTCCATATGCCACACGTCATGGCCCAAGAGAATAAGCAGCAAACACCACACTGGCATTTTTGACTCTGGTGGCATGAGTATAAATGAAGGCCCCCAAAGGTGCAAAGTCAAAAGCAATGTCTGAGTGGGTTGTAATCATAACAGTTTCTAAATGATGAACCAGTTATTGAGAGAGCCATGCTTATTTGCTCACACACAGGTCTGTTAGCATTCATACAAAACATGTTAGCAGTCTGTAACATAAGTATTTCTATGTTGTATGCTGGGGCTGCATGTGAGAAAATATCCATGGCTCTCTCAATAAGTGTTAGACATGTTTGGGGTGAAAAAGGTAAATACATTTACTAGAGCTTTTTGTGTTGCTGATTTCATCCTTTTCTGAAGAGACAAAGTGCTGTGGATTGTAAATGAAAGAGGACAACATGCAGGAGACTAAAGTGATTTAGTGAATTAAGTGGTTTCCTTTCTTTTTAGCTTATGCTCCCATTAAATTGGGGTGCATGTCAGGCATTGGCCTATACAAAAGGAATCATATTTTGTATGTACATAGAGAAAAGGTAACTGTTTTCCTCAATTCTTTCAAGACACAGTTGGGTTCTTGGCTTTTAATATAAAATGTAAAGTAGTCAAAAACTTGTGCAGAAAATAAAAGGATTTCACAAATTGGAAAGGACAAGTTTTCTCTTGATAGTCAAACAGTTATGATGTAAAGCGGTCTCATTAAATCATAAGTACTTTAACCTTTTCTTGAAAGAACTGGAAGATTTAAAGATTTATAAAGAAATTTTGCCTAAACTAGGAAATGACTCATATTTGACATGTATTGAAATGATAATGCTGATTTCAATAGGCACTCTAAGAGCATTTTGCTCCCAGGAGAGTAATTCAGTCATGGTTACCTCTTTGCATTTAGATTTTAAACTTTCTTTCTAAAGCTTTTAATGTGCTACTGTCTGCCAAAACATGGCAGAGTTACGCAGATATGATCAGGCAAAATAAAGGTTAGTAAAAAGATTATTTTTATAATTGCAGACACTAAATATGCAACAAACACATCAATCTGACATGTTCTCCAGAACCTCCTGTTTCAGCAGACTTGGATGCATCTATGGAAGCCTTATTTAAATTCCATCTTTAATTTGTTAAATAAATCTTGAACTATCAAAGGGAAAATGTGGGACTCTGAACAGTGACTATGAGAAGAAAAATATAGAGAGCTGTTAACACAAAGATCTGTAGATCTGAGTTTAGCATCGCTATGAGGCAAAATTAAAGCCGTTTGGATGCATGTGTTGTGCATTGTTATACTTTCAAATGTTTTGATTTCTTTTACGTTCATTTTTAACTATGAATTTTCTGGGTTTTCATGACTACTTTTGAAGTCTTATGTTCTTGTAACTTTCTTTTATACTCCACCTCAACTCTATTATACACCTTAACAGAGTTGTGTGTCTGGGAATATATACCTAAATGAGAGAGACAATAAATCTTAGTAAATCAACACAAAACACATAGAATTAACTCCTACGGTTTTCCCAGACCATAAAGACTTGATCTTGCATCTGCTGAAATCAATGAGAGTATTCCCATTGACGTCAAAGGGAACAGGATATAGCTCTCTTTTTTTAGTATACATTAGTTACAAAACAAAGAGAACAGGCATACAGTTGTGATTATGTATACAATATTTTTAAAATGTAAAGTAAGCACGGCACATCTTGGTTAGAGGAACATTAGTTACTCTAAAAAAATTTTTTTTGTAAAAAGTAATAGTCCACATTCATTTCTAGTGTAACTCAATAGTTCAATGGACTTCAGTGGAATTATGCCAGGGATGAGTTTTCCCCCAAACATTTATTCTTTATACTCAGTAGAGGAATAGCTAGCCAAAGGAGTTGATATATCTTGATTTTAGTAAGGTTTTTGACACAGTCCCACATGACATTCTCATGAGCAAAATAGGGAAATGTTGTCTAGAGGAAATTACTATAAAGTGGGTGCACAACTAGTTGAAAGACCATACTCAAAGAGTACTTATCTATGGTTCACCGTCAAACTGGGAAGGCGTATCTAGTGGAGTCCCATAGTGGTAAGTCTTGGGTCCAATACTATTCAATATTTTAATGTATGACTTAGATAATGGAGTGGACAGTATGCTTATAACATTTGTGGATGATACCAAGCTGGGAGGCGTTAGAATTCAAGATGGCTTGATAAATTGGACAATTGGTCTGAAATCAACAAAATTAATTTTAATAAAGACAAGCATCACGCTTACGTAAAAAAATCAAATGCACAACTATAATATGCGGAATAACTGGCTATGTGGTAGTACTTCTGAAACAGATCTGGGGGTTATAGTGGATCACAAATTGAATATAAGCTAACGTGATGCAGTTACGAAAAGGCTAATATTCTGGGGTGTGTTAACAGCAGTGTTGTATGTAAGACACAGGAGGTAATTGTCCTGTTCTACTATGTGAGGCCACATCTGGAGTACTATGTCCAATTCTGGGTGCCACACTTTAGGAAAGACACGGAGAAACTGAAGAGAAACAAAAGGACAGAACAAAACTCTTAAAAGGTTTAGGAAACCTATGAGGAAAGGCTAAAAACACTGCACACAGAGTCTTGAGAAAAGACTTAGGGCTGGTCTACACTAGGGGGGGGAAATCGATCTAAGATATGCAACTTCAGCTACGTGAATATCTTAGATCGATTGGTAAAAGTACTTACCCCGGTCCACATGGCAGCAGGCAGGCTCCCCCGTCGACAGCGCTTCCTCCGCTCGCGGAGCTGGAGTTCCGGTGTCGACGGGGAGCGGCTCTGGGATCGATTTATCGCGTCTAGACGAGACGCAATAAATCGATCCCAGAACATCGATACCTACCCGCCGAATCGGGCGGGTAGTGTACACGTAGCCTAAGAGGAGACCTGAGAACAATCATCAAATATGTTAAGGGCTATTATAAAGAGGACTGTGATCAATTGTTCTCCATATCCATTGAAGGTAGGACAAAAAGTAATGGGATTTAATCTGCAGTAAGTGAGATTTAGGTTAGATATTAGGAAAATCTCTAACTCTAAGGATAGTTAAGTTGTATAACAGGCTTCCAAGGAAGGCTGTGGAATCCCCAATATTGGAGAATTTTAAGAACAAGTTGGAGAACACCTCTTAGGCCTGGTCTACACTACCCCCCAAGTTCGAACTAAGATACGCAACTTCAGCTACGTGAATAACGTAGCTGAAGTCGAAGTATCTTAGTTCGAATTTAAAAGTACTTACCGCTGGTCCACACGGCGGCGCGCAGGCTCCCCCGTCAACTCCGCCTACTCCGTTCATGGAGCAGGATTACCGGCGTCGACGGCGAGCACTTCCAGGTTCGATTTATCGCATCTAGACAAGACACGATAAATCGATCCCAGAAGATCGATTGCTCACCTCCGAAGCAGCGGGTAAGTGTAGACATACCCTTAGAAATGGTCTAGGTTTACCTGGTCCTGCCTCGGCGCAGCAGGTTGGATGGGATGACCTCTCGAAGTCCCTTCCAGCCCTAGATTTTAATGATTCTAAGGCACCATTACAGCACGTATTAAATAGGGCTGTATAAAATACTAGTAACTATTGTAAGCAGTAGACCACAAGAGCTCTTAATCACATTTTTATAATTCACATTTTTCCTGAGGAAAAGGAGCAAAGCAATGGATTTTGCATTTACAGGTACACAGGGTGTAGCAAGGAGGTACACCCAAGGGGGAGAATAGGAAGCAGTCCAGGGAAACCAGGCAACAGTCTGGTTGAGAGTGGGCCTGAAACAAGGTTAGCGTGTTGTGGGAGGATCCCTGCTGACCCAGTGGCAGACCACTCTGCCATTTTTAGGACCCTGGGCTCATTAGGGAGGGTTGACTCAAAGCATGGTGTGACGGGGTTGAGTCTCACCATTGCGGCGCCTCCTGCTGACACATCTGGGAATTAGCTCTGGCAGCTGCGGAGCACCCTCTGCTGGTGTTGTCTCGCCCGTCGTCCGCCCTGCTGGTCTCCGAACCCGCGTTGCACCCCGCTCGGTGACGTCCGCTTCTGGACACTGCCCTCCGGCAGTGCCCCCTAGTCCATCCTCACCCCCTTTCGGGGGGGGTTAACAACAGTCCTTCAGTTTACTCCTGCCACAGTGGCCAACCACAACCCCAAAGTCTAGCCACTCACGTCGGGGGCAGGTTGCAGTCTGACGTGGCCACTCCTCCACGTCCAGGTGCTGTACAAGGAGGAAGTGGGGGACCCAGGCCCGCCCACTACTCTGAGTCCTGACCCAGGGACCCTCTAGCAGAAGCCTCCCTGCCCTCCTTCGCTCCCCTTGTCCGTCTATTCTCCCTGGGCCACTTCCCCTTCATCCCCTTTGCACTTTCTCAGCCCTTTTTGTCAGGGCCAGCAGCCTGGCAGGTAATGGGCAGGAGCTCTCCTCTGCTCCCCGGGCCTTCCCAGCACTGTGCTGTCCAAGGTGCTGGTCTCCTTAGCTCAGGAGACAGTCCTCCCTGGACGTTAGGGAGAGACCCCTGCTCCTCTACTGGGCAGCCTATATATAGGGCCTAGCCTGGCCCTGATTGGCTGCCAGTTCGCACAGCCGCTCTAGTCCACTCTTTCATGGGGTGGGGTCACCACCCCACCACACATGGTAAGGAAGTCCAAAGATACAGACCCACAAATGAAATGGCATTGTTTTAATATTTCAAACGGTGGTTCTTCAGGGTTAGCTGCTTCTGTATAATAGTCCCCTTTTTGTGAGAGGGCATCAGCCTTGCCATTCTTGTTGCCTGGATGATATGGGATTGTGAAATCAAATCTTGAGATGAACAGAGCCCAACTCAGCTGCCACTGATTTGGTACCTTGGCAGATCATAGGTATTCTAGATTCTTATGGTTGGTTAAGACTAGGATGGGATGTTTGGCCCCCTCAAGGCAGTGTCACGAAGTCTCAAAATCAAGCCTTGATGGTGAGTAACTCCTTGTCTGCTATTTCATAATTGCATTTGGGTGGGGTGAGTTTTTGTGGAAAATACACACATGGATGAATCTTGCACTGGGCACCACTCTTTGGGATGGCACTGTTCTGATGACTACATCAGAGGCGTCAGTATCAAGGGCAATGGGTTGGTCAGGGTAGACCAGCCCCAGGGCAGATGGGGAAAGCTATCTTCAGGCATTCAAAGGCCTGGTGGGCCTCCTGGGGCCAAAGAAACCTTGCACGTGTATAAAGGATGGCAGTTAAGGGCTGTGACCTTTAAGAAGTTCAGAATAAACCTCCTATAAAAGATCGCAAACCCACACGGACCTTTGGATGTTTCAAATGCTCTGGGGTTTGGCCTAAAATCAAATTTCAGATACCTTCTGAGGGTCCATCAGTAGTCTATGCACTGACAGGATGAATCCCAAAAAATTTATGGATGATTGGTCAAATATTCACTTTTCCAGTTTTGTAATAACCCATGCTGGCACAGCTGTGTGAAAACTTCATGGATATAGTGGTCATGCCTCGCTTGACTATGAGAATAGATTAAGATATTGTTTAGATATGCCACTACAAACTGGTCTAGGATATCTTGAAATATATTGTTGATCAGGTGCTGGCTGGCAGCAGGAGCACTAGTGAGCCCAAAGGGTATTACCAAATATTCTAAGTGTCCATGCCTCATTCTAGAAGTTATCTTCCACTCATCCCCCATCCTGATTCAAACTAGATGCTCCTCTAAGGTCCAGTTTGGTGAATACTCAAGATGACCATACTAAGTTCAGGACCTCTTGGATTAATGGTAAAATGTATCAATTGCATATAGTTATTGAGTTCAGTGCCCTGTAGTCTACACAAAGTCTCAAAGAGCCATTAGTTTTTTTCACAAAAAATACAGGGGGCACCTGCAGTTTTAGCTAGGTTTTATTGGAGGTGCTCCCTTCATGCTGCTAGCTCTGGTTTGGACATAGAATTTAAATGCCTGAATGGAACTGTGGCTCTGGGCTGACGGTCAATGGGGCAATCGTAAACATGATGTGGGGGTAGCGAGTGTGAGTTCCATTTTTTAAAAACAGCCTAGTAGTCCTTCGTATTTCACAGGAAGACGTGGTCCATCAATCAGGATTGGTGTTTCTAGGTCCAACGGGGTTGCCACCACGTGGGGGAACATCTGGTTTGCTGAAGGGGAACCCCCTGGCTTGGTTTGAAGGGTTTTGAGTTCTTGACTGAGAAGGCAATTCTCCCTAAAAAAGCTTGGCAGGAAGACAATGATGTGTTGGGACCACATAATATGGGGATCATGACGGATGAGCCAAGGTGCCCCTAAAAATCAGGGTGAAATGCAGGCAGGAAGTAGGGATGAACCATAGGACTTCCCTGTGCTCCCCAGTCACCCCTCCAGGATCCTCAATTGCAGGGAAATCTGTATTAGTGTAGATGGATAAGGAACACCTGGGTTAGCATAATCTTGGGGTTTCTTCCTGGTGGTTTCTTCCAGGTACTCAGGCTCGAGTCCCTGACTGGGTGTGGGGTTAGTCTCTTCCTGGGCATCAGGTTAGCAGTGCATTTGACAGGACACATTACTGCATTCTCTGCTCCTCCATTACAGAAGCAGAGTTCTCCGGTCTTCTGTGCTCTCGTTCGCCCAGTGACAAGCAGGTATGTTGATATGGCTTGACCAAGGCTGAGCTCACTTGGGCCCTGAGGGGTGAGCTTTGGGTAAGGGTGAGAGGTAGGTGAGGTCCTCTTATGTTCCAGTTTCCATTCATGTAGTCTGGTGTCTATCTGGATGGCCAAAGGCCTCTAAACTGGTGAGGGGAGGGGGTCCAACCTTGCCTGCTCATATTTTAGTTCTTCGCAAAGGCCAAGCCAAATCTGATGGAGGAATGCAGCATTATTCCAGGAAGAATCTATGGCCATGCATCTGACTTAGGCAACATAGGAATGGGCTAACCCCTGGGTTTGCCTAAGCTTTGGTAAGGCAGTCTCTGCCATGCAGACTTTGTGAGGGTCATCAAAAATAATGGCAAAGGCTTTTATGAGTCCCAGTTGGTCAGTACTGGGTAATTCTGTTCTAAAAAGGGAGAGGTCCATGACAGGTCCTCCCCTGTGAGCAAGCTCAGTACTAGCCCCATCTTAACTTGATCTGTGATGTACTCCTGGGGCTGAAACATAAACAGAAGTCTGCAATAGGTAATGAACTTGCAAAACTTATTGCAGATACCACCATCTCTCTTTAGCAAAGAAACTCTGAGGCTGGTCACCCAAGTTGGTGTTATAATAGAAGCCAAATGGTTACCCACAGTCGCGCTGAGCGCTGTAGCTTGCTCCTGCAAGGAACAATTTCCTGTCTGCAGCTATCATACTTGGTCCCTCAGTTTCTGGCTGGAGGGTAGCCATCTTTTCCTGTGGACTCAGAGGCCCCTGGAGTGACAGTAGGGTTAGAGCCCCAGCAGTGTCCATACTCAGTCAAGGAGTTCAACAATAAGTCCCAGAAGAGACAAGGCTGGTCTGAGCAAGCTATCCGGGCCCATAACATGGGCTGTTTGACCTAGTGGTCATAGCCAGGAGTAGTGTTGCGGTCATGGCCACGCCAAGGGGCAAAGCCAGAATCAGCAACAGGAGTCAGGACGAGGAAACAGGAACAGGCGGGAGGCGTGGTAGCAAGAACAAGGTCAGATCGGAGGAACAGGAGCAGGAGCCAGGCAAGGAGACAGGGATTTGGTCTCAGTGCATTGAGCAGCAAAAGGCCTAGCAATTAGTTCCTCAGAAAAGGGATGGGACAGGAACAGGAAATTTTATACCAGTGGTGTTTAATCAGCGGTCTGTTGTTAGTCATCTGACCCCTGAGTCATTGGGTGTAGCTTCTAGTGGTGGGGTACTAGCAGCAGTTCCCTTATCAGCCCTCACAACTCAGTGGTGCAGAGAGTAAGGCTCCCATCAGCCCCCCAAGCCTGGGTTCAAAACTCATGGCACCTAACAAATATACACTTTAAAATCAAGTTGGTCGGAGAATGGCACTAAACTTTTTCCATAATGTTCAAGCAATCGGATCTATCTTGAGCCTTGTCTTCACTACAAAATAAAAGGTGTATATTTAAATTAGCTAACTCCAGTTAATATCCTAGTGAAGACAAGGCTGTAGTTTTCATATGAGTTAGCAGATTGAGTTAGAGTATTGGGGAACCTGGGGTTTAACTCGACGCTCTAACTCATGTGAAAACAGACAGACTGCCTTCTCTCCACTAGGACTTTAACTTGAGTTAGCTAAATTTGATTTAAAACACTCCCTCCCCACCCCCCGTGAAGACAAACCTTGAGTCCGCTGAGATTTCTGGAAACATCCAGTTCGCTACTGGACATTAAGCACTGGTTTAACAGCTATTAGCAGAGTCTCGCCCATACTAACATTACTGCCTCTCTTTTCTGCAGTCACTGCCCCCCACCTCCGAATATTGGTAACTTGCCACTTTCCCATCCTTTCAAAATGGTAAAATTAGTTCCTTTTATCATTTGCTGAGAGTTACATAAATGTAGGGACTACAAAAACATTACCAAACTAAAGGCCTCAATGCACGCTGCCTGGAGATCAAACGCCACATCTACTTTACAATATATTGAACAGGCTGCTGACATGATCATCCTTTATAGGAAGTTGTGGCCTACAGGTCGCAGTATGCAAGGCTCTATGCTGATCTGAGCAGCTCAGCAAAGGATTCAGTCAATAGTCTTCCCACGTCTCAATAGGTTGTACTTCCTTATTAGAGAGGAGGGTGGCCACAAGCTGTGTTACTAGTACTGCACTCTGGATAGCTCCACCTCAAACAAATTAAGGACTAAATGGTGGGGAGCTTTTTTTTTTTTTAAATACAATCTATTATTGTATTCAATTTAAAACTTTTTAAAAAAAGAAATCTGGTCCATTTGCTCTTCACTTGGCTATCCCAGCCTTTAGCAGCTTCTGAAGCTAGTACAAAACGTGGCTGACAGCCATAGCAGTAATATAGCACCCTTTGAGTGTCTGAAGTGTAAAGTTCATTAGTTGTACCTTAAGGTCACTCTTTTAATCCAACAGACAAAATTTTATTCACACTACTATGCTGTTATCTCGGAAGAAAGAAAACTGCAAAAAAAAATAATCAAGTATGGCTTGGATACTTCTATGAGTGAGGAGGATCAGCACTACAAATGCAAATCACAGTCAATACTATTTAACAAGTTGCAAGAATGCATCGAAGCCATTTCTTGATTGTATCGTTAACCAAGTAAACTTAAATAGTACAGGGAAAATAAACTAACTGAAGAAAAAAATTTCAATACAGGATAATTAGTGTTCAGTTATTAATTTAAGTTGCTTTACAAAGAGATTTTAGTATGGTCTGTTGGGAATTTTAAGATATGTAAATAATTGAAAGTATTTTAGTTTCTGTTGTATTTGTTGACTGATTTTTGTAAATACATTTAACAAAAAACCTTGCCTGAACCTCACAATCTCTTTTAAATCATTAAAAAGTTGATATGCCAAGGGAAAATTAATGTAGGTTGCAGGGGCTTTGTCTTTATAATTGCGCATGACACTTAATACAAATAAAAGTTCAGTGTTATAAATGTACCTGCTCTGACCCTGATCCTGCAGAGAGTTCGGCACATGCTTAACTTTGCACATTATAAGTAGTCTGTCTCAAGCAACAGAACGATCCACAGTGCATAAAGTTAAGCACATGCATAACTCTTTGCAGGATCGTGGCCTTTGTGCCTATATTTGAGTGAGACGTTGCCTTCTAGAGGCTATGATACTTACTACTAGTAGGAGTTCTACTTTACCTCCAGTGCTAGAGCTTTGAGTTTGTGGGGCTGAAAGAACAGGCTTTTAGTACTGCTTCACCAGGTTGAATGTGTGCAGTTGTGACAATGCTAAATTAGTGTTTATTTCAAAATCTATCCCCAAATGTACTCAAATTATTTAAATTTACTTTAAGGGCCTGATCCTACAATATTCCAAGAACTACCAACTCCTGCAGGATCCCCCAATTTACCATTAATTAATCAATATTTTCCCTACAGTTTGGGTGCTTGTGCACATATACCACTCTCACATTTCCTGCATTTAACCAAATGTGTTGGTTTTTTTACTCACCTGCACGCTAAGATGAATCCATTTCCACACAAGAATTCTCCCCAGTGTCATTACTTTTATTGGCGGCTGCAAACCATTTACTGTGCGATAATAAAACATGGTCTCTTTTTCGGAGACTGTGAGTTTGAACACGGTCTGCCCATCAACGGCCTTTTCTATCACACACCTTTGGAAATAACCAAGAAAAACAACATAAGGTCAGAGGCCCACAGACAGACACACTCAAGCCAAGGTGCCATGCAGTAAAGTGATGCTAACCAGAATGTATTAAAATAAAATGTTAAAAATACAACCTGAGAGGATGCTCAGTGACAGAGGTGTCACAGGATGTACTACGCATAAGGAAAATATTCCTGCTAAAACCCCCTATAACTTGAAAGGAGAATCTTTATTTGCAATTTATTCCCTACAGTCTCACTTCCTTTCTTCGTGGATTATGACAGAAAACATGGTGGCTGGCTATAGTCTGTAAAACTAATATTGAAACTACTGGCTCATTAGTTTCTTTGCTGTGCTTTTCCTACAAAGCTGCCCAACACTGCATCCTGATAAGGCACTAAGCCACTAGCACACTTTCTTTTAATTGTAATAAAGGGCATATATGCACCAAAAGGCCAATATTTTCCCACAGAACTGGTGCAGCACAGTCACCAGCAGTGCAAGATTCCCCCACACTGATCTGTAGATATGCCTCAACCAGGGCCGGCTCCAGGCACCAGCTGACCAAGCACATGCTTGGGGCAGCACCGTCGGGGCGGCCAATCTTGGGGTGGCGCTTGTGTGTTTAAAAAAAAAAAAACACCTTTCGGCGGGGCGGCGCTTGGGCGAGGGGTGGGTTTGTTTCGGCTGGGCAGTGTGTGTTGCATGCCGCCCTCCCCCCGGTGCTCCGGCCAGGAGGAGAGTGGGGCCACGGGCATGCTTTCCCCCCTCCCCTCCGGTGCTCGGGGTGGGGTTGTTGCAGCATAACACTGTGGGGGAGCGGTTGCATCGGCGGGGCGGCGGCGCTCGGGGGATTTGTTTCGGCGGGCGCTGGGGGGTGTTGTTTTTTTGTTTGGGTGGGGTGGCGCTTGGTTTTTTTGTTTGTTTGGTTGGTTTTTGCTTGGGGCAGCAAAAAAGTTAGAGCCGGTCCTGGCCTCAACCCTCTCTAGCGAACCCCCAAGTTGCAAGAAGGTTGTTCAGTCAATCCTTAGTTTTTCTGCTGAGATTTCAGGTTAGCATCAAATGCATCATAAGAACATAAGAAAGGCCGTACTGGGTCAGACCAAAGGTCCATCCAGCCCAGTATCCTGTCCACCGACAGTGGCCAATGCCAGGTGACCCGGAGTGAGTGGACCTAACAGGTAATGATCAAGTGATCTCTCTCCTGCCATCCATCACCCCCCTGTGACAAACAGAGGCTAGGGACACCATTTCTTACCCCTTCTGGCTAATCTGGTGGACACTGATGGACAAGAGACTCGACTGAGGCCACACAAATTCATTTCACATATCTAGCTGTCCAAGTAGTTTTACCATATATCACCATGTTGTTGGAAGCTACGCAGCAGACAATAGGCTACATAAGAGGCTTCAGACAGTAAGGTATTTTAGGCACTACTGAGTGAGCAATCCAAAGCTGAAAAGCTCTATATTCCATTGTCAATCCATCAAGCCATCCAGGCAGAATTCAACTCACCCATCCATGAACATGTACTTGAAGAGCCAGATTCTGATCTCAACTACACTGGAGTAAATCAGGAGTTTACACTCAAATCTCCATAGACCTCACTGGAACAAGTGAAATAAGAATTTGTTCCAATATACTTTATTTGCTGCTAAACCCTATTCCTTTCTGTTGTCCACTCTCCCCCCTACACACAAAAGTATCACAGCAGCTGGCTTATTGGTAAAGGTACCTTTGTCATTAACTGACTCGCATTTAAAACCACTAAGAGAAAAATAAATAGATTTTGAGTGTTACTCTTTTTAGCCCTCAGGGATGTTGTCAATAAAATTTACTTACCAAACACAGACTCCTATTTTCCAAGCTTATTAAAAACACATTTCTTAATATATCATTGATTGGTCTTCTCACTGGTTTGTTTGCTTCTAAACATGCTAATTTTGGTAGATAATAAATGTGAGGGAAGGCACAGCTAAGTAGCAAAATATTTAGGAACTGGATTTACCCAGTTTCTGGATAAACAATAGTTGGATAATCCAGGATTTGTTTATTTTACTTATCTAAAACAAACACCCCCCACATTTTTTTATCTCCACGGGTGTCATGACTTTAAGAATGGAAGTGACCTTGATGTACTGAATTTTGAAAACTGGAAATTACAGATATGAATTGTGACCCACCCCTGAAAAAAGAGGAAGAAAGTGAGGGGTGTGTGTGTAAGGGAGAAATGTCAATAAAGGTGAAACAGGCATAATGGTATCACTCCTGGTTAAGAATGGTCGTTTGCGTTCCAACCAGACCTGTAAAAAGGAACAGCCATTCTCTGTGACTGTTCCAACTTTCTGGTAAAACACATCCCCAGAGAGTTACTTCCTGACTGCGAAATTCTTAGAACGCACACCTCTCCGATACGCAAAAAGAAAATGAGGGTGGCCTGTAGCATCCAGAATGTGTATGGTGTTGTGGGGGAGGACGAAGGGAAGAGAGGACAGACCAGGAAAGGGTGGTGGTGGGGTCACTGCTTTATTGTCCAAAAGCAGAGAAATGCAAAGCTTTTTAAATTACAGATACAATGGTTACGCAAAGATAACTATCTATATTATATGAAATCTTAGTGTTTCTCTTTTTTCTTGCTATTCTTTCTTCAGTTTCACAAAATGCTAACTTAAAAGGGGGACCTATAAATATAAACACAAAACATGCTGGGGACGGTGCCGGGCGAGGCTCCCTGCCCCAGAGCAGGCCTAGCAGCGCTCGGCGGGCGGGAGGAGCCGCGGGCGGGACAGCGGCCGCAGCATGGGGCCGGGCGCTGCGCGCCATCAGCCGGTGAAGCCCCTGGGACTGAGGCGGCGCCCCCCTGAGGCAGCCCCCGGCATGCCCGGCTGGCAGTGGGCCCCGGGAGCGGGCTGGCGCTGCCCTGCTGGCCACGGGCTACCCAGCGCTGTGGGAGCGGGCGGCCAGGGAGCCCGCCGCCTTCTGGGGGTTGCTGGCCCGGGACGGCCTGCGACAGCCAGCTGGGCCGGGACCGCGTCCGCTGGTTCCTGGGCGGCCACCTCAACATTGCCGGTAAGTGGGGGGCGGGGCCTCCTGGACTCCCTCACCTTCCCGCCCCCCACAGCCGTCTTCCCAGGCCCCCCCCCAAGCTCCCCCCGAACCCCGCAACCTTCCCACCCCCCACAGGCTTCTTTACAGGCCCCCCAGCCTCCACTCGGGGCCCCCCAGCCTTCTCCCAGGCCCTCCAACCACCACTCGAGCCCCCCCAGGCTCAGGAACCCAAGCAACCCCCAACCTCCTCCTGGGCCCCCCAACCTCCCCAGGCACCCCCCCAGTCTTCTCCTGCCCCCCCCAACCTCCCCCAGGCCCCCCAACCTCCCCAGGCCCCCCTCAACTTTGGGACCCTGCCCCCTGCCCCAGCCTTCTCGTGGGCCCCCCAACCTCCCCAGACCCTCAAATCTCCACTCCAGGACCCCCAGCCAACCTCCAGCCTTCCACCTTACTCCTGCACATCCCCAACTGGATCCCCAATCTCTCATCTGTCCCCTGGCATCCTCAGACCCCCAGCCACCCCCAAGCATTCCCTACTGGACTCCCAGGACCCCCCAACCTTCTGCTGAACCCTAGGGCATCCCCGGGACTCTTCCTAGGCTCCCCATCATCCTTCCCCAGGCTCCCTGCTCATAGGCAGTTACCCTGGGCACTCTCACTCCCCCTGGGCATCCCCAGCCCCATCATCTTCTAATTCCTCCATCATCATCCTCTTTCACCCCCAATCATAAACCCCGGGTATCTCCAACCCCCTTAGCATTCGTAATGTTCCATCATTCTATATCCCCATCATCCCTTCTGGGTGTCTCCTACTCTCTCCCCCAGTCCCCCATCATCTTCTCCCCAATCCCTTTTCACCTCCAAATCCTTGTCACTCCCCATAGCCCACCCCAACTCCCCTGCATCCCTCATCTCCCAAACACCCTATAATCCTTGGTCATACCCCTTCATAATACCTCCATCACCTGCAGACCAATGTTATCTCCCATTCCCATCATTGCTGTCCCCAACCCTCCCAACTCCATGTCATCCACTATATAATTCCTAACTCCCATCACTGTGCTCTTCCCTAGACTCCCATCGTACCAGTCCCCAGTTCCCCATCCACTTTCTCTCATCAGTCTCCCATCACCTCAACCCTGCATCAATCCCCCTATATCATCTCCAGGCACTTTCAATCCCCTGGTCCCTCTCTATTATCCCTCAAAATCCAAACCCTTAAACCTCTGTCTTCCCCAAATCCCATATCCTCCCAAGTCCCTGTAACCTCCTGTCCATCCACCCAAGTCCTATACCCTCCAGTCTTCTAGCTTCCCTGTACCCACATATCCTTTTTCTAACTCCCCGTGGGCATGACCTCTGGCCCATTGAGAAGTCTCCCACCACCCTCTAGGTATTGGTGCTCGTTCTTAATTATTTTGCCTGTGTCTGCTGCTTCTGTTTCCTCAACTCATCCATTCACAAGCAGCGCGTGGGATGGGCTCATGCTGGTGGGCTGATTGGTGGAGAAAGAGGTGTTGTCTCACCACAAAGCCCTGCCCATGCCTCCCTGGGGGAAGGGGGTGGGGATTTGGGGAGGGGGCAGGGGCAGTGGGTGGAGTTGGGGTGGGGGGAGCACCCAGTGGCGCCGACAAAAGTCGGCACCTATGAGTCACCCAGTATAACAAAAGGGAAAAATGCAGCTCTGTCAGCTCTGGTGATGTTACCTTTTGTGTTGTGGACTACATGCCTGCTGAGTCAGACTTCAGAGCCTGTTTGTGTGGCACTAAGTTGTTGACTAGCTTTCTGTGTGACCAGGCTGGTCCAATGTGTCTATCTGCACAATACTCCAAGCACTCCCTTTGTCTGATGATGTGTTGAGCTTTTGTTCCAAGTTCACTCTGCTATACCACCAGTTTGTAATCAACTATGGTTTATCATCATAACATGCGTGTATACGTGCTGAACATCTATTGCCAAAGTCACAGAAACTGCTGGTATCCAATACAAACATTGAACAGAAACATTAAAATTAGGATTTTAAATTGTAAATCTTCATGATATTCCACAACAGAAGGCACTAGATATGCCCCTTGGGTAGTCATTTATGCTTCTGCAAAACGAGTGCAACATAAGGAGGAAGCCAATGAAGAACCAGCCATAAGACCTTGCCTATCACATCGTAAAATTCTGCACATTTTATTGTCAAATAAATATGGAGGCTCCAGCATGGCACTGGAGAGCACAGGCCACTGGCTGCACAGAGGTGGGAGATCACTGTGCAGCTCCTCCTGGGACACCATCTCAGCAGTGAGGCTACACCTACCCCTGACATGGCATGTCATAAACATACAGCTAAGGGTAGCCTAGAATTCCTCCTTACCTGTAAGGGGTTAAGAAGCTCAAATAGCCTGATTGGCACCTGACCAACAGGGTTGTGTGTGCTCTTTGTTTGTGTGGGTGTTCTCTCTTGGGACTGAGAGGGGCCAGACAGAAATCCATTTTCTCCAACCCATAATAATCCAAGTCTCCAATATTGCAATAAGTATAGGTAAAACAGGCAAAGTGGATTAGATTATTTTTTGTTTTGTTTGTGAATTTTCCCTGTGCTAAGAGGGAAGTTTATTCCTGTTTTCTGTAACTTTAAGGTTTTGCCTAGAGGGGAATCCTCTGTTTTGAATCTGAGTACCCCGTAAAGTATTTTCCATCCTGATTTTACAGAGATGATTTTTACCTTTCTTTTTTTAATAAAATCCTTCTTTTAAAGAACCTGACTGATATTTCCATTGTTCCAAGACCCAGGGGTTTGGGTCTTTGATCATTTTGTAACCAATTGGTTAGGATGTTATTCTCAAGTCTCCCCAGGAAAGGGGGTGTAAGGGCTTGGGGGGGGATAGTTTGGGGGGAAGAGGAACTCCAAGTGTTTCTTTTCCCTGGTTCTTTGTTAAATCACTTGGTGGTGACGCGTTACTTAATCCAAGGTACAAGGGAGAATTTGTGCCTTGGGGAGTTTTTAACCTAAGCTGGTAGAAATAAGCTTAGGGGGTCTTTCATGTGGGTCCCCACGTCTGTACCCTAGAGTTCAGAGTGGGGAGGGAACCGTGACATGGTGCAAGGACTGGGCCTGCCCCAGAAACACCCCAGAGCCCTGCCCCTCTGTGCCAGGTACACCAGATTTGTGGGGGCAGGCAGGCTCAGCGAGGAGCCAAGTGTGAAGGGCCTTAGCGTGTGGGGGGGTGTAGTTTCAGAGTGTTCTGTGTGGGGCAATCTGGGTGCGGGTGGCTCAGTAGGGGATCCGGGTGTAGGGGGATCTGGATGCACATTGCGTGGTTCTGAGTGCAACGGTAATGGGACTCTGCAGGGGGGGGTCCAGGTGAAGGTGGTTGGGGCTCAGTGGGAGGGTGTGGGCAGATAGAGCTCGGAAGGGAGTCAGGTGGTGGGGAGCTCAGTGGGGGATCCAGAAGCCGGAAGAGTGGGGCTCAGTGGAGTGAGGATGCAGATGAAGCTGGTTGGGGCTCGGCCGAGTGGGGATCTGTGTGCATGTAGTTCATTGGGATGGTCCAGGTGCAGGAGGAGTGGGGCTTGTCAGGAAGGGTTCTAGGTGTGTAGGGGTCAGGCATGGCGAGAAGGTCTGAGTATGAGGGGGTCTCCCCCTGAGGAGCAATGAGTATAGGAAGCATGGGGGGGCAGTTTTCAGAGCTTCCTACAGCAGGGGGAGAAAGGGGATGAGTCTGACCCAGCCCCAGATGCTGTGCAGGGGAAGAGGAAGTCCCGTCCTCCCCAGCACAGCCAGGACTAGCAGCTGAGCCTAGCACAGGGTAGGAGCCACCAGCCAGGTCTTCCACAGTCCCGCCCCCTGCCCCAGAGCACGCAAAACATACTGCTGGGGAGGGTCATATGACTTGTAGCTTGTGGCTTCCCTTTGCTACCCCATCAGAAAGTCATTTTTCTGTGGGGAAGCAAAGAAATCCATGGGGGACATAAACTCTGAACATGCACAGTGGCGCAGAATTGCCCCAGGAGTAATACTTGAGCACTTTGCTGCATCAGGGCTACAATTATTCCTTGAGATCAAGTTAAAGAGGCTTTACATTTGGTTCTGTCTGAAGGTTCTATACTTATAACCATGTGAAAATGACAAGAAACAAAAGAAAAAAAATATTCTAGTTTTTTTGTCTAAGCTGAGTAAAGTACAAAAATATAAACAATCACTATCTATAATGGTACAGAGGAGCATATTAGATGTTAAGATTCCACAGATATGGAAACATTTTATTTTTAATATATGTTCACTATGAACATATTACACTTTTCACATACTATACTTTAAAGGTCATCTGCAAAGAGAAAAACTTTGGTGATTGGGCTTTTCCTTATGATGTATAAAGGCAGCCTGAAAGGTTGTTGGTTTTTTTTAAAACAACCTGCTTGTGTTTTACATTAGATTCAGGTCCTCTCCAGGCTGAAAGACTGATAGGAGAACTAATATAATGATATCACATTTGCTAGGAGAGTGAAATTTAAGCAGTTGAAACAAGAAGCAATTTTTAGTCGGTTTTTAAAACTTCATTTTTTAACACTTATTCAAACTTCAATGACTAACATTTTGAATAAAATAAGCCTTTGTTAAAAGGTTTAGCACCCTTTTAAATTCAATAAACATCCCTCAACCTTTCACCAGCAGAATATGGTCCAATAAGAGATATTATCTTATTCACCTTGTCTATCCCTAAACCTGGCAGAAATCCTCCAACAAAACTGTGACAGTCAGACTTTATACTCCTGATATTTCTACTTTTTTTAAAGATCAGAGGTGGGAGCGTTAATGTTAGGTCATCTTCATCCATCTTAAAAACAAAGCAAAAAAAGGGCACAAATCCTTTATTAAAAATTACAAATCTTAAAAAAAAAAGTTAATATAAATTGGGATCCAATACATTTAACTGAAAAAATGAATATGGGTTTGTATATGAATATCTCCATTGAAATTATTGGCGCTACTCATGAGTAAACACTGCAGGAACAAACTTCATGTGCCTTAATATTTGCAGAGCATGAAGCCCCTGATCTGAAATATAATTTTTTTAATGTCTTGTAGTTTCCTACGTTGCACCTTTGTTAAATTTGTAATAGCACAGTAATAGCAGCCTTGACTACCATGATTTTTCAGAGCACCATGAAAGTAAACACATGCAACACTACTTACATTACACCTTCTTGCTCAGGTTTCAGCCACACGGTTAACGTAAAGGATGCTGTGAACCTCTGAGAACGGGGAGTAGAAAAGCAATCCTTGTGATTACGAAAAATAAAACTTAGAGAGTTGATGGAGGAGCCTGGATGCAAATCATTCTTGTCTTCTGTGATACAAGTGCCAAGGCCTGTTGAGAAAAGTGCAGTGTAGGTGGCAGGTGAAGATCTATATGGGCACTCCTGAATACAAAACCGCTGGGTACAGGAGTGAATACTTTCAACAGCAATAGAACTGTGACAAAAAGTACTTCGGTCTGGCAATCCACACGTTGCTTGAGTTGGCACAATAGACACATTCTTGAAAGCTCCAACATTTTCTAGCTTGGGGAAATGTCCCTGTGAACTAACCAACGATAAGAAGATATAATAAGCTAAGAGTAATGTTTCAATGGCATGAAACAGGAAGCCACCGCCCAAGGAAAGAACCAGGCAATTCATGTTTATAAAAAAGTCTCCTGCTGATAAAGCATCTCTAAATAAATAATATCATCCATCTCGGCAACAATGCTTTCAAGTAGCGTTGTTCTAAAATGATGCAGAGTTTCATCTTTGGGAAACCAAGGCAGGTTTGCATTCTTGGAGGACATGGATGTTCCTCTGGCCAATGGCACAGACATGGGTGACCGTCAGCATCTGTAAACCAATACAAACAAACAACGTCCATGGGATTAATGCTACTCTCTTTTTTTTAATTGAAGATATCCTGTTGGAAATTCTAGGGGCCATATTCTTCCTTCAACTTCAGGTCAGTGGGTCAAACCAGCAGTCTTTGCTCAAACAAAATTCCCTTTAACTTCAGTCTTATTTAACTTGTGGGGGTTTTGTTTGAGTAAAAAAATGTAGGATTAGGCCTAATGGAAGTTGCATACATATATCTGATTGCAGAGTTTGGCCCAGTTCTATTATGGTAAAACACACAATTACTTCAAAAAGTAATGAAAAAAAGTGCTATATTACATAAAAGCACAGTTTAGCTCCCAAATATATGGATTTAAGATTATTTTTAATAAAACCTAGAACCTCAAACTTTACCACAATGGTTTTTTTAAAAAATGCATGTGCACATCAGCTCTACAGTTCCGTATTTAAGCTATACAGAATATCAACTATACAGTTCTATATTTAAAGTTCACAGAATGTTTAGCTATACTATACCAAAAACTGTTCACCTGCACTTATGACACAAATTGCAACACACAAAAGGTGCATCCAAAGTTTGAATGAAAAATGATATATTTTAAGTTTGCAAAGCTCTTTGTGTCTTACCACATTGTCCATTTGACGCAGCTCCTTCTAGCTCTCAGTAAAGCTGATTAAAAATATATCACCATCTGTCCTGTGTGAACCTTTTCATAGAAAAGGTCTGCTCTGTTTACAGACACTAGAGATGTACAATTTGGGTTATATATGGACAGCTAGCACTATTTAATTACAATTGATAAATAAGTTGAGTTACCGTTATTTATTGCATTTCAAAGAAAAGGATACTGCTCCCTCGGTTTGTCAATTGGCTCATTGGTAGGAACGCTGGCTGCCGTTGCCTGGCAACATCATGCTAACCCCACTTACTCTTAGTAAACAGGCCTTGGCAGCAGGAACACTCGGACTCACAGGTAAGCACTTTATTAACTGGAGCCGGAAAGCAGTCAGCTCTTTAGCCTGGTTACAACAGCCTAACTCCTCAGGCCTGCATCTAGTACTCCTTACAGTGGCTAGGATCTGGGTGCCTCCCACACACACAATTTTAAAGTAACAGTACACAACACACACCTCTCTCCCCCCCGCCCCCGGCCCCTACTCTCCCTCCTGATTTTTAAAAAAAGCAGCAGATTGTCAAGCAATTTTCCTGTCACTCAAGTGTAAGGTTTAAAATATTTAATACAGCAAGTGATGACAACTTGTTCCTCTTTGTGGGTTACAGAGGTTACAAGCATTTAAACTGCTGGAAAACAGACTTTACCATTGGTTTAGTATGGAATCTTTATACTTGGACAGCATGTATCTGAATTTCCCATAGGTTGTGCGGCATCTGGCATGTTCTCTGCTATTTGGGTTTGGAGGGTCAGAGGTTCTGCATGCCCTGTGATGGTACTGCTGTCTGGTCAAAATAGGTGTTGTCATGGATCCCATACTTGTTTTATGAGCTAAGATGTTAAGTGAATTCCACAGATGAGGACAGAGGAATAGTTTCTCTGTTGGGCCAATTTAAAATATAGGCAGTTGTGTGAAAGCAGTTACATTTGTGGGCAGAAGACAGAAGTAGAACATGCTGTGACAGAATGTACCCCCATGTCCACAGCCTAAACACTATTGTAACAATCTTTGTACAGTATCCTTTGAAAACTCAATTTTCTGGTCAATAGTCCTGATAAAACAGGTGTGGCAACATTCTAATGTGAAGTTATAAGATTCCACTGTATAGTGTTAACATACAATCCAAACCGAGGTTGGGAAACAGGTTTGTCTTCAACCAAGGAATCTGTTCTCTGCTTAATTTGCATTTAAGCAGTAAACAGAGTCATCATAACTTAGTTGGGGTTGGTCCTGCTTTGAGAAGGGCTAGATGACCTACTGAGGTCTCTTTCAATCCTAATCTCTATGATTCTATGATCAGTCAGGAAGGGATGACAGAGGGGAAAAAGCAGGGAACTTCCTTCCATCTAGACCTTTTGTCTCCCAGTACCATCAGGAAGAGTTTTTGAAAAGAGGGACAAACTATAAAAAGGAGAGGCAAACACCTCAAGACACCGTAGCTCTCTCTCCCTGCCCAATCACATTCACAGGACCAGAAGTGACACAGGAAGCATTTATTGAGCTCTGAGAGAAGGGGTTCTCACCTAAGAAATTTGGTCAATAAGACTGATAAAAGCCCTTGGTGAGAAACTTTACTTGACTCTGGACTAGTTTAAGTTAAGCACCAGTAGCCATTTTAACTTTTTTTTTGTAACCATCTGATTTATATGCTTCATTACTTGTACTTACTTCAAATAGCTGTGTAGTAAATAAATTAGTTTTTATCTAATCCAGTGTGTTTAAATTGAAGTGTTTGGGAAACAATTTAAGGTGGCAAGTTGTGAACATATTATTTCTATTAAAAAAAATAGCAAACTTCATATAAACTTGCATTGTGCAGGAGAGGGCTGGGCAGTACAGGATATACATTTCTGGGGGGAAAGCTAAGGCTGGGAGTGTTTTGGGGTCACCTTGCAGTAAAACCAAAGCTAGTAAGAGCCAAGTTGTGGGTGGCTAGCTGGCTGCAGCACACACAGACACAGCTGAGAGTGACTTGCATGCTAGAGGCTGTTTGTGAGGAGTCTAGGCAGAGGTTATAGCACTAAAGCATTGTAAAGGGCACCCGAGATTAGAGAGCAAGGGTGACACAGCTACTGATTGGTCTGGATTGTACCCTGGTGTGTCACCTGTGCTAAATGCATTTATAACATGATTACACAATCATGACATCACCTCCATATATATGGTTTTATACACACATGATTACCATGATTTGCAAACTTTATTGGCAATTATAGAATTATTCTGTTTCCTTTTCTGCTGTAGGTGATAAATTGCAAATGTTGACAATTTAACTTGTGTATTTTATATGACTGTAATATCTTGTGTAAATTTAAGTCAAGAACAAGCTGAGATGGGACTGCCCAATCATTTATCTAGCTCAGTCTTCTGAGTAAATTAAATTGACTCATGCTTATGACATGGACAGACATGCTTCATTTTCCTAAGACAAACACCTGTTATTATGCCAGTTTTGTAGTGCATGTTCCACTCCTCAGTACATTTCCCTCTCTGCATAGAAACTCTAGATACCAGTCTTGGGCACACAAGTGTGTCAGTTTTGGTATGAATCATCTGTCTGTGTAGCATGGCAGTGATAAGACTGCATCCAAGTCCATGAATACCACTCATGTTCTCATCAATGAACCTGTCATGAGAGGATTGATCAGACATAGCTCTGGCCAAAGCAACTCCAATTAATCTCGCTTCACCTGATATTTAAGCAACTGCAAGGTTGTATCTTTGCAATTGAAGTAACATGGGTTGCAACCTGGTTGATATTTCCCCCAACAATTTAGTCAAAATAGTCTCAAGGGGCTTGTGATCTGACTGCACTTGAACCTCCACTCTGTCTCTATACTGATGGAATTAGTTTTGTAGCAAACAAATGCCAACAATTCTCTGTCAAAATTCTTAATGCATATTTATCAGGTCCTTCATCCTACATTCAATGAGCTCCAATTTTGAATGCTTCAGCTTGCATAATTATAGTTATATGCTCAGCACCCCTGAAAATGAAGCTTTCGCTATTTACAGTTGTGGTCTCAAAAACTGAGATCACTTTTGAAAAATTGGACCCTAGTTTTCTCAAAGTCTCACAGGAAATCTGTGGCACACTCCAGAATCCAACCCTGACAGTTTAACTTCTTATTTTAAGTGGTATGATTCGATATGCCCAGAGTTGTCCGCCTGATACTTCTCATTATTAAGACCCTTTCCAGTTGCTTATAACTTTGCCAAATGTTAACCATTTGGGTTGAAAGTTGTCCATGTCAGGCATCTGCCTCAGGGAAAAGTTTTTGGACCAATTTCAGCTACGAAAGGTTCAGCCATTTCAAAAGGATATGCAAAACAATTTATTTTAAAAATTCTCAAGACTGTCTCATTGAGAATCTATAGCACATCCATGATTTGGAGCAGGGACATCAAATTTGGCAGAATGTAGGGAGAAAGTCAGCCTTAACTAAGATAAGCAAGTCCAAAGCAGACTGCGAAGCGTTACAAAGGGATATCATACAACTGGGTGACTGGGCAACAAAATGGCAGATGAAATTCAATGTTGATAAATACAAAGTAATGTACATTGGAAAACAATCCCAACTATACACATAAAAATGATGAGTTGTAAGTTAGCTGTTACCACTCAAGAAAGATCTTGGAGTCATTGTGGATAGTTCTCTGAAAACATCCACTCAATGTGCAGCAGCAAGCAAAAATGCTAACAATGTTGGGAATAATTAAGGGATAGATAGGACAGAAAATATATTGCCCCTATATAAATCCAAGATGTGGGCGTACCATGAATACTGCATGCAGATGTGGTTGCCCCATCTCAAAAAAAGATACACTGGAATTGGAAAAGGTACAGAAAAGGGCAACCAACATGATTAGGGAGATTCCATGAGCTATTAATAAAACTGGAACTTTTCAGCTAGGAAAAGAGATGACTAAGGGAGGCTATGATTGCAATCTATAAAATCATAACCGGTGTGGAGAAAGTAAATAAGGAAGTGCTATTTACTCCTTCTCATAACACAAGAACTAGGGGGTCACCACATGAAATTAATAGGCAGCAGGTTTAAAACAAACAAAAGCAAGTATTTCTTCACACCACACACAATCATCCTATGGATCTCTGCCAGAGGATGTTGTGAAGGCCAAGACTATAACAGGGTGCAAAACAAAAAAAACCCCACCGAACTAGATAAGTTCATGGTGGATAGGTCTATCAATGGCTATCAGCCAAGATGGGCAGCGATGCTGTCCCTAGCTTATGTTTGCCCAAGGCTGGAAGTGGGCAGTATGGGATGGATCACTTGGTGATTGCCTGTTCTGTTCATTCCCTCTGGGGCACCTGGCATTGGCCACTGTCAAGAGACAGGATACTGGGCTAGATGGACCTCTGGTCTGACCCAGTATGGCCGTTCTTCTGTTGGGTCAGAGAGGTTCTTTTTTCTTTGGGTTCGCCATCTCAGTGAACACAAATTATGAGCCTCTGAAAAAAAATAATCTTAGTTTGTACATGCTCAGGCTAAATTAAGGTTTTTATGCATGACAACCTCCGCATTTCCTAACTTTTAAATGCTTAACTTTGCAACCTTAATGATCTTTTAACGTAGTGTGTGTGTGTGTGTGTGTGTGTGTACGTACATAAAAACTAGAATCACATACAAATGGTTCTACCAAAGTGTACTGGTATATGTGACTATTTAAATATTATATACATACACCCCGTATATCTGTGTGCAGTTCCTATTTTGAAGAATATAATACAATTTTGTAGAATACCTTCTCATTCAGAGAGCAACATAAAATTTTCTGTAATCAATTTCCCCACAGAACTGGCACATTCATCTGGCATCAATCCCTTTTAAGCATTACAATAATTAATGCCGAGCAAATAATTCATAACAATTGATTAATCAATTTTGCCTTATTTTCTGTTTACTCAGACTGCAAAATTCTCAGTGCATTATTCAAAAAATTTTTTGTAACTTTTTTATATACTTACACAACTTGTATTCAATACCAAACTTTTTTTGTGTAGTGTTTGCTAAGTTACATAGTATTGTTTCTGCTTCTTTATGGCAGGGATCTATGTAAACTAGACAAAATATCTTGAATTTCAAAGATTAGACTCAACTGTACAATTCAAGATTTACATCAAATATTCTAGTTTAAGATAGTTTCTTTATGAGTATTGATTCCACCACTCAAATATCTTCAGAAAGTGAAGAAAGGTCCATTTACATCAAGTTGATATTTTGAATTCATCTGACTTGCAGATTTTTTTAAAAATATTCTCTCAACCCTAATAAAAAACTACAATGCAAGTACATTTTAATAGCTAGAGGGGAGTTAGATCCTGACATCTCAGAAATAATTAACAACTTATCTTTTAGGGGAGGAAATTCTGAGTAAGCCAGGGAGATAAATACTACAGTAAAAATTTCTGAAAGAGCAGGAGGAGGCAGCAAGTATTTTATAGAGCTGTTAAGAGCCTTTTAACAGCTTTAGAAGTACTTTACATCACATAGCCGCTTTTAGCACCAAAAACTTCATTTGCTACTGGAGGGGTAGGACTGAAATGGTCTTCCAGGCAAGAAGTTGTAACAGAAATTTCTTTCACTTGAAATAGTACTGGGCCAGTCTGTCCTCTCCCATATGAAAAAAGCTAGTGGAAAGGACTTCCTTTCTGAGATTTCCCCTCATATTTCCATTGGGGAATGAGTTTGGTGTTGTCTTTCTGCAAGGGGCAAAGTTAAATCAATTCTCTGAAAGACCAACGCCATTTATGTAGAAATCTTGTATGGCTGAAACAACCCTGGCCACAGTGACCTCTTCCCTCCCCAGCTACTCTCCATTGGCATGGCCCCAGGGATTTCCACCCCCCCACACCATTTTCTTTATATTTCTCTCCTGTCAGCAGTTCTGGTTACAGCTCCCCCACCCACCCTGACCCATTGCTCCATCTTTTTTCCACCATCTGTATTGTCCTTATAGCTCCATCAATCCTCCACCTGCACCATCCACTCATCGTTTTCCCCAGGCCCATAAGCCTCTCCAAGCATTTCTCTGCCCTCATCTAACCTTTACCCCTTCTCCTAACTACATTTTCTGCCTTCTCAGACCAGCCAATTATCTTTCCCCCAATCTATTTTATTCCCTCCCACTCAGCTCCCCACATATCCCATGTCCCCCTTACAACCTCTTTTCCTCCATCACTCCATCCTCTGGCAGCCAGAATTCCATAATGTATCTTCTGGTCGCTAACCCTATAAATCAACTCTCTATTACCCCAATCAACCGATTAGCTACCCACTCCCCAGGCTCTTAATCTTCTTCTCAGTTAATTCTCTCATCTCAAATCCTATCTGCCCCACACCACAACTCAGTACTTCCTGTGTAACCACTCCCAGCAGATGTTTCTGTGGCTTTGCCTGGACCTGACCAACCCTCTTCCCAGCAAAACTGATCCCGTGTCCCCCTTCAACTTACCAAGCTGCTGCTTTTCACTCTGCTTCACAGGAGAGTCTCAGCAGCTAAGTCCCTGCTCCCCCTGGCTGGGCTCTGTGATTATGATGGGGGGTGGGAGAGAGAGAACAGCCTGCATGACAGGTATTCCCCAGGCTGTGCCCATCTGCAGCCAATGGAGCACTAATTCTGCTCCTTTCAAACATTCTCTGTGCAGCAGCAGAGTAGCCAAAGCAGTACCCTCTCCCCACACAAGTGAGACAGACAGCCAGCCATCAGAAATATTGCTGAGGCAGCTGCAGCTCAGCACACTCACTATTCCTACACAGGAAGCAGTTGCTGGGCACTCGGAGCTGTAGGGGAGGACGCCCTTCACAGAGCAAGAGGCCTAGGCTCACCAAGTCATTATGATGTTTAAGACACATGCACTTCTGCATGTAAAAGTTGCTTTATTTTCAGAAAGCCAAATGATAGAATCCTTATTCAATCCTTTCCCAGTCTAACCAACTGTCATGGGGTACACTCACCACTAAGGGCACTTCCTTGTGGCCACCTCCAGGGATTAGCGCTACTCTGCTCCAACACCACTTTTCTTGCCCTATGATCTCTGTCTCTGACACTCAGCCCTCCAGCCAGGTCACCGTACAGTCTTCCCCTTCCAGTGTATGACAGTCCCATTGGATAAGCAGCCTGCTAGCCATTCCAGTCAGCCTTCTGGTCCAAAGCTAGGTCCAGTGCCACTTTCCCAGCAGCTGGTAGGAGACCCCAGATCTGCCCACTACTCCAGGTTCCAGTCCAGGGGCCCTATATTTGGTAACTATTCCAGTCACTTTCCCTCAGACCCTGTTGTTCTCTCCCTAGACTCCTTCCTACAGCTTCTGCCCCGTTCCCTCAGGTGTTTCAACTTAACTCCCTCCTCTCAGCTGCAGACTACTGAACTCCATTGCCTCAAATACACCTCCCAGGGAGGGACTACAATCCATGTCCCTATAGCTCCTTTTTATTGCCAACTTGCTGGCCTTGAACCCACCCCTCATGCTCCTCCACAGCTGGGGCTCCATTTTCAATCAGCCCTTCAATCCCTGGTTCTTTTGTAGATTCAGCCTATCAGGTTAATTATCCCAATTTAACTTGCTCTGCCTTGTTTGGGGTAGACACCCCATCACACCACCTCTCCATGAAGTCAGTGAAATGTTTGAGTAAAGTGTATTAATTTGGAAAACAGAGCATGACTTCAGGATTTTGCAATAAATTGCTAAGAAGATATAATCATCAGGTCCATTTTCAAGAGGGCTGAAGCCTGAGCATCTCACTGCAGGTGCAGTCAGCCACTCAAGTACTCAATTTGAGGTTCACAAACCCAGCTGCAGATGCAAACCTGGAGGCTGCTCTTCTGAAAGTGTACCTCTCTGTGCAGGTTGCATTCTTAGCAAAAGCCAGCCTTGACAGCAGTAGGTTAATTTTGCCCCAAAAAGGTGGCAGTGGGAGAGGTTTAACACTTTGTCAAAGTAACACAAACTCACCTGAAGAGCCCAACAGCTCACAGTGCTCCACAGCCATCCCACTCTCCCCTCCTCCCAAGTGTCCAGTTTTTCATCCCTCTTCCTGCAAATCCCTCCCTCTATACCCAGGGCCAGCCCACAACATTTTGACACCTGAGGCAGGGAGCTCAAATCATGCCCCCATGCCCCCTCACTCACTGGTGGGTGCTCGTGCCCCCAGCCCCGCCCCCATTCCACCCCTTTCCCAAATCCCCACCACCGCCTCCTCCCCCAGGCGCACTGCATTTCCCCTCCATCCCCCCGCCAGGCTTGCAAGCCTGGGAGGGAGTGGGAGGGGAAATGCAGCGCGCCCACAGGCAGCTCCCCGCCAGCCCCCTCCGCTTCTGGGTTCCGCCTCCGGAGGCACCACCTCACAAAGCCGCTTTTTTTAGCTCACAGGCTCACCGCCCGTCAGCTGTGCGGCAGGCCGGGGGGCAGGAAGCGCAGTGGCGGTGCCTCGGAGGAGGGGTTTGGGGGGGAGGAGGAGGGGGGGGTTAGCTGCTGTGGGTGGGGCAACTGCCATGGGGGGAGAAGCTGGCTGCCGCGGGCGGGGGGCTGGCTGCCGCTGGGGGGGTGGGGAGCTTCCACAGGCAGGGGCTGGCTGCTGTGAGGGGGGGGCTGGCTGCTGCCGGGGGGGGTGCTCCCCATTCGGCGGGCTGGATTAGGTGCCGCAGCGGGTAGAGTTAGCTGACGCGGGGCGGCATTAGCTGGGTGGGGTGGGGGGGTGGCACAAGGTGGAAGTTTTGCCTAGGGCGCGAAACTTCCTTGCACTGGCCCTGCAGCTATAGTGGCTCTCAAAACTCATTTGAAGGGGACAAATAAGCAGGCAGGTCGCAGGGCCTGAGTGAGAGAAGATATCAGCATCTTAAGGCCTAACTGGCTCCTACTACTTCAGTTGACTGCCTGTTCCCCTCAAGTGGGTTCAGGGAAACAGCAGGAAACAGGGAGCTCCCTGAGAAGCTGGTGTTAATCAGTCCAGGCTAGGGTGACCAGATGTCCCGTTTATATAGGGACCGTCCTGATTTTGGGGTCTTTTTCTTATATAAGCTCCTATTACCCCCCCCCCACCCCGTCCCGATTTTTCACACTTACTGTCTGGTCACCCTAGTCCAGGCTCCTGGGGGTGCTAGAGAGGTACATAAGAGGCTCCTCCTCCTCTCTCTCCCTGCAGCTCCTGTTGCTTTCTGTTATTCCCTCTCACCTTTTCTCCTGCCTGCCTGTGATGTCTCTTGTGCCCTCCTTCCTCCAGCACAGCACTCCACCATCTCTGTGCACATGGAGCAGAGAGACTACATATGCAGCAGACACAATTTTCTACACTCTGGATGCTAGTGGCACCTCACTCTCCCCACACAGTCTGGCATCTGAGGCGGCCGCCTCAGTTCACCTCATGATAAGGCCAGCCCTGTCTCCCCACCCCCCCTTAGCTCTCACTCCCCAAACACCCTCTCTGCCCCAGACCCATTCTTGCTACTCCCTCCTGTGAAGCACTGCACTTCACCTACCCTCAATCATCCTACCCACCCTGAGTTTAAGCCTTCACCAAACACCCCCCTTCCATTTGTTCCTGGTCACTCCCCACTTCCTCCAGTGCTGCTTTGCATCCAGCCTCTCACTGAAACTTACTCTGTGCCCCCAAAACCCAACTTCTGACTTTCCCTCTTCTGCCCCTCAGCAGACCCCACCCCATCCTTCCAGATCCTCCATTCTCACCACCTCCTGCCTCCCCCCACTCAGCCCTCCTTCCCCTCCAAGTACCACCCTGGGGCCTCTCCCAGTCACAACTCCCCTTTCCAAGGGTCCCCCCTATTAGCCCTTTCCTCCCCCCCGGTGCCCTCCTGCGCTCTCCCATGGGGCCTCACCCCCCATCCTGTCTCCTCCTTGTACCTGTTCCAAAAGGGAGGCTGCTGCAGAGCTTGAAGGTGCAGCACCCAGGGCCAGACGAGGAAGTAAACCTGTAAGCAGGGGTTGAGCCAGCTGCAGATGAGTGAGAGTCTCTCTCATTGCACTTTCCTGCCTGCCCAGCAGAGACTCAGAGCACCTCCTATTGGCAGGAGGCTACCAAGCAGTTGTTTGCCAGCAGTAGGGGCTGAGCACTGCTACCCTTTGCTCCCGCTATTTTCCCTCTTCAGACAGAAATCTGGGTGGGGAAGGTTCCCCCTTTACTATTGCACCCATGCCTAGCACAGTGTTTAACTGTATTACCTTTTCCTCAATCAAAGGTTAGCTCTTTGAATCATCCCAAATGAACTGGGCTTTGCCATGTCCTAGGCTTTGGCAGAGCAGGCTGGGTTAGTTGATTTGATTCAAGTTCTCTCCTCTTTCTATTAGGTGTTGAGTAAGGGACTTCCTAACTACAACACATTTTTCTCTCCTGAATTCCCCAGTCCCAGTGTGTGCCATTTTTAACAAAGCAAAACAGATGCCAGCAGAGTGCCTTTGGGAGCCACTTTGGCTTTCTTCAAACTGGTGTTTATTCTGTGCTCTTGCTACTACCTTTCTCCCATGGCCCTTTACAAAGTGCATTCCACTAAAAGAGACAGTAATCTCCCTGGAGCTATGGTGTTAACCAGGTTATTCTTCCACCTGTAAATGAAACATTAACATAACTCATCTTTTTACCTTTGAGCAGTTTATTATTCCCAGTTATCTTCTAGGGGTATTACATCTGCCATAACTACATGCACATTTCTGCATGGTCATCTTGTGCACTAATTTTATACTTCAAGTTTCAAGGACAGTTAGAGTCCCTTTCAAGAATTCATTTTTCAGTAGAATTTTCTTGAAATGGAAGACAGGAAGTCTGGACCAGTTTGGATAAGATAAATCAACAACCTTCCAACTGGGAAACTTTGGTGTTAGATTAAGGGAAGTAGCATGATAAGTGAAGGGAGCACAAAACATTGTCAAGAGACCAAAATTCTAATCATAGCTCTGACAATAGTTTTGTAGCCTCGTGCAAGTCACTCAATGAGGTTTACTAATCTGAAAATTGAGAACAATGATACACACTTTGGCAAAGCACTTTGAAAAGTACATGCAAAAAGCAAAATATAGAAGGGCTATGTATTTTTAAGGTTCTGGTTGTAAACAGACAGTAATCCAGAGTTTTTTTTAATGTTCAAAACAGTTTGGTTAACTTAAAAATAATCCTTTTTTCAGCTGGCAGCAGAAAATGAGCTAATTGGGCTTTGCAAAACATTCAGATGAGGTATGTTATGCAGTGTTTTCTTTTGTTTTACTACTATTCTCTCTATTTTCAATAAAACTTGTTAACGAAGAATACAGTTGTGGAGATTGCCTCAAAGAGATGAGCATCAAACTAAGAAAAGGTGCTGAAGGATAACGGGTTTCTGGAGTCTAACCCAAACATTCGTGGTCTTGGTCAGACACAGATCACGGACAGAAGAGGTGTACTCAGGGTATTGCAAAGGGCTGTGGCAGGCAGCCTAAATACGAAGGAGGAGCCATGATTTGGTGAGGATGCAGGTGACATTATCCCAGTGTAAATCCATTCTTTCTGTGACACCTTGAGCCAGTCACACAAACCTTTTTATAGCTCAGTTTTCCCATCTGTAAATCTGGGATAAAAACACATGTATACCAGTACCTCCCTTATCAAGAGTGTTGCAAGTATTACTTGGTAATATTTGTATACTGCCTTAAAGTTATTGGTGGGATATAAATGCTAAGTATAATTATAAAAAAGCATGACCTAATGAATTTCAGCCCAGTTTTTATATGAAAGTTGTTTAGATAAGCATCCAAACATTTGGATGCTTATCCAACACACAGACCTCAGACATTTGAGATTTGCCTAACGTTAGTCACTATAATAAGTTTTAAAAAAAGCTTTGTAGAATGACTAGTACTGTGTTTCCATTGCCATGAGTTACTTGGTAAATAATCTTTAAAATTTAACCAGAATTCATGTATACATTCCTAAAAGTATTGCAGAAGATCAAGATTCACTGAAACACTTGTAAGAGGTCCATTACAAAATTAAACCACTCTGTCTGTATCCCTTCAAATCAGTATATATATATATTGTGTATATATATATATACACATTATTTTGTGTATATATATATATACACAAAATAAAAAATAATAATCAATTCTAAACACTTTACTGACCAAGATATGACATTTTCCTTTTTTATACATAAAAAAATGCAAGCAGAAAATGCCATGCAACTTAGGTGACCAGTTGCACACCTACAAATAATGAAGAGTGAATAATCAAAGACATGGGCCCATTCTTGCAGTATCTGTGTGTGAACACCTGTGCCATCATGAAGCCATTTTTGTTACCATTTTAAACAATTCAATTTTTTTTTCCATTTTGAAGTTGTCCGATATCTGCATAGCTATCCGTTGCTTCTAGAGCTAATACAATTAGAAAAGCTTTAAAAAAAGTTTCATACATATGGCTGCATATTAAAGAAAAACAATTATATTGACTACAGTAGTCCTTCTTAAGACAGCATATATAAGCAACTGAAGTTGGAGATAAATCTGTTACTAAGAATGAAAAATTACAGGTCAAATTCATCCCTGGTTTAACTTCATTAAAACCAGTGAATTTTCCATGAACAGAGTTTGATTTATAAAATTTATTATTCAAACACGTTCAACAGATATTTTCTGCCAACACATTTCAGCCTATGGGTTGTTCATAAACTATGTGCTTCAGCTATGCCCCTAATTCCGCAAGCTATTTTCATATAGGTGCCCTGCATTTCCATTGAGTCCCATTGACTTTCCTGGAGCTTCATGATGGCACAGGTGTTCACACAGATACTGCAAGAATGGGCCCATGTCTTTGATTATTCACGCTTTATTATTTCTAACTGTGCAACCGGTCACCTAAGTTACATGGCGTTTTCGGTTTTCTGCTTGGATGATCTATTGTTTAAAAAAAAAAAGAAGATAGCCATGCAAACATTTCCACTGGAAACTTTCATGCAAACATATCTGCATGGATGTTCTTGAGACTTTCAACTTTTTCCTGAAGATTAATAATAATGAAGCACAGTGCTGGGAGATATGAAACCCTGCAATTCTCCAGAGAAGAGTGTAACAATTGTGCTAAATTGTAGCAAGTTTTTTTGCTGTGGTCACATGCTCACAGGCGATTATGCTGAGACCACCTAGCTTTTAGTTACTAAATTCTAGGTGTGAAATCCAGGTTTCTGGAAATAAGTTACGACTAAGTGTAACAGATGGAAATTATTTAAATTAAGATTTTATATATATATAAAAAATATATACATATATCAGGCTGTCTACTAGATCGACCATTTTTAGAGGGAAAAAGTTGATTTCTAACAAACATTGGTTTGTTGTTGAAGATACAGTACAATATAGTTTACCACTTTGGAATCCTAAATGTGATCCTTTTTTCTTTATAATTTAATATAGCTACATGTTTAGTCCTGCAGCTCTTGTATTATCAGACCCATTGAAATCACTTCTGTAAGGGCTGAAGGCACAAGGCCTTACATTATGAAACACTGTCAAGATTGCTATTGTAGTATCCATAGCAGTGCCTGCTGAGATTTCATGATTCAGAAAGGTATGGCTCGGCTTAGAACAGCAGCAATACAATGGCGGTTGGGGACACTTGAAAGTGACCTGCTCTTTTCAGGTGTGCTTAGAGCCAGTTCACACTAGTAGGTAAAGATCATACCCTGTGTGACCCAAACCAAGATAGGTTAAACTACCCACACAAGCCTCCAGCATAAAAATCTGGTTTTAATTGTTAGACTGACACAATGTTTGGAGTCACAAAGGAAAACTATATGTACAGTCAGGGTAACTCTTACGCTGTCCAGAATGGTTCAAGACTGAGAAAGCCAACCTCAGGGCAGACTATTAAAAAAAACTTTTTAAAAAAAGCAAGGCAGACACCCCAAACTGTAGTAGTATGTGCTATCATTCGATTTCACCAACCCAGTAACAACTGTGAACTCCTGAAGCACTTGTACCAAGTGTTACCATGGAGTCACAGGTGGTCCCCTTGGGCACTCCAGTCTATCTTGCTACCCAGGATTTAGGGATAAATGGCCACTTACACCAAAGATCACAAAATATTTAGGTTCCTCCCAGTCTCGAGATACTACTCACTCACCCCACATCAATTTGTATCTTAGATCTCACAGCAAAAACAGTGCTTGTAGCCAATCCTATAGTAAGCTAACTAAGGCTGTATTAACTAGGGGGGGGGGAAATCATATAATCGTAGGACTGGAAAGGACCTCAAAAGGTCTTTAGCCCAGTCCCCTGTACTCAAGGCAGGACAAAGTATGATCTAGACCATCCCTGAGGGTGTCTAACCTGCTCTTAAAAATCTTCAATGATGGAGATTCCACAACCTCCCTAAGCAATTTATTGCAGTGTGTAATCATCCTGACAGTTAGGAAGTTTTTCCTAATGTCCAACCTAACCCCCACTGGCTGCAATTTAAGCCCATTGCTTCTTGTCATATCCTCAGAGGTTAAGAACAACAATTTTTCTCACTTCTCCTCCTCACAACCTTTTATGTACTTGAAAACTATGATGTCCCCTCTGAGTCGTCCCTTTTCCAAACTAAACAAACCCATTTTTTTTAAATCTTCCCTCATAGGTCATGTTTTCTAGACCTTTAATCATTTTTGTTGCTCTTCTCTGGACTTTCTCCAAATCTTTCTGAAATGTGGTGCCCAGAGCTGGGCATCATACTTCAGTTGAGGCCTAATCAGCATTGAGTAGAGCAGAAGAATTACTTTGGGTCTTGCTTACAAGACTGCTGCTCATACATCCCAGAATGATGTTTGCTTTTTTTGCAACAGTATTACACTGTTGACTCATATTTAGCTTGTGATCCACTATGATGCCAGGTCCCTTTCTGCAGCACTGCTCCCTAGGCAGTAATTTCCCATTTTGTATGTGTGAAGCTGATTGTTCCTTCCTAAGTAGAGTACTTTGCATTTGTCCTTAGTGAATTTCATCCTATTTACTTCAGATCATTTCTCCAGATCATTTTGAATTTTAATCCTATCCTCCAAAGCACTTGCAACCCCTCCCATCTTGGTATCATCCACAAACTTTATAAGTGTACTCTCTATGCCATTATCTAAATCATTGATGAAGATATTGAACAGAACCGGACCCAGAACTGATCCCTGTGGGAACCCAATCTATATGCCCTTCCAGGTTGACTGTGAACCACTGATGATTACTCTCTGGGAATGGTTTTCCAGCAAATTATGCCACCACCTTATAGTACAACCTAGATGGAGCTATTTCCCTAGTTTGTTTATGAGAAGGTCATACAAGACAGTGTCAAAAGCCTTACTACAGTCAAGATATAATATCTATCCCTTCCCCCCTATCCACAAGGCTTGTTACCCTGTCAAAGAAAGCTATTAGGCTGGTTTGACATGATTTGTTCTTGACAAATCCATGCTAACTGTTACTTATCACCTTATTATCTTCTAGGTTTTTGCAAATTAATTGCTCAAGTATTATCTTCATTATCTTTCCAGGTACTGAAGTTAAGATAACTGGTCTGTAATTCCCCAGCTTGTCCTTATTCCCATTTTTATAGCTGGGCATTATATTTGCCTTTTTCCAGTCTTCTGGAATCTCTCCTGTCTTCCATGACTTTTTGAAGATAATTGCTAATGGCTCAGATATCTCCTCAGTCAGCTCCTTGAGTATTCTAAGATGTATTTCACCATGAAAACATCTAACTTGTCTACGTAACTTTTAATTTGTTTTTTAATTGTTAATTTTGTCTAATTTTATTTTCACTTCTGATCCCACCTCATTTTCATTGGTGTTCATGAAGTTAGATGTCCAATTGCTACTAAACTTTTTGATGAAAAACAAACAAAAAAGTCATTTAGTACTTCTGCCATTTCCACATTGTCTGTTATTGTTCTCTTGTCCCACACCCCCGCATTGAGTAATGGGTCTACCCAGTCCTTGGTCTTCCACGTGCTTCTAATATATTTGTAAAACATTTTCTCGTTACCCTTTATGTCTCTAGCTAGTTTAATCTCATTTTATCCCCACAAACTTGTGTAATTTGTTTATATTCATCCTTTGTAACTTGAGCTAGTTTGCACTTTTTGTAGGATTCTTTCTGAAGTTTCAGATCATTGAAGATTTCCTGGTAAAGGCAGGGTGATCGCTTTCCATATTTCCTATCTTTCCTATGCAGGGGGATCTTTGCTCTTCTGCCCTTAATAATGTCTCTGAAAACTGCCAACTCTCGTGAACTTTTCCCCCCTTAAACTTGCTTCCCAAGGGATCTTACCGACTTTCCCTCTGCCCCAGGGGTGCTTGACCCCTGCCCTTGGCCCTGCCCCAATTCCACCTTCTTCCCCCAAGTCCCCACCCCTGCACCCAGGGCCGGCTCCAGGCACCAGACGGCCAAGAGCGTGCCTGGAGGGGGCAGCAGACCGGGGATTCTAGGGCGGCGGGTTTTTTTGCTTCGGCACTTCGGCAACGGCTTTTTTATTTATTTATTTATTTTTTGCTTGGGGTGGCCGAAAAGCTGGAGCTGGCCCTGCCTGCACCACCTTCTCCCCTGAGTATGCCAAGTCCCCACTCCTTCCCCTCCCTCCCGGAAAGTCCTAAGTGCTGCCAAAGTGTTAGGCAGCCGGTGGGAAGCGCTGGGAGAGGGAGGAGTGGGGACGCGGCCTGCTCGGGGGAGGAGGAGGCGGCACGGAGGGGGTGGGGGGAGCTTGGCTGCTGGTGGGTGCGGAGCACCCGTTAATTTTTCCCCATGGGTGCTCCAGCCCCACAGCACCCAGAGAGTCAGTGAATTCTATCATTTCATGATCGCTTTCACCCAAGCTGTCTTCCACTTTCAAATTCTCAACCAGTTCCTCACTATTTCTCAAAAATGAAATCTAGAACAGCCTCTCCCCTGGTGGATTTCTCCACCTTCTGAGAGTGTTATTTACAGGTTAAAGCAGGCAACTTGTATACACGAACACTTCTGCACGTAACCTGTGTATGGGGAAATTAGCAAAGTCTTTATAGTGTGATGTTTCAGCATGGCCAACTTAGTTTTGATAGTCCTCCTTGATGGTCGAGGGAACCACTCCTGCTGTCTGAGTTGACAAGAGCAGGCTTTTTTACAGTTATAAAGCAAAACTTACATATTTCCTTATAACATGAGATACAGACATAAGATTAGTGCATGCAGCAATTTACAAGTATTTTTATAGAGTCTAAACACATTCTGACAAATCTAACACCTATCTTGAACAATACTAACATACAGGTGAGCTGATCTGATTTCCAGTTATGAATTTGTCAGTGCTCAGCTGATGCAAGAGCTGGCACCTGGTCTACCAGCATTGGTGACATTTTCTCTTAAGGTATTCACAAATTAGTGTGATTCAGTTACTGACAACAAAGCTGGACAGATAAGTAGGACAGCAATCTGCTGCTGATTGAATTCCCAATTTCCTAATTGCAATGCATGATTCTTTCAATTGCCCTTTTTCTGACACATTGGAAAGTCTACAAGTTCCCTCCCCCCACCTCCAAGAAATAGATTACAAGAAAGCAAATAAGGTAACAAAAGCAGAAAAGGAAGCAAAAGATTCTGCAGCTCGAGATTTATCCCAGTCCCTGACTATGGGTGTGAGCTTATCTTCCAAGCGGCCAATTCATAATCGGGCAATCTGTGCAAGGGTGGGGAAGGAACTGAACTGAGGTGAACTCTTTGTTCAGTGGAGATCGCTTAGAACCTGTGCACCCTGTCACATACTTTCAATATTGGTTATGGCTGCTCTTTTTTCTTCCTGTGAAGTGGCCAGTGCTGCTTTTCCACGTTGGTGAGATGAAATCTCTTCATGACTACATACAATATCCTGGGGAACTGACAGGATATAGCATCTTGTTCCTCCCTCAGGTCTTTTTATTTTCAGGAGCTTCTGTAAAAATTCCAGTATAGAAAGTGCCTCCTAGTGCTCAGTGTTCCTCACCAATGTGTCACTCTTAAAATCAGAAGATGGGATTCTTCTTTCTGCCATGTAAAGGTCCTGAGGGGGCCCATTGATACATCATTCAAGCCTAAGTTAAGGCACCAGCAGCAACACATAATGAGACAGCACAAACCGCACAAGGAGCAGACTCTTGAGGGCATTTGTTTCACATGATGCCATGAAGTCAGGCTGTTTCTGGCTACAAAATGCTCAGACAGGATATTGCTTCTTTGATAAATAAAGCTGTGTGTCCTACTTAGGTGGAACAAATACCTACTCCATTTTATTGAAAATCAGAGTGTGCTTGAGTGAGGATTAATGATTTGGCCCAGGATAAGGACTACTTCCTGAACAAACCGCAAATAATTGGACAGTGGACTTGCCCTATGCAAGTGCTTTCCTTTTGAAGCTGCCTACCTGGCCATTATAGTATATTATGAAAAATATCATGCTCATATAACTAGGTGGAGCATTTACATGATAATAAAGATAGTCCCTTGGAAGTAATCAATGTGCTTCAGTCCTGACCTGGAGGGATAACCTCTAGGTGTGAGAAAGTAATTCACTCCCCCTGCCTACTCAGTGCTTGACCTCTCCTCTCAGATTAGTAACAAGGGAACAATTAATTGTCCTTTTTATATTTGTACCTATGCAATGAGAACAATTTGTTTGTGTGGATTGTTATACTGCCCCTGTGGGTGTGGTATCTGGATTGAAATCATCAAACTCCTTCTCCACAAGCCACCAAACAGCCATGAGATGATACCTTTCAAACACAACTAACCAAGTTGGATTTAAACCAGCAGTTTTGTAATCCAATCCCCTCCAGTGTCTAAGGAGAGGACAGAAGGAAGGAGCATTCCCCTTGTAAAAATCTTTCCTACTTGGGTCTTGGTTTAAAGCTCTTAATTATATACATTAAGACATTCATCAGAACAACAATTTCAATGAAAGGAGCATTGAAGGAACTGCAGTATCAGATAATAGAATGGGTTCAGTTGCCAGTCCTTACCCTGATTCCCTCTGTGGCTATTAACTTGACAATTGTATCTGCATTCCCCATATTCAATACTGACCTACTCCACAGGGATATTTGACTAGCACTGTGTGAATAATATGTACCAAATAATTTATGAAGAGGACATAAGACAAAACTAATCATAAATAGTCTACAAACAAGTTGCAAAATTATTCAGTATTTCATATTTTAAAGTCACATATGAGTTTCTTCAGATAATTCCAGACCTTAGGTTGTTTACAACTAGTTTGCTATTTTTTGCAAAGTTTGGGCTGCATTTGTAAGTGACATAGCAAGGCAAAAAAATATTCTCTTTGTTCCCTGATCGGATGATTTATGTCCAAACAACACCAGTGTGCATTTCAAACCTTACATACCAATGTAAAATTCACAAATTGAAATTTGCACTACAGTTGATTAGTTAACTGGGGTTTGATCCTGTTCCCATTGAAGTTAATGGCAAACGCCCAGATCCATATAGGTATCTAGGCTCCTGACTGCCACTGGATTTCAATACTTTTGTGGATCTGGGCTATACTCCTAGTAGGGTTGCCAACTTTCTATTCACACAAAACCGAACACCCTTGCCCCACCCCTCTTCCAAGGCCCTGGCCCCACTCACTCCATCCCCCCTCCCTCTGTCGCTTGCTCTCCTTACCCTCACTCACTCATTTTCACAGGGCTGGGGAAGAGGTGCGGGGGGGGGGGTGAGGGCTCCAGCTGGGGGTGTGGGCTCTGGGGTGGGGCCAGGGATGAGGGGTTTGGAGTATGAAGGGGGGCTCTGGGGTGAGGCAGGAGGTTGGGGTGTGGGAGGGGGTATGGATTCTGGGTTGGGGGTGCAGGTTCTGAGGCGGGGCCACAAATGCGGGATTTGGGGTGCAGCAGGGTGCTCTGGGCTGGGATCGAGGGGTTTGGAGGAGGGATCAGGGCCAGGGCAGGGGTGCAGGCTCCAGGTGACACTTACCTTAAGCAGCTCCCAGAAGCAGTGGCATGTCGTCCCCCCCTCTGTCTCCTATGCAAAGGTGCAGCCAGGCGACTCTGCGTGCCACCCCCAAAGTTCCCATTGGCCGGGAACCATGGCCAATGGGAGCTGCAGAGCTGGCGCGTGGGGCAGGGGCAGCGTGCGGAGCACCCTGGGCGACCCTATGCATAGGAGCCAGAGGAGGGACATGCTGCTGCTTCCAGGACCCACACGGAGCCATGGCAGGCAGGGAGCCTGCCTTAGCCCCGCTGATCAGACTTTTAACTGGACACCTGGCAACCCTAACTCCTAGTGACTTCAGTGGGGCAACATCAAGCCGCAGGGGAGGATCTGGCCCACTATTTGAAATTTATTGATAGTGAATATTGAAACATTCAAGCTTAACATTTGCTTTCATTTATGATAGTAAAGCTCAGTGACTAAAATAGTCACAGGAAATCAACACAGAAGCAGCACAAACTCATTCAGCATCCATTTGTTTAAACATGTGAATAAGGAGGTCTTGCCATGCAGGAGTGAGAATTCACATGCTTGCACAAGGGGAGAGCGTTTTAAACTGGAAAGTTGGTAGCAGGCTGTTGACAAAGCAGGGGAGAAGCAGACCAAGGAGGACCCATGAACAGGAGCCAGTGAAGAGCAGCAGCAGGAGAGGAGAGCTTCCACATTGTTGTTTTTGCAGGAGAGGAATGGGGAGCACAAAACATGGAGCAAGCCTGAAATGTCAGTTTACATGCTGGAGGGAAGTGGTAAGGAAGGAGTCTGCCTCTGTGTGTATGTGTAGAGGTTTACAACTCAGAACATTTCAAAATTTCAGCCAAAAAAAAATTTGAAAAAACTTCACCAGAAAATAGTTTCAGGTTTCTGCTCAGCTCTATAACTGTTTGTTTGGAGGTTTTCAGAAGTCTCAAACTTTCATAAGAAAAAAAAAAAAGGTAGTGAAAACTTTGGCAATCCCCTTTTTACAACCTGACCTAGTGCCTTTCTGTATGGTCACCAGTCTGTCACAACCCCTGCTTCCCACATGCTTCCAATGCAATTGGGTTTGGATAGCGTATAGTCACTATTTCTAGCTCTGGGTGTCTAGGGCCTCGTTTGACAGCTTTCTTTGGAAGTGGAACTCCCCTGTCCAGACACACACTATCCCCCAAAAATCACAGCCTCGGTCTGAGCGTCCCCATTTATTCTCGCATACACACACAGACAAAGTTCCATCTAAACTGTGGGCATTCTGGGTTTCCAGTTTAACCCATTTGGGGACAACATGGCAGGAAAGCAAGGAACACAGGCTTAGCAAAGGTATTTCTTAACAGACACTATTATTGACAGTACTAAAAAGCGTTAGAGGTCACTGACAACAGCAAAAGTCCTTAGCTGCATCCTCCCCAGTCTGATTTCACCCCATGAAGTTCTGTTAGTGTTTCAGGCAAGTCAGAGCCCCTCCTGCCTACATGTGATGATGGTCATCTCCCTACTCAGAGCAGCACCATTGGCATGTCCCCAGCTGGAAACCTCCAACTCCCACCCCTCCACCCCCAGGCTTGCCACACCAGAGTAGAAGACCTATTGCTCCAGGAAGGTAAGCCAGTAGTTGAGAGTCAAAGTTAATAGCCCTGGAAAGCAGTTTTTATGGCTTCTCCATGATAGTCCTTTAGCGAGATATCATGCGCATCTCCTGGGCAGGACACTGCCTGGAATTCAATACAATAAGCTGCCCTCAGGAAAGTTTAGACCCATGTTTACCACATAATAGAAAAAGGGATTTCTCAATACAAAATAAGTTGTACACAGTTGGACACAGACTTATCCCACACGAACCTCATAGACTTTAAGGTCAGAAGAGACCATTATGATCATCTAGTCTGACCTCCTGCACAATGCAGGCCACAGAATCTCACCCACCCATTCCTGTAATAAATCTCTAACCTATGTCTGAGCTATTGAAGTCCTCAGATCATGGTTTAAAGACTTCAAGGTGCAGAGAATCCTCCAGCAAGTGACCCCATGTTGCAGAGGAAGGAGAAAAACCCCCAGGGCCTCTGCCAATCTGCCCTGGAGGAAAATTCCTTTCTGACCCCAAATATGGCCATCAGCTAAACCCTGAGCATGTGTGCAAGACTCACCAGCCAGACACCCAGGAAATAATTCTCTGTTGTAACTCAGATCCCACCCCATCTAACATCCCATCACAGGCCATTGGGCATATTTACCTCTGATAGTCAAAGATCAATTAATTGCCTATCATACCATCTCCTCCATAAACTTGTCAAGCTTAGTCTTGAAGCCAGATACGTCTTTTGCCCCCACTGCTTCCCTTGGAAGGCTGTTCCAGAATTTCACTCCTCTGATGGTTAGAAACCTTCCTCTAATCTCAAGTCTAAACTTCCTGATGTCCAGTTTATATCCATTTGTTCTTGTGTCCACATTGGTATTGAGCTTAAATAATTCCTCTCTCTCCCTGGTATTTATCCCTCTGCTATATTTATAGCTAGCAATCATATCTCCCCTCAGCCTTCTTTTGGTTAGGCTAAACAAGCCAAGCTCCTTGAGTCTCCTATCATAAGACAGGTTTTCCATTCCTCGGATCATCCTAGTAGCCCTTCTCTGTACCTGTTCCAGTTTGAATTCATCCTTCTTCAACATGGAAGACCAGAATTGCACACAGTATTCCAGATGAGGTCTCACCAGTGCCTTGTATAACGGTACTAACACCTCCTTATCTGTACTGCAAATACCTCACCTGATGCATCTAGGGTGACCAGATGTCCCAGTTTTGTAGGTACAGTCCTGATTTTGGGTCTTTTTCTTATGTAGGCTCCTATTACCCCCCACCCCCTGTCCCGATTTTTCACATTTGTTATCTGGTCACCCTAGATGCATCCCAAGACAGCATTAGCTTTTTCCACTGCCATATCACATAGTCATCCTGTGATCAACCAATACTCCAAGGTCCTTCTCCTCCTCCATTACTTCCAATTGATGCGCCCCCAGCTTATAACTAAAATTGTTATTATTAATCCCTAAATGCATGACCTTGCACTTTTCACTATTAAATTTCATCCTATTACTATTATTCCAGTTTACAAGGTCATCCAGATCTTCCTGTATGATATCCCCGTCCTTCTCTGTATTGGAAATACCTCCTAGATTTGTGTCATCCGCAAACTTTTTTAGCACATTCCCACTTTTTGTGCCGAGGTCAACAATAAAAAGATTAAATAAGATTGGTCCCAAAACTGATCCCTGAGGAACTCCACTCGTAACCTCCCTGCAGCCTGACAGTTCACCTTTCAGTATGAACTGCTGTAGTCTCCCCTTTAGCCAGTTCCTTATCCACCTTTCAATTTTCATATTGATCCCCATCTTTTCCAATTTAACTAATAATTCCCCATGTGGAACTGTATCAACTGCCTTACTGAAATCCACGTAAATTAGATCCACTGTGTTTCCTTTGTCTAAAAAAATCTGTTACCTTCTCAAAGAAGGAGATCAGGTTGGTTTGGCACGATCTACTTTTTGTAAAACCATATTGTATTTTGTCCAAATTACCATTGACCTCAATGTCCTTAACTACTTTCTCCTTCAAAACATTTTCCAAGACCTTGCATACTACTGATGTCAAACTAACAGGCCTGTAGTTACCCAGATCACTTTTTTTCCCTTTCTTAAAAATAGGAACTATGTTAGCAATTCTCCAGTCATACGGTACAACCCCTGAGTTTACAGAATCATTGAAAATTCTTGCTAATGGGCTTGCAATTTCATGTGCCAGTTCCTTTAATATTCTTGGATGAAGATTATCTGGATCCCCCGATTTAGTCCCATTAAGTTAATCGAACTTGACTTCTACCTCAGATATGGTAATATCTATCTCTATATCCTCATTCCCATTTGTTATCCTACCATTATCCTTAAGCTCCTCATTAGCCTCATTAAAGATTCAGGCAAAGTATTTGTTTAGATATTGGGCCATGCCTAGATTATCCTTAACCTCAACTCCATCCTCAGTGTTTAGCAGTCCCATTTCTTGTTTCTTTGTTTTCTTCCTATTTATATGGCTATAGAACCTTTTACTATTGGTTTTAATTCCCTTTGCAAGGTCCAACTCTATATGGTTTTTAGTCTCTCACTTTATCCCTACATGTTCTGACCTCAATAAGGTAGCTTACCTTGCTGATCCTTCCCATCTTCCATTCCTTGTATGCCTTCTGCTTTTTCTTAATCACCTCTCTGAGATGCTTGCTCATCCAGCTTGGTCTACAACTCCTGCCTATGCATTTTTCCCCTTTCTTGGGATGCAGATGAAGTGGGTTCTTAACCCACGAAAGCTTATGCTGAAATAAATTTGTTAGTCTCCAAGGCTAGGTCTACACTACCCCCCCCTATCGAACTAAGGTACGCAACTTCAGCTACGTGAATAACGTAGCTGAAGTCAAAGTACCTTAGTTCGAAGGAAAAAGCACTTACCCGGGGTCCAGACGCGGCGCGCAGGCTCCCCCGTCGACTCCGCCTACTCCGTTCGTCGAGCTGGAGTACCAGCGTCGACAACGGAGCACTTCCTGGTTCGATTTATCGCGTCTTGACAAGACGCGATAAATCGAACCCAGAACATCGATCCGACGCGTTCGACGCGACGCGTAAGTATAGACCTACCCTAAGGGTATGTCTATACTTGGCTTCGGCGGTAAGCAATCGATCTTCTGGGATCGATTTATCGCGTCTTGTCTAGATGCGATAAATCGATCCCAGAGCCGCTCCCCGTTGACACCAGAACTCCTGCTTGCCGAGAGGAGTACGTGGAGTCGACGGGGGAGCCTGCCTGCGCCGTGTGGACCCGAGGTAAGTGTGTTTCAGTTCGAACTAAGATACTTCGACTTCAGCTACGCTATTCATGTAGCTGAAGTCACGTATCTTAGTTCGAACTGCGGGGTTAGTGTGGACCAGCCCTAAGGTGCCACAGGTATTTTTCTTGTTTTCTTTAGGCTTCTGATAGTTTCTGCAATGTTGACTTGAAGTAATTCCAGGCCTCCTCCATCTTTAGATCCACAAGTTTTTCAGTCCAATCCACTTCCCTAACTAATTTCCTTAATTTTTTTAAGTTAGCCCTTTTGAAATCAAAAGCCCTAGTCGCAGATTTATTTTTGTTTATCCTTCCATTGAGTTTGAACTGAATTAGCTCATGATTACTCGAACCAAGGTTGTCCCCTACAACCGTTTCTTCTATGAGGTCCTCACTACTCACCAAAACCAAATTTAAAATAGCATCCCCTCTTGTTGGTTCAGCAACTACTTGGTGAATCAGCTATCATATCTAAAAAAAATCTGAGCCCTATTATTATTTGTTACTATTATTTTTTACTATAATTATTTACTATAATTATTATTACTAGCATTTGTCCTCCAGTCTATATCTGGAAAGTTAAAGTCTCCCATATCACACAATTCCCATTAGTATTTACTTAATTAAAAACATTATAATGAGGTCTCTATCCATATCCAAATCAGATCCCGGTGGTCTATAGCACACCCCAAGCACTATCTCAGGGAAGGCTCTAGTAGTTTTCTTCCCCCAATGTGATTTTTGCCCAGACACATTCTGTCTTATCCATTCCATCACTGCCTTTAATACATGCACATAATCTTCCAACCAGCTCTTGAGTGGAGCAAGCACCCGCATGTGTGTGGCATATATGGAATAGGTTTGTGTGCATTGCAAGTAGGGAAAGGGTGGCCTGGGAGTGGTGGTCAATGTGTGCTGGGGGAGCAGGGGTAGGTGTAGTTGCTGGGTAAATGTTGTTAGAAAAGCATTAGCATTCTTTGCCCAGCGTTACTCATGAGGATTACATAAGTGATAAAATTCACTACAATGCGCATAAATCCTTCCATAGCCGGGGGCTTGTAGCTCCAAAACACCCAGTGCATTTGGCCAATTGTCCCTTGCAAAACTATTTCAGATGTTGCCAACTAGTCAACGATCTCTGCACTAACAGCTGAGTTCCACTTCTCTTGCAGAAGGAGGTTCGTGAGAGCCTGAAGATTTGCTCCTAGCTCCTTAGAAATAGAAGTTGAGTCAGTTACATTTGGTGAGGGTATACCTCAAAGAATAGTTCCACTCCCCTTCCCTCAAAATCCTCAGGCAGGCCCTGTGGATTGTGATATGATCACAAAAGACAGAATTTGGTTGCAGTTAGAGAAAGGAACAGGTGAAAAATAGGTTTGCAGGCTCACCTGAAAATGCAAACTGTCTTTTGAATGAAGCAGATATCATTGGGAGCATGAATAGTTAAGAGTGACTACTCAGCACATCTTAAGGAATGGGCAGAGGGAGAGGGACATGTTTTAGAACTATGTGGAGGATAAATAACAGATGCCAGATGGGAGACCAGAGAAATGCCTGAGGTCAGCAGCTAACATGAGGAAATCTGAAGGCCAATATGTGCAGACATTATGGTGGATAAGGTACAGGAGGGTAATCCTCACAATGAGATAATATAGCCTTTTCATATAATTATGATATTTGAAAAAATATAACTTCATTTTAAATATCAAAATATAGTCAGCATAAGCTCTAATATTAATAGGGTGAGTAAAGCGAATAAATAGTATTATCCTATTTAATCACAAAAGTGATTTAATGACCCTTATCTGATTATATGGGCATCCCAAGCAACAGTATTAAATAAATAGAATATTAAAAGATTGTTAGCTGGTAAGCTGCTTGAAAATATCTAAATTAAATGTAGTGGGGGGAAATCTAACAGTATATACATATTTAAAATGAAGATGTTATGCATGTGCTATGGCACCATCAAGTATTAATAACTAGGCCCCAAGCCTGTTCCCAATAAAGTCAATGGCAAAACTCCCCTTGGTTTCACAATGGGAGCAGGAGCAGGGTCCTTAAGGATAGAGAATTTTTGTACCATTAGTCATGTTGAATAATACCTTTCTCCAAAAGTAGTTCCAGGCATCTTTCAGGGTGGCACACTCAAGCCCTTTTATGAATTTGCCCTCCTTTTGGAGGGGGAGCTTGTTTTGTTTCAGCATGGATTGCCTATGAATAACCTGCAGTTTTCTTAATGTTTATTGACGGACGTTTTTACCCAAATATATTTTACCCATATATAATTTGATGTTTCTCTTCCTGGATGGATTATGAATTGCATGTATTATGCAGCTGAATGTATTATTTATGCAGCTTTGTTCCACCTTGCCTGCACTCTGCCCATCTCTGTCAATTCTAAACCCCTAAACAGCTGCCATTAAAAAAAAAAAGCCTTCTGTAGAAACATTTCCTTTTTTTCCCCACAAATGTGGAATATCCCTCTCCCCTCCCCCAAGAGTCCCAAATGACCCTGGCCTGACATCCAAAAATGAGTAATGCGTAGTCCTGGACCAAGGATATATGTAAGCGGTGATATCCTGTAACCCCTCAGAGCTCAAAATAGGTGATTTCTTCCATCAGAAGGTAAACAATCCTATTTGCCACTAGGAAAAGGAACAAATAGCTGTATCTTCACAAAGGAAAAAGTTTTAAGATTTGGTTAAAAATGGAAGTGGAGGTTGTGGCAAAAGAGAGACCTAAAATACTTGCCACAATATTTTTTTATACCTGAGATTTTTCTCCTTGCAGGCTTTTAAAGGATATTGTAGGGTGGTGTTTCAGTCTCACAAAAATGACCCCAGTAGCAACCTAAGCAACTAAAGCCATCTCTTTAACAGGCACTAATTAGATCAAGCCAGGAGAGTCCACAGATTTTAGTGATGTCAAAAGGGTCAAAGCTTCATTAGGAACTGCTGAAACTTCTTAGCAGAACTCAGCTGAGCGCATTCAGAAATGATTTTTCAAATGTTCATAACGTTTTTCTCCCCAAACTTTCTCCCTCAAAAAAATAAAATAAAAAAAGACTGAACTGATTTCTCTAAAACTTTCCAGAAATATTCTCCTCTGGGCTGAGATTATGAAAAATTTGCAAAACCCAGTATCTGAGAAAGTAATTTCAGTGGGGAATTAAGATTATATGCAAGTTTGATTATAATGATAGATTTCTAATGTCTAATCTACATCAATATCCAGATATTGGTGTGTATAAAAGAAATAGAAAATGGTGTCTACTTATACACTTCACCTTAAAATAAAATGTACGATTAAAGTAAAACAAATTCATTCACATTTATGTGCATTAAGAAAAAAAAAATCTTCCCGACAGTTGCTTTTCACATATATTGTAACAAGTACATGTCTGATGCTTTTTTGCACTCATTTGACCTACCAAATGTATTTGTTTTGGAAAATATAAATGACAAATTGACCATTAGAGTAATAGCCACCATATTGGTAATGTGCAAATCACTTTTAACAGCCACTATTACTTTGGTAAAGAGAAGCTTGCTAACTGCTCTTTAATTAAGTACACTTAATGACCTTAAGGCGATTAGTAGTCCTGCCTGATAATCAATAATCATTGCAAGATTGCTGCCCCATAAAATGGGGCTAGAGAACAAAATTAATCTGTGAAGATTAGTTCTTCCTACTTTGGTTTGTTTGCTGAAGACTTTCAGAATTACTCAGAACATATGAGAATTGCTTTGAAAGATTTTTTACAAACGTGATTTCTTATTTGTCCTATAGTAAAGGGCTATGCTTACTGGCAATAACATATGCAGAGGGAGACCTAGATCCTGAACTGCAGTCAGTGCAGCTCAGTGGATGGGACAAAAGAGAAAGTGCACCGATTTTGCAGGCTCCAAGAAAAGCAGCATGCTCTAGAGAGAAAAAAAAGGAGACTGAATTGGAAATCAGGAGGCTTAATCTGAAATGTTGGCCCCATTTAAATCAATGAAGTCAGGATTTCACAACTAAATTCTAATCCCAGCTCTGCTATTGACCTTCTTTGTGAACTCCAGCTAATCACTTCACCTCTGTATACTTTATACCTGTATACCTCTCCCAACCTTTGCCTGAATCAGGGCCATTCCAGCAGCCAGAAATAACTGGTATTGTGGCCCCATCCCATTTATCTTGGCCATTACTCCTGTGCCAGAAGACGAACAGGAAAAGTAGTAAGTCAGTCATTATACTGACTATACCCCACCCAGCCATTCATCTTGCATAAAAGCAGCAGCTTAAAGCTGCTAGAACTGGGTTTTTTGTTCAAAAAGGCCAAAGAATTCTTTATCCCATATAAAAACTGATCCAATGTCTAATGAGACTCTCCCAGGCATGATTTTCATTGCTATATTTCAGGTGAGAAGATACATATTAATATTACAAAATGGTGTAAATAGCTGCTTTAAGAGAAGTGCTGTAATCAGTTTTTCAGCTGTCTCTCAAAATAAAAAAACCTCTTAATTCTCCAGTGCCATGTGTGCAATAAATCAAAGGTTTCCATTTTATAATTGTAATCAACAAAATAGTTCATGATCCATTATACAAAGATCTAGGATTAAAAACTACTGGCTGAGGGATTGGATGGATCATGGGCTTGGTAATGTGATATAGAGCCTTTCACCTCTAGGATACTGATTCAAAGACAGTCTAAACTGGTACAGCCCCAAAATCGTGCATAGGCTATCAGCCATCAATGGGAACAATGAGCACATTTCCTAATGGACAAATACATCTCATCTTGTCCTAAATTAGACTGTGTAAGCTCTCAGGACAGATGATCCCTGTCCCCAAAGTATGACAATCTGTGTTGTATGTTTGTACAGTGCCTAGCACAATGGGGTTGAGCCCCCTAGGCACTACATCAATAATATAATAAACTACTTCTGTGGTTTCAGTTTGCACAGGTTCACACCTGTAGATTTTTTTAGTTAGAATAAACCTAAAAATTCAAGGTAAAACTCAGCCCACCTGCCAAGTTTGGCATGGTTTCCATCTAATGCAGCAATACCACCATTGATTGACTTCCCCTGACCTCCGCAGAGTGAAGGGTGACACATTCCCCTCTGGTGTGATCTGGACCAGTGATCTGCTAGGTCACTCCAATCCTTGACTCTGGGAGTCAGCCTTACCCTGCTGTGTGTGAGAACCCCCCACTCCTGGGGTGTTCACGCACAGCCTCTGGCATGTAAGCTGCTCCTAGCTACTTTGCAACCAAATGATACTAGCCAATATCTCCAGTCCCAGATACAACCCAAGGAACCTCCGTCTTGCAAAGTCCAGTTATGCCCACTGGATGCTGCAAGCTTATATGAGTTTGTCAATTTAACAAAGAAATTGATATGTACCAGGCTGTTATCCCAAAGGGAGTCTCTGACACGCTTCAAACCAAACGCACTGCTTCAGGTAGAATAAACAGATTTATTAACTATAAAAATAAATTTTAGGTGATTATAAGTCAAAGCATAACAAGACAGATTTGGTCAAATGAAATAAAAGCAAAACACATTCTAAGCTAATCTTAACACTTTCAGTGCCCTTACAAACGTAGATGCATCTCACCACAGGCTGGCTGGTTGCTCTTCAGCCAGGCTCTCCCCTTTGATCAGCGCTTCAGTCACTTGGTGTGGTGTCTGTAGATGTAGGTGGAAGAGAGAGGAAGCATGACAAATGTCTCTCCCTTTTATCATGTCTTTTCTTCCCTGTTGGCTTTGCCCCCCCCCCTTCAGAGTCAGGTGAGCATTACCTCATTGCAGTTCCAAACTGACCAAAGTAAGGGTGGGAGGGGACTCACTCAAGAGACATAGGGCTTGTCTTCATTACCCGCCGGATCGGCGGGTAGCAATCGATCTATCGGGGATTGATTTTTCGCGTCTCGTTAAGACGCGATTAATCGATCCCCGATCGCGCTCCCCGTCGGCTCCGGAAATCCACGTCATCGAGCGGCGCAAGCGGAGTCGATGGGGGAGCTGCAGCGATCGACTCGCCACCGTCCTCATGGTCAGGTAAGCCGATTACGATACGCCGACTTCAGCTACGTTATTCACGTAGCTGAAGCTGCGTATCGTAGATCGACCCCCCCTTCCCTAGTGTAGCCCTGGGCTAACAGATCCTTAGTTGCTGCCTAGGCCTGGGTCCTTTGTTCCTGTGCGGCTGGGATGGGCTGGGCTTGTCCCATACATGCCCTGATGAGGTGTGAAATGACTCTTTGTTTTTGGAGAATTTTTGCCTGGGCTTGCATTAAGCCACAAGGATACATTTTCAGCCTCATAACTATATACATGAAATTATAACCTATAACATTACTATAACAACCATGCTCAGTGCATCACGAGCCTTCCAAAGACACCCGACATGACAAACTTTGCACTGGATACCACACAATCATTTTACAAGGATGAACCTGGGGGTACTGGTTGTTCCCCCAAGGTACATAGCGTCACAAAGGGAAAAGCTTTACAGTTCCTCAGACCACAGAAGGGATCTTGGGAAGAAGATCTGGGCTAGCACTTTTTCTTCAAGACACTCTCCCTGATCAGGAGCTTGTCTCCTCTATTTTCTTCCTCAAGAGTGTGCATGAGAGACAGTGACTTTACATCCCATAGGCCAGATTCTTCCCAGATTTGCACCTTGTGCGGTCATTTATTAATAGTGTTATTGTAAGTGCCTAACTATACCCTGTGAGTGCAAAGTAGGTGTAAAATGCTACCAAACCAGAATGTCAGCAGTTTACACTCACCTTACACAGGTGTAAATGACTACACAAGCTGCCAAGCTGTGAAGAATTGGGCTCTGAGTCTTCTGAGAAACCTCAGCTGATGTTGTACTCTGAACAGAAGGGAGGTTTTTGAGTAACAAGCAGGCCTCGAAACACTTGATGAAAAGAATTGTATTGCAATAAGACTGAAGCAGTCACAGTGGGCTTGTTTACGCCACACAGCCTTGTCGCTAAAAGTCAGCGTGCGTAAACACTCTTTTTCAGTACTTTGTTGGCACTTTTACCGACAAAATACTTCCAGTCCCGTGAGCCGCGTTAGTTTTGTCAGCAGGAGAGCGCTCCTGCCAAAAAAGCTGCATTCACATTGCCACTTGTGTTGGCAAAACTTTTGTCTTTCGCGGGTGGGGGGGCTTTTTAAAGTACCCGTGAAAGACAAAAGTTTTGTTGACAACTTTGCAGTGTAGACAAGCCTCTTGATCCCCCCTGACCCATGCTCCTCTTTCTGCACAGAGATCTTCTGAGCCTTGATCTGCTCTGACTTCTCTAACAGTTTACCAATAGAGGCAAAAAGTGTCCTAGCAACACTGAAGGGTCCAGTTGTCTTCTCACTAGTTTGTCTCACTCCCTCTTCTCTGTCCCCCCCGCCTACCCATGGGTTAGTGTTTTCTGTCCCCACCCACTCATACTTCTCATAGTGGCAGAGAGGAGCCAGAATGAACAGCTCCTTCCAGTAGAGCAGTTTGGAACAATGCCCTCCATTTTAACTTGAACAAAAGATGCCATTTAACCTTGTCCTAAACTTTAGGGTAAAAGTATCACTCTGGTGTAGTGTTAAAAACAAAACTAGAAAACAAAACCCTATAGTAAGACTATGCCCTTATTTCACATTGATCCCTCTTCCTCTACTCTGTGGCCTCCAGCCTCATATTCAGCCTTATGGACCCAGTTTCCACTCCATCATTTTTTGTTCATCACAAACTCCTCTTTCTTGCTTGGGTTTCCATTGCCACATTCTTCTAGTCTTTCCTCCCATCTCTCAACGGCTTTTCTTTCCCGACAGTTGAATTTGCCTGCATGCCCATCTTCCTTTCCTTTCTCCAGCTCTAGCTCCCTGCTCACTACATCGTCTTCTTTAGAATCTCCCAGAACTATGGATATGTTTGACTATTTTACTGCATTACTTGCTACTCCTTTTGGCCCACAGTAAATCCACTTATATCAGCCTCTCTATGCCAAACCATTTTCCACTTGGCATATGCACCTCTTTAAATATCTCCGAGAGGACTCTTCCACTATCTTAAACATTATATAGTGTTGCAAGTTGGCACTCAAGGTCAACATTATTGTGCCAAACACACTCATTGCTCAGATGCCTGAGGGGAAGGCCATAAAAAAGCATCTGTGAAAATGTATGAAATACAGGAACACCTGTAAAACAGGGTTTTGTTTTATAGGTTACTGTGTTGCTCTGAAGAACTCAGTAAGAGAAGGCAACAAGGAATTTCCTTACCTTCACCTCTCCCCCCATTTGAAATTGTTGCTGAAAGCACTAAACAGAAAAGTAACAGTGTTTTTCCAGCTTTTGAATGCATTTGGCCTTTTGGCTATGATCTCCAATAGCATTATCAGTTAATGGGTCTTATCCTGCTCCCACTGAAGAGTTTAATGGCAGCGGGGTCTGACTCATCCTTTCCTGGGTGGCAGTTTCCTACACTTGAAAGGGGATGGATTTGGTGAGCTAGCAAGCCTTTTCTGTCTAAGTGTTTTGCCAGGATTGGGGCCACTGAATTAAGGGAATTTTGGCTGCGGGAGACAGACGGTAACAAGGAATTTCTCCTTCAAGTGGAACAGCTGGTGAGTTCATTTGAATTTAATTAATATACACTTCTAAATCAGCTACTAGCTGAGGAACTACTTGACCTTTGAAAACATTAAATACTATAGTTTTAATCCATTATAAAGTTTGTTTTTAAATAGAGAGTAGGAGTAGAATAAAGCATCAGCAATATACGTATTGTAGTGAAGTGGTTAGTGTGTATGTGTACCACTGCACACTACAGAATGGAATCAGGTCTGCACAGCTACGTGCCATAGGCCCTGGACAGCTAATAGCTACTGAAGGTTCTCCATTAGACTCGGGTAATAAGGGAGCTATGCATAAATATATGTAATCTCTCACCTGGAACGGCATTTTAATCCAAGCTGGCAAGAGCAGTGTTGAGTTCTAGTTATTAATAAAGTAATAGGTACATCAAACAAACATTTGGCCTATACTTGTTTCTTGAAATATTTACAAAATAAACCATAAAGGTATTTTCTCTACTTCCAATACAGGACTATAATAGGGTGCACTCACCTCTCACATGCACCCACCCACTGGCCAAGTGGGTATGCTAGCACACACGCTCTCTCTCTACCTCTTTGTGGTGGGTCTTTGGCAACTCAGCCTTCTGGTCAAGTCACATGCAGTCAGTGTGATAAAAGCAAAGCAAATGCCTTCTGGGATAGAAGTACAAGGGGGGGCGGTCTATTTCAGCACCCTCTGTAAGGTCCTTCAATCTGCAGCCCTATCCTGAGGCTCACTCATAAATTAGTCCAGCAGGGCCTATCACACTATCCTGGTCCAAACTGTCTCTCAGCCCCTTCTGGGCTACCTTAAATTATCCCTGCTCTTTAAGTAGTCCCAGCCCTGGTGTGGGGCCATATCCCCCAGAGCTCCTTCTCTGGAGACTTTTCATCTCTCTGGGCCTTTCTGGCCCCAGCTTTTCAGCCAGGCCACTAAAAAAATTCAGTTCCCCTTCTGTGGGGCATCAAAGTCCAGGCCACTTTCCCAGTGGCTGGTGGTGGGAGATCCAGACCCGCCCTCTACTCCAGGTTCTAGCCCATGGACCCAATAGATAGCAGCCATCACCATACCCCTTTAAATAAAGTGTGTTGCTGCTACAATTCCCTGGGCCACTTCCCTGTGGATCCAGTACATTCTTCACCCTTATCTCAGGGCCTTGTCCTGGTGGATTCCCAGCAACCAACCCAGAGCACTATCCCCCCAGCAAGGAACTGAACTCACCTTAGCTTGCAGCTCTTCTTATACTAGCTTGGTGGGCCCTGATAGGCTGCATCCCACACAACCACTCTAGGCAGCTTGGAGGACCTCTCTACTGTCCTTTTCTGGGGCCGGGTGTGGCAGGGCCACAAGACCTCCAGCAGGGGGCCTCAGGGCCTAATCCACCCTATCACAAGGACTCAAATTCCAGGTAATTAATGCCACTGTAGACTATACATTTTGTACTGGGGACTGTTTGTATGTTAGTGAGCGTGCAACTGAATTCACACAGGCAGCAGACCCTTGTACTCACATGGTGCCCCGCCTGTACCAGTGAGCTGAAACATGCTTAAACTCCTGAAGGTCATTAGTCTTTGCAGGAAAAACAGAAATGTATATCGCTATGTGTGTGTGTGACTAAAACAATCTGCAGACCAACAGGATAAGGTATATGAGTTTTATGCATCAAACATGGATACTACCTTGAAAAGACTCTCCCAAGCACTAATAAGTAAATGAAGGCAGGGAAATAAGTTAGTTTCAGTCCTTCATACATAATCAATATCACCCTCCTTCCCCCAACCTTTTCCAAAGCAGGCTGTAAAGAACTTAGTACAGCCCTGAAAAAGAAAACTTGGATGTCATGGAAACCTCCTGATTTTTTTTGCGTTATAAAACATGTTGCAGTTAGATTTGCAGGTCCCTTTGTTACGCTGCCCGTGTGAAAAGGTTTTGTAGTGTGAAGTACAGAAGCTGACCTTAAATCTTTTCTCACTGGAAGTTGGAATTTTTTCCTGAATCTTCTGGTTAAAAGATGGATCCCATTTATGTATAAGATATAAGAATAGCCTGGCTCAGCAAGTCATTTAGCAAGACATTTGGTTACTGCAGAGGAGCAGGGTCCCCCTCGTCCACACTTCATTGTGCACTTTTTTCCCTGGTCACCTTGTGAGTGGGTTTCTGAGTCTAGGTTATAATGTGGTAAGGGGTTCAGAGTAGTAACATAAAATCCTCTTATTGCAGGCACATTTACCTTTCACAGCATTATCAAAACCAATCTCACAATGAACTTGCAAGACGTCTCACTACCCCAGACATATCAAAGCCAGCATTCTTTGCTGCCATACTCTGAGGATATGATATCAATGTAGGGCCCTACCAAATTCACAGCCATGAAAAACGTGTCACGGACTGTGAAATCTGGTCTCCCCTGTGAAACCTGGTCTTTTGTGTGCTTTTACCTTGTACTATACAGATTTCATGGGGGAGACCAGTGTTTCTCAAATTGGGGGAGTTGCAGGGGGGTCACAAGGTTATTTTAGGGGCGTTGCAGTATTGCCACCCTTACTTCTATGCTGTCTTCAGAGCTGGGTGGCCGGAGAGTGGCCGCAGTGCAGACGTAAGGGTGGTAATACTATACCAGGCCACCCTTACGTCTGCACTGCTGCTGCTGCTGCTGGTGGCAGCACTGCCTTCCTAGCCGGGCTCCTGGCCAGCTGTCGCCGCTCTTCAGCTGCCCAGCTCAGTAGCCTAGCCGGGGGGGGGAGCAGGGGGAGCGGTCGCTCCCCCACTGAGCAGAAGCGGCGCCTTTTTTGTGCTCCGACGCCTTTTGCTCCTACGCTGCAGCCAGAGCGGAGCATTTTTTTTGCTCCCAGCGCTTTTTGCTCCGGGCGCCTTTTTTTTTAGCTCCGCTCCCCCTGTGCGCTAAACCTGGCTACGCCATTGGCCCAGCTCTGAAGGCAGCACCGCCGCAAGCAGCAGTGCAGAACTAAGGGTAGCCTTATCCCAACCCCACTACAATAGCCTTGCAACCCTGCCCCACACAACTCCTTTTTGGGTCGGGACCCCTACAATTACAACACCATGAAATTTCAGATTTAAATAGCTGAAATCACAAAATTTATGATTTTTAAAGTCCTATGACCGTGAAATTGATCAAAATGGACTGTGAATTTGGTAGGGCCCTACATATAACACATAAAGTTGCTACGATGGTTTTTGACTATTCTGTGATTCTGTAGCTCATTCACAGGTTGACAGTACTTGATAGTTGCTTCATGCTTATATGTCCCAGGCATGGCATTGCTTTTCCTGTTTCCAGAAGGAAATAACCCCAGTGGGTATCAATACTCGGGGAGAAGGGAAACAGAGACACATTTTCCCCCAGTTTATAGCTGGGCAAGGTAGAATAAAGAGCCATTAAGTGATTTGCCCAAGATACTACAGCTAGGCAAGGGCAGAGGAGAGAATACATATCAGTACTCTTGGCTCCCTAGCTCCTTCTTTAATCATTAGAAAACACCCTGGGCTTAATCATTGGCCTTGCTAGGGTTGCTTTGGGCTGGTTCTGTAGCACAACGTAAATATAAACTCATCTGAAAGAGCTACTTGAGGAGGCCTCCCAAGCGCAGGAAGGGCATGTGGAGGGCAAGGTGGCTCAGTCAAACTCTTGTTGCATGTGGCTGATCCCCATCTGTTGGCATGACATCTCAGTGCCACAGGTATTCAGATACTGAGGACTGGGCCAACACAGTTGCCTTGGGATTAAGGCAAAGCAAAGGTGTCTTAAAACTACAAGAGCACAACTCAGCCATACCAGTGTCTCTGGCCCTCCTGCTTCAGAAACCATTGACAAGCAATACTGCCTCAGAGGGCTTGCAGTGAAGGGGGTTAAACCAGTCTCAAATGAAAACACACACTGTAGGTTTGCACTAATCCCCTCCCTAAAGTTGTACTTTCACCATGAAACAAGACCGTGTCAGATTTTTATCAGATGCCTGCCCCTGTATTGCCTTTGTTAACCAGGGCTGGTTTTAGAGCGTCAAATGAGACTGCTGTAGATGGCAGTGCCCCATGTAGGGGCAGAGATTAGTGCGTTTGTATCATCCTTTCCCTGCTACTTGCATCTTAGTGACACACACAACCTCTATTCCAGCACTTCGCTAGTGCCAGTTCTGATTACATACTTATGCCTCTGCTCTGGTCATGTTTGTCTAAATAAACTGAGCGCTGTGGTCTGGTAGCCTAAGCACAGACATAAGCGTCAGGAACTCTTATATTAGTCCCATCACTACTGCTTGCCAGCGCTTTGGTAAGGTTGGCATGGGCCCAATGCTCTTAGGTGCTGAATGGTGCATGGTGCTCAGCAGCTTCAGCTCCCGTTAAGGTCAGTGGGAGCTGAGGGTCTTAGGAAGCACTCAGCACAGGCCAGGGTTGGGGCCCTAACCTGTCTAGGGAACCCCATCATAAAAGCCTTCCCTAGGAAGTAGCTACACACTTTCTTGTTTTTGTTTTTTGATAAGCACAGGTTCTTAATGGCAACAGCAAGAAAATCCCTATTGGGAAAAAAAAACACAGGGAAAATCATTTGTGCTTATAGCAGCTTTTATAAGTGGGTCAAAACATAGTAGCCACAAAATAATTAAATGAGGATGTTTAATGGCTAATCATTAGCATTCTGTCCAAACTGGTCCAGTATTTGATTGGGGATGGGAATGAACCAGGGAGGACCATACAGACAATTATAGGCTACAACCCAACTTCTAGGAGGCCATACCATGTGGATTACTGAGCAGTAACACAAGCTCAGGTGTGTCCAATACAATTTATTAATAGAGAGGTTTTAAATAACGGAACTCTAAGGAACAAATTATGCAGAACATGTTCAGATGGGGGTGGGGTGGGGGAAGATGTAGTGACGCTGCCCGTTCTCTTCCCAGTACAGTGGGTAGCTCCAGTTATGCTGTGGGGCTCTGGGGCACACGGAAGTGAGGGTGGTGGGAAATACTGTGTCTGGGTGGCAGGAGGGTGGGCTCAGTGGATGATTGTCACTAAAAAACTCATCAGTCTGTTACACAGTCTTCCCTGGAAGTAGCCTGGGATGGGGTGGGGAGAAACTATGATTCCTAAAGGCTCAAAATTAAACTCTGGCAAGTAAAACTGGCACTTTTGCAAGTCCTTGGAGGCCGCATACCAGAAGTGTGTCCTCCTTATTGACTTCTTTTTACTGACAGTCCCTCACCTTGTGGACATTCCCAGTGAAGCTGTGAAATTAGCTAGAGCATGGTAGATTGAACTGGAGAGTGTTAGGAGTGTGATTTTAATTCTCTTGCCCTATAAAAATATTTTCCTTTTAACCCCGTTCAATCACCATTGTTCACTTTCTCTGAAAAGTCAACCTGAACAACAGTAGCTGTTCCAGCCTTTCCAGACCTGAACGACGAAATGGTGTGCGGTGGCGTTTTCAGAGATGTGCTGTACAAGTACTAGCGGTTCAGAATTTTTGTATGGTACAGACATTGTAAGCTAATGCTTAGATTTCACAACTGGGTGTCAGATAGCTGGGTTCTGGCCTGACAACCATTGACTTGCGGTATGATTATGAGCAGGGCACTTAACTTTCCAATGCCTCTCTTTACCCACCTAGCAAGTAAAAATAACAACACGCCCCTCCCCCCTCCCCATTGACGTCTTTGGACAAAAGGTGCTCAGTAAATGCAAACTATGCAAATAGTCATTATTAGGAAACCTTATTTAGACAGACTACTCCATTACTGCTGTTAGTTCCCTGCTTACACTGTGCAGAGACGGAGAGTTGTACTTTTACAGGTCTCTAATCAGAACTTACTAGGAAAATTATTTAGAAAAGAACAATAAATCTCATGCTATTGGGCCTCTGTTCAGAGCAGAGGGAAGCAAAATGGAGCAGAAAATCCCCCCAGTTATGGAAGGGAGAGCAGTGTATGTGTGTGTGTGGTATAGTCACTCACTAGAAGCCAGAGGGATTCCCTCTGCAAGAGAGATGTGCTGTTGGGACCCCAGCAGGGCAGTGAAGGGGAAAGAGTGACTCACTGTGGCACTATTACTCCTGCCTCTCCAAACACTCCAGAATTACACGACCTGAACATAACAGCCCTGACTCAGCATATGGCTACACTGCCAAAAAAAAAGAAAAAGAAGTGTGTTCTTAACTCAGGTTAGCTAACTCAGATTAAACCACAGGGAAGAGCCATCAACCTGGCTTTTAACTCGGGTTAGCAGCAAACGTTAAAACCCATACAGGAGCCTGGGGTTGACCATGAGCTGCTAACCCGAGTTACCATGTCTCCCTTTCTACTTTAACCCAAGTTAGCTGATGTAAGTTAGCTAACCTGAGTTAGGAAAACACGTTTTTTGCTATGCAGACACTCCCCTGCCAGAAGAATTGCTGGCAGCTACCACACTGTGGTGCCATGGAGTCAGGATGCAGTACGGTGCCGTGTGTTATTAACTGATGCCCTAAATTCTCAGACATTTGCACATTTTAGTGCCATCAATCCCTTGAGCAGTTCCATAGGTGTGCCTGGGAACTCCACTCCCCAATAGAAGACTATTGAATGACATTCCAAGAGTGGGAACTCGGAGTTTCCTATATGTGAGTTTAGTCCATGCAGTGGACAACTTGGCCCATTTAATCCGGAGCAAAACTCGCCGTCAGTCAGGGCTGGCAGAACAATGCAGTTATACCTCAGGCAACCAGCAATAAACGACTCAGAAGTCATGCTGTTTGCAGTGTTGGAGCCATGTTGGTCTCAGGCTATTAGACACACAGGGTGGATGAGGTAATATAGTTTTTGGACCAACTTCTATTGGTGAAAGAGACAATCTTTTGGGCTACACCGAGCTCTTCTTCAGGTCTCAGCTGTCACTCACTCAGCTGCTATGGTATGGAGTTGCAAGTACTGGTTTCTTAGTCTGATTTTTACATTTGAGTAACATGCCCTGTGAAGAGCCTCCACTTAGCCTTCCTATAGTAAGACACAGAAAAGCATTGTTCCTATTGGACATCATTCTTTGAGACTGCAGAATTCATGGCACAGTTAATTATTAATTTGGCTGGCATCTGTAAAGTAGAAGGGAGTTCTTGTGCTTTTAGGCCATGTGCTCAGTGTGTAAATCTCTTGTCCAGCTGCCATAATCATATTCCTGCAGCTATGTTGTCACCTCTTGTAATTTTTCTGCTAATAAGAAAATTTAAACTAGCCAGGAATCCTAAATTTGAAGACTAGTTGTTTATTTCAAATATACTCCAGAGAAATAATAATGCAGTTCGGCTCTGAATTTAATTTAAACAGGAACAGGCAAAACAAATCTCTGTGGAGGGCATTTGACAATAATAAAATATTTCTCCCAGCGGGTGAGCTGGTAGCAATTGTATTGTTGCCATCAAAGCTCACGTTTCAGCAGGTCATTACCATCATAACAAGCCCTTGGACCAACTGGCATGGACATGCAACATTGAGCTCCTGATGGGCACATTATTTCAGACCTTTAACTTCATGGAGAACAAGACAAATACTCTTGGGAAAGGAGGATTATATTTTGAAATGCCCGTCTTTTCTGTTCTGCTTAATAATACGATGCGGTGTGTAATCAGTCTACCGCTACTTGCTTTTTTTATATTAACGTTGTAAGAAACTAGGCTTTGGAATTTGAATGCTAGGAAAGAATGGGGAGAAGTCTTAACAAAGACAACTATTAGCATGACCAAGATGGATCAATCCACCTATAAACACTTTCGATGCTTGTGAATAAAATTTTAAAAAAGGCAAACAAATCTACCAATTGTCATTTTCTACATTTACATTTCTGTAGCAAATGAGAGGAGAAAGTTTGTAGAATATGTTAGAGGAGAGGTATTTCGGACACATACAATCAACATCTTATCAGACAGGAAAAAAACACTCTCTATGTGATGTAGCTACTGCAGCCAGACTATATAACAAGGATATAGTAATTAACAAAGAGCCATGTGAAATCAAAGAGAACTACAATCCACTAGAGAGACCTAATGCAAAGTAAAGGAAAGGTGCAAGTGAAAAAGCCGATAAGGAAAATAAACAGGGGTAGTCAAAAATTGATTTAGAATTCAGAGAACAGATTAAAATTGTGCCATTCTTGAGTTTAGTCTGAAGAGCCAACACAGGTTAAGTGAAAAATTAAGGAGAGGTTTGATATTCTGCAGCAAACGCCTGTAAGAAAATATCTTATATGGGGCATTGCCAGAAGAGAGAGCTGGGTAGCACCTAAAAAGAAGATTTATGCATCATGTATTTTTGTCCCTATCTAGACAATATTTCCTTATGTTTGTTATCTTTCCTACATCTATTTAATTGGCACTAGTATTTCTGTAACAATAGTACCACATATTAAGCAAGCATATATATAAGTGCATGTATAATATAACTATTGATTGATACATGATTTCCACAGCATTTCTTTTTCTACAGAAGGATCATCTAGAGAGAATATAGGCTACTTATTTGGTGGTGTTCCATATCACCTTGTACTCTGAGTCCATTACTTGGAGGGGAGTCTCCAAGGAAAACCAAGACACTCTCAGAAATAAAGTGTCCGTCAATAGCGTACTCAGCTAGTAGCATTTTTTTCCTTCCGAATCAGTGCTGAACCCTTTGCATTTTAGCAGTGCATACGGTGCTGGTGGAGATAACACCTGTTGGATGAGATTTAAAAACCAAGATCCTGACCACTTTTCCTCTGAAAAGTTCCAGGGGCTATTTTCACAGCTAAGAGTTGTTAATATGTCTTGGGCAATTTCCCCATGGGTACTTACAAAAATATTTCTGCCTACTTAAATATTTCAATTGGATAGCTGGCCACTTCCTCAACTAAACTGCTGTGTAATGTTGTTGTTTGCTGTTAAATGTTTGCCAGGCTGCACCCCAGAAGTGGCTGCATTTCAGTTGTGTGAAATGGTCTCTGCATGGTATATACCCCATTTCTCCCCTTCCCGGGAAAATATGAGGCTCGATCAATGCTTGTGAAGTGTTCTGAGATCCTTAGCTGAAAGGTGGTATAGAAGTGCTAATTATGATTATAATTGTACATGGAAATGTTCACAGTCAAACATTTCAAGCCAATGAATAGATACAATTACATTTTGTTCAAATCTGGAGCATCTGCAAGTCTGAGAGTGGCATGTTGTTTACATATGGCAAATTACAGTTTGGTTTGATTTTTTTAGAGTGATATTTTATAAACAGTGCTTCTCTCCATTTTAGACCGTGATGATGCATTATACTCCTGAGGTGTGCAATAACTCAAAAATCAAATAATAAAAGCCAAGCCAGGAAAAGTTTTATATACTGTGACACCCTTAAAAATATTTTGATTTCTTTCTGTGATTCCTTTATTCAAGGAGAAATTTCCTAGACTTGTTAAAATATAGAAGGTATCATTTCCCCCTTCCTGTGTCTTTCAATGGCATATTACTTCTTAATAGATTGCACAATACAAAAATACCAAGAGCTATTCTGATAGCTTGTCTTAATGGCTGAAACAATTCTTGTCCCTGAATACCATTCAGTTTAGTAGCCTTTGTGTCATCAGCCAAAGTCTCCAGAGAATGGCCGGCACTGAAGGTGAGAAATATGTTGGGCACATACAATGACAAAATACTATCAAGAAGATAGGCTAAAAAGCAAGAAAAGCACACATTAGCACTTCTGTGATGGCTCCAGAAGGGTCCACAGGAAACACAGGTTGACCCTGTGCAATAAGGGCTATAACCTTTCAGACTGTAAAAGGCTGAGAGGCTATTTACTGTCAGTTTTAAACCAAGCTGTTTAACCCCTTTGGATCTTGAAGACTTATCAGAGCTCTTCATTAACACCAATCTATATTATTGCTCCCATGACTATTTACTTCCATTCATGAAAGCTGGTTCAAATAATATATTTTTTAAACAAACAAACAAACAAACCCAGAACATGTAAAAGGAGTCCCCTCCATAGGAAATGAATGATGGATTTAGTTGTTGATGGAGAAATCAAATAGATGGTATTAATATGATCTTAAAATAGTGGGAAAGTTTTCTTTTATGACATTGACAGAGAGGCAATGATTTTGAGTAATGCAGGTTGATGGGGAGATGCTTTAAGATTAAATAAGTGCTATATAAAGGCTTGTCAGAATGAATTCTAATGTGCTATGAGACATTTTGCATATTTAAGAGTATGCAAAATGTCTTGTACCACACTGGAATTCATTTTGACAAGGCTTTATATAGCATTTATTTATGCTTGTACTCTACTTTAAGGGAAAAGGGATAATGCTTGCTACTCTTTGAATGGAAGTAACAAAAGGTAATGCTTACTGATTTGTTTCCCTCTTATAACAAAAACGAAAAACAAAAAAACAAAACCACAACACAAAAAATAAAATAAAAGCAATCAAAAGTGGAAGCTTGTTTAATATTGCTCTACCATCATCCTGAAAGGCATAATAATTTGAGTTACACATCTGAACTGATTGGAGTTACAGAATCATATCTCCTTTTTGCATTTAACAATATATACAATATAAAATAAATACATTTACACAAATGGACATTGGTTGGAGCACACGGTATGATACACATCACAAAAATATACAGTTGATTGCTTTACAGATGTGAAGCCCATCTACAGCTATAGACATGGTTATTTTACTACTGGCTATTATGCAACTCCTGGATTATTATAAGCAGTTTAATTTTTTTTTGTCCTTTTGCGATCTTTGCATGATAAGATTGCCATAAAATGTTTTCCTAGGCAGGTAAACAGAGACGCTTAAATAATTAAAATACAATCACCAACACCCATTTTCTCTTCTATAAGAAAAATAGCAGTTTTAATTTTTTATATCTTTTTTATGTTATCATTTAAATGCAAAATAGTGGAATAAATACAACAATCTGATCTGATTGAAACAAATGTGTAACTTCTGGGAGTCACACAATCATATTGCTTTAAATAAGAAAAAAATTTTAAAAAATGAAGCAAAAAATAGAAATTAAATCATTATGGCTAAAACAGACACCTTTTGAAATTTCCCAACACTTCACATTAAGTAAGTGGTCTTGAAAGAACTCTCCTCCAGATAAGTTTAGGATGAACATCATTATAAAGCCTGTGCAGTTCTTTTAGCCATATTTCAGTTAAAGTTTTTACAGTCTTGAGATACTTGTTCTTTTGCAGCTCTAAAAAATTACTAAAAATTAAAACTAATGTTTGCACCGTGTGCCTTTAACACATCTCCATTTTTTGTGTGTTTTTGTATTTTTAGTTGATTGGCTTTTGACCCTGAAGCCCAAGTTCTTTAATGTGATACAGCAAAAACAATATTTATATTATATATTTATATATATATACTGTAATTGAACAGTAGTAACTTAAACCCTGCACAAACTATCTGGAAAATAAACTTTTTTATTTTTGCACTCTTACATATATAAATAATCTTATAGAATCAGCACCTTTTTTTCCCAGGAGTTGTAATTTTTTTTTGTCATTTTAAAAAGGGATGTGCCAATTTCTGAACTCCTATCACAGCTATAAATTTCAAGTTATTGACCATCTGAATGAATCGCTAATGATGATTTATCTAGAATCACACTACAGTCACTTCTCTACTGAGAAAACACAATCTACAATATAGTCCCATTTAGCTAATGATAGATACACAGTATTTTCTAGCACAAGGCTGATGCATCATCAGCCTACTGTATTTGTTTAAAGCACACAAATTAGCAATAGTTTTGGAAACTTGTCCGCACCAAAAAAGTTTTGCAACAACACAGAGCGAGTTAATAACAACATCTGAGAGATGATTGAATAAAAGCTATATTTACAGCATTTAAAAATTAGACTTATCTATAATCTTGAAATATTCAAAGTTTTATTTCTAAGCTATACATTGGTTTTCTATAATAAACTATTACAGAAATTATCCCTTGTTTTGAAAATATTATGATTTCAATGTGTATCTGTTCATAATGAGTACTTGTTTGGACTTTTGATCTCTTAATTATTACTAGGAAGAACCTTATTACCAGTAAGGAATAGAATATACTACTGTAATCTCCTGAGGAATTGTACATCCAATATTGTCTCTAATTCTACCCTGTGTCTATAAGCACACACCACAAGAATCCAAACACCACAAGAAGAACAAGACAACAGTCTTTGAATGCAACATAAAAATTCAGAAAAGCACAGCAAACATGAAACACTGAAAAGCTGAACTACATTTCTTTTGTTTGTTAGGATTACAATTTTAATTACATCTGTGTACATAGAATAAGGATGTTCACATAGTACAGGGAGCAGCTACTAACACTGGTACATTGGTATAGCATTTGATGGAGGTTATTGTTTATTGGTTATTTAGCGACTGTAGTTTTCTGGGGGCATCTAATTGGCTTATACATTAGATTACACCTCTTAACAGTCTTGAAACTGACTGACTTTCATGCTGTGACAATACTGGTTGAAAAGCACATATATTGATTTAGCTACTTGTTAAAAATTGCAATTTACAAAATAAAGTCTAAATTAATAAAGTGTAGAAGTGTTAAATTCTTGAATTTGGTCAGAAGTCTACTACTCTGATTTCTTATTTTTGCAAACATTGGCATTTGCCTTATTGCCTCTAAGCTAGTATTGGTTCACAGGTCTTTCTGTGAGAACTTTATAATTTTGCAAGTAACAGGCAGTATCTCATTCATTTACAACTGAATCAGTTAGAAATCATGTAGCAACTGTACACTTGTACAGTCACACTCTCTTAGCATCTTTATAGATTTGTACTTGACATTAGACTACTCAGATATACTGTAGGTGTAATCTAATCCTTTGTGTCAGTGAACATTTAGTTAGAAACTGGAGCTCATGTTAAGAAACTGGATGTTTTGGACCAGACTGGCACACAACATAAATTGCATCCGTGATAATATGCACCTTCCCTTCAACTATTGCTTTAGTAAGATAAATTCCCACATTAATAAATGGCTGAAAAGTGGTAACGCTGGTACAAAAAAATCTCCATTAGTAAGAAGAAACAAAACATTTAAAAAAATCTTCCTTCAGGATTCATTTGTCCTTCATTATTGTTCATCATTGTTCAAGCCAGCACAAAAATGCAGTATTTTTTTTCTCTCTTTAGTATTGCATGAATGAATAAAGCTTAAACTATTCCCTGAAAAAGTTACATTGTAGCTAACCTAAGAAATATCTGGAAGACTTGAAAAAACAATTAAGGAATCAAATGGCTGTAACTGATCTAGATGGAAAATGCAATGATAAGAAGCAGCCGATGCATCGTTGCTTAGTTGTCTAATTAGAGACTGCTCCTATGAAATCTAATACTGCATTCAGTCAGTTCATCGTGTTGTACTGTACTGCAAGGTATGATGGTTCTTTCTTTGATTCCTTTGTCACTGGGGACATTATAGTTCATAATAAGTTCACTGGCATCCATATTATGGATTTCCATCCTTTGGCAGGCCTGGCTTCCATCTCTCTTCAATTAGAGACCTCTTTTTAAAAGTTCAGCAGCAAAGGGGGGGGGGGGGAAAGGAAAAGGAAGAAATAAAAGAACAGAAAAGGAAAACAGAGAAAAGGAAAACTGCATCGGATAGACACAGAAGAAAGAGTTGAAAGCTGCTTCACAGTCTTGCTGCTAAATATCAGTGCAGTCATTTTTTTCCTTAATTAAACACTAAGTTTCTTTGCCATTATTATCCTGTTTATTTTCCCTTTTTTTCAGTGAGCATGATGGGAAGGCCCATGATGCTTTAGTCAGACCTTGGCCTCCAGCATTTCCAAAAAAAGTTTGTGCATGGGGACTTTGCCTTCCAGTTTGATGTTGTAGAAATGCTGCACGGCCTTAGTGGAGGTTTGCCTCAGAAGTGGGAGAGTCATCAGCATCTTGCCAGCTCGGCGTGGGTCTTCCATATGCTGCCCAGCCTCGTAATCCTGTAGAGCCTCATGTAAGACATCTTGAAGTTTCTGAACTGCTTCAACATCTTCTATGTGCATTGAGTCTGCAAAACCAAGAAATGACATCAATTTTCAGTTCAGTGTGCCAGAATGTTGAATTACAGTGTAACTGCTCTAGACTGTAACTTGCACTGTAGTAAGTAACAGTACCATAATTACCGATGGATTTGCATGGATTTACATAGTATTTTCCATATTGTTTTAGGGATAAGCTAGATAATTACCCACTTATTTCTATATTGACCTTCAGGAAAATATTTGGGTCTCCTCGTGTAATTATACACATGTAATTGCCATCTGTAAAAGTTTATGTATATAAAAAAAAGAGCTAAAACTATCTATGCATATAGTCATTTTCTAGCTACACAGACATAATAGTAATGAAAGGACAGAGCCCCTCTCAGTCACAGCCCACATTGCTAGATCTGCAAGAATGGCTCCCTTCAAAAAGTGTGGCACCAATCCATGGCAATCTCCATGGTTACAGACTGAGATGCCACTGATCAGAAAAACAGAGCCATTGGGCTTTCGCACTGGCTGACAAAAGGAAGATGTGTGTGTGCATGTGACTTCTTCTTTCCTTCCTCATGGGAGGGCTAGCAAGGAAATTTCCCTCCCAGCCAGTCATCCTTACATAGATTCCAATGAAGTGGTTCTCAAATTGTGGTCTACAGAGCACATATGGGTGGCATTTGGAACTGTCTCTGCCTCGTAACACTGACATATCCTGCTAGATGTAGCCCGCCCATAAAGTTTGGATCCTATAGAGTTATTTCTGCCAATTAATCTTTTTAAAAAATCAACAAATAAACCAAATGCCTCTCTGCATCTTGCCTGGCTACTCTATATCTGTCTTTGCCAGCTGTTATCAGATTTGAATAGGAGACCTAACCAAAACACATAGGAGGAACCAAACTGAACTGCCAAGTGACCTGGAAAGATTTGAGCAGTGGAAGCTGCAGGTGACAAAGGGAGATTCAGTCCAAACAAATGTAAAGCCCCAAACAGCACAGATAAAAAACAAGGAGATTTAATCAAGACGCCAAAGCATTGCAACAAAATGGGTGTCTTTTAAATTTATAGTCCTAATCCTATGACTATTTCCTTTAACTATAAATACCGCAGGAAATGTCAGAGATCTTGCGGGACAGGGGGGCGGGGGGGAGAGGTGGTCCACGGAAGAAGTGGTTCAGAGTATGTAAAGGTGAGAGAACCTAATATGTTATCCTGCGGGCAATGATGGGTATTGGGTACATCATTTGCAACTGATTACCCTTCCCTAAAAGTCAAAGAGTCATTCTCCTAAATTGCCTGGATACGGTTTCTGAAATGAAATTTGTTACATAATAATAATAAAATAATAATTTCCCATTCTTTTAGTCTGTGTTAGCTTAGTTGCTTTCTTATAGCTTCTAACAGGATTGAAACTTAAGGCAACTCAGTACTTAGCATAGGGACCTAATAGCCGCTCTTTCTCTCTTGCTCCCCAGCAGCTGGGAGATGAAGTGGGGGAAGAAATGTTTTTTCTTCTGTAACATGTATCAACACCACCATCACCAGAGGACTGATGGGAGGTTGATTTGGAACACCCCGCTAATTCTCTGAAGTAAAATGAGTGGCGTTGCCAGGCCTTCTAACCAGAAGTATGGCAGGCCTTAGTGTGCATTCTTTGATTAGGTGGGGAGACCAGCTGGATCTCCAGGACAGATGTCAAAAGTGTGGTGAAAGGAAGAGTAGCCGTCGGCACTCCCCTCCAGTTACCAACACATAGATGGGCGCACTGCTTGATAAAATACCACAGCCTTATATAGTATTTATCATGAGAGTTAGCTCAATTAAATTGTGGCCTTGTTGCCTATTCAGTTAGCGAATGGACCACATTAACACTACTGCAGATGGGTGCACACTCAAGGAAATCAGTGAAGTTGTGCAAGCTCACACTAGGGTTGATTGTGGGGTAGTGATTCCATGGCATTAAAAGAGCATTTCCTCAAGAGGCCCATTAAATATAAAACCCACTTTCATATCACTGTAGCTGTGATTTTAATTTTTGACTATTTAGCAAAGCTCTTTTTTCAGATGGAATGATGACTAAGTGAAACTTCTTCCTGTAGCCAAAATACACTTATATCATTATTTCTTCTGTTGTATTAAGCAGAATCACATACCTGATGGCTGACACAGCACCTGATTTGTCAGTTTTATCCTACAGAAGATAACTGTCTATCAGGTTGTGTGCCATGAGTTTAATTTTTGTAATTCTTACCTATCAAAGTAATTTTTGTTCGAGCATGTGGCTCCATTAGCTTTAATTGGACTATTGGTTTGAGTAAAAGTTACTCAAGTGAGTAACAATTACAGGATTAGGCCCAGGAACCTGAACTACAATCCTAGAGATAAGATACATATTTGCTACTAATTCATGTTTTCTCAGATAATTTCAGCATGTGGGAAATAAACCTCTTACTAAAAAAGACAATGTGAAAAAATCACTACATACACAGGTAAATAAGAGGTTAACAAAGAAAGATTCATGTTCCATCTTGAAAGAAAGCTGCAAACTGGAAAAAAAAGTTATAGCTCTTGCTCTGAAACAGACAATTATATACAACTTTGGATCATTTAGTACGTTTTACTGATTCTGATGACAGTTTATCTGTTAATTACACATAATGGAGTCCTATGGGGATTTTGCATGTTTAATAATTCTAGGTCTTAGAGAATACCTGCCCTAAGAACCATGCAGTTAGACATATTATGCACACACTGCTGAGATTAGATACAGTGCACCAAAGTGGTCAGGTCTAAAAAAATTAAAAAGGAAAAACAAAAACAAAGTATATAAAGAAAGGGGTAATAATAATAATAAATGGAGATATGCCAATCTCCTAGAACTGGAACGACCTTGAAAGGATTAAAAATTTTAAAAAAGGAAAATCAGTAAAATTTTAGCCCTGTTCCCATCACCCAAATCTGCCCTTTTTGCTACTTTTGAACAACTTCAGCTTTCACCTCTTTAGTATTAGTATAGAACTAGTTAGTTAATACTATTTACCTGTGACAATGAAAGGCAAATCCCTGAGTACAGAATATAAGAAACACATACACACACACGTTCTGATTTTAATTATACCGGTGTAAACATGGAGTACTCTACTGAATTCAACATTCATAAACAAACACTTCTTGACCATCCACTGGACTCTATTTAAAGTGATTTATTTGCAAACATTTACACTGCATTTCAAAAGCAAGGTTCTGTGCTGTGCCAAGTTTCTAGTTACAGATCCCGATTCTCTGGTTGGGCTTGGGCTATTCCTAATGGAGTTTTAGAGCAATGTGGGGGCTGCTCTAAACTCTGCTGACTAATAACAGTCACCAAGGAACTGTCCATCCACCATGGATTTCTAAATCACAGTGTGTGCAGACTATGCCCTGCCATGCCCTCTCTGCCAGGGCTATGCTTAGGGGCTGGTGTAGGAGTTGGGTATTCTGGCTCTGTGCCAGCTGAGAGCTCTTCCATGTCAGAGAATTTCAGCTTGCCAAATCTGTCTGTTCTCCAGCCCCTCTGTGCCACCAGAGGAGCAAAAAGAGGCCACAACATTCTACAAATTGGCACTAAATGTTTGCCAATTTCTACCCTCTACAAAATTGTCCAGATTATTCCTAACTGGGTAGATCTTTGTTTTATGCAGCAGATGTGAAGTTTGAATTTTCAAAGGGATGGGTGGCAGTCTGCATTGATATATGGGTTTTGTAATATTTTCCTCAGAGTAATGGAAGACTCATTGAAATCAATGGCGATCCTGTAGATCTGTAACAGTGAAGCTCAGATTAAATTCTGGCCATCTGACTTTAGGAATGGCTTGCTGCCTGTACATTTGCCCCCCTCCCCCCCCACACACACTGAATTTGATTATGAGAAGAAAAAATACACAGACAGAAAAAATGAAGGTGGAAGGTGAATCAGAATCGGTGACATGACATAGCTGTTACACCCCAGGTTCTCAAACTTTTTCAGTGTGGACTACATTTTAAGAGAGGGATTGTCTTGCGGTTCCCCTCCTTTTCCATCGGTGATCATATAGCATCCCTGGGGTATATAGAGAAATTGCTTACAAGGAAAAGTAATAGAGCAATGTATTTTTTGCTGTCTTTTAAATCAATTTGGCAGTGGGAAACAAAGTGACCAGCCAACTCTCCAAGGACCACCTGCGTGTACTCTGCAGACAGCCAGTGGTTCATGGGCCAGAGTTTGGGCAGCTGTGCCTTGGGCGATATATAAGTATGTCACAGGAAATGAGGTGAGAACAAATAGCAGAGAAATATGTTCACAAACAGCTATTAAGATTTCTTTAAAGACTTTGATTTAGCTTGAAAGATTTTAAAATTATTTAATTGAATTATTATAATTTAACTTCCCATTTAGAGAAAAGATTCAAAATCATTTCAGCTTTACTCATCCTAGAGTCTGCTAACACTTAAATGCAAACTCACTAAATCTGTGCTATTTAATTAGACCATGATTCAGCTGGCAGACTGCTCAGGAAAATATTAATCTCGACTAAGATCCTTCTTCATGTTCCAGCCTTGCAGTTTGGCTCTATGTCTCATTCCTGGTATTAAATGAACGTAGATCTTAATCAGGCTGGCATTTGTTTCTGGAAATAAGGAAAATTGTCCAGAATGTGCACTGGCCCCCCAAAAAGTAAAAAAAAATAGCTTCAATAAATATAAAGTGGCAGATACAGAAACTACAACTGAATCCAGAATCGGATTAATTTATTGTTGACAAACCCTATCTATGCTAGTGTGATGGTGAGATCAATAAGAACTATTATAATTTAAGGGAACACAGAGGCTATGTAGAGACCTAGAAAGGCTTAATAAATAGTTAGATTTTAAGTTTAAACATTTTAAATGCTCTACCTGTGCCAGGAAAGTGAACCTGTGAAAATAAGATTAGAAACATCATTTTCCTGGTAGACCCCCTTGGACAGTTTACAATTACCATTCCAAAGGAAAATGGTAGAAATCTACACCCAGGCATGAAATCCTTTCAAACCAGTGCCTAGATTAACAATTACATTAAACGGGGACATGAGGATGTGTTGTCGTTCGGAAGTATGCAGATTTTGATCTTAAATGACCTGCAAAAAAGCAGCACAGATTGGTGCGGTTGAAGATTTCTACAGCCAGGCACGGGAACTCATTGATACTATGTCAAACACTATGTGCTGCTCAGAGCAATGGATTTCAGCGCTGAAGTGGTGAAAGAGGTTGTTGATCAGAGTGTTGCAATGAAGGAAGGTAAAATCAACAAATTAGGACATCGACTCATTGAGCTCTGCTTTGAGAATCATTTTATCTTTGCAAATGCTTTGTTTCCCTATCACAGCAAGAGAAAATACAATTGGACCTCTTTTGATCAGCTCCACAGAAACCTGATTGATTAGATCATTGTGCAGAAAAGAGAGAAAACTAGATCTCTCATCTGAGAAAAACACTACAAAGTCCAGATACCAACTCAGATTACCATCTACCTTGTTTAAAATTCAGGCTTCATCTCAAATGCAGAAAACAAACATCTGGCCACCCAGGAATAATCCGGGACACACCACAGAGCATGGAAACTAGCAAATGTTTGGCATGAATCTAAAATGAGGGAAAAGAGACCACTCTAAATGGTACTTTGTGCTGTTTATGTATTTAATATCACTAGGAAGAAAACATGGAAGAGATGAAACACATGGACCTCAAATGAAGCATTTCTGCATTTCAAAAAATAGAGGCAATCTAAAGCAAGAAAATAGTAGAATGAATAAAGAAACAGGGATTATGCAGCAGTGAGCAGAAACATTCAGATGCTCACAAGACATGATACAGAAGAAAACATCAACAAGTAGGGAGAGAAACTTGACTGAAAGCAACCACCGGGCTGTACTGATGGTTCTGTATAACTAAGTAATTCACAAGTCAAAAATGGATACAATCAAGTTAAGCAGTTTGAAGATCCTGACAGAATTTGATGAGATCAAGAACAAGTAGAACAGTAATTATAGTGCTTTTAATGCAACTCTAGACGGTATGATCTAAATTTGGATTATGTCTCAAATGAAATGAATTTGGTGGCCTGACTCTCTTCTCTAACTGGAATTAATGAACCAAAACAACATTGCACAAATCTCCACCTTTTGCAGTATCTACTGAGGGGTGCGCTGCTCTGAAACAGAAAAATTACTGCATGTTGGGATTGAGATGCCTGATACAGTTGCACAGGGAAACTTGCAAACTTTGCAAAGTGCTTGCCCACTGCATTATTTATATTTCATTTCATGAGTACTGCAACTCAAAAAAAAAGTAATATAGCCCCCAAAACATAAAAAAATAAAGATTTTTTTAAAAGTTGAAAGAGATTCTTTATAACCATTAAACAAACTGTATTCCTGGTCTGTTTATCTGGCCTCTTCTGATAAAAATCTTAATCATTAAGACTTCAGAAAAGCACTTGAACACATGCTTCAGCCCATCCTTATTTAGGACTTATACCTGTGCTTAATTTTGAGTATGTGATTAAGCACCCTTCCTGAATAAAGATGATTTCCTGAGTCTGAGGCTGGATATAGGAATGTAGACAAGTAGAATACTTTCTGCAGCTAAAGTGATTGGGCAAAAATGGTCTGAAGATAGAATTACATCTGATTATAACAATGGGAAGCGAAGCAGAACTTAGCCAGAATATACAAGGGAAATTAAAGAGAAACAAATGAAGAAGTTCTGGTCCAAGAAGGACAGCTAGGACATGTATAACAAACGGAGAGAAAACAGAATTTCAATCAACACAGAGGTAGTCGGGAATGCACTGATCTGGCCTACTTTTAAGTAGAGACATGAAAGCTGAACCCTCAAGATGGTTTACATGCGGCCCAGGTAGAGCTGACTCAGGGCTTGGCGACACTTGCAAGTTAGAGTGCACTAAAGCAGCCCAGTGCGCTCTAACTCATGACATCCACACTAGCAAGGCATGTAGAGCGCTCTGACTCCGTGGCTAGAGCGCTCCTGGTAATCCACCTCCATGAGAGGAATAAGGTTTGATGCGCCCCCGCTGGAGCACCATGGTGAGAGTGTGGATGCCCTGGTCTGTTAACGTGCTCTGATCAGCCTCCAGAAGTGTCCCACAATGCTTGTTCTAGCCACTCTGGTCATCAGTTTGAACTCTACTGCCCTGCCCTCAGGTGACTAACTGTCAGACCCGCCCTTTAAATTCCCTGGGAATTTTGAAAATCCCCTTCCTGTTTGCTCAGCCAGGTGTGGAGTGCTCTCAGTGAATCTTTCCAGGTGACCATGCCTCCATGTGCCAGGCGATCCTCAGTATGGAGCAATGGCGAGGTGCTGGATCTCATCAGTGTTTGGGGGGAGGAAGCTGTCCAGTCCCAGCTGCACTCCAGCCATAGGAATTATGATACATTCGGGCAGATATCAAGGGCCATGACGGAAAGGGGCCACAGGACACACTGCAGGGTTAAAGTGAAGGAGCTGCGGAATGCCTACCGCAAAGCCCGCCAGGTAAACAGCCGCTCCGGTGGTGCCCCCGTGACCTGCCGTTTCTACAAAGAGCTGGACGTGATACTTGGGGGCGACCCCACCTCCACTCCGAGGACCACCATGGACACTTCAGAGCCCAGTCCAACAAAGCAGGAGGAGGAGGAGGAGGAAAGCAGGAGCGAGGGTGCTGAGGTGGAGGAAGACATCCTGGAATCCCTAGATGCATGCAGCCAGGAGCTCTTCTCAAGCCAGGAGGAAGGTAGCCAGTCACGGCGGAGGGTGCTTGGGGAAGGACAAACAACAGAGGAGGTTCCTGGTAAGCAGCTTTTTTTTTGTGTGAAGGAAGTTATTCGGTGTAGACTCTTGGGGCAAGGAGGGTTAGGGCTGCATGCATGCCTAGATGCAGAATAGGGCGTTGATGTGTTCTCTCACATTGCGGTAATCGGCCTCAGTGATCTCTTCAAAGATCTCATCCAGAAGTTGGGCAATGCGCTTGCACAGGTTTATTGGGAGAGCCACTGTGGTCCTTGTCCCAGTCAGGCTAACATGTCCTCACCACTGTGCCATGCAGCAGAATGAGGAGCGCCGGCAGAAAAACACGATGCTCCAGCGGCAAAGCACGGATCGGCTGCTAAGCATAATGAAGCGGCAAGCGGACTCTATCCAGGTGCTCGTAGCCATGCAGGCGGAGCACTACCGCACCCACCCACCCCTGCAGCCATTGTCCCAAAACTGTTTCCCTTGTGCTTCCATGTCACCTCCAACCCACTTTCCCCAACATCTGGGTTCTTATCGCCACCAGCTGCCTCCAACACCTGTAGCTTCACCACCCAGCCCTGAAAACTACGACCCTCACCCACTGCACTCAGCCCCCATCACCATGAATTATAGCCATCCTGAAGTGCAGCACTCATTGCATAGCACTCCAGACAGGAAGGCTGAGTATAACAACAGGACATATACAAATCTGTAATTGTACCATTCCCCACCCCACCCCCTTGCCCTTTCTGTTTCCCAAGCAGTTGTGTTTGTTTTCAATAAATGAATTTTCTTTTCAATAAATGGATTTTTTGGCTTGGAAAACATTATTTATTATTGCATAAAGTAAAAGATACCTTAGCCCAGGAAAGCAACAGGCACTGCAAATCAGCGTAGCAAACACATATTCCTACTAACATTGGAACCACTGCTCCTCACTCCCGTGCAGGACACCAAACATTACTGGTGGCTTTCAGCCTCAAATTGCTCCCTCAAGGCATCCCTAATTCTTGCAGCCCCGTGCTGGGCCCCGCTAATAGCTCTGCTCTCTGGCTGTTCAAATTCACCCTCCAGATGTTGAACCTCCGAGTTCCATGCCTAAGTGAAGCTTTCACCCTTCCCTTCACAAATGTGATGGAGGGTACAGCACATGGATATAACAGCGGGGATGCTGTCATCGGCCAGGTCCAGCTTCCCATATAGAGAGCACCAGCAGCCGTTAAAATGGCCAAAAGCACACTCCACAGTCATTCAGCACCGGCTCAGCCTGTTGTTGAACCGCTCCTTGCTGCTGTCAAGGCTCCCTGTGTAGGGTTTCATGAGCCACGATATTAAAGGGTAAGCAGGGTCTCCTACAGTGATTTTCTGGTCTGGGAAAAAAGTCCCGGCTTGCAGCTTCCTGAACAGGCCAGTGTTCCGAAAGATGTGTGCATCATACACCTTTCTGGGCCAGCCTGCGTTAATGTCAATGAAACGCCCACGGTGATCCACAAGCGCCTGGAGAAGCATAGAGAAATACCCCTTCCGATTAACATACTCAAAGGCTAGGTGGGCTGGTGCCAGAATAGGAATATGCGTCCCATCTATCGCCCCTCCACAGTTAGGGAAACCCATTTGTGCAAAGCCAGCCAAAATGTCATGCATGTTACCCAGAGTCACGGTTCTTCTGAGCAGGATGCGATTAATGGCCCTTGTGACAGGGTTCGACTGGGAATTAGCTCTCGACCGCTGCGGGGCGCCCTCGACGCGTGGTGTCGGGCCCATCATTTGCTCTGCTGCCCTGGGACTCACGTTGCTCCCTGCTTGGCGGCGTCCTCCTCCGGACAGTCCTCATCTATTTCAGGACACTGCCCTCCAGCAGTGCCCACTAATCCCGTCTCACCCCCTTCTGGGGGAGTGTTGTTAACCGCCGTCCTTCCATCTGCACCTGCCTCGGTGGCCAACCACAACCTGTAGTCTAGCCCCTTATCTCAGGAGCCAGTTGCAGTCTGTCTCGGCCCCTCTCCTCAATGGCCAGGTGCAGTGCAAAGGGGAAAGGGGGGGACCCAGGCCCGCCCGCTACTCTGGGTCCCAACCCAGGGACCCTCTAGCGGCAGCCACTCTCTGCCCTTCTTCCTTCCCCTCTTGCCTGTTCAGTTTCCCTGGGCCACTTATCCTTTGGCCCTATGCACCTTCCTGACCCTTTGCAGCAGGGCCACAGCCTGGCAGGTAATGGGCTGGAGCTCCTATCTGCTCCCCAAAGCGTGCCCAGCACTGCTCTGTCCAAGGTGCTGCTCCTTTTGTCAGGAGCCAGTCCTTCTTCCTTCCTGGCCAGGGAGTGACTGCCTTCTCCCTAGCTGGGCAGCCTTTATATAGGACAGGGGTAGGCAACCTATGGCACAGGTGCCAAAGGTGGCACGCGGGCTGATTTCCAGTGGCACTCACTCACTCCTGGCCGCCAGTCCGGGAGGCTCTGCATTTTAATTTAATTTTAAATGAAGCTTCTTAAACATTTTTAAAACCTTATTTACTTTACATACAACAATAGTCTAGTTATATATAATAGACTTATAGAAAGAGACCTTCTAAAAATGTTAAAATGTATTACTGGCACCCGAAACCTTAAATTAGAGTGAATAAATGAAGACTCGGCACACCACTTCTGAAAGGTTTCCGACTCCTGATATAGGACCTAGCCCGGTCCTGATTGGCTGCCCCTTCTCCCACCCTGACTGGCTCTCCCCAGGCCTTCACTAATTGGCTGCTGGTTCACACAGCCTCTTTGGCCCGGTTCAGCCCTTTTTCTCAAGGGGTGGGACTCTGCCCCACCACAGCCCTGCAAACATGCATCAACATGTTTCCAATGGTCGACTTTCCCACTTCAAACTGGTTAGCGACCGATTGGTAGCTGTCTGGAGTTGCCAACTTCCAGATTGCAATAGCCACCCACTTCTCCACTGTCAGCCAGCTCTCAATCTCGTGTCCTTCCGCCGCAGGGTGGGGGCGAGCTCATCACACAGTCCCATGAAAGTGGCTTTTCTCATCCGAAAGTTCTGCAGCCGCTGCTTGTCATCCCAGACTTGCATGATGATGTGATCCCACCACTCAGTGCTTGTTTCCCGAGCCCAAAAGCGGCGTTCCATGGTGGTGAGCATGTCCGTGAATGCCATAAGCAATCTCGCGTCGTATGCGTTACTCGAGTCGATATCATTGTTGGAGTCCTCACTGTCAGTCTGGATCTTAAGGAGTAACTTGACTGCCGAACGTGACGTGCTGGCGAGACTCATCAGCATATTCCTCAGCAGTTCGGGCTCCATTCCCGTAAACCGAAAGGGAAGACAGAGTGCGCAGCACAAAAAACGTTGAAAGATGGCGCCAAATGTGGACAGAAGCACAGGGATTGCTGGGATGCAAACCAATGCATCACAGGGCGTTGGGACAGGACCCAGAATGCCCCGCACCCTCTTCCCACAAGCCACAGCACCAGAATGGGAAGAGGTGCTCTGTGGGATAGCTGCCCATAATGCACCACTCCCAATTCCGCTTCAAATGCCGCAAATGTGACCACGCCCATGCGCTTGCAGCTGTCAGTGTGAACAGACTGGAGCGCTTTCTCTGGTGCGCTCTCCGAAGGCTGGTTTAACTCAAAGCGCTGTACATCTGCAAGTGTAGCCATGCCCTCAGGCTCATGGGCTTCAGGCTCCACAGCTGAAAAATTGCTGTGTAGACTTTCAGGCTTGGGCTGGAGCCCATGTTCTGGGACCCGGAACTTCTACGCACCGATGTTAAGCCCCACAGCCCAAGCCCCACGAGCCCAAGTCAGCTGACCTGGGCCAGCCGCAGCAGGGTTTTTATCCCCATATAGATGTACCCTTGATGTACGGTGGAGAGAATATTGTAAAGGTGGTGACAGTGTAACACACAGAGTGTAAAAATGAATTCAAGAAATACTTCAATTCATGGTAATTAAGGTGGGGGGATTTATGGTGTCATGAAAAAACAGTATTTTTAGGACTAAAATAAATTTAAAAAAGGGAGGGGGGATTGTCTTTTCTTTTACCTACATTCCAAAAGGAAGCACAGGGTCAGGGCAACGAATACATAGACGGGACATCTACCAATGAGAGATACAAAGCATCTGGAGAAGGGGAGATTGCAAGACTGAGTAATAGGACAAGATATATATAAAAAAAAGAAAATATAAAGCTGCATGGATAACATCAAGGGTCCTATTCTTCCGCTGCAGGATACAAATCATGGCTGTAATAACCAATGAGAGTTCCTTGTGCTCTGCAGTGGAAAAACAGGGTGAATATAAGCATTTCTATTTCTGCCACTGTGGTTAATATAGCTGCTTTGTAGTCAGTTAATCAGGGTTTGCTTCCTCGCCAAGGAATCATAGTCTCTTCCAGTGAAGGCACTGGACTGGGAGTAAGGAACTCGGGGTTCCATTCCCAGTGTTGCCACAGGATTGGGCAAGCCACTTCACCTCTTTGTACCTCAGGTTCCTAATCTGTAAAATGGGGATAATGCCTGCCTACTTCATAATGATATGAGGAAAAACTCATTAACATACATGAGGTGCTTGGACACTAGACTGAAGTGCCAGAGAAAAGTCTATTAAATAATAAAATTATAGCAAATGGTGGCAAACATGGACATCTTCTCTACAAATTGTGAATGACACCTAGATGACAACATGGAAAATGAACTGGAGGCAGAAAAGGCATTCATGTATCAGGAAACACTTACTATACTAGCAATTTCCAATATGTTTTTTAAAGTGGTGTCCCACATATTTTGGTATTTATATAAGCAAACGAAATATTAGTATAGTAACAATGACATCAATACAGATTTTATATATGTCCTACTAACTAATTTCAATACTAATGGAAATAATAATACAATGGACAAAATACAACTACAAAAGATGGCATCACTAGAAATTAGATATAGTCTGCGACAATATACCATATAGCTACAGTTAAAATTGGGCATAAAATAAGATATAGATTCCATGGAATAGGAAATGTATATTGTTTTCCCAATTAACATTTACATGGGAATGCTATTTAACACTAACAAGCCTCTGCTCAGAGTATGTAATTTAGGTGAAGGTAAAGTTTGTCAAGTTAAATCCTAGATATGAGCCAAATTTGCCACTGGCATAAGTGGGTGTGTAACTTCATTCATATCAACATTTGTCTGTGTTATGATGTATAACAGACTCCCTGATTCTCTCTCTCTCTCTCTCTCTCTCTTTTGGGGCGTGGGGTATTAAAAGAGCTCTTCTTTAGGGCTAGATCAAGTAGGAGAAAAATGATCATGATGGGGAGCAGGAAAGGTCCCTCTGCTCTGAAATGGAGCAACTATGCACCCAGTGCTGAGATGTAGGGGCAAATTTTCAATAGAGCTCAGATTTTTCAGGGCTCAACTCTCATTTAGGCACCTAAATAAGGGCCAGCTTTTCAATCCTGCTGAACTCTTTTGAAAAGCTGACCACTTACTTTGGTGCTTAAATGGGAGCTGAGCTGTTCTGGAAAAGTCTGACCCCATTGTGGATGCTGAGCTCTTTTGAAAATTCTGGCCTGAAGGTACAGTCTAGCTGAGGTTGTTACTGATTAAGCAATTCCAAAAAAACTGCTCTCCTGGATCTCTCTATTTGGTATTAATCAATACACAAAAGCACATCATGCTACCACAAAGAACCTTTTATGTCTGTGTGTGCACAAGTAAGTCTGTGTATATACACTCACATACACAGTGCAAACATTTCACCTCTCCTAACATCTGAGAAACTAATTGGAACATGAATATTTTGGAAAATGTTCACAGTTGTTTTTCTGTGTGAGTAAACAAAGTGCTCATTGGTGCCAGACTGTTTCCACTGAGCAGTGTACAGTTGAACACAGGGAATTTTCTTGCAGTCATTTTGAGATACCTGTCTGTCTTTATGTGTGCTAGGAAGGAAGGAAGGAAAGGAACAGTGATATTGATAGGACAACCATTAATAGTAAGTCTCTTCTCTGGTATTAAAGCATAAAGAGTGCATTAATTATTATTGAATCAAGCCAGATGTTTAAAACTAAGCTGTTAATTTAGATGAAAGTCATATCAAGCACTGCAGGTCAAAAAAGAATTACTAAAATCATGACTGTACACAGGGCTGAACTGTGTGTACAAAATGTGAAAACATTTAGGCTGTTATGTAGATAAACTATAGACTCTTCCCAGACTTTATATGCACTCTGTTTTTACCAATACCTATAAAAGATTATTCTTTAAATGAGAAGTACAGACATAGTATGATGTCTAGAAAATTTTAGAAGCAGAACTATAATGGTCATCATTCCAAAGTGAAAACTTGCTAATAGTTACCACACAGTGCTACCGGAAATACAAAATTTCCCCTCTGCTCTTAATATAGGAAATAATGGTGGTATCTTAGATACCATTCTACAGAAACTGTTGGAAAATGGTGAAATTTTAATGGCAACAGTGGCATATACTGTAGGAGTGGTTAATATTGAAAGATTTGGGTATTTTATGACACTTAGATTTGTCAGTCCACACAAAGAGCTTGTGGTATTTATTAAAAACAGTCCAATCAAGGTTAAGAAAATCCACAATTTCTTTTTTCTGCCTCTGAATACCAGCAATGAAAATGGTATGACATTGAATCATAAATCAGTAAATACAGATACTGTGTCAGAAACCCCTTATTGTCTATTATTTACATTAGAGTTAACCTGGGATTCTTTTTAGACAAGATAGATCAGCCAAAAACATATGAAATCTGTAAGAGTCCTTTTGGTGCCTGATCTTTTTTTCCCTACAGATATATAATATGAGTCCATTAATGTTAAATTGGGAGAATAAATATCTGAACAACACTAGAATTGCTTGAAGAAAGAAGATGTGACAACAACAAAATGTATTTAAAACCAAATTACTAAACGATTATTCTTATCATCGCATTTCACTCTAGGATATCTACTATAGTTGCATTTATATTAATCAAGGTCATGGTTATGTAAAACTGAACTACTCTATTTTGTCTACAAAAAAGCTTATACTGTACTTTTAGTAGAATTTGCAATTGAATCACTAAGGGTTTGATTTTCTGTAATGACTTGTAATTTTGTAAGTGCAATTCACACCTACAAATTAGTGAGATAGCAATTGGTAGAAGTTTGACATCTAACTACCTGAGTTGCATGTGCAACCTACTAAAACTAGAGATTGGTTTGACCTTTTCCTGAAAATGATACTCGAAGAATCCAGTCCTGAATTCCTGCTCAGATAAAACTCCTGCTTACGTCAATGTGTGTTTTCCTTAAGTAAAAAGTTCAGTGGAACTACTCATGTGCTAAAGAGCTTGTAGGATCAAGATTTTGGCCCTTAGTAACTAAAATGTCTAGTGCTAACAATATAAATACCCTGTTAACACAAAGCCAAGTTGGTGTTAGGTGGCTGATGTGCATTTTAAATCCTTTTCACTATAGTTTAGTTTCAAGTCAGCATATAATTTTATTAAAATATGGGGAGGAAATGATTTCATTTTAACTTGCTTTGAATTTTAATACACTGCACTATATTTATTCACATTATCCTGGATGTAAATCCCATTGAAGTTGATGGGAATTACAGTAATTTAAGATACAGATGAATTTGGTCCACTATATGTAGCATGTATAACTAAACTTTTTTGATGATATCTTACGCAGTTATTCATCATGCCTTTTGTATTGAATAACCTATAGAAATGTTTCTTAATCAAACAGGCTTAGAATTATAAAATAGCAAAAATAAGGAAAATAATAAAACTTCTCAATTTATACCCCTAAATGAGCATAACTTTGGTGTTCTGCACCTGGAATATAATCTTGGGGGAAACCTTTCCTATAGCTGTGAAGTGTTTTGAACTCTATATTCAGCTCGCTCTAAAATAAATCATCTTCCAAACAAAAAGAGACTTTGACCATTGAATGACACACCAGAACCATTCTGTGTAGGTTAAATAAGAAGGACACACACAAATTAAGACGATTCAATAAGGAGATGGAGGATATTTTACAAAGAAACAAATGGTGTTTTGGTTTTGCATTTTTTGAATTATATTTCCAATTAAAAATGCAAAATGCTAAATACCATTACAAAGACAAATAGGAAAGTACAACTTCATTGTTGAAAACAATTTCCCTCCTATCAATCTGAGGATTCATGCATCAATATTGTAGATGAACTGTTAATTACAAAATCAATTAAAAAATTATTTCTAAAAACAGTCACGCATCCTGACTCTCAGGGGGGCAATTTGGGCAGAAGGTCTCATCTCACTAGGACCACGCCAAATCACAAGTCGTCATCCACAAGTAAGCAAAAGCAATCTGGTTTTTCATTTTTCAGCGCGGCTGAGCCCAGCCTGAGATTGATCGTCACATATGGCCCCAGAAAACAAACTGTCAATACCTTGAATGCTGCAGAATTTGAACAAATAGCCGTCCGCCCATTCAAGCCACTCATTGCATCCCATTTAACAGATTTTATTGACAGTTTCCTTCTTGTAATTAAAGGGAAAACTACTGGCCAGCAACCAAGATAAAGTTCAAAGATAGGGTCAAAACAAAAGCAGATGGAGGGGCACGGTGTGACTGTCAATGGTACATAGCATCAGAGCACGTTATTGACACACAGGTATCTAATGATCGGCACGTCATTAAAGAGGGATCTATCCTGAACTTTATGCAAATGATAAAAGGGACTTAAGACCATAATAAAGCATTAGGGAGACACAAAAGGAAAAACAACAAAGCACAAACGATTTTTACTTATCAGACACTGTTCACTGCTTCAGCACTTTTGCATTCAAATTTAGAGAAAAAAATACTTTCTGCAATTCTTAACCCCTTCTGCACAGGTAATATCTTTTAGTGAAACATTACCATAATAACAGAGGATTCATATGGTAAAACATAGCCCTAAGATGAAACAGGGATTTCCCACCCCTGCAACCAACTCTGGGTTCACCTTACCAATACATTCAAGGAAATCATATAATGCATATAGTCATGCATCCATCCATTCTATTCAGTTTAAGTGAAATGATTAGTCTTATCTGGATTATGAAATGGATTTAGTAGAATAACGTCTATATTCATTTGAAAGGATCTCTGCTTGTGTAATACCTTCCAAATTATCCAGTGTATTATTCTTTACTGCATTAGGAATATGTTCCACAATGGCTTAAAACCATAAAGAACTTCCTTAATTTGAACTACCTTGTTTATAGCCTTTCCATGTAAGGGTACGTCTATACTTACGCGTCCGGTTGGAGGCGCGGGATCGATGTTCTGGGTTCGATTTATCGCGTCTTGTCTAGACGCGATAAATCGAACCAGGAAGTGCTCCGCCGTCGACGCTGGTAATCCAGCTCGACGAACGGAGTAGGCGGAGTCGACGGGGGAGCCTGCGCACCGCATGTGGACCCCGGGTAAGTGCTTTTTCATTCGAACTAAGATAGTTCGACTTCAGCTATGTTATTCACGTAGCTGAAGTCGCGTATCTTAGTTCGAATTTCGGGGCTAGTGTAGACCAGCCCTAATGGCCACAAAAACTGAAGGTCCAATTAAGAATTACTTATTCCTAAACGTTGTTTAGAACAACCATGCAGAAGATACTATGGGAAAGAAAAAAGTGACACACACAAAAAATGTAGCAACCATCATGACAAACTGCCAACCTGAATTAGCAAGCGCTATAGCTTTGAGGGTGACAAATTCTTCTTTCTCCAACTTCATGCTCTTGTATTTCTTTACCAGCTGCAGGATGGCATTGTTGAGGTCAAGAAGGCCTGCTAATTTGGACTGGTCTTCATCCATAATATAATCTTCAGCATAGACAAGCTCATCCTCAAAAGAAAGTGATCGGTACACTACGCCCAGGATCAAAATCTCCATCCAAGCACTCTGCAGAAGGCTCATCTGGTCAGCCAGAGACAAAGTGGAGAATCCTAAACAGCAAAAAAGGGCAGGGGGAAAATATTAAATAGGTTCAAATGCACCGTAACTGCATTACAACTTTCCCTTTTTGTTTTGTTTTTATGTAAGTTATGAATCAATATATATGGATTCCACTCTCCCCCTCTGCAAGATCAATCAGCATAAAATTAAAGGGTTTCTAATCAAGGTAAAAGTTAGAAGCAAGCCTGAATTTGTATGCATTTTCTGTAGGAGTTGTATTAATTCTAAGGAGTTATAATAGCAATGTAAAATGGCTTGCACTTTCTTTTCTCAGTAGCAACATTCTAAAATCTAATGCTATGAGGCTCTGATCTGATGGTATCTAACAAGTTAGATAATAAAAAACCTAGGTTCAAAGTGTTTTATTAGCAGAAGCTTAGTTCTGTTCATCACTGCTGTAAAGAGAATGAACTAATGTCTTCAGAGGCCCCCTTTAAACCAAGGAGCATGTTTTCGAAAAAACTTTTTTAAGAGGAAAGATTTTATGCCTTAATAGAATTAAGGTGATTATCACAATGAGCAAAGAGCGCTTTGAACTTCAACCTCAGCAGAAAGAGAAGTAAGGCCTATCCTCTTCAGAAAAGACGCTAATTACTTCTGTAATGGCTTCTGCCTCTACTACGGTTGCTGAAATAACAGGATGGCACATTAAAGTGCCAAGTGAATAGTAATCACACCATCATTTTTGAGAGGGAGAGAGAAAATTTAATAATGCCTCTTAATGAATTTAAGTTTTGCCTTCTTTTTTTTCCTGCTCTCTTTCCTAATAGGATCACTAAGGGCAAACATCTTTACTGTCTTACCTTTTCAAGCTCTTGTTTACAGTAGCTGTTAATTTATTATATCAAACTGCTAATATCCCCAATCACATTAGGAGCTACAGAACAATATGGGAGAGGAAGTGATTTCCTGGCCTGTTGGTGAAATGTAGTAGTTTGCCAGTTGGCACCATCAACCACAAGTACTTAATAAAATCATCAAAGGGGATTAGTCAAGCTTTTCTTAAGGGGGTCTTAAGACATGTCTGAAGCTTTCATGTAGTTGTTTATGGAGCTGCTTACATGTTCTTTGACAGGGTTCCTGCTGCAAGAACAGTCTTTTTGTCATTTGAATATACTTAAATACATTTCCCTCCTGTTTTGAAAATCGGATTTACATTCCAGTAAGAATATACCATAAACTGGCAAATTTACACAGGAGTCCGCTACATGTTAGCAACGAACCTATAACATTTTTAAATTAATGCATCTAAAGCAGCAAGAATCAGTCAAAACTGAAACACAAAACTGGCTGCTCTCTCTCTCTCTCTCTCACTCTCTCTCTCTCTCATTTTCATTCTCTCATGCTGTCTTTTGCGCCCAGTAGTAGAACTGTAGTTCCCTGCTTTCAAAACAAATCCAACAAAAACTGAGCAAACAAGAAGAACCTTGAAGAGGTGAAAAAGGAGAATAACACATCTGTGATTAAAATAAATAAGATGAAAAGGGAGAGGAAATAATCATTTGAAAAGTCATAAGGAGGAATGTATACTTTCAATTAGCTTTCATGTTTCTGTTCCTTTCCCTTCTCTCAAGAACCAGTTTTTCTGCAGTAGCAGATGGACAGAGAATGTAGCCTGCAGCACCGTCCTGTGACAGCCCTATTCTCCCTTCCAGACACTGCTGTTAGTAAATAGATTTACACATTCTCCAATCTCCACACATCTTTCTGCCGAATAATTAAAAGCAGGATGATTAGTTTATTGAGTGGAAGGAGGAACTTTTTTATTGAGGTCCATCCACGATTTTATCAGGGCCAGCACTTTTACGGTTGTCATGAGGGTGCAGGCATCCAATTTTTCTTATCTGCCTGATTAATACAAACGCTGTTTCAGGACGCATTAATTAACAGATACAAATCTACGTTCTCATGGAAGGATCAATACAGAGAAGAAAAGAGGCATCAATGTGAATTTAGTGCTGATGATGGAGAAGGCACTCTATTGACATTTACGTGCATGGAAACTTTAAAGTTGTAGTAGAGCCCCTTTGTCCCTGCGATTTACAAATTAACAATTTTTCAGCCATAACAATGTTTCACACACTTCTGAGGGGTTTAATTAAGCAAAAAGCAATACAATCAGTTTTGATTAAAAAAAGTTTAACTTGCAATTCACCTCCTTTCTATTTTTCTCAAAGCTCTCAACTTCCTTCTTTTATTTACTTATCTGCTTTTGTACAAGAGTTTTCACAAATTACAGTGTGTTTCGATACCACATTTAGTGTGTGTGTCATAATCAAAGGAAACCACCTACAACCTCTATGAAAAAAATGAGGACACTGCCTGTGATGTGCTGTGCAGTACTTATGAAGAATGTATCTTCTGCAGATGTATTACAGATGCTAAGATTTTTCACAGGAAATGTTTAAAAATCAACACAAATTATTATATCATAAAGAAACTGACAAAGATAAATCACAAAATTCGACTCTTTACTAATAAAACAAATATGCACGGTCATTTCCTCCTTTGTTAAAAGCAACTTTTGCTTGAAAGTCAGCTCAGTGAAAACCTATTTTAACTCTTAGGTACAACCCTTCATGGGAACGTAAAGTTGAATCTTGTAGTACCTAACCTATGGAGTGGTTTTTTGTTTTTGTTTTTTTGCCAGAATATTTGGAAGCGTAAGGCATGCCTATAGTATAATACAATTTTCCTTTCACTGGACATTCAACATATCACAGTAAATGAAGGGGTTAAGAAGGAATATTGGTTTACATAATGAGATCTTTTAAAAATTGTTGAGGCCCCTATTCCTTTATTTCATCGAACTCTGGTCCTGACTCTACAAACCTTACCCACATGAACACTCTCTATGTATGTTCCAACTCCTACTTCAATGAGTCAATCAGGACCAATATTTGTTCTAATTTTTGAGCAGAAGTTCCAAAAGTTAGCCTCCTATTTGCAAATATAGGAAACTTTTTGATGAAAAATATATTTTAATTATACCTAATATCCAGATGGAGTAACAGCACCAGTGTTACTAACTAAAGTCACAATAAATAGATATATGAAGTGTTTTCATTAGCAATACTAAGCTAAACTCATAATCCAAATAATAATTTGTCCTATCCTGAAAAAATATTAACCCTGTTTTCTGACAAGTGACTATTTTCTATTTAAAATGTAATTATTTGAAAAGAAATCCCCAAACTATGTATAAATACATGTCAAGCTACCTGGACTAGTTACAAGCTTCTAGCTCACAATAGTGAACTCTTTTCAAATAGAATATAAGAGGTTGCATTATGGTTGTGTTGCTGAACTTTATGTAGAGCGTTGCATGGATCTTTAATCCCTGGTGTTTGACAGGTCATAGTTTAAAATGTTCAGCTGTATTATGGCTTTTTAAAATGCACTTATATTGTGGTACTTTCCCTCCCTCCTTCCCAGCTTGGACCATTCCGTGCATATTGGTGACAACTTTGATCTCTCTTCATCTCCTTCCCCGAGTCAGTGCCATTTAATGTATCTCAGGCATTTGCTAGCAGAATGACTCTGTACCTTGACCTGCAGTTAAATAGCATGTTTATCTGCAATACAGTGTGCTCCAAATAAACCAGATGACAGTTTGGAATAACGTCATTTGGAAGGATTGAAAAGCTTCTCAAGAGTCAGGTACCCCTGAGGAAATAAGCTTGAAGGAAGCATGTTTTGTGCCAACCCTCCTGCCATCTTCTACTAGACGCTTATGTGCTTGACAATGATGCCATGGGCACTTGTCAAGATTTTTTTTATTTTTGCCTGGCCAACTGATGCACTTTGCAGTCAACTTACAAAAAAGGCTAAGCATTTGAAAGTGTGAAGGGCAAAAAATATCTGACGGCTAGTCTTCAAAAATACACTTTCATTTCAGAAAGTATAAATGTTTATTTCCCGAGCTGAGTGTTGACAGAAATAGGCTGCAGTGCAGGCATATGAATTTAACCCCTGCTAGGCATTCTTTTCAGTGCCATTTTTATATAGCTGAGTGCAAGCATTGTAAATCTACAGGGTGTCTCATAATATCAGTTAGCAATGGCATTGATTTGCTGGTTACAGGGTTTCTTTTGGGGGGGGCGGGTGGTTGTAATGTTTCTCCCTCTAAAAATAGCGACTTTTCAACACACAGTATATCACACTCAAACTGTAATTATGCCATAATGATTCACTGCGATCACTAAGTGTGCATTGAGAGAAGGTTGATTGAGCAACTTAGCATATGCTTGATTTTTCCTTTCACATACCAATAAACCCAGTGCTTAGAGGAAGTGAGGAATAAATAGGTAACAAAGGCCTTAGCGTTTTTATTATGTGTCCTTCTACTAACAAGAAGCTGAACTATACGATCCACACTATTAGGAGCTCTAAGGCATGGTTACATACAGATTTAGCAGTCTTTTAAATGGGGCTATTTAATCCATTGCTCTCTTCAAATATCGGCACATGTACCACTTGCTTTCTATTTCACATCACACACAGCTCCATGCTAAGCAGGGTAAATCTTTTATATTCCTGAAGACCCTTTCCTCTACTTCATTAAGATGGACTTCGTGGACACTAACTCACTAGGGGCTAGAGTGAAGCAGCTGCAGATGGTCAAGTGTCAAAGCAAGATCTGTAGCATATACAGAGCACTATGAGAACTATTTTACAAAAAGAGCGTCTACAGTTATCCCTGCTATTATTTTCAGCAATAAGCATTTGATGCCTAACCCAGGCTATTCCTTCTTGAACCCTTGTTTCTTTTGCTTCACATTAAACTAGATTTATTACATCAATAGTATTTGTTTATAAACCAGGATATATTTTTTTTGTATTGGATACCAAAATAATTGACAAATCTGGAAGTTACTGATGTTTATTGATAATCTGGCCCCATTTACTTCCCCGTTTGTTTCCATGTTTGTTGAGTCTATGAGCAAAATATTCCTCTAGTTTCCAATGTATTATACTTCAAATATCTTCATTTACATTTTTTATAATAAAGCTGTGCTTTAAAATGACATGTTCACTAGTGTGTTGCAAATTCAATATATTTCCACAGTTGAAATATCAGAGTTTGGATTTTTAAATTATTTATACTTAATGTTGATAGATTAACTTCCTTCTAAATGTTTTGTGTGTACTGGCGTTTTCACTGCAATTTCCTCATTTCAAAAACAATGCATATTCACCGCTGGCTGAAAGAACAAAACCAAAGTTTTAAATGCTATGGCTTATTTTTCTCTCTCTTTTCCTGCAAAACAGAGTACTTTATCTAGTGTGCTTGGCTTGGGATTCAAATAATCAACAGTGGGCCAAATTTTTATGTCTGTTGCACCAGTGTAAATCTGCAGTAGCTCCACTTCATTCTGAAATCAGAATCTGGACTAATAGGTTTCCAGATTTGTTACTGTAGGACTATTGTCCTCTCTCCTTTTCATACATTCAATACTTGCTCAGATTCACCCTGGGACTCCCACGGATGTAAACCCTAGCAGAGGACTCCAGCAGCAAAATTTCTGCTATAGGCACATGAGATTGTTTAGATGTGACTAGGGCAGCTGGGGAAAGGCGCCTAGGTAGCACTGACTCCAACTTAAAGCTGTTCTCTTCCTATTGTGGAAATCCCAGGGAGAGCAGGAAGCATTAAGAGTACTCTCCTTTAGAGTAAATACTCCCCTGACTTCCAGGCTCCTGAATCGCATAATCCCAGCCCAATTCATGTAATCCCATTTTTAAAAGCACAAATTTACCTCATTATAGTCAGAGGAATACCAAAACCTATAAACATTTTGGCCATTAAGCAGATCACCAAATGCAGCTGTAGTACTTTCACTCTGATACCACATAGTCACCACCTATATTTTATAGATCGTGGCCCAAGTTTGTCTCCTGGCAGGTTAGTACAACTCTCCTGACTTCCAAAGACTTAAATCTTATCACACCAGCGTTGAATTTGGGTCCCAACAGTACATGTTGGTTCTTCAACTTGAAAATATCTGTCACAGCTGTTTGCTTCATGGCAGTCTCCAAGACAAACCCTTGGTACTGCACATGGTGCCACAGCAAGATGGAGTCTGACAATAACTGAAGATTTTCATGTGGTAAATATCAGATAAAGCTAAAAGCAGAAACATGTCAAAACTGTAAGTCAAAACCAAATATACAAGCACAAAGACAGATTTATTCTGCCTGTCTGGACAAATTTGAAATGTCATAGTAACATTGTATGTTTAGGGACTAGTTTGTAGCATTATGGACAAAGTTCTCTCTCACTTGCGTTTGGCCCCATGACTTTTGCACAAAACTAAGAAAAAATGGTCAGTTTGTCCAACTGATGCTTTGCTAAAGAGGATAAGTTGAGCCTCTCCCTCATGAATATAATGGGGAAAATAAGTGTGCTAAGGTAAGAACTGGTTTCAGCATCTGTAAATTCAGATCCTTGTCTGACAACACCCTCCACCTCATCACACAGTTTGAAAGTTATATTGTCTGCACTAAGAGTTCTGATTGCCATCTGCTAGTTTTGCCATAGTAAAACTACTATGATAGATACCAGATAGATAGATTTCACAACAAGGGTGTCTGGGGGCCAATTTGAGTCCCCTAAGAAGAGCCCCCATGTATCTTCAGAGTCTAATGTTGTCTTGGGCCAGCCCTGTTCATTTTTCCATTTCTTATTTAAATATACATCTATATTTTTATCTGTTTATATAAGTTCTTATAAAATATTAATTTATTTTATTTTATAACTCAGAAAAATGCTGACCATAAGCACTGTTGAGTAAACCCTACTGATAGGATGGCAAGTGCCAAACAGCAGATTGAGAAACCTTGGGCTTTTATCATAACGCTACTTTCATCTCACTGAAACAACAGCAGATAGATGGGTTGGCAATAAAAATGCATTCACACTGCGTGTCCAGCTCAATCCATTAAGAACAATGGATTCTCACTAAGCAAATATTCACTTGTCAGAAGTATTTGCAACACTGGATTCATTCAGCAGGACTAAGTAAGTGAGGTTCACAGCAATTTAAAAGCAGCAAATTAGACATTTACAAACAGTGAAGATGCTTCTTGTCTAGCATGACCTTTCACTCAGACTATACAAGAAGGTGTTAATGTAATTTAAATGCCAGTTAGAAATATTTCAGTTTTGTCTTTTACTCTCTATCAAATCTTACATAATAATTCTAAAGAGGAACAATTTAAGTTTGTAATTTTTTTCCACACAGAAGGCTGCATTCCTCATGTAACGTATTGTAGTTCACCAGCATGTAGTTGTTTAAATCAGATTTATGTCCCAGAAAGAAATGTGTCCATATCTATATATCTTTTAGTTTCTTGCTATTTCCAGTTACAGTACTAATTCTTGCAAGTTTTTCTTTAAGACTAACAGCATAATAGCAACCTGAAAGTGTCACAGAAAGGAACCTTTTATCTGACTTCATACTAGCCTTTTCTGTTGCTAACATTCAGCAATGTGACAAGTTAGATGTAACAAGTTAGCCAGAGTTGCCTGCGGACAGATTTGGTAAACCCTCCATGTGTGGCACTCCCTTTAGTTGGGGTTCTACTCGCAGAAAGTTTGTAGCATTGGACTCTATTTCCCTCACCTGTAATTTCACACCATACTATCCTAGTATTCTGATCTCAAAAAATTAAGAAAAAAGCAGGTTTAAACAAACCCTCCTCTCACACTGATTTCACCACTGGAACACTACAGATTCCAAACAGGGTTATGCCAGATTTATACTAGCATAACGTGAAACAAGAATCAGGTCCAGCACATACATTTTGATTAATCATTGGATGCTAGGAGAACAAGGGAAAAAATAACTGTAAAGAAGAAAGGGATTATTTTTCCTTCCTACTTGCAGGATGGTATGTGAAAACACTTTTGTACTACCTTTCTACGCTGGTGATTTTAACTTTAAGATACTGCTAATGGAAGGGCTCTAACATTCAGGCGAGTAGTACAGTGTGGTCCACTACAGTTGTAGGCACTGTTCTCTCTAAGCTGTGCGCGCGCACACAGATCCTAAACCCCACGCACACGGCGAAACACCGCGTGCACAAAAAATGAAATACTACATCGGAGCCAGGCCAAAATATCATTTACGGGCGACTTTTGACATTGTTCACCCGCCATCTATCAACACAGCCAGATTCTACTAGCTGGCAAGGGGGGAAAGGGAAAGGAGGGCAATGAATTGTACCCCTTTCCCTCCAGCATTTCACATGTGGAATGTTGATCATGTCGGGACCCACACATCTCCTTGTATAAGCATTTTACTCGCTTGGACACATTTGCCTCATGGCACACAAATTTGAACTCTGCTTCAAAAATGTGCACAGAATAAATTTTTTGCGCACACGGCCTGTCAAAAATTAGAGGGAACATTGGTTATAGGTCTCCTGAAGAGAGAGCAATCCTAATGTAAAGAGTCCTGGGTATGGTTGTTTTTTAGTACACCAGTATGTATAATCTGATTTGTTTGTTTAAAGTTAAAATTTGCAGGTCTTCAACTCATGATCTTTAAACATGGTTGGGTCCCGACTACCTGAAAGAGTGTCTCTTCATCTGTGTAAAGCTGGTGCAGTTGAAATCAGTTTATGTGCTCCTACTACCATATCAGTTCGTAGATATGAACAGGTGTGAGCCAGGGGCAGAACATTTTCAGTGGAATTTACTTCTCTAAATAGTCCAAGACAGCCTGAGCTTGTTAACCTTCAGGCTGAGGCATTTGCACGAGAGACAGAAAGGAGTAGGTCTATATTTATGATGCTGATAGCTTGCCTTGGGCGAGTCTACTATATAAAAAGGCCCAAATTTCCAAACACAGAGTCTAATTTTGCACTCATTTTCCCTCAGTGAGTTGTGGATGCAAGTATTAGAATTCAGGCATGTTACTAAGAGATCTGCAGGCGCAAATGTCATTTGTGCCTGCAAATCATGTAGATATCAACATTGCATCATTTGTGCTTACAAATAATTGTAGATGCAAAAATGCAGGTACAAAATTAGAAGCTGGGCTGAAACCTCTTTGAAAATTTAGCCCATAAAATGGCCAATTTGTTTAACAGGGAAAAGCCATTACTGTGTATGCACTTCCCACCAAGATTTAACTAAATATTTTATATGGTTTTCAACTAGCCCGAATTAAACTGCACACTCACACAGGTCCCACTGATTCAGGACTATCTAAGTAAACATTGGTGCGCCAGGGATCATGTCATATATCCTCAGACAATGAGAGTAACTCATACACTTCCATTAAGATTGCAGAAGTTCTGATGTTGCCATTCTGATATAATGAAAAAACAGATACACACAAACCAGCACCAGAGTTGGCATCCTTGCTCATAGTCTCAGCATGTGTTGAATGAGCATGGAGACTGACTAATTCTGACTCCCTACAAATAGACCTTCCTAAATTTTCAGGGGGCGGGGGGAGGTAGCCAAGCTAATTGCTGGCACCTCCTTGTGGTGGATGTTTAGTGCAGGTACTCCATAGGAAAGGTATACAGTGACCAGATAAATGGCATAGAAAAGGACTTAAAAAAGAGGTGTTCATTAAAGGAACGAATGGCGGGTGGTTGGGGACTCCTATCATTGGTATGGCAGGGAGCCAACCCCCCATTCTTATAGCCCACCTTAACTCTCCTACGAGGGGGGTAGACGGTAAGCTCCCAGCAATGAATTTGCTGGAGGGACCTGAATGGAAAAAGAGGGGGAGCTGGTGGGAGCTCCCGGTGTATGGTAAGGTCCTGGCAATAAATTTGCTGGAGAGACCTGGATGGAAAAAAGGGGGGAGCTGGTAAAAGCCCCCCCGGGTAATTACGGAATAAACAGGGGGTTACCTGCACTATACAGTTTTATCTGTTGGGTAGTCCCAGACATCTAATAATAAAGTTGTGGCCTAATTAACCCCATGTCAAATGTCTCCTGTCCTTCTTTTGGTATAGCCAGACAACCAGCACCAGAGCAGGCTCCCTTGCTCATAGTCTCAGCATGTGTTGAATGAGCATGGAGACAGAGTAATGCTGACTCCCTACAAGTAGACTTTCCTAAATTTTCCTAAAAAGAACATGAAGGAAAAAAACCTGAAGAAAGTGACAAAACAAGAACAACAAAAGTCTTCTCCTGGAGACATTTGTATTGCCTCAGTTAGCATCACAATGGTTCCAAACTCAAGAGACGGGCAACAAAACTAGAATATTCAGAATTAAAGCTACTTAAACCTTCCTAGATTCTCACAGACTTGCAGATATTGGAGGGTCTAAAAATAATCAGGGGTCATGGCACTTCATATGTGCTGCAAAGACTGGGCACAGTAGACTGAATTGAAGATGGCCTTCTCTCTGAATTTCTTAGTGGTTTTTTGTTTGCTTGCTTTTTCATTCACTTTCAAAACCAGGCTATAAATGTTAGAAGGGGAGAGGGCTTTGTATATGTGTAATATGAGCCACAGTTTATTGATAAACTCTATTGGGTCTACTCTGAGTGCTTTTTGGCTCAAACAGTGTTAGGTCATTACTGTCTGGCTTTCACTTCTCTAGGGAAGCAACCAGTCATTTCCTCATTGAGAACAGTGGCAATCCCTGGTCCCTCCATCTTTTCATCTGGCAAAGTCAAATTTCCAGAAATCGCCCAATCTGGTTAATATGAAGCCAGTGTTGGAATGTATTAGCATACAGCAATGGCTATGCTTACAACGCAATCAATGTACATACATTAAGCCTGCCTGTGCTGTGACAGCTATGTGTGAAAAGCTTTCCATTCAGTTTACAGAAATAAAAACTTAGCAGGGCTGTAAAAATCTCTGATGAATGTATCCCTCACTCCCCCTTACAAAAAAAAGTCACATCAGAGTATTGTGTTATAAACTTTCTGCCTCATATCTTTTCCTGAGCGGGGTTTGACTTCCTTCTACTGGTTAGTTTCTTTCCTTAATGTCATGGTGACACTGAATGTTTCAAATAATATTTGCATTTGCCCTGCTCTCAGGGGATTCAGGAGGGGAGGAGAGAAAAAGGAAGACTGGTACCTCTCCTGTATGAATGTAGAGGGTTCACTTGCCCTAGCTGAGTGTGTATGTACCATTAAGAATACCTCCGGAGGTAGAGTGTCTTAAGTCTGAAACAGTTCAAATAATAAAGAAAGAAAAAAGCTGCCTGATTCTAATACACCTAATTAGCCATCAGCAGATTCTTAATTGCATACATTAGGATGATTCCATAGTGGAGATTAATTCTAAATATACCCAAGCAGCTGGTTAAGATGCCATGGATTACAGTGTGGACTGTACTTTTCCACTTAATTAGATATCAAAATTAAGCAGCAACAAGCATTTTGACATAACGGGGATCAAGCCGCCGCTTGGCATCCCAGAGCTGCACTAAAGTGACCGCTAAACAGAGCCGCACAGATGGAGAGATATTAAATGCCGCACTGGAAAGTAATTTCAAATAATAAAATATCAATATTTACATTTTAATTACCCCTACTGAGAGCCGCTCTGTCATTTTCACTATTGCCGACGCAGCAAGGGGTAGTGGAATGACATTGCGGCTCTGACTGCAATGACTATTTTGTTTCCATTAAAGAATGACAAGTGTTTTAGAGGCAGTGACACCCAGTGTGTGAACAAGAATGACAGCAGATCAGAAAATTCCTATTAAGGGAATAAATGACTCAACAAGAGAATTTATTCCAAGTAGCCAGCTCCTTTTTGAAACACATAATCCTTCCAAATTTTCTGGGGAAAGTTTATTATTAGAGATGCCCAAGGGAAACCTTAACCTCGCATGAAATATTTAGAAAGGTAAGCCATTACACCATGACTGGTCAGTTTAAAACAACGATACTCAAAGCGGGCAAATATCTGACAGTTTTGTATAAATCAAAATAGTTTGAGGGGAGGGGGAAGGGAAACTACTGGCACTTCTTAAAAAGGAGTTTCCTTCCTGTCAAATGATCTCACAAAAGTTTTGACTGACCACAAAGAATGCTAGGTTTATTTTTGCTATCTTTTCATTAATTTTATTACAATTAGCCCAATGAACACGGCTTCATCTGGACTGCAATAGGCTGGCATTTGGAATTGTTGCCAGAAACTGTTCACAACAGGTTGCATACATGTCTTTCCCTCTCTCCCTCTTTAAGATACATATATTTTTTTCTTTCCTTCTGTTCTTCAGTATTTACATCAAAGGCTATTGAGTTACTCTTGGAGCACCTTACCAAACCTAATGACTCCTTAGTAGGTCTGAGGTCAAGATTATGAAAAAATATACATATATTAAATCTGACTTGCTGCATGCACAAAGAAGAACAGAAAGGAAACAAATATGAAAAGAGTTTTTAAAAGAAAAGACTTCCTTGGGGATGTCTGTCACATTGTAAAGATCTTGAAAGAATTTTAATGCGCCCAGATATGAGAAAGTACATAAAAGAAAATACTTCGTCAGTACACGGTAGCATGCAGCTAACTAGCCCTCCTGTGTCATGGCATCTATTTATTTAAGGCATGGAGAGCTGAACATCTATGAATGCGACAAATGGTTAAAAAAGAAAACAAATAGAATTTTTATAAAAAGGAAAAAGAAAAGCTTGGTGATGGTGTCTATTTTTAAGAGTTTTAGAGATGGGTTTGACATTAAAATATAATAGTGAAGTACAGAAATGTGACCCTGATATCAGTTGCCTAACTAGTTGATCTTCCTCTTCTTCTTCTTTCTTTCTTTTTCTTTAAGTACCCAGGAAGTACTTCTTAAGCATCCCTAATGCTTTTAGGACAAGACACTTCCCCATTTCTCAGCCACTAGCACCTTTTAATTTCTGAAAGAGCCACGGTTGAAAATCTTAATTAATTGTTCCATACTGCTTCAGGATCATTATGCAATGTAATAAAGGCCGTGTAATTATGAAATTTTACAGCCATTACCAAGGCTGATGGCTCGTATTTCATCCTCAGCTGGACCCAATGGCTTTTAGCCACTCAGCTCCCCTTTGATGAACTACAGACAGATCTATCAGGCCCAAACAATATCCAGGCAAGGCGGCTATAATAGCTACCTACAGATGAAGCCATAGATAAAGATAAACTATAAATCTACACACAAATGCAGGCACATTGCCTCAGGATGACAGAGGGGAGAGGATGAGACACTTGGGAAAGCTGGCTGCTTACATGAAGGCAACCTTCTGTGGCTCCCTCTCTGATTCAATTTAGAATTTGTTTGATTTCTTAAAGATGTAAACCTTTGTTGAAAGCCTCACTGTTTTAGAAAATAATCAAATAATAGTAGATAGGTTGGGGGGGGGCACATTTTTCTGAGGAAGGGAAGATGCTGCATTAATCTTCTGTAGAGTTTGAAGAAACGAATTTAAATGGGAAAATTAACACGCCCCAGATGAGAGAATTTCAAGTCAACAAGTTTGTAAATTATAGCCTTCTATTCTCCTTCCCTTCATCTTATACATTTAAAAATGTATTCAGCTCAATTCCTTCTATCAAAAAAAGCAAATATAAATTAATTTTTACATGCATAAAAGTGACATTCTGAATATATGTCATGAGATTTAGTTAGATTTTAGCCTTTCACTGTAGGCAGTAATGAAGATGAGGTAAGGAAACTTAACTTCATGCAACATCCTCCTAGACCAGTGTTTCTCAATGACTGGTCCACGGACCAGCGTCGGTCCCCGAGATCTCCCTGACACAGTTTAGGAAGGCAGCAAGCCTCTCAATTTGAGAGTAAAAACTAAAATGAAAGTTGAAGGAACGGGTAACGGGCTTAGTTATAAGCAATACCTGCTTTGGTAAAAAGGATCCTGGTTGACTTTGGTACTTGGGTCACTATAATCTAGGCATTTTATGGAGGTGATGGGAATGGAATTATTTTATGGCTGGCAGGATGGTAAGTGCTGTCTGTGTGGCTACTCTCTAGGGAGAAAAAAAGCTGGTTGCAGTGTTTCTGCCCAACCACGATGGAGACTATGCACAAGTTTGGAAACATCACCATGACCAATTACATTCCTTCTACAGTACCCACTACCATTCAACGAGTAGTCCTGGAGCTTGTGCCATATTAATGGTTAAAAGGAAAGAACATGCCAGAAGAAAGGCAGGCAGGGAGGGTGTCCTTGAAAGCAGGCACACCCATCTCACTGATATCTGTAAGTACTCTTCTACTCTTTTTCTTAAAAGTATTACTAACAGTACGTGTTTATGTGATGTACGCATATACTTTTATCAATCATTTTCTCAATTGGGAGCCTATGATTAACATTGAATTTGAAAAGGGGTCCGCCAACAAGTGTGAGAACCTCTGCTCTAAAAACATCAATGGTGCACCCCCATTTGGAATACTGTAGGCAGTACTGGTCACTCTAAAAGATATTGCAGCTTTAGAGGGGGTTAAGAGAAAGGCGACAAGAATGATTAGATCATGGAAAAACTCTCCTACACAGACAGACGGAAAAAATGGGATTTTTACTGTAGAAAGGAGATTAATAAGAGGAAGCGTGGCTAAAAGTATAAAAAACAGATGACACAGAGACGGCAGATCAGGAGTTTCTGTTCTCCCTGCCTCACAG